>CM055116.1:59551349-60151349 GCA_029206835.1 Rana muscosa | reverse complement strand
ACTGAGACAGAAGAGTTTGTGAGGTACATGCTTCGCAGAGAGCTCACAAAGACTGGTCTTACAAGTTTTGATGACCAACCTGAGAACTACAGGAGTTGGAAATGTGCCTTCAGAACTACAATCAGCAATATTGGCATTACAGCTGATCAAGAATTGAATCTGCTGATCAAATGGCTTGGTCCTCTATCTGCTGCACGTGTTAAGCCATTAAGATCGGTTTTCATGGACAATCCTACTGCAGGCCTCACAGCTGCATGGGAGCGACTAGAGCAAAGTTATGGCAGTCCAGAAGCTATAGAAAATGCTTTGTTCATGCGTCTGGAAACTTTCCCAAAGATATCCGGTAAGGACAACAAGCAGTTTCAGAGACTGAGTGACCTTCTCCTTGAGCTTCAGCTAGCCAAGACAGACCCAAAACTACCTGGACTCAGTTACCTTGACACTCCAAGAGGGGTAAACCCAATTGTCTCCAAGCTCCCGTATGGTTTGCAAGAGAAATGGACTGCACTAGGGTCATCATACAAAAGAGAGAACAAGGTTTCCTTCCCTCCATTCTCTTTCTTCTGTGAATTCATCAGGAAAATTGCAGAGACCAAGAACGATCCAAGTTTTTCCTACGGTGAGTACAGCCTCTTCTCCCCCTTTCCTAAGAGTACCAGTCTTCAGGGCAACTATAGAAACCATAGAGGCCCAGTGTCTGTGAAAAAGACTGACATCCTTCCCACCCCTACCACAGTTCTGGCCACGAACAGAGTAGGAAGATTGAAAACCCTAACAGAGTGTGTCCCATACACAAGAAGCCACACCCCCTCAATAAATGTATCGGCTTTAGGAAAAAGCCTCTGGAAGAGCGCAAGGAGCTTTTAAAGACATTTAGGGTATGTTTCAGGTGCTGTGCTTCTACAGAACATTTTGCAATGGACTGTAATGTATCCATCAAGTGCAAAGAGTGTGGCTCTGAAGAACATGTGCAAGCCCTCCATCCTCTTGAGCCCAGCTCTGCACAACCTGCCAACACTCCTCCCAGGTTAACGCATGGCGGGGAGAATACAGACCAAGTGCCTAATTCTACCATCATTTCTTCATCCTGCACTGAAGTTTGTGGAGAAGACCGCTGTGGTAAGTCCTGTGCTAAGATATGCTTGGTGAACATATACCACAAGGATCAACCAGAAAAGTCTCTAAAGGCATATGCTATCTTAGACGATCAGAGCAATCGATCACTTGCAAAATCGGAATTGTTCAATCTATTTGAAATAAAAGGCGTACCTGTAGTGGAACTATAGAGGTTTCTGGAAGAAGGGCTCATGGACTCATGGTATCTTCTCTCAAAGGTAACTTGCAATTACCCTTACCTACACTTGTTGAGTGCAATCAGATACCTGCCAACAGGGAAGAAATCCCTACTCCAGCTGCTGCTTTCCATCACCCTCACCTCAAGGTAATAGCAAATGAGATACCGCCGCTTGACAAAGATGCTCAGATCCTTCTTCTGTTAGGAAGAGACATTCTAAAAGTTCACAAGGTACACAGACAAGTCAGTGGACCCCCAGATGCCCCATTTGCCCAGCGCACGGATCTAGGGTGGGTCATCATAGGCAATGTCTGCATAGGCAAAATGAAAAGACCTACCAACATTTCGTCATTCAAGACAAATGTTCTGCCAAATGGCCGAAACACTTACTTTGAGCCATGCCCACATCACTACTGGGTGAAAGAGAAGATAGCCAGCCACGAATGGCAACATGGTATCTCAGGTGACACAAGCCCTTTCTCCTGCCATGATGGCGACTTCGGCTCTACAGTGTTTAATGCAACCAGTGAAGATGACATAATGGCTCCTTCAATGGAAGACAAAGAATTCATCAAGGTAATGGACAATGAGTTCTTTCAAGATGACTCCAATAACTGGGTACCACCCCTACCCTTTCGTCTCCCAAGAGAGAGATTGCCCAACAACTTACAGCAGGCCATCAGTAGATTCTCCTCCTTAAAGCGAAACTTAAGCAGGAAACCAGAGATGCAAAAGCACTTTGTGGACTTTATGCAAAATGTATTTGACAGAGATCATGCAGAGCCTGCTCCCCCACTAAAGGAGGGAGAAGAATGCTGGTACCTTCCATCCTTTGGCGTGTATCACCCACGCAAACCAGACCAAATCAGAGTTGTCTTTGATTCCAGTGCTCAGCACGAAGGTGTTTCCCTTAACAACATGCTCCTTACGGGACCCAACTTGAACAACAGTCTAATAGGAGTCTTGATTCATTTCAGACAAGAGCCTGTAGCAGTAATGGCCGACATTCAACAGATGTTTCACTGCTTCATCGTCAGAGAAGACAACAGAAACTACCTCAGGTTTCTATGGCACAAGAACAATGACCTCAACAAGGAAGTTATAGATTATCACATGAAGGTACATGTCTTCGGTAACAGTCCTTCCCCAGCAGTGGCAACTTATGGGCTAAGGAGAACAGCTCAGACTGGAGAAGTTGAATATGGATCTGATGCCCGTCAATTTGTTGAAAGAAACTTCTACGTTGACGACGCACTTAAGTCCTTTCCAACTGCTAAAGAAGCAATTGATCTTCTCACCAGAACAAAGGAGATGCTGTCTGTAGCAAACCTTAGACTGCACAAGATTATATCCAACAGCCAGGAACTTATGAATGCCTTTCACTCTGAGGACTATGCCACTAGTCTAAAAAACATTGACTTAGGTACAGATGTGCCTCCTGTACAGCGAAGTCTGGGTTTGTTGTGGAACATCAAGCAAGACAAATTCACCTTCCAAGTGTCAACTTGTGACAAACCCTTCACTAAGAGAGGAGTCCTGTCCGTGGTGAATAGCATCTATGACCCACTGGGTTTCCTTGCTCCAGTTACCATTCAAGGTAAGATTTTACTAAGACAGTTGTCTACTGAGAACATAGACTGGGATACTCCCTTGCCTAGTGAGAATCAACACAAGTGGGAAAGGTGGAGATAAAAAAAAACTTCAGATTCCCCGTTGCTATGTTCCAGGATCCACTTCAACTGCTAACCGGAGAGAGATTCATATTTTATCTGATGCATCAGTTGAAGCTATTGCTGCAGTAGCCTATTAGAAGACCTCTGAACTGAATGGAGAATCACACTGTAGTTTTGTCCTAGGCAAGGCAAAACTCACACCCAAGCCTGCACATACCATACCAAGACTTGAACTTTGTGCAGCCGTGCTAGCAGTAGAAATTGCCGAGGTCATACGATATGAAATGGACACTAGAATTGATTCTTTCACCTTCTATACAGACAGTAAGGTAGTACTTGGTTACATAAACAACCAAACAAAACAATTTTATGTGTACGTCAGCAACAGGGTTGAACGTATCAAGAGATTCTCTCTACCAAGTCAATGGCATCACGTTCCCACTGAACTCAACCCAGCTGACTGTGGGACCAGAGCCGTGTCACCTGCCGCTCTTCAGGACAGCTTATGGCTGTCACCTCCAAGGTTTCTGTGTGAGGACTCTTACTTACTCCCTATTGACACCACCTATGGGCTAGTAAACCCTGAAGATGATAAGGAAATAAGAACTGTGAACATCTCACTACACACTTCTGTAAGTACAAAACAGAAGCTGTGGTCACACCGTTTTGAGCGTTTTTCCACCTGGTCATCCGCTGTACGAGCTATTGCTCGCCTAATTCATATTGCTCGTTGCTTTGGGAAGAATTCCGCCGCAGGGTGTCATGGTTGGCACAACTGTTCTGGACACTTTACAGCAGCAGATGTTTCACACGCAGAAGAGGTAATTATCCGTTGTGTGCAACAAGAGGTGTATCAGGAGGAATTCGGGAGAATCAGAAATGGAACCGAATTGTCTAAAAACAGTCCACTCTTCAATTTAAACCCCGTAGTCGACGCCAATCAGCTGCTGAGAGTTGGTGGCCGTATAACAAAACCCGACTTATGCAGCAAAGAACAGAATCCTATAATCATACCAGGTCAACATCATGTTACTACTCTTCTGGTTCGCCACCACCATGAACTGGTACATCATCAAGGCAGTCAGTTTACAGAAGGTGCCATCAGGTCAGCCGGCCTTTGGATCATTGGTATGAAGAGGTGTGTCTCCTCCTTGCTCTTCAGATGCGTTACGTGCCACAAGTTAAGAGGAAAACATCAACAGCAACAAATGGCAATTCTTCCAGCTGATCGCCTAAGTACCGATCCACCCTTTACCTACGTTGGGGTAGATGTTTTCGGCCCATGGTCCGTCATCACTCGGAGAACTCGTGGTGGAGCTGCCAATAGTAAAAGGTGGGCTGTATTGTTTACCTGTCTCAGCATCCGAGCTATACACATAGAAGTGATCGAGTCTATGGATTCTTCTTCCTTCATCTGTGCCCTACGAAGATTCTTCTCTGTCAGAGGACCAGTTAAGCAACTGAGATCCGACTGTGGTACCAACTTTGTTGGAGCATGTAAAGAGCTACAATTGGACAATTTCCTGGCCAACAATGGATGTACTTGGTTGTTTAATCCTCCACATTCTTCACACATGGGAGGATCCTAGGAACGAATGATAGGAGTAGCACGAAGAATTCTTGACTCCATGTTGCAGACTCACAAGTCTTTACCACTCACCCATGATACTTTGTCTACCTTTCTCGCTGAAGTGTCTGCCATAATGAACGCAAGACCCTTAGTGCCAGTATCTTCAGATCCAGATGCTCCAGTGATCCTTACTCCAGCCTCTCTTCTTACTCAAAAGATTGGGACTGCTGTAATATCTTCAAGTGAAATCGAACCCAAGGATATCTACAGGCGTCAATGGAAGCAGGTTCAGCACCTAGCCAATGTGTTCTGGCATCGCTGGAGGAAGGAGTATCTTCACCACCTTCAAGGTCCTAACAAATGGCAAGCATCTAAGCCAAATCTTAAGGTTGGAGACCTCATCCTTCTAAAAGACAAGGAAGTTTGTCGGAATGAGTGGCCTATGGGTCTTATTACTAAAGTTATGCCCAGCGACAATAACAAAGTCCGGAAGGTAGAAGTCAAGGTAACCAAGGGAAGATCGACACAAACCTTTAGTCGACCATTTACAGAGTTAGTACTCCTTTTGCCAGGTGAGTGACTTGTGCAAGGACTAGCCATGCTGTTGGCACGGCGGGGAGTACATTGCTGCCATCTACAGGTTCTACTCAGAACTTTGGAATTATTTGAAGACATCATACTTTGACTTTGTTCTTCATCCTGTTGAACTTACGTTTATTATTTGCTTGTTGCATGTTTTTCATTACAGGTTCCAGGACATTCGTCAGTATTGGACTTTTTGAAAATATATATTTTAGTTTGAGGTTATGAAATCTAAAGATTTCAGACGGGGAGTGTTGTGTTACACTATGTGATTATTCTTGCTCTATGTCTTTAAGATCTGTCCCCTTCTTTCTAGCTGAACTCTCTCTCTCACCGTAGTTCTTTATATATCTCCTCCACTTCCTGATTCTGGTCATTACTCCTGTATTTCTTCCATGCTAACATCTTACATGTGGCTTACAACTGCAACGTTTTTCTACCTATGAATATCCATCATTAAACGGAACATTCGAAAGGATTCATCGTCTGTCGTCCTAACTGTGGGTTTATTCATTGAGTTAAACTGCCTGTATCGATGCAAGGGATGAATAGCAAACCAGCTTGAGTAAGGCCTACTTAAACCTGGAAATGAACTTTATCGCTTTGTAGTTGAGACAGAACACCAAGCTTTAAAACATCTCACGGAGCTCTGTTCAATCCATCATCTGAAAATGGAAAGAGTATGGCACAACTGCAAACCTACCAAGACAGGGCCGTCCACCTAAAATGACAGGCCGGGCAAGGAGAGCATTAATCAGAGAAGCAGCCAAGAGACCCATGGTAACTCTGGAGGAGATGCAGAGATCCACAGCTCAGGTGAGAGAATCTGTCCACAGGACAACTATTAGTCGTGCTCTCCACAAATCTGACCTTTATGGAAGAGTGGCAAGAAGAAAGCCATTGTTGAAAGAAAGCCATAAGAAGTCCCATTTGCAGTTTGTGAGAAGCCATGTGGGGGACACAGCAAACATGTGGAAGAAGGTGCTCTGGTCAGATGAGACCAAAATTTTGGCCTAAAAGCAAAACGCTATGTGTGGCGAAAAACTAACACTGCACATCACCCTGAACACACCATCCCCACCGTGAAACATGGTGGTGGCAGTGTCATGTTGTGGCGATGCTTTTCTTAACCCCTTCCTTACCGAGCCATAGTGAAATGACGTCGGCAGGAATCCTCACTCCCTCCGGGTTGACGTCATATGACGTCCTGGGCTTCCCGGGTGGCTAGGGGGCGCACGCGTGCCACATTCGCCCGGGACCCGGTGCGCGTGCCCGGCGTCCGCAATGTCCGCCGGGCACCCACGATTGCCTGCAATCAAGGCAGGACCATGGATCTGTGTGTGTAAACACACAGATCCATGTCCTGTCAGAGGAGAGGAGACCGATGTGTGTTCCCAGTACAGAGGAACACAGATTGGTCTCCTCCCCTTGTGAGTCCCCTCCCCCTACAGTTAGAATCACTCACTGGGGAACATTTTTAACCCCTTGATCGTCCCCTAGTGTTAACCCCTTCCCTGCCAGTCACATTTGCACAGTAATCAGTGCAGTTTTATAGCACTAATCGCTGTATAAATGTGAATGGTCCCAAAAACTTGTCAAAAGTGTCCGATATGTCTGTTGCAATGTCACAGTCACAATAAAAATCGCAGATCGCCGCCATTACTAGTAAAAAAATTAAAATGCAAGAAATCTATCACCTATTTTGTAGATGCTATAACTTTTGCGCACACCAATCAATAAACGCTTATTGCGATTTTTTTTAGATTTTTTTTTTATCAAAAACATGTAGAAGAAAACATATCGGTCTAAACTGAGGAAAACATTATTTTTTTTAAAAACATTGTGATATTTATTAAATCAAAAAGTAAAAAATATTGTGTTTTTTTCAAAATTGTCACTCTTTTGTTTATAACACAAAAAATAAAAACCGCAGAGGTGATCAAATACCACCAAACGAAAGCTCTATTTGTGGGGGAAAAAAACATAAAGATTTCATTTGGGTACAGTGTTGCATAACCGGGCAATTGTCATTCAAAGTTTGACAGCGCTGAAAACTAAAAGTTGGTCTGGGCAGGAAGGGGGTGAAAATGCCCTGTATTGAAGCAGTTAAGCAGGGACAGAGAAGCTGCTCAGAGTTGATGGGAAGATGGTTGGAGCCAAATACAGGGCAATCTTAGAAGAAAACCTGTTTAGCCACGTACACACGATCAGGTTTCCTATGGATTTTTCCATCGGAAATCCGATGAAGCTGACTTCTATTAGTCTTGCCTATACACCATCAGTCAAAAATCCGACCGTCCCAAACGCTGTGACGTAAAACACTCCGACAAGCCGAGAAAAATGAAGTTCAATGCTTCTGAGCATGCGTCGACTTGATTCTGAGCATGCGTGGGTTTTTTGTCCGATGGAGTTTCACACAGACGATCGGAATTTGCTATCGTTTTTTTTCCCATCGGATAAATTTAAAACATGTTCTATTTTTTCTCACCGATGGGAAAAAAGACCGATTGGGCCCATACACGATCGGTTTGTCCGATTGAGAAAAGTCCATCGGACTGTTTTCATCGGTAAAACTGATCGTGTGTACACGGCATAATAGAGTCTGGAAAAGACTTGAGACTGGGGCGGAGGTTCACCTTCCAGCAGGACAATGACCCTAAACATACAGCCAGAGCCACAATGGAATGGTTTAGATCAAAGCATATTCATGTGTTAGAATGGCCCAGTCAGTCCAGACCTAAATCCAATTAAGAATCTGTGGCAAGACTTTAAAATTGCTGTTTACAGACGCTCTCCATCCAATCTGACAGAGCTTGAGCTTTTTTGCAAAGAAGAATGGGCAAAGATTTCACTCTCTAGATTAGCAAAGCTGGTAGAGACATCCCCAAAAGATTTGCAGCTGTAATTACAGCGAAAGGTGGTTCTACAAAGTATTGACTCAGGGGGGTGCTATACAAATGCACGCCACACTTTTCACATATTTAATTGTAAAAAAAATTGAAAACCATTTATCATTTTCCTACAACTTCACAATTATGTGCCACTTTGTGTGGGTCTATCACGTAAAATCCCAATAAAATACATTTACGTTTTTGGTTGTAACATGACAAAATGGGGAAAATTTCAAAGGGTGTGAATACTTTTTCAAGGCACTGTATGTCTCTAGAAAAAGGTCTTTTGACATGGATTCCTCAGTTCGAGTCCAGATAAGGACTCTCATGGAGTTTGAATGTGTGGGTTTCCTTTTGGATACTCTGGTTTTCGGCCACTCTCCAAACACATACCACCGATAATGCCCATTTTTACTTACCTTAACCCGCAGTCACATGACACCACAGCCTCAAGTCTTCTCCTGCTTGGGATCCTTCTTTAGGAGCCCATGTCAATGCTTGCGTGACATAGGCACTTCTTCTAGATGGCTGCTGACAGGGTTTTCTCAGGAAAGAGATGAGGGCTGACATCACCATATTGGGGCACTAGGGCACCAGTTGTCTCTAGGCGCAATGGCAGCACTGGATTGCACCAGAACCAGCGGTGGTAAGGAACCTGGATGGGGGATGTAGGTGAATATTGGTGGTTTCACAAAGTAAGGGGGGGGGGGGGAGACTGTCAGCACAGGACAGTCAGAGGGAGAGACAGGGTGGTAAAAAAAAAAAGTTAATTTCGGCTTTGGGGCTTTAATTGTATCCTGTCTAAGAAATTAGCCCTAGTGTGATATTCTACTGAGCGTGCCCAAGATGGCTGACTCATCATATGCCTTAAAAGCATATAATGCTTTAAATCCCTATGAGGAATATCATTCCTAGTGAGAATAGAACCCCAAAAGATATAAGGGCAGCAGAGTGGCACAGCTTGAATCCCAGCCAGGACATCATCTACATACAGTTTACAAGTTCTCCCGTTGCTTGGGTGGGTTTTCTCTCACATTCCAAAGACACGCTGGTGGGTTAATTGGCCCTGATATGATATTTAACTGAGTGTGCCCCAACACCAATTTGATAAGTGCTTTGAGCCACCATGGAGCAAACTGCCATCGATATACAAATTCATTCATAAAAAAAACTGTAACAATGTAACTCTCCAGCACCTACCAGAAACAGAAAAACTAGTTTTGGGTGAAGGCTCCTTTTGAACATGTAGCGGCCCCCTCTCTCTCCTCTCAATTCTTCTGGCTCTGGCTCTTGTCTAGGGGTAGCTCTGAGGAGAGAGTGTGGGGTCACCACGCCAAGTTCCCACTGCAGGTGTGTGTGTGTAGTGGGAGACAATTCTCTTTTACCTTCGGGTCGGTGTTCTGCATCTGGAGACCTCCTCCTGGTTTCTTGAACAGTGTCTGCCAGTAAATGAGCCCCACACCACTAAAGTCCAACACTCCTTTATTCTTCTCACAGAAAAGTAAACACAATCAGTTGGACTCCCTCAACGAACAGACAGGGGGGTGTGGATGCGAGTAGGCCCAGGCACAATTAACTCTCCTACTTCCTTCCCAGAAGTAGATTTCCGCTCCCAATCGAGGAAGACATCCCTACCGGCGGTCTCCGGAGGCTCACCCGTCACTGGCAATTTGCTGCACCAAGTCTTCAGGTAAGTACCCCCTCCGGTCCCTTACGCCACTGGATTCGGGTACCCACTCCCGGGGTCCCCTAGGAAGTTCCTCCCTCGCGGAGCCTTAATCCGGGACCCTCAGTCCCGGACCGCCATCCAAGTACCTCACCCCAGGCTAAAGGTGCCTGGGATGGAACACGACCTCCGAACGTCCTCCAGGCCTAGGCCGCCTAGAGGACCGACACGAACCACTGCCCTCAGGCTGAAGGTGCCCGGTACTCGACTCCCGCCACCAAAAATGGCCGCCCCCATTATACCCTCTCCCAGCAAGCACGGCGGGTTCCCCGCCCCACCATACAACCGCTGAGAGAGGCCAAAAGGAGGTACGACGCTGCAATGATGGCTCAACCCCGGGCCCAAAGTGACAGCGCCACCCGGTGGGCCCCAGGGAACCATA
This sequence comes from Rana muscosa, assembly GCA_029206835.1. Taxonomy (NCBI): domain Eukaryota; kingdom Metazoa; phylum Chordata; class Amphibia; order Anura; family Ranidae; genus Rana; species Rana muscosa. The sequence goes on along the minus strand of CM055116.1, from coordinate 60,141,231 downwards.
CATCACAGTTTCCCCACCAGATTCAAGTAGAAAAGCACATACCCGCTACAAACACAACATAGGGTAAAGTACAGTAGATGTTTTCACTGTGGTGCCAGTGGGTGGTTTGTTGTACTCCAAGTTTCCACCTGCAACAGGTAACACATACCTCCCAACATTTTGAGATGGGAACAAAGAACACCTATTAGCAAAAGTATGTAGGCATAGGACACACCCCACCATGCCATGCCCCCTTAAAGGAGAATTATATTAAAAAAATATTCGTTAAACCAAGTTAGGTGTTTTTTTTTTTACCACTAATACTCCTTTATCCACTTTAATACCGGGCACTTTCGCCCCCTTCCTTTACAGGCCAATTTTCAGCTTTCAGCGCTCTCGCACTTTCAATGACAATTGCGCAGTCATGCTACACTGTACCCAAATGAAATTTTTATAATTTTGTTCACACAAATAGAGCTTTCTTTTGGTGGTATTTATTCACCACTCTGTTTTTCATAAATTTAAGCCAAAATGTATTCTGCTACATGTCTTTGGTAAAAAAAAAATCCTGTTAAGTGTATAATAATTGGTTTATGTGATTACGGACAGATGTACGCAAATGATCATGTACAAGTGTGCGCAGGTGATCACGGACATATGTGTGCAGATGATCATTGGGACATATGATTTTACTGGGACATATGTGGGGGACAGGTGTTTTTCCTGTTTGGGGACATGTGTTTTGGAGACACTATTTTGGGGACTTTGTGTGTTTTACATTGTGTGGGGACATGTGTGGGGACACTAGGCTGGTGATCAGTGTGTAAAAAGCTGTAAAAAACAGCTCATACACACTAATCACCGGCCGGCTGCAGAGATCAGCTCTCCTCTCCTCACTGACAACTTCCGCGTGGGGAGAGGAGAGCCGATCGCCTAGCAACCGACTCTCTATTTACATCACATGACGGCTGTGATTGGACACAGCCGTCATGTGATCAGGAGGGCCAATCACAGAGCCCTCCTGCCAATCGGAGATGCGCCGTGTCCGGGTGGCACGAGCGCATCGGGATGGCGCCGCTAAGCGGGCATGCGCGCGCGTGATCCCCATCCTTCTGAGGGACGTTCCTGAATGTCCACTCAGAAGAAGGAATCTCCCACCCGGCCGTATGTGTGCAGTGGCCGGGTGGGTAGTGGTTAAACTGGCTTTAGAAATGTAGCAATTTAGAAAATGGATAAAAGGTTTAGCACTGGGAAACGCTTTTTGAAAGATAAAGAGTGCATTTTATATACAGCTATATAGATCAGACCGAAATGAGGGACAAATGAGGAGGAAAGAGGGACAGAGGTCCAAGTTGGAAGCTATGAGTAACAGGAAATGTAGACAATATGCATATTGCTAATATAAACTGTCAGGTGCCAAGCTGAACCTTGACCTCAGATTTACCATATAATAGCAGTGGGTAATGCAACTATAAATGGCCAAAACTCGCTATGATTTTGTGCTACATTTTCTGCCAGTCTCTGTTTGTGTCTGAATGTGCCAGATCACCCTTGGCACATTTGCTGATTTTCACAGCGACCATTTTTTTGCATTGGACATCTATTCTATAACCTGTGACAGATTGTGAATTTAATGTCTCTAAATAGCAGACTCTAAAAGCATTCTATTGTATTCCCAGGTTGGTGTCTTAGAAGGTGCAAAATAATTCCTCTGAAATTCTTGACATGATATTCATTGGAAGAGGTGATTGAAAAGCGCCAGGCTGATGAAATCGTAAATTGAATATATATATTTTTTTCTCATGGTGAATTTGTCACAAGTAGCAAGGTACTACGGAATCTAGCATAGCTAAAAGCTGTGTTATGTCATAGTGATGACAGTTTGTATGAAAGATGACTAAATGGACTGCAGAGTGGGATAATGCATGTATACTGACGATGAGTATATGGAATGGCTTATGTCAGGATCTTGCTTAGATAAGTTGGGTGAAACTTAAAGTATATCTAAAGCCGAGAACACAAAATGTAATATATTTATAGCTTACTAGTTCTTAGATGTGGTGGCTGCATTCAATTTATTTTTTGAGGCTTTTTTCTCTTTTTATTTTCACCTTGTGATCCTGCCGATGACACACTTTCTGTGCTAGGGTGACAACACCCACCTACATTCTATAACTGTGGAAGAGCAACACTGTCACCCTGGGACCTCTCCTCTGCTCATTTTGAGGCTAAATTGATCTCCAACTACAATGACCGCTGTCCAACTACAATGACTACTGTCCAATGACTACTGTCCAACTACAATGACTACTGTCCAATGACCACTGTCCAACTACAATGACTACTGTCCAATGACCACTGTCCAACTACAATGACTACTGTCCAACTACAATGACTACTGTCCAACTACAATGACTACTGTCCAATGACCACTGTCCAACTACAATGACTACTGTCCAACTACAATGACTACTGTCCAATGACCACTGTCCAACTACAATGACTACTGTCCAACTACAATGACTACTGTCCAATGACCACTGTCCAACTACAATGACTACTGTCCAATGACCACTGTCCAACTACAATGACTACTGTCCAACTACAATGACTACTGTCCAATGACCACTGTCCAACTACAATGACTACTGTCCAACTACAATGACTACTGTCCAACTACAATGACTACTGTCCAATGACCACTGTCCAACTACAATGACTACTGTCCAACTACAATGACTACTGTCCAACTACAATGACTACTGTCCAATGACCACTGTCCAACTACAATGACTACTGTCCAATGACCACTGTCCAACTACAATGACTACTGTCCAATGACCACTGTCCAACTACAATGACTACTGTCCAACTACAATGACTACTGTCCAATGACCACTGTCCAACTACAATGACTACTGTCCAACTACAATGACTACTGTCCAACTACAATGACTACTGTCCAATGACCACTGTCCAACTACAATGACTACTGTCCAACTACAATGACTACTGTCCAACTACAATGACTACTGTCCAATGACCACTGTCCAACTACAATGACTACTGTCCAATGACCGCTGTCCAACTACAATGACTACTGTCCAATGACCACTGTCCAACTACAATGACTACTGTCCAATGACCGCTGTCCAACTACAATGACCGCTGTCCAACTACAATGACTACTGTCCAATGACCACTGTCCAACTACAATGACTACTGTCCAATGACCACTGTCCAACTACAATGACTACTGTCCAATGACTACTGTTCAACTACAATGACCACCGTCCAACTACAATGACTACTGTCCAATGACTACTGTCCAACAACAATGACCACTGTCCAACTACAATGACTACCGCCCAATAACCACTGTGCAACTACAATGACTGCTGTCCAATGACTGCTGTCCAACTACAATGACCGCTGTCCAACTACAATGACCGCTGTCCAACTACAATGGCCGCTGTCCAACTACAATGACCGCTGTCCAACTACAATGACCGCTGTCCAACTACAATGACCGCTGTCCAACTACAATGACCGCTGTCCAACTACAATGACCACTGTCCAACTACAATGACTACCGCCCAATAACCACTGTGCAACTACAATGACCGCTGTCCAACTACAATGACCGCTGTCCAACTACAATGACCGCTGTCCAACTACAATGACCACTGTCCAACTACAATGACCGCTGTGCAACTACAATGACCACTGTGCAACTACAATGACTGCTGTCCAACTACAATGACCACTGTCCAACTACAATGACCACTGTCCAACTACAATGACCACTGTCCAACTACAATGACCGCTGTCCAACTACAATGACTGCTGTCCAACTACAATGACCACTGTCCAACTACAATGACCACTGTCCAACTACAATGACTGCTGTCCAACTACAATGACTGCTGTCCAACTACAATGACTATGGTCTAACTACAGTGACCACTGTTCAACTTCAATGACTACTGTCCAGTGTCCAACTATAATAACCACTTTGCAACTACAATGATCCAAATACAATGACCTCTGTTCAACTCAACTACAATGACCATTGTCCAACTTTGAAAATTATGGTCCAACTACCATGTCCACTGTCCAACTAGACTGACTACTGTCCAATGACTACTATCCAACTACAATAACCACTACACAACCACAATGACAAAGATCCAAATACAATGGCCACTGTTCAACTACAATGACCATTGTCCAACTTCAATTACTATGATCCAACTACAATGACAATGATTCAAATACAATGACAACTGTTCAACCACAATGACCATTGTCCAACTTTAATGATTATGGTCTAACTACAGTGACCACTGTTCAACTTTAATGACTACTGTCCAGTGTCCAACTATAATAAGCACTTTGCAACTACAATGATCCAAATACAATGACCACTGTTCAACTCAACTACAATGACAATGATCCAAATACAATGACCACTGTTCAACTACAATAACCACTACACAACCACAATGACAATGATCCAAATACAATGACAACTGTTCAACCACAATGACCATTGTCCAACTTCAATAACTATGGTCCAATTACAATGACCACTGTCCAATGACTACTGTCCACTACAATAACCACTGCACAACTACAATGATCCAACTACAATAACCACCATCCAACTGCAATGCTTCCTCTCCTCTCCTCCCCAAGAGTTGAATAGGGGGCCAAAAAAGAGTACTTTAACATGGGCCCTTTGGTTATTATATCTGACAGTTGGAATCCAGGAAGTCCCCAGTCTCTCTAGATTTAGGTCCTGCAAGACTACAGTAGCATCAGAAAGTTCTCACAATGCAGTATGACTAGAAACTAGTCCTTTTCTCTTTGGAATCACACACTGAGTGTGAGGACCTTCAGATGCCACTGGATTCCCGTATTTTCGCAGGTATTAATTGTGGAGGGAACTTGAGAGGTCTTGGATTTTGAAGTGTGCTTGGAGGTTGTACTGGGCCATTTCTTTGGATGCTAACAGTGATTATTTCATAAGAGGTTACTGATCTCTATAATGTGAGGTTGCCCATAATGGTCAGTGTCTGTCTTGCTGGTGGCAGCATTGTTGGATGAAGAATCTGTGGAGTACCACTATATTTACATGTGTGCATCATCTTCTTTACTGACAACTGTACAACATACAGTAAGTCAGAAGATAAGCACTGAAAAACAACTGTTGCACTTGGAGTATTAAGAAAAAAAAAGATTGACACTTTAATGGGGCTTAGCTTTGACTTTGTTAGAAGTTGCGGCCCAATGTACACTCGTACAGGACTAATGCCACGTACACACGATCAGAATTTCCGACAACAAAACCGTGTTTTTTTTTTCCTGTCGGATGTTGGCTCAAACTTGTCTTGCACACACACATGGTGGCACAAATGTTGCTCAGATATTTCGATGGTCAATAACACGAGAAAAATGAAGTACAATGATCCGAGCATGCGTTGAATCGAATCCGAGCATGCACAGCACTTTTGTGCGTCGGAAATGGCTACACACGGTTGGAATTTCCAACAACAACTTCAGTACCAGCTCTCAATCATTTGTTGTCGGAAATTCCGACAGCAAATGTCCGATGGAGCCTGCACACGGTCGGAATTTCCGTCAAAAAGCTCACATCGAACATTTTTGCTATAATAAATATCCCCAAAAAATATATAAAAAAACGTTTTTTTTCCTCAGTTTAGGCCGATACGTATTCTTCTACATATTTTTGGTTAAAAAAAAATCGTAATCTGCGTTTATTGGTTTGCGCAAAAGTTATAGTGTTTACAAAATAGGGGATAGTTTTATGGCATTTTTATTATTATTTTTTTTTACTAGTAATGGTGGCGATCAGCGATTTAGTTATTTTTTTTCGTGACTGCGACATTATGGCGGACACATCGGACACTTTTGACACATTTTTGGGACCATTGTCATTTTTACAGCGATCAGTGCTATAAAAATGCACTGGTTGCTGTAAAAATGACACTGGCAGTGAAGGGGTTAACCACTAGGTTAGTGTGCCTAAGGGAGTGATTACTACTGTTAGGGGGGGCGTGGCTACGAATGACACATCACCGATCTCCGATCTGATTACACAGAGCGGAAATCAGTGACAGTGTCAGTAGGCGAGCGAGGAGATGTTGTGTTTACACTAACATCTCCCCGCTCCATCCCTCCGTGAGACGATCGCGGGGATCCCCGCGGCGATCGAGTCCGTGGGACCCACGGTCCGACTCACGGGGATGGCGGCAGGGTCGCTGGCGCGCGCGCGCGACCACACGGCAGGCAGTTAAAGTGGTTGTAAACCCACTTACACAACTTGCACCTACAGGTAAGCCTAGATTAAGGCTTACCTGTGGGTGCAAGAAATATCTCCTTAACCTACATGGTTAAGGAGATATTTTACTATAAAGCGATGCGCCTATGACGTCACGCGCATGTGCACTAGTGCATTAGTGTGACGTCATCGCCGCTCCTGCCAATCACAACAACGGAGTGGCGATACACTGACATCCGCAACGAGACATCGAGGCAAGATGGCGGCGGAGATGACCAAGGACCGCTGAGGGGGCTTCGATCTCAGGTAAGTCATTCATAATGAGCTAGTATGCTATGCATACTAGCTCATTATGCCTTTCTTTTGCAGGTTTTTTTTTTTTTAATGCCTTTACTTCCTCATTAAAGGGCAACGTACAGGTACGTGATTGTGCCTGTAGGTGCCATTCTGCCGACATATATATGCCGTGGCCGGTCCTTAAGTGGTTAAGCCGCATCCAATTCGCATAGGTGTGAACCCAGCTTGAAGAGGCACAAATGGCAAAAAACTGACAGGGTTCAAAACCCGAACTTACTTGGGTAAAAACGTTGTAGGCCAGATCAGATTTACTTCAGTTAGTAACATAACAGGATCGTACTGTGTATCTATCTGCTGTGTACGATAATTCATATTCTATAGTATTTTTTGCATTAGTACACATCACACATGTAAAAATAAAATAAAAATCCGAGATCTATTAGTCTTTCAGTGAAGCCGAGGAGTCGAGGTGTTTGTGCTGGACTGCTGGTTACATTAGGGACCCCGTACATCCTCTTTCATGTCTGTCTCTCACAAGCCGAGTCAAAGTGAAAAGTTGCTTATTTCATCATCTCTGTAAGATTTTTCACCGCAACTGCCTGGGGTCATATCTATCTTAGCAAAATTTCAGTCCTTAGATGCCTTTTTGAACCAAAGCAGAACTCCAGTTTAGATTTATTTTTTCTTGCTTATCTTTGCTGCAGAGGGGGTCCCGACTTCATTTTTTTTTTTTTTTTTTTATGCATTACAGCTCTATGTTCTGCATGCAGGGCATCTTTATGTGCTTTTTCTTGCAGCAATAGCTTTGTGGGAACTTCTGTCTGCCCAACACTAAGTTTATGGACACAGGCAGCGTGGCTCAGGATTGAGCCTGCAGATGTGCCACAATAGGAAGCAGCTTCCTATGGTGGGACACCAAGAAGAGGAGTCAGGAGTGCAGACCGGCGGGGACCTGAGAAGAGGAGGATCCATTGCACGGAGCAGATAAGTATAACATGTTTGTTATTTTTGAAAAAATTGAGTTTAGAATCAATTTAATTCTAATGTGCTGACCTGTAGGGGCTTTCAAAGCATTGCCTAGAGAAAATATAGGATACCGAAGTTTGCCATTTTGTGGGCACACTCAGATTTAAAAGAAAAGTGTGGGACTCCAAAAACAAACAAACATTTATACTCACGTCTATGCTGCCACATCAGTCTAATGCTGCAGCTGTCCCCTGCCAGCTCAGAGTCTGAGAACTAAGCGATCGCATGACTATTAATTGCTCAGTTCTCGGATCCGCTCTGAGCAGACCAATCTGTGCTCTGCCCCTCCAGTGCTCACTGGCTGTGGAGGGGGTGCGAGCAGCTGGCTCTCACTGAGAGACCAAGTTGGCTGCCGACCAGGCGTCTGGGTGGATCCTGACAATATTGTCGCTATCCTTCCAGAGCCTGGAACGGCTCTGTGATGTCAGCTGACAGTGGATTTTAGCCCACTTTCAGCTGATTCTGGGTCACAGGAGTGTACAAGTAAGTCCATTGGCCAGCACCTGTTGATCGGCATCTGATGTGACTAATTACAACAGAAGCGGCATGTGCGCCCCCTATGCAGCAGTGCAGAATCACGTAAGTATACAGTAAACAGTGCATCCAGAAAGTATTCACAGTGCTTCACTTTTTCCACATTTTGTTATGTTACAGCCTTATTCCAAAATGGATTTAATTCAACATTTTTCTCAAATTTCTACAAACAATACCCCATAATGACAATGTTACAGAAGTTTGTTTGAAATCTTTGCAAATATATATACATATATATATATATATATATAAAAAAAAATCCCATGTACATAACCTTTGCTCAATACTTTGTTGAAGCACCTTTGGCACCAATTACAGCCTCAGGTCTTTGTGAGTATGATGCTACAAGCTCGGCACACCTATTTTTGGGCAGTTTTTCTCATTCTTTTTGCAGGACCTCTCAAGCTCCATCAGGTTGGATGGGGAGCGTCGGTGCACAGCGATTTTCAGATCTCTCCAGAGATGTTCAATCGGGTTCAAGTCTGGGCTCTGGCTGGGCCACTCAAGGATATATCCGCAGAGTTGTCCCGTAGCCACTCCTTTGTTATCTTGGCTGTGTGCTTAGGGTCGTTGTCCTGTTGGAAGATAAACCTTCACCCCAGTCTGAGGTCCAGAGCACTCTGGAGCAGGTTTTTATCAAGGATGTCTCTGTACATTGCTGCATTAATTTTTCCCCTCGATCCTGACTAGTCTCCCAGTTCCTGCCACTGAAAAACATCCCCACAGCATGATGCTGCCACCACCATGCTTCACTGTAGGGATGGTATTGGCCAGGTGATGAGCGGTGCCTGGTTTCCTCCAGACATGGCGCTTGCCATTCAGGCCAAAGAGTTCAATATTTGTGTCATCAGACCAGAGAATTTTGTTTTGCATGGTCTGAGAGTCCTTCAGGTGCTTTTTGGCAAACTCCAGGTGGGCTGTCATGTGCCTTTTACTGAGGAGTGGCTTCTGTCTGGTGACTCTACCATACAGGCCTGATTGGTGGAGTGCTGCAGAGATGGTTGTTCTTCTGGAAGGTTCTCCTCTCTCCACAGAAAAATGCTGGAAGCTCTCTCAGAGTGACCATCGGGTTCTTTTTTTCTTTTTTTTTTTTTCTTATAAATTTGCAAAGATTTCTAACAAACTTCTTTCATGTTATCATGAAACAAGCTTAGGCTTAACTTAACTTCAACTTATTTAAACCATAACAAAACTTTGCCCCTCAAAAATACACATAGACCATTTTAAGTTGGAAGTAGGGCAAGGCCACAGCTTTATTGAACATATCGGAATAACAACCTTCAATATACCAATAACCATGCCGGTCACGGTTATACCGTGAGCATCTATAAACAAACCGTCTAGTCCAGGGATATGCAATTAGCGGACCTCCAGCTGTTGGCAAACTACAAGTCCCATGAGGCATAGCGAGACTCTGACAGCAGCAAGCATGACACCCAAAGGCAGAGGTATGATGGGACTTGTAGTTTTGCAACAGCTGGAAGTCCGCTAATTGCATATCCATGGTCTAGTCTAAGAGGCCTGTCTCCACCATCCGAAACACACAACTCAACTCTTGTGACGTCAAATTCTCTGGAAGTAGTGGGACGTGCCTCTGCCTAGCTTTTTCTAGAGTTCAGGCTCCACCCCGTCACCTCGTGCCATTGCAGCCACTCCGACTCCCTGATTCGGTTGACGCCCCGCTTGGTTGCCAAGCATCCAGCAGTCAAGGCTCCCTTTCCTTAGTGCGGGGCGGGTCAAGGGGCCTTCATTATAGAGTATTGTTTGTAGAATTTTGGCGGTGGGAGTCTTTTGTAGTTTGCTGACGCAATACATACGGTCGGACTTCAAACAAACTTTTCCGTGGATTTTTGTTTGAAGTGCGTTGGCCGGGAACACCCATAGCATACACACGGCAGGACTTTTCTGCAAACTTTCCCCAAACTTTCCCAACATCACGTGGTTTTTCTGCTCTTTACCGCCACCCTTTGGTCAACTTCTGCTATTGTTGGTTGATTTTAACATTGGTTCTGGGCATGCGTGTTTGTGCTTCGGACAAAAGTCCGATGGATTTCTGTACACACGATAGGACTTTGCACCGTAGGACTTTTGTTGCCGAAAAGTTTGTCCGTTTGCAGAGCGAACTTTTGTCCGATGAAAAACAAAAAAGTTTGTCCGATGGAGCGTACACACGGTAGTATTTTTTTGAAAACTTGCTCATTTTGAAGTTTGTTGTCAAGTCCTACCGTGTGTATGGGGCTTAACACTGACCTGGCACCCTGTTTTTCTCCTTTTTATCACTGAGAAAATCACTGGGCATTTACTCAGCGTCTCCTATGGGGGGGTAGCACTACATTACCAAAAAATTGGTAATATATTGCATTTTTGTTCCCCAAAATGAAATTGGATCTACCACTATTTTATTCTCCGTGATGTCTGCTTTCAGAAAATATATCATGTTTGGGGGTTTTCCCTAATCTTTAGGCCTAAAATGATTGTTTTTAAACGTGTGAAAAAAAAACGCAAAAACGGCTCTGGCAGCGAAAAGGGTTAAGAATGTACATTTTCCGGGGAGGGGTTGGGGGAAAGGACTGGAGAAAAGGATTACTTTGATGCCTGGAGAAAGCGAACAAAAAAATAAAGCAGAAGCAGAAAAGACACCAAGCCGTCATTACACCAGCTGATTATAAGATATAAAAATATAAGCTGCTTTTAAGTCCACATGAAAGAGAAGGGACTTAAATGTGTACTTTGGATGTGTTGGAGTTTAAAAGCCCGGAAGCATGTAATGGCGGTGCGTGCTGCGCCTTTCACCCGGGTCCATTCTATACACCAAGATAGAATTGTTTCTTCCCTAACCTCGGGGACATCTTTCTTCTCTCTCTCCCTTCTTGCGCCTTATTTGCATAGGTTAGAGCAAATCAAACAGATTCTTAGCAAAGCCCTTGAACTTTGCATAGTGTGCGGTGAATATGAAGCTGCATACTGAAGACCGTCCCGGGAGGAAGTGAACGTGTCCTCCAATATCCATTTTCAAATATGCTCAGTAAATTGCATACGTTTTTCAGCAAGTCGCTGGCCCTATTAATCCCCCGTTCCCACCTGTTCTTCTAAAGGCACACGTTAATAAGATGTTCTCCGTACGTCTTCATTCGGTTAGCGTACACTTCTTCTTTTTTATTTTATCAAACCTTGGAGGCTAAAGGGTAATTCCACCTTTTATATCGTGTTTCATGTTATACCAACACTCACCATCTACTTTATTAGGTACCCCATGTTTAATTGCTTGGTAACATAAATTGCTAATCAGCCAATCACATGGCAGAAACTCAATGCATTTGGGCATCTAGACGTGGTGAAGCAACTTGTTGAAGTTCAAACCGAGCATCAGAATGGGGAAGAAAGGGGATTTAAAGCGTTTAATCACCACGGCCTACCTGAGTATTGTTGCTGACCATGTCCATCCCTTTATGACTACAGTGTCCCCATCTTCTGATGGCTCCTTCCAGCAGGATAATGCACCATGTCACAAAGCTCACCACTGGACAATGAGGTCACTGTCCTCCAATGGCCTCCACACTCACCACATCTCATCCAATAGAGCACCTTTGGGATGTGGTGGAATGTAAGATTCCCATCATGGATGTGCCACCAACAAATCTGCAGCAACTGCGTGATGCTATCAAGTCAATATGGACCAAAATCTCTGAGGAATGTTTCCAATGCCTTGTTGAATCTATGCCGCGAAGAATGAAGGCCGTTCGGAAGGCAAGAGAGGGTCCAACACGGTACTAGCAAGGTGTACCTAATAAAGTGGCTGGTGAGTGTATATTTAGAGTGTAATGCCGCGTACACACGATCGGAATTTCCGACAACAAATGTTCGATGTGAGCTTTTGGTCGGATTTTCCAACCGTGTGTAGGCTCCATCGGACGTTTGCTGTCGGAATTTCCAACAACAAATGATTGAGAGCAGGTTCTCATTTTTTCCGACAACAAAAGTTCTTGTCAGAAATTCCGACCGTGTGTATCCAATTCCGACGCACAAATGTGCTGCGCATGCTCGGAATCGATTTGACGCATGCTCGGAATCATTGTACTTCATTTTTCTCGGCTCGTTGTAGTGTTGTACGTCTCCGCGTTCTTGACCATCGGAATTTCCGAGCAACATTTGTGTGACCGTGTGTATGCAAGACAAGTTTGAGCCAACATCCGTTGGGAAAAAAAAACACGGTTTTGTTGTCGGAAATTCCGATCGTGTGTACGCAGCATAAGGGTTCGTTCATTCTATCTGTAGTTGGATCACTCTTCAAGGAGCATTTGACAGGCCGGTACAAAGTGATATTTCAATTGCTGCTTTAATCCCTTGATCCCCGCACCAGTGCGCTACAACTGCATGCATTGCAGAGCAGCCGGCAAAAGCAACAGGGGTATAATTGTTGCCGTGAAGCAAAGCATTGCAGCTATGGCATGTGTACGCCTCTGGCCACTGTCTCTGCCGCTAAATGAGGTAGCAGTTAGCAGCCAGTAAAACTGCGGCTCAACCACAGGGTTTTACCACCGCCCAACTTCATGTGTACATGAGCACTAACATGGACATGGTGCCATTCTGCAACCCCCAACCTCACACCCCACCCCCTTACCTGAATTGTGGGGTGCCTCTCTCCACAGCATTCTATATATATTTGTATTTTCCAAAGTTGCACACAGCCGCATTAGCCATTCACAGATCTGTTCGCTACAAGTTCCATCTGCCAGTACAACAGAAAAAACTGTAGTTCTCAGTGGAATACAAGGGACGTGACATTCCCATACTCAAAGTCCTTTGGTTACTTTCTAAAGCTCCATAGACGTAGGTCCGTACCTCTGTATGGACCTGGTGTGGGGCAGGAGCCTGTGCATCTCCAATGCTTTGCCAGCTCCAATGCAATAAATAAAACCTAATGCACATTGTTTTCTCTTTACAATATGGGTGCATTTTTTTTACAATAAGTAGAATATGTTATTAAAGTGGATCCCTGGGCATGAACACAGAAGCAACACAGTAATCAATTCCAGGTTTTACTATTTTATTTAAAAAAAAAAAAAAACCTCCCCCTCCTCCTTTGAGTCTTTACAACCACTTTAAGTCATTCCAATGGAGTTTGGCAGTAGCATTTAATGTGATGTTTACCATGATTGGTCAGCTTTGACTAACGAGCGGCTCTGAGCCTGAAATACGTCAGCGTGGTCTTTCATGTCTGATGCGCTTTGATAGTAAATGGATACAACGTATGCAGGCAGGGCCGGTGCTACCACTAGGCAAACTAGGCAGCCGCCTAGGGCGCACTGCTGCCTAGGGCACCTGGCCACTGGTGTTCCTACTCTCTTCTCTCTGCAGCAAGCAACTAAATCTCAGCATCAGCAGGCAGCTGCCGCTCTGTTCCCACATTGTGCCAAAGGCGCAGCGGCGGCAGAGGGCTGCATCTGTGTCCTGACTCCGGAATGAATGGAAGCAAGCAAACATTCATTGATGGGCTCTGGTGCGGCTGCATTTGATGGGCGCTGGTAGGCTGCATTTGATGGGTGCTGGTAGGCGGCATTTGATGGGCGCTGGTGAGGCTGCATTTGATGGGCGCTGGTGAGGCTACATTTAATGGGTGCTGGTAGGCTGCATTTGATGGGCACTGGAAGGCTGCATTTGATGGGCGCTGGTGAAGCTGCATTTAATGGGTGCTGGTAGGCGGCATTGAGGGGCACTGGTAGGCGGCATTGAGGGGCACTGGTAGGCGGCATTGAGGGGCACTGGTACGCTGCATTTAATGGGCGCTGGTGAGGCTGCATTTAATGGGTGCTGGTGAGGCTGCATTGAGGGCACTGGTAGGCTGCATTGAGGGGCGCTGGTGAGGCTGCATTTAATGGGCGCTGGTGAGGCTGCATTTAATGGGTGCTGGTAGGCTGCATTGAGGGGCACTGGTAGGCTGCATTGAGGGGCACTGGTAGGCTGCATTGAGGGGCGCTGGTGAGGCTGCATTTGATGGGCGCTGGTGAGGCTGCATTTAATGGGTGCTGGTGAGGCTGCATTTGATGGGCGCTGGTGAGGCTGCATTTAATGGGTGCTGGTGAGGCTGCAATTTGATGGGCGCTGGTGAGGCTGCATTGATGGGCACTGGTAGGCTGCATTTGATGGGTGCTGGTGAAGCTTCATTTGATGGGCGCTGGTAGGCTGCATTGAGGGGCACTGGTAGGCTGCATTGAGGGGCGCTGGTGAGGCTGCATTTGATGGGTGCTGGTGGGCTGCATGTGATGGGCATTTTATTAAAAGGTGGGGGTATACATGGGCTGGGCAAAGGGTGTGGAGTCAGGGGTGGAGCCAATGGAAGGGGGGGTGGCAAATTTGGTTTCACCTAGGGTGTCAAAAATCCTTGCACCTGCCCTGGATGCGGGCGGTCGGTAAGATGTTGACTTTTGTTCTGTTCTGATGTATGCAGACTAAAGGCCCTGTATGAATATTGCCTGTTTCAGAGGTTTAGCCACGCTTTCTATACACTCTTCTCCTTAGGGAGTTTGAGGATCTCTTATGCTCATAGGAAAAAATGAGAAGCATTCGGGGAAGAAAGGTATCAGGAGCGCCTTTCTGAGGTAGAATTGTAGTGAAAACCAAAATGTGTGAATCTATGAAGACTCATTTATGGTAGGGCTGTGAATGACCACCTATGTGGTGTGCTCAATGAATAGTTGGCGGAGAATACTTCTGCCTTGCTGTCGATGTTCTAGATTGGCCCAAATCACGTTATTCTCAAGGAACTTCAAAGTGGTTCAATAATGGGGGAAAGAATACCAAACAAAAAACTTCAAGTAGCATAGGAGCCTCGAAAGCATGGAAATGATCAATCTAGAGGGGGCATCAACTTCTTATTAAAGATGCCGTTTATTAAACACCAAATAATGAGTTTCATGACTGGTGGTCACTTTAGACCAGTGGTGTGACACAGGTTAGTTTGGGGGCTGATATGCAAAGCGCTCCAAGGCATGGACCTCTTAGTAATTCCTGAACATGTCTCAATACACAGCAACCATTTCATTTTTCAAAAAACTCCAACATGGTGGAGAGCGCTCATATCAGCTCACAATCTAATCTGTGTTACACCACTGCTCTGAAGATGTGCCAACCAGTCCCGAAATGCGTTGTCTGGTGTTTAATGAACCAGGTTTGTATTAAGAAGTTGACGTCCACTCTGGATTGGTTGTTACCATATTTTCGGGTGCATCTGCTACCTGACAAGCTTTTTCAGTATTCCATTCCTTACATGTAGGGAATTAGCATTCACAGACCTTTCCATTTCCAGTTCTCAGTCCACAATTAGCCAGCTTTCTCAGCGCTGAGTGTTCTGTATACTGGTTTCTCCATTTGTGTAACATCTAGAACTGGGGGCTTGGTGAAAAGAGGAGAGGGCAGAATGATAACATGTATGGTGATGCTCGCTCATTGTCCAATTAACAGGTTAGAGCAACTATTTTCATCCAGGGTTCCCTGGAACCCTAACGTTCCTTCAAAAGCTGATAGGGGATTCTTGAGCAGTGGTTATTGACCTCCTCTCTGATGGTGACTGCATACTTCTGGGGCCAGTACCACTTTAACAGCATGACACCAATTATGTTCCTAACTGCCTGTTATGCCGCGTACACACGATCGGAAATTCCGACAAGAAAACCGTGGATTTTGTTTCCGACAGAATTTCGGCTCAAACTTGTGTTGCATACACACGGTCACACAAATCTTGTCGGAAATTCCGACCGTCAAGAACGCGGTGACGTACAAGACGTACGACGAGCCGAGATCAATGAAGTTCAATAGGCTGTTCGGCTCTTCTGCTTGATTCTGAGCATGCGTGGTTTTTTTTTTGCGCTTCTGAATTCCGTCGGAATTGCATACAGATGATCGGAATTTCCGATAGGAACTTTTTCCGTCTTGGCGGAAATTCCGACAGCAAAAGTCTGATGGAGCCTACACACAGCACACATCGGACTTTTCTTGTCGAAATTTCCGATCATGTGTACGCGGTGCCATTCTGACCACCACTGTAAGGGGGCATTGTTCCCATTGATCCCCAATGATTTGGTTTTAGCAGAGTTCCCTGAGATCCAGGGCCGCCATCAGGAATTTTGGGGCCCCTTACACAGCTTCAGGCATGGGCCCCCTGGAGCAGAGATGAACCGGGGGGGGGGTGCTGCCACCGCAAATTGAGAAGCGGGGGGGGCTGTTCCATGTTAAATGGACTGTAGTGCAAATTTGAAAAATGCAAAAAGCACTAAAACTGCATAGGTGTGATTCCAGCCTTTGTGGCAAGACTGTGCACAGATGACTCGACATCCTCTACTCTACCAGGTAGAAGTCTTCATTAAAAGAAAAAGTTTCGGGTTTACATTCACTTTAAGGGTTTCTTTTGGGGTAAAAGTCTGGGCTAGGGCAATTTTCCAATCAACAGGCTGAGCTAAGCTAGGCTTAATGATTAAAGAATAACCGCAGCCAAATTTTTTGTTAACAATTTTTGACCAGTCGGTAAGGGTGAAAATCCCTGTTTTTGTTGCTGTTTGAGTCTCTGTTGGTGGGATTCACCAACACATTCTTTCCCAGTGACAGCTTTCACCACAGGACAGAAAGCAAGAGGAAATATCTTCAACAGGGAAACAACAGTAATAAAATAGGAACATTCTATCAACACTTACTGAATTTTCTATTCTTGACTTGTCTCCATGGCAGCATAGATTGCACAGTAGTCAGGTACTGAGAATACCCATGAGTATACTGCCATGGAGACATTATTATTATGTATTATTATTATACAGGATTTATATAGCGCCAACAGTTTGCGCAGCGCTTTACATCAGGGAAGACAGTACAGTCACAATACAATTTAATACAGGAGGGATCAGAGGGCCCTGCTCATTAGAGCTTACAGTCTAGAAGGGAGGGTCACGTGGAACAAAGGGTAGTAGCTGTGGGGGATGATCAGATGGACAAAAATGAAAATACAGTTGTTAGGTGTGGGTAGGATAGGCTTCTCTGAAGAGGAGGGTTTTCAGCGATCCTCTAAAAGCTAATAGAGAAGGAGATAGATGGACAGATTGGGGTAAGGAGTTCCATAGGGCTTGGAGAGGCTCTGGAAAAGTCCTGGAGACGAACATGGAAGCAGGTGATGAGAGAGCTAGAGAGCAGGAGGTCTTGAGAAGAACGAAGAGAACGATTAGGTTGGTATTTAGAGACTAGGTCAGTGATGTAACTGGGGGCAGAGTTGTGGATGGCTTTGTAGGTAGTTGTTAGTATTTTGAATTTAATTCGTTGGGTGAGCGGAAGCCAGTGGAGGGATTGACAGAGAGGAGTAGCAGAGACAGAGCGGTTGGTAAGGTGGATGAGTCTGGCAGCAGCATTCATGATGGACTGAAGGGGGGATAGAGTATGCAGAGGTAAGCCAATGAGGAGGGAGTTGCAGTAATGGAGGCGAGAGATGACCAGGGAGTGACTTAGGAGCTTTGTTGTGTCATTGGTTAGAAAGGGGCGTATTTTGGAGATGTTGCGGAGGTAAGATTTGGACAGTGATTGGATGTGAGGATTAAAGGAGAGTTCAGAGGACTACTCCTAGGAACTTGGCATGTGGGGATGGGCTGATAGTTGTGCCATCGATTTTGACAGAGAGATCGGGGGAGGAGGGAGGAAAAATGATAAGTTCAGTTTTGGATAGATTAAGTTTGAGGAAGTGGTGTGACATCCAAACTGATATTTCTGATAGTAAATCAGTGATTCGTGAGGAGAATGATGGAGTGAGTTGAGGGGTAGAGAAATAGATTTGAGTGTCGTCAGCATAGAGATGGTATTAGAAGCCGTGGGAGGCTATCAGCTGACCCAGGGAGGAGGTATAGATTGAAAATAGGAGAGGTCCAAGAACAGAACCTTGGGGGACCCCAACAGAGAATGGAAGAGGAGAGGAGGAAGTAGAGTTGTAAGTAACGCTAAAGGTGCGGTTGGATAAGTAGGTAGAGAACCAGCGAAGAGTACTGTCATGGAGACCAAAAGTGTGGAGTTTTTTGAGGAGGAGGGGGTGGTCAACCGTATCGAAGGCAGCAGAGAGGTCCAGGAGTAGGAGAACAGAATAGTGTCCCTTAGTTTTGGCCGTTAGTATATCGTTTGTTAGTTTTATGAGAGCAGTTTCTGTGGAATGTTGAGGACGAAATCCAGACTGAAGGGGCTCAAGAAGGTTATTATCAGCAAGATGGACGCTCAGTCGGTTGTAGACTAGACGTTCAAGGAGTTTGGATAAAAAGGGGAGCAAGGAGATGGGGCGTAGGTTGTCAAGATTGGATGGGTCCAGTGAGGGCTTTTTAAGTATGGGGCTGACTAGGGCATGTTTCAAGGAGTTAGGGAAGATGCCAGAAGAGAGGGAGAGATTGAAGATGTGGGTTAGAGAGCGTAGAATAGAGCCAGAGGGTGAACGTAGCATTTGCGAGGGAACAGGGTCCAGAGCGCAGGTTGTAAGATGAACATTAGCAAGTAATTTAGCAACCTTGTGTATAGTGGTGGGGTTGAAAGAGGGAAGTAATGATTGTACCTGTGGGCATGAGGTGTAAAGCGTGAAGGGTATCTGAACAGTAGAGATCTCCTTGCGAATTGTATCAATCTTCTGTTTGAAATGATTGGCGATCTCCTAGGCAGTGGGTGAGTTAGTGGGTGGAGGCAGTGGAGGACGAAGGAGAGAGTTGAAGGTAGAGAAGATTTGACGGGGACGGGATGATAGGTTTTTAATGAGGGTGATGAAATAGGTCTGCTTGACAGTGAGGAGGCTGGAATTGTATTTTTGGAGGGCAGATTTATACTGGACGAAATCTTTCTGGGACTTAGTCTTACGCCATTGGCGCTCGAGTGCACGGCTGTGTTTTTTCAGACTTCTAGTATCATCTGTTTGCCAGGGTTGAAGGAGACGGGGCCTTATTCTGAGTGTAGTGAGGGGGGCCAGTCTGTCCAGTGATGCTAGAAGTGAAGTGTTGTAGACAGAAGTGGCTAACTCAGTGCAGGACAGCGGTGCGATTTTGTCATAGAGGTGGTCAGTCGCAGCGTATAGGAGAGAAGGGTTGATATGGCGAAGGTTTCTACGAGTAAACGTTAAGCGTTTGGAGGGAAAGGAGGCAGAGGAGAGGGAGAGAGTGAAATTAATAAGGTGGTGATCAGAGAGGGGGTAAGGATAGTTGGAGAGGTTGCATGGAGTGCATAGGTGGGAAAAGACAAGGTCAAGGGTATTGCCTTCAGAGTGAGTAGGAGCATGTATCCATTGCTTCAGGTCAAAAGAGGAGGTTAGACTAAGTTTGGAAGTCGCAAGAGTGTTAGTATTAGTAGGGATGTTGAAGTCGCCAAGACATCAGGAAAATCCCTTTTTTTTTTTTTTATAGAAGAGTGGGGAAGACAAGAATTCCTGTTGGATATTTATTGCAATTTATGGCTTCTTAAGAGTATTCCTTTTGCTTTCTAATCTAGCGACAAGTTGTCACTGGGACAGGATTTAGGCGGGAAAGCTCATGAATTGGGCCACATACAACCCAACAAAGTTTTATCCAAAACTTAAAATAAAAGATGTTGGCTGAATTTCCACATTAAGAACTCGATTACACCAAAATATATTGTATAAAATGACCAACTTTATAATGCACTGTAGATGTACATTGCAATGCAACATTAAATGAGCCCCAACGCACATTTGTGTGCTGTATACCTGCTTTGCCCATGCTTTTTGTTACCCTGCGATTAAAAAAAATGGGCAAGGTCTATATTTATTTTTGTGTGTATGCTGTGAGGTGTGTTGACAGTCTATTAATTTTAAAGCTGAATTCAGCTTCTTTGTAAAAAATGAACGACCACTTTGAGTTAAGTACAAGGAACTGCTCAATGAAATCTCCTGGGCTTATCCCTATTATTTACATCTGACAGTTTTATTGCACTCCAGGAAGATGACTATCGCTGTATTTCCGGGGGCCTGACACTGATGCTTCAGTTCTAAGCATCTTAAACATTAGAGTCGGTGCAGCTACAATGCCCGCCCCTCCCTTCCTCCTGCCAAGTCACAGAAGCCCTTGTATTATGTAAACTAATTCACCAAATACAAAGGCTTCTCTGAATGGACAGCAGAGGGGAGGGGCGGGCATAGCTGCTCTCTGTGCCTCTCTATCCTCACAGCACCGAGTGTCAGTGTGTCCTCCAGCAGTGCCATAAATCTGTCAGATATTGTAAAAAATATAGATAAGTTCAGGAGATGTCATGCACGACCTTGGACTTAACTCATGGTGTTTCTTCAGTTTTTACAAAGTGACTGAATTTTTAGAATTCAGATTTAAATGTGCTGCCTAACACAGCTGTTCCTTTAGCCCCGTACACACAATCGGATTTCCTATGGTTTTTAAACCAATGGATTTTTCCATCGGAAAACCGATGAAGCTGACTTCCATCAGTCTTGCCTACACACCATCAGTCAAAAAACCGACCGTTCCAAATGCGGTGACGTAAAACACTCAGATGAGCCGAGAAAAATTAAGTTCAATGCTTCTGAGCATGCGTCAACTTGATTCTGAGCATGCGTGGGTTTTTTAACCGATGGACTTGCCCATAGACGATCGGAATTTGCTATTGGTTTTTTATCCATCGGAAAATTTTAAAACATGTTCTACGGGGCCCATACACGATCGGTTTGTCCGATGAAAAAAATCCATCGGACTGTTTTCATCAGTAAAACCAATCGTGTGTACGCGGCTTTAAAGTGGAAGTAAACTCTCCTATCGTTTTCAGCTAAGGAAGCTGACATCTCGGCCTCTGTTTAAACTTCAACTGCCATGGTGCTGCACATGTGATCAGTTATGACACCAGCCATTGGATGGTTTGACAGTTTGCTTGAGAGCACAACCAATGTGACAGTTAGCATTTCTGGCATGCCGGGAATGTAACAGTTTTTTTAAACTGTTACATTGATGGGTTTACTTCCGCTTTAAGGCATAAAAACACAAGTGTTGCATCACACTGTGTTATGCTGTGTATAGGCCCTAATAGGAGTAGGATAATGTTTATGAAACCGGCTTTAATTTTTGGAAGTATGCCTGGATCACACGATTGGTCTAACAGATTTACAAATCTTTTGGCAGGTAAAAAGAGTTCACGAAACCGTGTTTTTAGCTGGTGTTCTGAAGTTCTTCTTTAACACTTTGCAGTGTGCCATCAGTTTTAGCTCCACCTTCAAGTCGATGGTTAATTATTTCCAGGGTCGATCCAAATCTGAAATGTTTTGTTTAGGTGGACTTGGCCTTGAAACAAGAAAGGAGGGCAGCTGAAATGATGACATTCTGTTGATTTTACCAAGTTTCAGAAAGAATTAAAAACATAGCTTGTGCCCATCTTCCAGCCAGCTATGGAACGGAGATGAGAGTCTAGTTGGCCACGTTTCTAAAAGGATTCGTCAAATCTGGAGGGAGCCAAGAATAAGCTTAGGCTGCGCAGATTGATTTCTTTCATCCCTCGGTGAACGCCATGCGCAAAGCCCTATTGAACTCGTCTTGGAATTTTCACCTCAAAAGAAGTTCAACAGAAGCTGATCAATGGCGTTTATCAGGGATGCATCATGAAAGAGGCATCTCAACTCAAGCTGGAGTACCAGACTCTCGATTCATCTCCGTCTTCTTAATGATTTATTCAAGATGCTTGCCGTCTTGTTTCGCTGTTTCTATTTACATTTCTGGAGGAATTAGATCTTAAATAAAAGAATTAACAAGATAAATTAATTCTAGATTGTAAGTTCTAACGAGCAGGGCCCTCTGATCCCTCCTGTAATGATTTGTATTGTAAGTGTACTGTCTGCCCCCATGTTGTAAAGTACTGCGCAAACTGTTGGCGCTATATAAATCTTGTATAATAATAATAATAATAATAATAACAATTAAGACATTTAAAGTGTAAGTTCACACAGAATGGAGTGGACAATTGATAGGCCTTTTTATGTAGAGGGGAGATGGGTTAGTGTGTCCCATTCAGTTTTTATGGGCAATAGAGCAAGGTTGAGTCCTATGTAGTGGGTTGAGGCCCAGTGGATGGCAACATCCAGAGAGGAGAAAGTGCGGGTGGAAAACAATGTGTGAGGAAGGTCTAGGCAGTGGAGTAGCATGGGTGGGGCCACAGGGCTATTGTCTTCATTGCAAAATTCTTAGAGGGTGCAAAATTAGTAAGGATTTAGGGTGAGAAGAGGTGGACATTCTGGCCTATAAAGCATGCTCCCTCCTCTTTCTCTCCCTCTTAGGCTGTGTGGGCAGGTCCAGCCCTGTGGTTCTAGGTCAGAGTGGGCAGAGTTGAGGAGAGTGGGTGGCAGTGCCCTGTACAGTGCAGTTGAGGATGGCTCTGATCGCTGTTATCCTTCCTCTCCTCAACTCTCCTCCCCAAGACCACCACCAACTGTATGAACTGGAACACCTTCAACTACTAGGGCAGCCTTTCTCATCCAGGGTTCTGTGGAAACCTAGGGTTTCACCAGAGGTTGTTAGAGGTGAAGCAAATTGGAGATGTGTCTGTAACATGCGTGCTATCCAGGTTAGAACTGCTGCCATAACTGACAAGATGAAAGTGTTTCTAGCATTATATACAGGGATTTTTTTCAGCAGGAACGCGGGGGGAGCGCAGTTCCGGCACCTCCAGCAAGGAGTACTGGGGTGTTCTGGAGGGTCTATTGATGCCTGCTGCTGGGAGATCTATTGTCACTGGTGGGGATCTATTTTTGCGTGGAGGTCTCTTGTTGCTGGGTAGATCTATTGTAGCTAGTGGGGGTGTCTTATGTTTCTAGGGGGGAGCAATTGTTGCTGGGAGGGATCTACTGTTGAGGGAGAGGTCTATCGTTGCTGCCTCCTGGAGTAAGGTGACCAGATTTTTAAAATGAAATCCGGGGACATATTTTTTTTACTAGTAATGGCGGCAATCAGCGACTCTCTGCCCGTCGCCTCCTCCGCCCGACCTCACAGCCTGTCAAGTCTTACTCTTCGGGCCCCGGCTACTACTGGGTGAGGAGTGGAGGAAGATCCCTCCACCAGGGAAGGCAAGGAGATAAGCAGGCAGACGGCTGGCCGGGACTTGAGCCAAGGCAGAAGAACATGTGAGCGGAGCTGGATGGGCATGCACCCGAAACTGAAGAAATATTCCCCCGCTCCGACCAGCACATGATCATCAGAAAGGGGCACAGATAATAGAAATAATGGAGTGTAATTCTGATTTTTTTTTTTTTTTATTCTGCACTGACTGTCCTTGAAATTGCCCCAGCCTATGTTCAAATCCAATCCGGGGACAAAACCAGGGACAGACTTGGTCCAGGGGCAGTGTCCTCAATCCGGGGACTGTCCCCTGAAACCGGGGATGTCTGGTCACCCTATCCTGGAGGGTCTATTGATGTAGTCTGCTGGGACATCTATTGTTGCTGCCGGGGGTATTTTGATGTGTGGGGGCTCTATTTTTTGCTGGGGTGAGTCTACTGTTGCTGGGGTAGGGTCTATTGTTGCTCACTATTTTACTGTCTTTCTTTGTTATTAACAAATTCCAGGCAAATCACTTGGTAGCAAAAATGATACTTGGTCCTGTTATCTATAAAATGGGTGGTACAGGGAGGCCGGTAGGAGGTGGAACCAAGGAACGGTGCTCAGGGGCATGTAGGAAGCAGAAATGAAGGGTGAAGGTCGGAGATCCTGCACCTATTCTCTGAGAAAAAAAAGCCCTGATTTTATATATATATATATATATATATATATATATATATATATATATATTCTTGCTAAAGTGGATCTGAACTTAATAAGTACAAATTTTCTTTCTTATAGGGAACATTTAGATATTCTGTGCCTAGGTTGTACCCTAAAATATTCACCTGTTGTCTTGAAAAATAAAAGTGCAATTATTGTGCCTAAAAGCTTTATATCTGCAGTATGAGATCACCTAAAGCACTGCTATTTCTGACTGCTAGTCTCAGTGGCTCTGGAGTGGGATTTGGTGGTGTCCCTACTGTAACTGTTCTCAATTGTTGGTATCAGTGAATAAAATAGTGCCCCAAGGGCCAGATAAAAGCAAGCAAAGGGTCGCAGTTTGGAGAATACTGGTCTAGATGATCAGGACATTAGCCCACTATACCATGCGGGAGAAGACTCTTCAGGAGCTTATTTTGGGTGATAAGCACGCATAAGGAAGACCACTGACGTGAATGGGGCTGCCCAATGCGTGACATGCATTTTTGCGTGCAAATCGCGATTTAAAAAAAAACGCTAACAGGAATGCTCATTCCTGCTACGCAAGGTCTAGACAGGGTCTTAAGGTTTTTTTTTCCTTAAAGGGGAACAAACCTCAACAAATCTTTCAAAAGACAAACCACGCGGCAAAGCAAATCAAACGTATTTAAAATGTAAAACAGTTTTGTCGGCAGGCACTCTTTTAATACGGAAGCCATGAATATCATTTATCTGCATTATAAATAATTACACATGTTCACCATGAAACACAAAGTATGTAATTAAATTTCAAGAATCTGCTTCTCCAAGTACTTGTATCCCATTTATGTTTTACGATGCTAACACAATCCTCCACTTGAATTATAGGCTTGTATATAGATCAGGTTATTGGGATTATTATATTCTCTCCTATAATGGATGAATCTCTTTTGGGTGTGTTGGCTTGTTGTGTTCTTGCTGAAAAGAATAGAAGATAGATTCTCTCTGGCATTTTCTGTAAGGGTTTATAAATTACTTTTAGTGCCACGAGTTTATCCTCGGAGGAGGCATATATTACCGATGGTAAAATCCTGCATCCCCAGCAGTCTTGGGATATATATCCATTTTTTATTATATTCCCCGTTCCACAAGATATGGTAATAAAGTATCATTTTGCTAAGAGTAGAAAAAAAATAGATAATTTAACGTGATTGGTTCTTTTTATTTTCTCCTCCAGTAATGACTTTTGTATATCGTCAATGTATCAACGTTACTAATTACAGACATAGGGGAAAAAGTCGAGATCCAAGGATCTTTATAGGTATTAAAAAAAAAGTGCCCCGAAATCACTTTTTGAGAGAGTTTATCTCCGTATTTTTGTCTTGCTGGTCTGTTTATGGACTTATATGGTGAGTTTGTTGGACTAAAGCCAATCTCCAGCCTTCAGTTGTGCACAGTTGTACAGGCTCCTGTACTGAAATGGCTTACTTTGACTTCACTGCATACTGTGAGCGTCTCATAGTGTGCATTAGAAGCTCCAGCAAGTCAGGGAGAGAAAGTAATTTCCTGGCTTAAGGGCATCTGGGATCAGCTAGCCTTTTTGGCCCCATGCCTTTGGCTAAGATCAAGTGTAGTATCTGTTCTTATCAGTGTCCAGTAAGGGTGCTGTGCTGTCGATCTGGCCTACTGGGAGCTGAAATGGCTGGCTATTTAGTATCCTTGCTGGCATGATGGGGGCTCTGAAGGCTAGTACCAGCTGGAACAGAAACCTGGGCGCCCACGGGCAGTTGGGGCACGGGAGAATTTCCCCAGGAAAACTAGATGAGCCCAGTTCCTCCTGGTTTGAATGGATCTACCTTGCATGGCCATGGCCTTGTAAGGCAGGGAGTCCACCGTGTCGGTGCCCTCTGGTAGTGGTCACCCTAGGGATGCTCTTGGTAACACTTGGGTGTGGGATCCACGGTGTGAACAGGCACATGGTCACAGCAACAAAAGCTTTTTCTGCACTGCACCTTTTAGGTCTAGGCCTTTTGGCTAAGTCTGGGGCAATTTTTCCTACCAGTCCTCAGGGCCCAGCAGGTGAACATTGCAAGACCACTTATTTATTTTATAAATGTTTAGTCCCCTGCGCTACTATGTGTAAAAATGTGCTTTAAAGACCTGTAAAGGTCTGCTGCTATATGCCCAATACATGTTCCAAGATAGTATAAAATAGCTCAAGATGGCATAGCGCTCCCCTCTACCTAACTAATATAATACTATATAGATAAATACCCAAATCATAAACAGTGCCACATTATGCAGTAGAAAAACAGTAAGATATCAGCAGAAAAAAAATGAATATATGTGTATATACATAAAAAAAAATATGTGCCCCTGGACGACGTCATCTGTGACGAAACGCGTAGGGAGGGGCGACGTGTTGACGTCACCTTGTGTATTCCTTCGTGTCCTGGAAGAATGGGTTTGTCTGGTTGTGTGCCATCTGGCACACCAGACTGAAGGCTTTTAACGCACATCTATTATGTAAGTGCAATACCTTGTTTTTTTAATAAACACCTAAAAGGTTATACGCTATATGGAGCTCACTTATCTTTTATATAAATCCATCCATCCATCCATATTTATGAGTGAACGAGAGGTGCAGATGTACGTTTACATTGGGAGAAAGACCCAGGCTGGATTTATAATAAACGCGCTGTTTGATCCCCTGTAACGGGGGATCATTTGGAGCTGGTAAGAAGCAAACTGTACTATTTGGTGGCGGATTCCTCACACAGGGTGATAGTTGGTGGACCATTTCATCAGAAACTTTGAAAAGCTCCTAGTTGCAAGCACTGGTGGACTTTTATATGAACTTTATATCTCTAAATCTGAAAGATTGATTTATGGAATACAGATTTAGCGCAATTCTATTTTTCTTTTTATTTATGCTATACAGTGATTTATGTCATACAGGAGAATTGCTGCTTGTGTTCATTGATTTAGTTTTGTATTCCTTTTAGCGCAGTTTTTTCATACTCTTTCCATTCTTTTATTAAAAAAATTATGTGGCACACCCCCGTAGGAGCTACTGGTTTAAATTTGGGCCTTGCACGTTACCTCAGTATTTGTTGTCTAGGGGAAGAAAGTCTGTAAGAACTCCAATGTCCACACAAGATGTAAAACCTTCTGCTGTTAGGTTTTATTTTCTTTGCTTAAAACTTGTGAAGAACAGTAGAAGGATGAAGGGAAAGGGGTAGGTTCAGGTACACAGTACAGATCGCTGGGGAAAAACTTCTCAACTACAAAGTCATTCACAACTCTTCCTGGAGTGGGTATTGCTCACCCGGATAGGCCCCTCTCACCTGGCCTAGCAGCCGGGATGATGCACGGACAATGATCAGGACCAGTCTCTGCCACAGACTGGTTGTGAACAAAATTGGATAGTCCGGGGTCCTCTGCCACAGGACTTAACGCCCGGACTTCCAGCCAAACAGTCAATGAGCCTTTAAGCCAACCCTGCAGACTGTACGGTAACTTTAGCTACGGTGCATCCTCCAACAGAATCACAAGGTCTTCCTCAAGACACCAGCCTTCTGCTTGGTCTTCTCCAGGACAGGTCCTCCCCTGGTTTCCTCCATTGAGTGGCTTCCTCCCGCAGGACGGACAGCACAGGATCAAAGCGTAGGCCCCAGTCAGCATAACGGGGCCTACTTAGTAGAGCATGGTCCCGAGGCCGAAATCACACAACACACTCCTCGCGCCAGGAGGGCTGCGTGGGGAATAAGGACCCCAAAAGATGGCGCCTGCCCCTTAAGTACCCTTCCCATGCATGCTCAGTGGGAAGACCACTCCCACTGAACTGTTGCCGGGGGAAAGATACCCAATGCACTTTGGCCTGTCAGTCTTCCACATTGGCCTGAGGTGGTAACGCCACCTACAGGCAAACAGTGGGAAGTCTTCCAACACAATCATAGCTGGGACAGAGGCTAATTTAGCATAATTATTTACAAAGTCTGAGCTAACTACCAGCTCAGACACCCACTAAATTTAACATAGCGCCCAGTCATTGGGAGAAGGGCGCTACAATTATATATCAAAATAAAGTGTCACTTTAAACCAAATCTGTGGTGATGCATACCGGTGTACCACCACTATATAACACAAATGTCCAGAAATATAAAGTGCTTGTGCATATAGGCCAGTGTTAAATACACTGGTGTGGCATAAAAAAAACCAGTAAGGTCCAAATAGTTAATCCGTGGGTGTTGTGCAAACACCTAAAACACCTTCAGTGTCCCTCCACCTTCACATCTATGCGCTCACCTCCATATAAGACCAACAGCTACTCACAATGCGCCTCCCCCTTTAAGGGGTATATGGATCCTTTGATGGATGATTGTAACCTCCTTGGGTTCAAATGAATCCTAGGTAGTCCCCAGCAAGAGTGCTCATAGAAGAATAAAGAAAACTAAATAGACCTTAGTGTACTCACTCAGCGGCAGGAGAGAGAAGGGGGTAAACTTCAGTCACAGACAGGGATGGATGGTGAGCTCACTCACCCCTTGGCAGTCAGCACCTCTCATCCAGATGTAGCTGAGGCTGACACAGAGGGGTAGGGGTGGGAGGAAGAGGAGCAGATCAAGCCCTTTCTCCTCTCCCATCTGTGTGGGGGAGGGATAATAGTTAGTGCTGGCTTTGGGCAGTGTGAAAGAGAGTGTAACAGATACTCTTGGCTTACACAACTGCAGCCAGAAACCCTGCTGGGAAGCCATAGTCTGGTCTGAATAATGTGTCCGGGTTTCAGGAGGTCTGAAACCCAAACGCATGACTCCAAACCCGAACTGTCCAGGTGAATCCCGGACAGGTGGCAACCCTACCTGGGCGGTGCGCTTGCAGGACGGAAAAAAAAGCCCTGCAAGCAGCATCTTTGGGGTGGTGCAGGAGCGCTGTATGCATCGCTCCTGCACCGCCCCTGCCATTGAAATCAATGGGCAGCGCTCCCGAAGAATCTGCAAAGCACTTTGGCAGCAGCGCTTTTCAGGAGCCTTTAACCCCTTTCTTTTGGATTAAAATTGCCCCGTTCCCACCCGCACAGCGCCGGTAAAGCACCGCTAAAACGTTTGACGCTTTACCGCTAGCGCGGGGTGGTGTTCAGAGTAAAAGGGGTCTTAATGAACCCTAAGACGCCATCTTGTGTGAAAGATTTTCCATAATGCTTAATGTATAGGCTTGAAGTGAATCAGCCCCCACGTCCTCAATACCAGTGGAGTGTATGGGAAATAGGAATGCGATTCTTGCATTGCGTCTTTCTGCATCGGTCCTTCAAAAAACTAGGGCGGCCTTGTACCCTTTCCTCCTCCCGTATGAACAGGTATGCGCCAGGGGATTACAGTATTGAACAACTACAAGGAAAGTATTTCTTTATACGCAGCAACAGGGTCACCAGTGCCGAGCCACTGCAAAGACTATCTCTTATTGCAAAAATATACTTTATTGAACGGATGAGCAATCTGACCTTCTGGTAGGTTAAAAGGAAGAAAAACACTTTTCTCTGGATGGTAAAGCGGCTTTAGTGAAACAACATTACTGAAAGAAAAACATATTAAGAAAGTGACAGTGTACAATGTTCCAGCAGTAATATAGAGCTGTATGTGCGTGATAAGAGGCGACTGTCGGCAGATATCGGATTATGGAGAGGTCCTTCAAGGGAAACACAGCAGAAGTGGTGTAAGGTACTGGCTGGCAGGATTGTTGACGGTGTACATTCACATTCTCACGTACACATGGTGAGGCTGATGTGGAAAAAACAATCTTTGTGTCTTCTCGAAATTATAATACGTTCTGCGATGGGTCCTGGAATCCAGAGACTTTGTAGAGCTTTGGATGGGATAAAGCCTCCATTTTTGGGTCCTCATTTTACCTGGTAGTTAAAGGGGTTGTAAAGGTTTGTTTTTTTATTTTCCTTAGATTTCCCTTCTAAATATTTTTTTTCTTTGTTTTCTTTGTCTGAATTTCTCACTTCCTGTTCCTCCTCAGTAAGTTGTTCAGTAAGCTGTTCTGGCTGACTCAACACCACTCGGATGATGGTGTGAAGTTTAGTGAGGAGAAACAGGAAGTGAGAAATTCAGACAAAGAAAAAAAACATTTAGAAGGTAAATCAAAGGAAAAGGTAAGTGAAGCAACAATGCACTAGCTTAACCACTTCCCGCCCAGTCAATAGGAGATTGACGTCCGGGAAGTGGTTCTGTTATCCACACTGGACGTCTATTGACGTCCTGCAGGATAACAGCCGCCGCGCGCCCGGGGGGGGCGCGCATCGCAGCGATCGGTGGAGCGGTGTGTCAGTCTGACACACCGCTGCACTGATCTCGGTAAAGAGCTTCCGGCGGAGGCTTTTTACCACGTGATCAGCCGTGTCCAATCACGATGTAAACAGGAAGAGCCGTTGATCGGCTCTCCCTTCACTCGCGTCTGACAGACGCGAGTAGAGGAGAGCCGATCGCCGGCTCTCCTGACAGGGGGGGTTCGCGCTGATTGTTTATCAGCGCAGCCCCCCCTCGGATACCCACACTGGACCACCAGGGAAGCCCCCCAGGACCACCAGGGAAGCCCCAAGCATGTGGTTGGCCAGGTAAGTCCCCCATGGCTATCTTCATGCACAAATACATAAAAAACAAATGCCAATCAGTGCCCACAAATGGGCACTGACTGGCAGCATCATGGCACAGCCAAAATGTAGGATGCCCAGCAATGCCAGCCACCAGTGTCATCAGTGCCACCTACCAGTGTCCATCAGTGCCCATCCGTGCCCATAAGTGCCCACCTATCAGTGCCCGTCCGTGCCACCTATCAGTGCCACCCATAAGTATCCATCAGTGCTGCCTATAAGTGCCCATCAGTGCCGCCTATGAGTGCCAATCAGTGCCGCATACCGGTGCCACATATCAGTGCCGCCTATCAGTGCCCATCAGTGCCGCCTATCAGTGCCCATCATCGGTGCCACCTCATTGGTGCCACCTCATCGGTGCCCATCAGTGTCGCCTTATTAGTGCCCATCAGTGCCGCCTTATCAGTGCCCGTCATTGAAGCAGAAAAGGTACTTATTTACAAAACAAAATTAACAGAAACAAAGAAAAACTTCGTTTTTTTCAAAATTTTCGCTCTTTTTTATTTGTTATGCAAAAAATAAAAATCGCAAATACCACCGAAAGAGAGCTCTATTTGTGGGAACAAAATGATAAAAAAATTGTTTGGGTACAGTGTAGCATGACCGCGCAATTGTCATTCAAATTGCGACAGCGCTGAAAGCTCAAAATTGGCTTGGGCAGGAAGGTGTATAAGTGCATGGTATTGAAGTGGTTAAAGGAACCTATTTAGAAAATAAAAAACGAACCTTTACAACCCCTTTAATCCTCATTGTTAGCTTAGGTTGTCCAGAGGGCTTTTTATATGCGAAATAAGGCATCAAGTCTCTCTCTGCTATTTATTACAGGTATAATATGTACAGTATATACAGTGGGGAAAATAATTATTTAATCCCCTGCAGATTTTGTAAATTTGCCTATTTACAAAGAAATGAAGCGTCTATATTTTTATCATAGGTGTATTTTAAATGATAGAGACCGAATATCAACCAAAAATCCTGAGAAAACACATGATACAAATGTTATAAATTGAGTTGCAGTTCAGTGAGTAAAATAAGTGTAGCACACGGACCTTTTTCTCACCTGGCTCACTTGTAAGACAAGGCACACCGTGCTATATGCTATATGATCCACCCATGCGCCTGGAGGGCCACGAGACGCAGAGGGACTGCTCCTCGGTACTGCTCCTAAGTACCCCTTATCTCCCCTCCTAAGATGGCGACTGCCCCTTATGTATCCTCTCCCAGCATGCACAGCGGGCCGACCACGCCCCCGTACAGCTGCCTGGAGAGGACACCCAAAGGTACAGTAATGTCACTAGCGGTTCAACCCTGACCTGTTATGGCAGCGCCACCCACAGGCCACAGGGAACTGTACACCAACAACACCACTTGGCAAAAGCAAAAGAACAAAGCCTAACAATTGAAGCGATCTGGGTTTGGCTACTAACCCAGATCAACCCCTAACTTTAGGTACCTAGCTCCCCTAAAAGTAAAGGGGCGCTACATAAGTATTTGATCCCCAAGCAAAAAATGACTTAGTACTTGGTGGAGAAACTCTTGTTGGCAATCACAGAGGTCAGACATTTCTTGTAGTTGGTGATCAGATTTGCACACATCTCAGGAGGGATTTTGTTCCACTCTTCTTTACAGATCTTCTCTAAACCCTTAAAGTGTTACTAAACCCAGAACAGTAAAATCATTCTGTATATGCAGTAAAGCATGTTTGTTTTACACATTGTGGAACCTAAGGGGTTAATTATTTGCCTTGTGTATAAAGGCTGCGTGATCCTGTCTCTCTTATCATCCTCTTCTTCCACTGACTCCAGTCCATTTCCTGATAAAACAGAGCATTATGCCGCGTACACACGATCGGAAATTCCGACAACAAAACCGTGGATTTTTTCCGACGGAATGTTGGCTCAAACTTGTGTTGCATACACACGGTCACACAAATCTTGTCGGAAATTCCGAACGTCAAGAACGCGGTGACGTACGACGAGCCGAGATCAATGAAGTTCAATAGGCAGTTTGTCTCTTCTGCTTGATTCTGAGCATGCGTGTTTTTTTTGCGCGTCGGAATTGCATACAGACGATCGGAATTTCCGACAAGAACTTTTCTTGACGGAAAATTTGAGAACCAGCTCTCAAATTTTTGTGGGCGGAAATTCCGACAGAAAAAATCAGATGGAGCCTACACACGGTCGGAATTTCCAACCAAAAGCTCACATCAAACTTTTCTTGTCGGAATTTCCAATCGTGTGTACGTGGAATTAGGGGGACAAGCTGCACATGCTCAGTTTGATGTGTATTGCTAGAGAGTTTTTTTTTTCTTGGGAGAGTGCATGTGATCAGCACAGGACCAATCAGCACTGTCCAGACAGAGGGTCAGGAGTCTTGCAGTCTTATAGGACAATCGGGGGAGAATGAAAACTCCTCCTACAAGCTTTAACCAAACACTGATACAAGTCACAAGACTTCTCTAACTGCTGGTATTTATCAGTTTATATTTACTAAAGTTATTGCATTTCCTTGTTCTGTGTACTGTGGGAGGCCAGATATAGTGAATGCAGGCTCCTGGGTTTAGTAACACTTTAAGGTTTCTTGGCTGTTGCTTGGCAACTTGAAGTTTCACTCCCTCCATAATTTTCTATAGGGTTAAGGTCTGCAGACTGGCAAGGCCACTTAATGACCTTAATGTGCTTCTTCTTGAGCCACTGTTTCTAGCATGTAGGGAAGCCCATTGAAATGAATCAGCTGCCCTACATGCAACTCGCAGGAATGCGCTGAAAACATGTGAAAGCCTCTGCCATATCTGTAGGTGTGAACCAAGCCCAAGACAATGTTCTGTAGGAGCCTACTGCTGGGTGAAAAAGCTGAATGCTGACAGAATACTAAAAAGGTACATGGGCTTCCTGTTTCGTTTTTATTTTTTGAAGAACCCGTTACGGGGCACCCTGTTAGCCAGGAAATGATCTTGGTTTCGTTTGTAGCTCAGGAGAGTAGATGTTTTGTGTGTTTTAGCCCATGTTCACAATGGGCTGCGGGAGTGAAGCCGTGCAAGTTCAGCTGAACTCGTACGATTTCACTCCCGCCTGTCAGTCACGATTTCGGCCGCGATTACAGAGACATCTGTGCTGGTTTCCGCACAGATGTCAATGTAAATCGCGGGTCGAAATCGCAAAAAGTAGCACAGAAACTACTTTTTGAAATCGGTGCAGCGCCGCAGATGCGGTGTCGCACTGGTTTGGACGGTGCCATTTCCGGCAAATGCCGCCGATTAGACATGCGATTTTACATGTCAAAACGCGTGTCAAATCGGACCAGTGTGAACCAGGGCTTCTACCAATTTTATGCCAGGAACCAATTATACAAAGAAATGATGATTGGATAATTGGCTCCTGTCTAAATGTGCCCCAGAATGTGTGAGATAGGGACCGTAGATTGGAAGCAGGGACTGATGTGTATGTAAACTAGTGATGCTATATACATCTCTGTAATAAATGTAAATGGGAAAACAGATCTCCTAAAAAAAAAAAAAAAAAACATAAAAATGTCAGTTTGAAAACAAATGAAAAATAAATAAAAATTATACAAAGGTATTATAGCTCCCTTTTAAGAAGAGAGAAATTCAGAAAAAGTGTTTTTTTTTTTTTTTTTAGAATGTAAAATCACTTAATGTAAAGTATGGAAGGAAATATTTACTTTGCACTCATCCTCTATTATCCACTAGCCGTCATGTTTTCTTTGCTAAAGAAATTGAAATCACTCTTCTTTAGGAGGCACAATAAACCTTTATCTGTTAACAGGCTCCAGCCTAGTCATTCCGGATTTTTGCATATAGTTCATATTAAGTGTTTCAATTAGGCCTATTACCAAGAACCCGGAGAAAGCTTTTAACTTATTTGTTGTCTGATTGGTAATAAAAGGCTTTGCATGAGTCTGGGCTTGCTGTAATATTCGGCATCTTCCTATGGATAATATGCCTAAGTGGCGAGTTACCGTCAGTTACCGATGTTTGTTGTCAAGGAGTAGGTGAGGATGTGGAACAATTTGACAGGATCCTGGAAAATATGACTTTGGTTGTTGGGCTTAGTGCTAGCATGGGTCTGCTTGAGAAAGAAAAGGTCATATGGAGTATAAATGCTATAAGCATTAGCATTGCCAGCCTCAGTGTTGGTAAAATTGGGAATGAGTAATGCATAAAGTAGGGAAGGTATGAAATAATTAATGTGTCATGACAACTTTCCGAGCCTCTGAGGTCCATAATCGTATAATCAAGTGGTCTTCAAACTGTGGCCCTTTGCTTGCTTTTTATCTGGCCCTTGGGGCACTATTCCATCCACTGATACGAGACACTATTCCTCCCACTGACACCAATGTTGGGGCACTATTCCTCCCACTGACACCAATGTTGGGGCACTATTCCTCCCACTGACACCAACGAACGATGGGGAACTATTCCTCCCAATGATGGGCCACTATTACTTCCACTAATACCAACGATGGGACACTATTACTTCCACTAATACCAACGATGGGACACTATTACTTCCACTAATACCAATGATGGGACACTATTACTTCCACTAATACCAACGATGGGCCACTATTACTTCCACTAATACCAACGATAGGCCACTATTAAACTAATACCAACGATGGGACACTATTCCTCCCACTGACAACAATGATGAAGCTCTGTCCCTTCCACTGATACGAGACACTATTCCTCCCACTGACACCAATGTTGGGGCACTATTCCTCCCATTGATACCAATGATGGGCCACTATTACTTCCACTAATACCAACGATTGGACACTATTCCTCCCACTGACAACAATGATGAAGCTCTGTCCCTTCCACTGATACGAGACACTATTCCTCCCACTGACACCAATGTTGGGGCACTATTCCTCCCATTGATACCAATGATGGGCCACTATTACTTCCACTAATACCAACGATGGGTCACTATTCCTCCCACTGACAACAATGATGAAGCACTATTCCTCCCACTAATACCAATAATGAGGCTCTGTCCCTTCCACTGACACAAGACACTATTCCTCCCCCTAATACCAAAGATGGTGCACTCTTTACTCCCAGTGACCCCAGGTCATTTTCTACTCCCACTGCCCACAGTCAGGCCCCCCCTAAAGTCTTAAAGACTATAAACCAGCCCTATGTTTATAAAGTTTGGAGACCCCTGGTATAATGGCAATGATGCTTGGAAAAATTTGCCAGGTTCTTTTGTAGGAAAGGTCTTCACCAACCTCTTGCCATACAAGCCCTAGCACTTAAAGTACAACTAAAGGCAAACCTTTTTTCCATTTTCGACAGAGTAAAGAAGAGTTATAACTCCTGTCATCTGTATCTAAAGTGAGGAGATCCCTGGTTCTTACCAGAATTAGTGTCCCCATCAGAAGATTTCTTCTCTCTCTGTTCTTGCAACATCCCAAAATTTGTGATTTTTCTTTCACTTTTGGTGATGAGGGTAAGCATGGGCACAGATAGCGATAAAAACCTGTGTACCGAACCAAACAAAAATCTGGGGACAAAAAAAAAATTCCTTTAGTTATACATTAAAGAGGATCTTCAGTCAAAAACTAAAGAAATTAAAGTCAGCAGCTACAAATATTGTAGCAGTTGACTTTTAACCACTTCAGCCCCGGAAGATTTGGCTGCCCAATTACCGGGCCATTTTTTGCGATATGGCACTGCATCACTTTAACTGACAATTGCGCAGTCGTGCGATGTTGTACCCAAACAAATTGACGTCCTTTTCTTCCCACAAATAGAGCTTTTATTTGGTGGTATTTATTTTTTGCGCTATAAACAAAAAAAGAGGGACAATTTTGAAAAAAACACAATATCTTTTACTTTGTGCCATAGTAAATATCCCAATTAAAAAAAAAAAGAGCAAATTTTTTCCTCAGTTTAAGCCGATATGTATTCTTCTACATATTTTTGGTAAAAAAAAACGTATATTGATTGGTTTGCGCAAAAGTTATAGCGTCTACAAACTATGGGAAAGATTCATGGCATTTATATGGCTTTTTTTTTTATTTACTAGTAATGGCGGTGATCTGCTATTTTTTGCGGTATTGCGACATTATGGCGGACAGGTCGGACACCTTTGACACATTTTTGGGACCATTGACATTTACAGAGAGATCAGTTCTATAAAAATGCACTGATTACTATGTAAATGTCACTGGCAGGGAAGGGGTTAACACTAGGGGGCGATCAAGGCGTTAACTGTGTTCCCTATTGTGTGTTCTAACTGTGGGATGATGGGGACTGACTATAGGAGATGACAGATCATTTTTTCTACTTTGTAGAAAGACACGATCTGTCCTTCTCTCCTCAGACAGCACAGAGATTTGTGTGTTTACACACACAAACCCCCATGCTCCCGCTCGTGCACGCGATCGCGTGTGGCCGGTGGCATTCGCGCCCGCTGTCCATGTGCATCGGGCTCCCTGCCGTGCAAGGGGGCTCACGCAAGCGCCCTCTGGTGGCTCTCCTGGGCGAAGCTGTATATATATGGTATTTCGCCCAGGAGAGCCATTCTGCTGCAGTATATCTGCGTGAGCCGGTCGGGAACCGGTTAAGATACAGGTACTTACCAGTCAAGGAATCCAGCCCTGTCCTCACCTGGGGCGGTTCTTCGGGTGCCCGGTGCCACCATCTTGTACGTGGGAAGCCAGCTATGGCTTCCTGCAGTTTTACAGTCGGCTCCCCACTGCGCATTGAACTAGTTGCTCTGCTCTTTCTGAATGGACCCGCAGCCTCCTTGGTCATGTGACGTGTGACGTGAGGGGCGAACTTCTGCTCACTTAGTGAGAAGTTGGAGCTAAAAAAAAAAATATCCAAAAATGTTCCTACCCAATTATGTTATTCATTTTAAATTTGGTGTAATAGTTACCTTTTCTTGAGTCTTGAGGCGCCATTCATATTACCATCATGTTTGGGGGTGCCATTGAGGGCTAATGATTTAAAATCACGACGTGTGAATGCAGCCTAAGGCTGTTCACGTGACTCCGCAGGGTCCTCTCTTCTCCAGGCTGGGAGGTCCCTACTGTTGCAAAGAGCTATGCTGAGGTGACGATGGTGAGAATGTAATCTCTCTGCATCAGTACCGTGTGAATAAAAGGTACAATTATGACACCCTGACCAAGGTGGGACCACAACTCCCCTCACCCACAGTATTGCACTCAGCTCCTAGTCTCCTAGTTTATAAACTTGCTGGTATTCATGGGGTTGAAGCAAGCAGCCACGAGCTTGGTGTGGATTTATAGAGATGGCAATCAAAACGTGATCCGCCCAATCACTTTTACGGGGCTTAGAAGGCGCGCCAGCCCCCCCCCCCCCACCGTCCGAGGTGGTTGAGTGTTCTCTCAGTCTCAGGGGACCATGGTAAACTGCTAAAACTTTGAAAGCAGGAGGAACATCTAATCTCCCCTGAGACTAATGAACCCGGAAGTGACTTGAATTATATCACATCCGGGTTCACAGATGCTATTCCTCAGCTACTGTAGCCAAGGAAGCAGCTAATTAAAGCGGAACTTCTTTTTTTAAACTTTCCATCTATTAAATCTTCTGCCCTTGTTTTAACTTTGGATAGTAAAACATTTCTTTTCTGCCAGTAAATATCTTACACAGCCCACTTCCTGTCTGGTTATTAGCCTAGGCTTATGACATCATGCCCATCTCTCTCTCACTCTCCTGAGAGTTTTCCAGGAAGGAAGGGGGGGGGGTGAGTCATAAGAGGGTCAATCAGAGCTGCAGATGTGGAGGTGTGCCTCTGTGTGGCTGTGTAAATCCAGGAAGCTTCAGCTGCCCACAGTAAAATGGATGCAGCCATACGTAGTGGAGGGAGATTTCTGCAGCATATTTGGCATATTTGGCAAAATAATATGCAAAGTGGTCGGAGGGAAGCTTCAGAATGCCAAAGATGTTTTTATTACAAATTATGTGAGCAGACTGCAGTTCCTCTTTAACCGCTTGCCGACCGCTTCACGCACTTATACATCGACAGTATGGCTTGGAAAAGCAACGTACCCGTTTGTCGCTTTGAATTTCCCGCCGGTGTCCCGCGATCATGTCACGGAGCTGCAGAACGGGGAGATGCCTGTGTAAACAAGGCATTTCCCTGTTATGCCTAGTGACAGGACAGTGATCTACTGCTCCCTGTCATCGAATGCAGTGATCAATGTCGTGTCACTGGTAGCCCATCCCCCACACAGTTAGAAGCACTCCCTAGGACACACTTAGCCCCTTGATCGCCCCCTTGTGGTTAACCCCTTCACTGCCAGTGTAATTTACACAGTAATCAGTGCATTTTTATAGCACTGATCGCTGTATAAATGACAATGGTCCCAAAAAAGCATCAAAAGTGTCCGATGTGTCCGCCATAATGTCGCAGTCACGATAAAAATCGCAGATCGCCGCCATTACTAGTAAAAAAATTTATACAATTTTATAAAAATGCCATAAAACTATCCCCTATTTTGTAGACGCTATAACTTTTGCGCAAACCAATCAATAAACACTTATTCCTTTTTTTTTTTTTTTTTGCCAAAAATATATAGAAGAATACATATCGGCCTAAACTGAGAATTTTTTATATATATATATATATATATATATATATATATATATATATATATATATATATATATATTATTATTATTATTATTATTATTTTTTTTTTTTTTTTTTTTGGGGGGGGATATTTTTTATAGCAAAAAGTAAAAAATATTGTTTTTTTTTTTCAAAATTGTCGCTTTTTTTTTTCACCGCAGAGGCGATCAAATGCCACCAAAAGAAAGCTCTATTTGTGGGGAAAAAAGGACATCAATTTTGTTTGGGTACAGGGTCGCACGACCGCGCAATTGTCAGTTAAAGCGACGCAGTGCCGAATCGCAAAAAGTGCTCTGGTGAGGAAGGGGGTAAATTCTTCCGGGGCTAAAGTGGTTAAGGACAATCAGTGCTTGATTAGCTGCAGTGAAGGTCAGAGGAGACATTGGGGGTCTAATAGACCTCTGATATCTCCATAAAGAGAGCCTGTCCCCTGCCCATACTACATACCTTCCAACGTTTTGAGATGGGAATGAGGGACACCTATCAGCAAAAGTGTCCAGGCATAGGACACACCCCTTGCCACGCCCCCTTAAAGGAGAATTGTACAAAAAAAACAAGATTGGTTAAGCCCACAAGTGCTTTTTTTTTTTTTATACCACTGCTATTCCTTTATATTGGCTTTTGGAATTTACAAATGCAGCAATTTAGAAATCGGATGACAGGTTTACCGCTGGAAAACACTTTTTGATCGATAAAAAGTGCATTTTATATACAACTCTATAGATCAGACCAAAATGAGGGACAAATGAGGGACAGAGGGACAGTCCCTCGAAATCAGGAACAGTTGGGAGCTATGATACTATCACATAGGGGGCTTTTTGATAGCACTAAAGGTAAATAAAAAAAACTGTTAAAAATATAAATGATATAAATAAATTATAAAAAAAAATTAAAAATTAAAAGCACCCCGATCAACCCCTAATGCAAACATGCAGCTTAGGGTGTGCACATGTATTGTGTCACACATGAGAGGTATCACAACAAACGCATTAATGAGAGCAATAATTCTAGTTAACTTCAAGATGATAACCTTTAAAGGCTTTTAAACCTTTGGAGAATTTTAGGTAGCATTTTTTTGTGATTTCATACAATTTTGAGGCTTGCCGTGTTTGGTATTTATTTACTCAACACAGCCCCTTCTTTTATATTTTACCAAAAATGTGGGGGTTTGCTTGCACTAAATTTAATTTTAGTGTATTTTCTCTGGAAATTATGCATTTGATAAACAGCTGCACAAACATGGTGCAAGCTGAAAAATTGCAACTGCCACCGTTTTGTTCTACAAGGCCTCTGCTTTCAGAAAATATAAAATTGTTTGGGGATTTCAAGTACGGTAATGTTTAGCAAAACATTGTGGAGTGAAGTTAAATATTGCAGCCTAATCTTCATTTTTTTTTTGTTTTTGTTTTTTTTTTACACCCGGAGGGTCCTTTTAAACAAAAAAAAAAACGTAACCTGGAGTTGGTCTTTAAGAACGCCTGCTTAGTGAATTTTTGTTCATTACTAAACTATACATTGAACGCTCACGCTTTTATTTTCATGTCTGCAATGAGCCAACTGTGGGATGTCCCTGGAGTCAGGTGAGTGACCCCGTACCTCGGCAGATGAGGACATCTCCTATGAAGGGCGGCCTGTCTATAAATGATAAATAAAATGTGCCTTTACTGGGGATGTAAGTCTTGATTCTGATGAGCTCCTGACAGTGATTATCCCATTCATTCCTGAGTGTCAGGACCATAATTGATTAGCTTCAGGCAATGTCACTGGCAGTCTCCGGCAAGTGTGTTTATCTTGGAACTTTATTTGCAAAGTTAAAATTGTTTTTCTGTATATTCAAGGTGAGATCTTAAAGGGAAAACAATGTATTTTTTTTATTATTTATATTATTTAAGTGCTATTAACATTTATTATATTAAATATTTTTAAAATATAAATGTAGCACTACCCCCAGTTAAGAGAGCTGCTGGTATTGTTTGGGCCTGTACCGTACTGCTGTCAACCCCCAAACTGGCTCTGACCCTCCGCTGGCACAGCTACAAATAAATGGGATTGTGGAGCCCACTGGCTATAGGAACCACAATACCGCAATAGAGCATACAGTACAAGTCAAGATTGGTTTACCTGTGTTGGCCGTCTCCCTGGAACAGTTAACACTCCACACAATGTGTTCGCTGAGTGAGTGAGTGAGTGAATAACTTATATAGCGCTACAAATGCGAACTAAATCGCCTCAAGGCGCTTTGCATCCAGTTACGTCTTGATCTTTCAGAAGAGGTGGGTCTTAAGTTTTTTCCTTAAGGCCCGATGGTTTTCTTCCATACGGATGTCCGTGGGTAGAGCGTTCCATAGTCATGGTCCTTGGACTGCAAATCTTCATTCTCCTTTTGATTTGTAGCGGGACTTGGGGATGTGGAGGAGGTTTTGGTTGGTTGATCGGAGAATGCGATTGGGGGTGTAGTGTTTTATCTTCTCGCATAAATATTGAGGAGCGTTTCCTTGTGTGCACTTGTGGGTGAGACAGAGAGTCTTGAATGTGACCCAATCCTTTACGGTTAGCCAATGCAGGGTCCTCAGTGAAGGGGTGATGGATTCCCAAGGTTTTTTTCCTGTTACCAGTCTGGCTGCCGTGTTCTGGACGACTTGTAGGCGCAAAATCTGATATTTAGGTAGTCCTATGTAGAGCGAGTTTGTGTAGTCGAGTTGGGAATTGATGATTGTTCCAACTACTACTGCTATGTCCTCTTCCGGGATGAAGGGGATGAGTCTCCGCAGCAGGCGGAGGAGATGGTGCGATCCGCTGACTACTGATCCTATTTGTGCGTCCATCGACATCTCCGAGTCAAAGATGACTCTGAGACTTTTGACTTTGGTGCTCTGTGTAATGGTCTGTCCAAGAATGGTGGGTGGTGTCCAAGAAGTCTTTGTTTTTGTCTTTCGGTTTGCTTGGAGGAGAAGTAGTTCTGTTTTGGATCCATTGAGTTTGAGGGAACTCTCAGTCATCCAATCATCGATCAATGTGAGGCAATTTTCCAGTCCGTGATATTGGTCTTTTTTTCCGGTGATACGAAAGTAGTGTTGGGTGTCGTCAGCGTATGAGTGGTAGCACAGGTCCTGTTTGCTGATGATTTTGAGGAGTGGGTGGAGGTAGATGTTAAAGAGCACGGGTGACAGGGGTGATCCTTGAGGGACTCCGCAAGAAATTGCGTGAGTTTCAGAGGTGAAGACTCCTAGTTTCACTGTCTGGAAGCAATTTTCTAGGAAGGATGCGAACCAGGGAAGGTCAGGGTCTGCGACTCCTGCTACTTCTTTAAGGCGGCTGAGTAGAGTTTTGTGGTCTACTGTGTCGAACGCTGCACTGTGATCCAGTAGCACCAGAAGATATGATTCTCTGTCATCTGCAGCTTCGAGGGCGTCATCCCATATTTTGAGAAGGGCTGTTTCTGTGCCATGGCTCGGGCGGAAGCCTGATTGTAGTGGATCCAAGAGTTTGTGGGAGTCCAAATGGAGTTGTAGCTGTTGTACTACTGCTTTCTCCATGATCTTTGAGATGGTGTTGAGGCTTGTTACCGGTCTGCGGTACTTTGGGTCTTTTGGGTCGAGGTTGGGCTTCTTTAGGAGGGGTTTGACTATGCCTTGCTTGAGGGAGATCGGAACAATGCCTTCTTTAAACAATTGATTTACGAGATGTGTTATGGTGGGTGCCAAAATGTCGGTACATTCTTTCAGGAGTTTTGTAGAAATTATATAATTTGGTGATGTGCTGTCTCGGAGACTTCTGATTATGTTTTTGGTGGTGTCGATGGTGATCGGGACAAGCAAAAATGTAATCGCTTAACCACAAAAGTATTTTTACTGAATAAGAGATGACAGATTAAACAAATATGTGTTTGCTTAAGCAGAGCCCTGCAAAGCCAAGGTGATAAACATATAAGGGTACCAAATATAATGCAATACTAAATGTCTTTGAACTAACTATGCTCGCAAGTTTTCCCCTCGTGGGCAATATGGCGCCCACACAGTGTCAGCGTGAGTTCCAGTCAGGCCTGACTTCCTCCAAACACTGTCACTCCAAGGAAAATAATCTTCGCTAGCAAAACGTTGGTGCACTTAATGTTTGTAATCCAAGGAATATCAAATAATGTTAGCTGAACTCTGGCTATAATTAAGACGTGAAGTCACGGGTGATAAAATGCTCAGCCTTAGTCAAAAGATGTCGGGCCTAGTTACAGTTAGAAGTCCTGGGCAAGTGCCCTCTCAGCCGACCAGGCCCAGTACGTCCTGCTGGTTCTGTGCTGGTGCTCCGGCACACGATCTCTCCACCACCCGTAGTCTCCGGTCCCTCAGACAACCGTATGGAAGTCGATAGATGGGTCGACTCTTGGATGCTCCGAGATATCAGCAGGCTCTTCTGAGATCCCTCTCTCTGATGAGCAGGTTTCCCAGATTCTGTAGGCCCAGGCTCTCCGGCCTAGACAAACTCAACAGGCCCCAACACAGGCTCCGACTTGCTGGGCGGGCGATGTCCAAAGAGAGCGCGCGTTGCTCCTCCTCCACTTAAATAAC
Source organism: Rana muscosa (assembly GCA_029206835.1). Taxonomy (NCBI): domain Eukaryota; kingdom Metazoa; phylum Chordata; class Amphibia; order Anura; family Ranidae; genus Rana; species Rana muscosa. The sequence continues at coordinate 60,097,532 of CM055116.1, read as the reverse complement.
CCTTCCCCAGCAGACCTTGCGCTGGGCAATGCACTGTGGGTGTACAACTGCACTGTGGGTACAGTAGTCTATATAGTATCCACGGCATTGGAATCCATCTCTCTCTGTACTACACCGTGCACCTTTCCTTTCAAGTCAAACAGTAGTCAATAGAGTTTCGGAGAGATCTGGGTGCATTTGTGTATAAAATAGTCCTTACAACATACCAATAGGCAACACCCCGCTAAATAAAATTTTGCTGAACATTTATAATGAGAGTTTCAATGTTTTTCCTTTTTTTTTTCATGTTGGACTTTTATATAAAGATTTGTAAATGATCCATTATTATGGTTATTGGTTTATCAGGGATTCTGATTATTACTTCTGGTTAGATCTGATAGAAACGCCTTTGGGATGAATTAGAGCGGACACTGCGAGCCAGGCCTTCTCGACCAACATCAGTGCCTGACCTCACAAATGCACTTCTGGAAGAATGGTCAAACATTCCCATAGACACACTCCTAAACCTTGTGGACAGCCTTCCCAGAAGAGTTGAAGCTGTTATAGCTGCAAAGGGTGGGCCAACTCAATATTGAACCCTACGGACTAAGGCTGGGATGTCATTAAAGTTTGTGTGTGTGAGAGAAAGCAGGAGTCCCAATACTTTTGACAATATATCGTACATCAGAGGAGAGGTTACCGCTCAGGTGTGACTGATGAGTCTTTCACAGGATCCAGAGCCATGGGTGCAGGCAATGCATATAGAAATGCAAAAATTAGCATATGATTAAGCACTGAATCGCAGTGTGAAACGCGTCGGATCATACCTGCTGTTTTTTTGCTGTGGCATGTATTTTGTGCTTTTGTTTTAATAAAAGAACCATTTTTTTGGAGTGCGGCTGTCCAAGCGTCCTTCTAATTTTTGCATAGCGTACATCAGCTTGATGTATGTAATGTCATGGATTTGTGTTAATGTTCCTAAAATCCTTGTTTTTGTACCGTTTTAAAGTATATATGCACACAGTCAGATTTTCTCATTACATAGGAGGTTGCTCACTCTGCGCAGGGGCCATTCAGAGTTCACTTTTCATTTTCACAATAAATGCAAAGCGTTTTCTGATTGGACAAGTTGGTGGTAACATCATGATCTCCACCTTGTGAAATCAGAGAAAACTTTGCATTCACTGAAAAAATGGAATGTGCTCCCTGAATGGTGCTTGTGCCAAGCAAGCATGTGGGGGAGGTGCAGCGGCAGTAATTACTTCAGATGTAGAGAATAGAACTTGTACTAATGCAGAATGCAACAGCGATGTGTAGCAGAGCAGGTCTCAGATGTGTCGACAGAGTCTGTCTTGAGGGCTGTAATGCAGCCTGACTGGTCCAAACCCAAATGGGGAGGTAACCACGAAGGATGGCGTGTCCCTATCCATTCCCTACTTGTCTGGAACCTCTCCCTGCCGCTAATCACTGTCTATGCCAGATGGGTGACCTGTCCGTACACTACCTATACACTAAATGCGTGCCAAGCTTGGGAACTATGGTCTTAAATAGGCTCTGCCTGACCCAAGATGGGAGCAGCATCCAATTGGATAGCTTCCCCCATGACCCTGGAAACCATAGAAGAACCCTGTTCCTCTTGACTTCCCCTCTCCCTGCAATGCTGCTGTGGTTTGGCACCACCTGCAGTGGAGAAAATAGACTGCACCAGTCTTAAAAGCGACCCCCAGTGTTCAGTAAGCAGAGGGCAGCCACTCAGCACGGGACCTGGAAGCTAGCGGCTGTCACTGTAGAAGCTTACTACAGTGATTTCCAGCTTCAAGGGGGATCCCACAGGTATGGCACATAAATAAATGTATTGGTTCAAGCTGGGTGAAAAATGTAAAACATTGCCATACCTGGAATTCAGCTTCAGTTGAGCATGATGGCTACAGTAAGAGAGTGTTGTCACCCTCCTTATGCCACACTATGTAGCACTCCAAGCATAAGTGGATAGCAATAATATGTCCCTTTATTAGGGTCGGAACAAGAGGGAAAGGGCTTAGTAAGGGCTTTTTTTTATCAGACAATAGGTCCAGGCACCCTCCTTTTCTGAGTCACCCCTTACCCACCACCTGCACCATCCCTTGTCTCCGCCCCTTACCCACCACCTGCACCATCCCTTGTCTCCACCCCTTACCCACCACCTGCACCATCCCTTGTCTCCACCCCTTACCCACCACCTGCACCATCCCTTGTCTCCGCCCCTTACCCACCACCTGCACCATCCCTTGTCTCCACCCCTTACCCACCACCTGCACCATCCCTTGTCTCCGCCCCTTACCCACCACATGCACCATCCCTTGTCTCCACCCCTTACCCACCACCTGCACCATCCCTTGTCTCCACCCCTTACCCACCACCTGCACCATCCCTTGTCTCCACCCCTTACCCACCACCTGCACCATCCCTTGTCTCCGCCCCTTACCCACCACCTGCACCATCCCTTGTCTCCACCCCTTACCCACCACCTGCACCATCCCTTGTCTCCACCCCTTACCCACCACCTGCACCATCCCTTGTCTCCACCCCTTACCCACCACCTGCACCATCCCTTGTCTCCACCCCTTACCCACCACCTGCACCATTCCTTGTCTCCACCGCTTACCCACCACCTGCACCATTCCTTGTCTCCACCCCTTACCCACCACCTGCACCATTCCTTGTCTCCACCCCTTACCCACCACCTGCACCATTCCTTGTCTCCACCCCTTACCCACCACCTGCACCATTCCTTGTCTCCACCCCTTACCCACCACCTGCACCATTCCTTGTCTCCACCCCTTACCCACCACCTGCACCATCCCTTGTCTCCACTCCTTACCCACCACCTGCACCATCCCTTGTCTCCACCCCTTACCCACCACTAGTGATGAGCCGAACACCCCCGGGTTCGGTTCGCACCAGAACCCGCGAACGGACCGAAAGTTCGAACGAACATTAGAACCCTATTAAATACAATGGATGCGAACGTTCGAATTCTAAAGTGCTAATTATAACAACTATTATGCATGTTATTGTCCTAAAAAGGGTTTGGGAACCCGGGTTCTGCACCAGGGGACATGTATCAATGCAAAAATAAGTTTTAAAAACGGTCGTTTTCCGGGAGCAGTCATTTTAATGATGCATAAAGTGAAAAAAAAAAAGTCAAATATTCCTTTAAATATCGTACCTGGGGGGTGTCTAAAGTATGCCTGTGAAGTGCCACGTGTTTCCCGTGTTTAGAACTGTCCCTGCACAAAATGACACTTCTAAAGGAAAAAAAAGCCATTTAAAACTGCTTGCGGCTTTAATGTAATGTCTGGTCCCGGTAATATGGATGAAAATCTTTAAGAAAAATGGCATAGCTACCCCATGACCCCCCCCCTACCCCAGCCCATTACCAGCCCCTTTGGGTCTTGTATGGATATTAAGGGGAACCCCGCACATAAAATAAAAAAGGCCCTATATACTCTGAACAGCCGTATACAGGCGGTGCATACAAGACAGGGACTGTAGGTTTGTTCTTATGTAGAATCTGTTTGTAATTTTGAACAGGTACATTGTTGAAGTGTAGCTCCAGACCAAAAATCTATTTTTATACTTTTTGGAAAACATAGGTAAGGGTTATCACCCCTGTAACATTTGTTTTGCTGTCTGTGCCCCTGTTCAGAACATTTCACCTCACTTTCCGTCCTAATGACAACTGTTTTTGAAATGTGGTGTTTTTCTTGAAACAAGGATTGCTGATAAAGCATCAGTACAGAGGAGACACCTTTCTCCCATATTTATTCTTACAGGAGAGAATTTTCCTTCCTAGTGGTAGATTTCCTCTCACTTCCTGTTGTCTTCTTGCGTTTGCAAGTAGGAGTCGTTTGTAAGTTGGATGTTTGAAAGTAGGGACCTGCCGTATATACTCTGCAGAAATAGGCCCCTTAGTTGTTGGTGTTGGCACAACACTGTAAGCACTCACAGTTACTCTTGGTTGGTGCTGGAACGCCCTGCTGTCAACTATTATATCAGGAATTTTAATTACATATAATTGTTGAACAGTGGTAGTAAAAATTGGGCCTTTGATGGTGGTGCTGGTGCCACAACACTGTAAGCCCTGACAGTTACTCTTGGTGGGTGCAGCAATGGGCCCTGCTGTGAATTATTAGATCAAGAATTGTAATTACATGCCCCTGTTGAACAGGGGCTGAAAAATTGGGCCTTAGGCACTGGTGGCACAACACTGCAACCCTTCACAGATACTGTACTTGGAGCACAGCAATGAGCCCTGTTGCAAAGTATTGCTTCAAAAATTGTAATGACACGCCCCTGTTAAACAGGGGCTGAAAAATTGGGCCTTAGGCACTGGTGGCACAACACTGCAACTCCTCACAGATACTGTACTTGGAGCACAGCAATGAGCCCTGTTGCAAAGTATTGCTTCAAAAATTGTAATTACACGCCCCTGTTAAACAGGGGCTGAAAAATTGGGCGTTAGGCACTGGTGGCGGCACCCATAAACAAAAATGATCTTCCAAGCTATCATCATCAATCGTATCATTGAGGACTCGGAGGAGGAGGATAGCCAGTCAACATAACAGCACAGGCACTCAGCATCAGCATCAGTCTTGAAGGGATGTGACATTTTAAAATCAATTAGTCTGTTATATCAGCATCAGGTGTGTGGTAGCTGGTGGTGATCCAAGACTGGTTCATCTTGATGAAAGTCAGTCGATCAACCGAGTCGGTGGACAGGCGCACCCTGTGATCCGTGACAAATCCTCCAGCAGCACTGAATGTGCGTTCCGAAAGAACGCTGGATGCAGGACAGGCCAGTAGCTCAATTGCATACTGTGCAAGCTCTGGCCAGTGATCCATCCTCAAGACCCAGTAAGCCAGAGGATTTTCGGTGGGGAAGGTGTCCAAGTCTGACCTTGCCCCTAGATATTCCTGCACCATGTTTATCAGACGCTGGCGATGGTTGCTGGAACCGATCATACTTTGGGGCTGCGGACTAAAGAATTGTCTGAACGCATCGGTCAGACGGCCACCTTCCCCACCGCTCCTTCTTTGACTGGCCGAAGCCTCAGCAACTCGTTGTCCAGGACCAGGAGTTTGCAACCTCCCAGTCTCTGGGAACGCGTTGCACAGACCTTTCTGCAAGGCCTCCCGGAGTTGTCTCATCCTCTGCTCCCTCTGCGACGGTAACATAAGGTCCGCAACCTTACCCTTGTACCGTGGATCAAGGAGAGTGGCCAGCCAGTAATGGTCCCTCTCCTTGATCCGAAGAATACGAGGATCCTTCCGCAGACTTTGCAGGATCAGGGAGGCCATGCAGCGTAGGTTTGCTGAGGCATTCGCTCCGGAGTCCTCTGGGTCACTAAGGACGACATGATCCGCAGCCACCTCCTCCCAGCCACGTACAAGTCCACTGGTTTCTTGGGACTGTAAATCATCCCTAAAAGACTGCTGCTGATGATGCTGAGTGCCAGCCTCCACCTCCATGCTGACACAATCCTCCTCCTCCTCCTCCTCCTCCTCCTCCTCCTCCTCTTCCTGTGCGATGGGTGGGACAGAAGGAACACTGTCTGGGTAAAGGGGGCCTTGAGAGGCAAGGAAGTCCTCCTCTTCCTGCCTCTGTTCTGCCTCAAGTGCCCTGTCCATTATTCCACGCAGCGTGTGCTCCAACAGGTGGACAAGAGGTACAGTGTCACTGATGCATGCACTGTCACTGCTCACCATCCTCGTGGCCTCCTCAAATGGTGCCAGGACAGTGCATGCATCCCTGATCATGCCCCACTGGCGTGGAGAAAAAAAACCAAGCTCCCCTGACCCTGTCCTGGTGCCGTAGTCGCACAGGTACTCATTGATGGCCCTCTGCTGCGTGTGCAGCCGCTGCAGCATGGCCAACGTTGAGTTCCACCTGGTGGGCATGTCACATATAAGGCGGTTCTTGGGCAGGTTCAACTCCTTTTGCAGCTCAGCCAGGCGAGCACTGGCATTATAAGATCTGCGGAAATGCACACAGACTTTCCTGGCCTGCCTCAGGACATCCTGTAAGCCCGGGTACCTGCCCAAGAAGCGCTGCACCACCAGGTTAAGGACGTGAGCCACACAGGGCACATGGGTCAGTTGTCCCTGTCGGAGGGCGGAGAGGAGGTTGGTGCCATTGTCGCAAACCACCATTCCTGGCTTAAGCTGGCGTGGCGTCAACCACCTCTCGGCCTGGCCCTGCAGAGCAGACAGGACCTCTGCCCCAGTGTGGCTTCTGTCCCCCAAACACACCAGCGCAAGCACGGCATGGCATCTTTTTGCCTGCGTACTTGCGTAGCCCCGTGAACGGCTACGGAGCACCGCTGGTTCATAGGACAAACCACAGGAAGAGGCCATGGAGGAAGAAGAAGAGGAGGGGGTGGAGGAGAGAGGTGTGTCACAACCAGTAGTAGCATTTTGGAGGCGTGGCGGTGGGACAACCTCCAACACTACTGCACCTTGTCCTGAATCCTTCCCAGCTGCCAAAAGAGTGACCCAATGGGCCGTGAAAGAAAGGTAACGTCCCTGTCCATGCCTGCTGGACCATGAGTCAGCGGTAATATGCACCTTACCGCTGACCGCCCTGTCCAGCGAGGCCAAGACATTGCCTTCCACATGCCGGTAGAGAGCCGGAATAGCCTTCCGTGAGAAAAAGTGGCGTTTGGGAACCTGCCACTGAGGAACCGCACATTGCACAAACTCACGGAAGGGGGCCGAGTCTACCAACTGAAAAGGCAGCAGTTGAAGCGCTAGCAATTTAGCCAAGCTAGCATTCAACCGCTGGGCATGTGGATGGCTGGGAGTGAACTTCTTTCGACGGTCCAGCAGCTGGGGCAGGGAAATTTGCCTGCTAGAATCGGACGTCGGTGTACTGCTAGCAGAGTGGGCGCAAGTACTTGGCTGTGACACACCTAATTCTACACCTTCATTCCTCTCAGTGCATGTTTCAGAGAGGACTGAAGTTATAGTGGGGTTGGAGATCCCAGCTGATGCGGTGCAAGGAGAGGTCCGCTTTGTTCTTTGGTGTGGGTCTTTGAGGTAGGCTTGCCAACGAGCTGCATGGCAGGTCAACATATGTCTGGTCAGGCATGTGGTACCCAAGCGGCTGATGTTTTGGCCACGCGATATACGCTTGAGACATATGTTGCAAACAGCAGCTGTGCGATCTGATGCACTAGCCTCAAAAAAGGCCCACACCAAAGAACTTTTTGAATGACGGGCAGAGGCAGCGCCCTGCACAGGCGGAGCTCTGCGGTGTGATTCCGTCGGTGTACTGCCCTTACGCTGGCCACCAAAGGGCATCCTGCCTCGTTGGAGATGTGCCTCCTCCTCATCCTCCTCCTCCTCCTCTCTCCTATTAGGCACCCACGTGGAGTCATTGACCTCATCATCCCCTCCCTCCTCATCACTGGAGCCAATCTGGCAGTATGCTGCAGCTGCTGGAACATGACTGCCAGATTGGTGTCCTTCTTGAGCATCCCCTCTGTCTGCTCTCACGCTACTGCCTTCCTCTAGCTGGGTTTCATCATCAGACCCTTCGAAACGCTGGGCATCCTCCTGGAGCATGTACCCAACACTGTGCTGAAACAGTTCGGGGGACTCCTCAGGAGGAGGACATGGTGGGTCTAGGGAAGGAGTGACTGATGATTTGTCTGACATTGATACCAGGGAAGACGACGCTTTGGCAGCTGCTTTTCCAGTACCCTGAGCCTGGGTGAGAGAGGATGAGGAGGAGGAGGAGGGCTTGGTCATCCACTCTACCAAGTCTTCGGCATGATGTGGCTCAACATGTCCAGCTGCCGAAAAGAAGGACAAGCGTGTCCCATGGCCATGTGCTGATGACAATGCACCGCGTCCACGACCAGCACTGTTGCCCCCAGACACAGAGCCTGCTTGCCCTCTTTTATTGCCTCCTGACTGTCTGCCTCTCCTTGTTTGCCTTCCAGACATTCTAATAGATGGCCTGCAGGGAGATGGGAAAAAAGCAATAAGGGCTACCTTCAGGTGTCCTTCTCTGTCCCTTGAAACAAGGACTTTCACAGTGAAAGAAACTGACACTGTCCCTACCTAGAGTTTTCTGTCCCTAGAATAAATGTTTTTTTTAATCACAATATAGCACAAGGACAATTCACTCAATGTCTCTCCAGGTCCCTGGAAACAAGGACTTGCAGAGTGAAAGAAACTGACACTGTCCCTACCTAGAGTTTTCTGTCCCTAGAATAAATGTTTTTTTTAAGCACAATATAGCACAAGGACAATTAACTCACTGTCCTTACAGGTCCCTGGAAACAAGGACTTGCAGAGTGAAAGAAACTGACACTGTCCCTACCTAGAGTTTTCTGTCCCTAGAATAAATGGTTTTTTTAAGCACAATATAGCACAAGGACAATTAACTCACTGTCCTTACAGGTCCCTGGAAACAAGGACTTGCAGAGTGAAAGAAAAAAAACACTCTCCCTACCTACAGTTTTCTGTCCCTAGAAAAAATGTTTTTTTTAAGCACAATATAGCACAAGGAAAATTAACTCACTGTCCTTACAGGTCCCTGGAAACAAGGACTTGCAGAGTGAAAGAAACTGACACTGTCCCTACCTAGAGTTTTCTGTCCCTAGAATAAATGTTTTTTTTAATCACAATATAGCACAAGGACAATTAACTCACTGTCCTTACAGGTCCCTGGAAACAAGGACTTGCAGAGTGAAAGAAACTGACACTGTCCCTACCTAGAGTTTTCTGTCCCTAGAATAAATGTTTTTTTTAAGCACAATATAGCACAAGGACAATTAACTCACTGTCCTTACAGGTCCCTGGAAACAAGGACTTGCAGAGTGAAAGAAACTGACACTGTCCCTACCTAGAGTTTTCTGTCCCTAGAATAAATGTTTTTTTTAAGCACACTATAGCAGAAGCACAAAACACACTGACACTCTCCCTACCTATCCTTCTCTTTCCCTAAACTAAAGGAATCCAGGTTAAGCAAGAAAGAAATAACAGTCACTGTCCCTGCCTATGCTACTCTATCCCTGCTCCGGAACACACTACACTAGGCCGCCGTGCTGGCGGCCTTTTATAGTGTGGGGCGTGTACTAAACACCCTCAGCAATAATTGGCCACAGGCATCCTGCCTGTGGCCAATCATTGCTCTCCTCGCTGCCGGCGCTGTGATTGGCCAAGCATGCGGGGTCACAGTGCATGCTTGGCCAATCACAGCGCCTGGATGACACTGCGATGGCGTAGTGCATTGTGGGCCGTTCGCGTCACTCGAATTTGGCGCGAACGGCCCAAATCGTTCGATCTTCGTCGAACGATCGAACAGCCAATGTTCGAGTCGAACGTATGTTCGACTCGAACACGAAGCTCATCCCTACCCACCACCTGCACCATCCCTTGTCTCCACCCCTTACCCACCACCTGCACCATTCCTTGTCTCCACCCCTTACCCACCACCTGCACCATTCCTTGTCTCCACCCCTTACCCACCACCTGCACCATCCCTTGTCTCCACCCCTTACCCACCACCTGCACCATTCCTTGGTTCCACCCCCTACCCACCAACCAGTACTGCCCCTTTTAGAGAATACAGAACCAAGTAACAATTATGGTTCTGAGTAATTTGTATGGTTTTTCTTATTAATAACAAGAAAAGCAGTAAAATAGATCCCATGCAGCATCCAACAATAGATTGCCACAGCAACAATCGACCACCTGCAACAAAACACCCCTTCCCCAGCAACAATAGACCCCCAGCAGCATCAGCAGATTGCAGCCAGCATCATTAGATCCCTCCCAGAAACATAAGACCCACCCCCAGCAATAGTACATCCCCCAACAGCAACAATAGACTCCCCCCCCGCCGCACAAAAATATATTCACTCCCAGCAACAATAGATAGGCCAACAGCTAGCATGAATAGACCCTACACCTCTTGACATTACATACAATCAGTGCTGGAGGTGCCAGAACTACACCCAACGTTCCCGCTGGAAAAAAAATCCCTGGGCTTAGTGCTGTCCTGCAGAAGGGGGCACTCCACCCACTGCATGCACACTCCACATCAGTTACTGGCAACCAGTGTGCTCAAGCCACCTGCAGCCATCATGGAAAGCCCAGCGCACATGCACATCCACCCTTCCCTAGCTGTTAGAAAGCAAGTGACTGGCTAAGCATGGGCTGGGCACACTCCATGCCAACCATGGGTAGCCAGAAAACAGGAGAAGAGGGCAGGTGCAGGACAGTAGGCCCATTCTACATCATGTCTTAGATGCGGGGAAGGCAGGCACAGGTCCCCTTTCTCATCCTGGGCGCTGTATGAACCTGCCCCCAATACTGCCCTTGTATTACTGGCAGGGCCGCCATCAGGGGGGGGGGTAGCCCATACACATGTAGGGGGCCCGGGGGCACTTTTTAAGCGATGTAAAAGGGCCCGAAACTTCTGATGGCTGCCCTGATTCATGTATGTGTATTTCCATTTACCTGTTGGGATTGTTCAAGCTCCCAAGGTCCTTTCTGAATATTCTAGCCTTGCCCACTTTTTGAAATGCCAGTCAAATTACCAGTGGCGGCTCGTGTTTTTTTTTTTGGGGGGGGGGGGCGGCAATCAACCAACCGACCCCCCCCTGCTAGCGGACTCATCCAGCAAACACCCTCCCACTCCTGATCCAGGAGGATCCTAATGATAACCGCGGCTATCGGCAATCACTCATCCAGCACCCCCGCCCGCTGTCTGCCCAGCGCTTATCCCCTCTTATGGTGGGTCAGGCAGCGGGTGAACGGCAGTAAGATGTGTCCTGGGAGCGGCTCTGTTTCCTCTCATAGAGACGCCATGCCTCTCTTCTCTTCTCCTTGCAAGGCGTCCAATAGGATCACCTGTACTGCCAGCCAATTGGGTGACGGGTACCAGACCCGCTTCCCGATTGGCCGGGAGGATGATCAGTGTTGCAACAGTGAATATTCAATTGCTGTTGCAACACACCTGGGTGGGCTCAGGACTCATCCTCTGCAACCCGAGACCACGCTATTTTGAAGCCTATTAGAGCCTATGGCTCTAATCAGGTGCTTAAAAAAAAAAAAACACTGTAATTCATGTGGCCGGTGACCCGAAATGGGTTGGACACATGAATAGGGGGTGGCCGTGGATCTATCCACTGCATATAGGTGGTGGAGAGGAGAGAGGGGCGGCGCCCGGGCGCCACCTTAATGAACGGGCCGCCACTGCAAATTACCCATCTCCATGCTCAGTCAACGGAATCCGATCTACAATACTTTCCCCCGATGTGAATAACTGTAATTTTATATTCATCTTTGTGACGGTTTTGAAGCACATAATGCACACCCATCACCACGCTCCCGCGCACACACACACACACGGCGCTCTCTCATTTCAGATAAACGTTAGCTACAGCAAATTGCAGGTGTCACGTCCACCAGCTACAGCTCCGTAAATGTATATTTACAGTATTTGTGTTCTCGCTTAATAAAACACTTGGGAACGAAAGACAAACACGCACACGCGCATACGTGTCAATACGAAGCGAGATTAGGAGTTTAATTTCTGGGTCGCTCCTCGCGCGCAACGCTTTGAAAACTCATTTGGAAAGTCCTTTGATAACAGTAATCGTCTGCGCGTCGAGCCAGACATTTACTTTTGATTGGCCTGCCTGCTTTCTATGGTACGATATAGCATCGCACTATATTTACTTCAAAGCACTTTGGCTGGCAAAAACCAATCTAAAATTCCTCGCCTTATTAGACGCTCAGAAAGAAGATGTATTGAAGAGTTACCGCGCTTTCCACACCGTCTTCTAAGGGAATTAATTTAACGGAGTGTGGTGGTGCATCACGTTCCTCCGTGGTGAGGGGGAGAAAATAGTAAATACATTACACAATCCGCATGAATGTACAGTACACAGAATGCAAGAGTCAGACCGCAAGGCTGCATTCATACTTTTCGTGAAACGTTTTCGGAATGCATGAAAACCGATTGTCGCACTTGCGTCATCATTCATAGATAATGGCAGCCAAAAGTGGCAAAAAATATGTTTTTTGCATAAAAATAAACGCAAAAAAATAATAAAAAATGCACGAAGCTTGATGCTCCAAAAGATGCATTAGCTACTATGTTTATCGCACGTAGGTTGCGCACAAAGCTTGGCGTTCAAAAAGTTATGTGCCCATCCTGGTGTCCCTTTGAAAAGTTCTGAATGTCTGGGGACAGGAAGGACCAGCAATCACATGACCACTGTGATTGGCTGTCACAGTGGTCACGTGATTGGGAACCGATCGTTAGTCCAGACTAACAGCTGTCCTCGACAGCTCAGTCTCTGTGCTAAGATGCCCAGCACAGGAACATCGGCTGCCCAGTGGAACATATGAGTGACGTGTCGGCATTAAAGCCCACTAGGGTGACCACATTTCCAAACTACCATTCAGGGACACCCTCCCTTCCCAAAAATCAGCTTGTGCTATAACGAATCACAGCACAGTGATTGGACACAAGAGGCGGGATTTATGGTTTCTCCAATCACAAGCAGGGGGCGGGGATTGTGCTCCTCCAGGCATTCCCGGCCAGGACAAGTACTGTCAGTGAGTAAAGCGGTGATGTGGCGGCCTTTTTTGGGGGCATCAGATTGGCCCGGGGGGTGGCTGTGTCAGTTTCATTCTGGGACACTGTATTGTCCTGGAATTAATGTGCAAAATGCAGGACTGTCCCGGGCGGTTGAAGCTGTTAGAGCTGCAAAGGGTGGGCCAACTCAATATTGAACCCTACGGACTAAGACTGGGATGCCATCAGGGGCGTCGGAACAGGACAGGCAAACCAAGCAGCTGCTTGGGGCCCCAAGCTGTCCTGGGTCCCCAGCAGAGGGCAGCACATCAGAAAGAGAAGCCAGAGGACTCGAGGAGGCAGCACGGGAGGAGGAGGTAAGACATCTCCCCCCCACATATCCACTGTAATATTGTGCGATCGTCGCCCCCCCCCCTCCCGCGAACGGCGTCAATGTCCACCCCCCCCCACGCTCAACAACCTGTAGTCCAAGTCCCGCGGAAGCACCCCCCCCCCACGCTCAACAATGCCAATGTCCCGCGGTAGCACCCCTCCCCTTCTCAACTTAAAAATTTGTTGTCCATTGTGCTTGGGGCCCCCAAATTCCTTCAAACGGCCCTGGATGCCATTAAGGTTCATGTGCGCTTAAAGGCAGGTGTCCCAAGACTTTTGGTAATATAGTGTATGTGTTATGCAGGCAGCAACCGGTTACATAAAGCCTTTCCTTTTCATTACATTCCTTATTTTAGAGTCCGTGACATCATCACCAGGATTCTATGCTTCTCTGTGCAAGGCAGGCAGATCATGGCTGATGGGAGGGGCAGGCAGGGTGCATCCTGATAACATCATTGCATAAGTATAATAAAAAATAAAATGTAAAAAATCCTGCCCTACATGAATCTCTAGGTCACAGCAATGACATCGGATGATGTGGATGACATTTTCGTTCATTGCCCAAGCATCAAATACTCAGAAAGAAAGTGAACACAATGTTGCATTTTTTGTGATCGCAAACCTGTAAAAAAGTCGCCATCCTGCTCATTTGTTCTCTTGTCCAACCAACTTAACCTTATCTCAATGTTATTCTAACAATATATGCAAACCAGTATTTTTTTTTTCCTCCCCTGAGTATGTCGCACTGTAGCGTTGAAAGGGAAATAAAACTCTCCTAAAACAGAATGCACATGTTCACTTCCAGCTTTACCATTTCGCTACGTTACATAAGAGTCGCACTAATGTGATTTCATTTTAATCAGCAGACTCTGTTGATTATACGTTGCAGTAAACTTATGGGAGTGCACAAATTAAGTAAATGCTGCATTGGGAAAAATTACCAGAAAATGCATTTTTTTCTAGTTTTTTTTTTTTTTTTACAATTGATTCCTGATAAACGAAGGAAATGAAAATATATTCATCCAAATTTGCTACTAAATAAAGCCGAATCTGTCCCAATCAACAACGTATAATATGTTAGGGGGGGTTGGTTGATTAGATTTTGCAGTAAATTAAATATATTGAGGGTGAGCAAATGAATGAAACGTTGGGAAATAATTAGCAGAATTTTTTATTTTTTTTCTAATTTTGTACAATTTCTTATTAACCACTTGCTTACTGGGCACTTTTTTACCCCCTTCCTGCCCAGGCCAATTTTCAGCTTTCAGCACTGTCACACTTTGAATGACAATTGCGCGGTCATGCAACACTGTACCCAAATGAAATTATTTATTTATTTTTTTTACACAAATCGAGCTTTCTTTTGGTGGTATTTAATCACCACTGGGTTTTTTATTTTTTGCTAAACAAACAAAAAAAAGACCAAAAATTTGGAAAAAGAAAAACAGTTTCTGTTATAAAAGTTTGCAAACAGGTAATTTGTCTCCTTTACTGATGTGCACTGATGAGGCTGCACTGATGGGCACTAATAGGCTGCACTGATGAGGCGGCATTGGTGGGCACTGATGAGGCTGCACTGATATGCGGCACTGATGGGCACTGATAAGCGGCACTGATGGGCACTGATAGGTGGCACCGATGGGCACTGATAGGCACACTGATTAGCACTCAGAGGCAGCACTGAAGGGCACTGATAGGCTAAGGTGACCAGATTTTTTAAATGAAATCCGGGGACATATTTATTTTTTTACTAGTAATGGCGGCAATCATCGACTCTCTGCCACCCGCCTCACAGCCTGTCAAGTCTTACTCTCCGGGCCCCGGCTACTACTGGGTGAGGAGTGGAGGAAGATCACTCCACCAGGGAAGGCAAGGAGATAAGCAGGCAGGCGGCTGGCCGGGACTTGAGCCAAGGCAGAAGAACATGCGAGCAGAGCTGAATGGGCATGCACCCCGAAACTGAAGAAATATTCCCTCCGCTCCGACCAGCACATGATCATCAGAAAGGGGCACAGATAATGGAAAAAAATACACCCCCCTAAGCTAGTAGGCATGGTGGAGCGGGGGGGGGTGTGTAATTCAGGTTTTTGTTTTTTTTATTCTGCACTGACTGTCTTTGAAATTGCCCCAGTCCCTGTTCAAATCCAATATGGGGACAAGACGGGGACAGACTTGGTCCGGGGACAGTGTCCTCAATCCGGGGACTGTCCCCGGAAACCGGGGATGTCTGGTCACCCTATGATAGGCGGCGCTGATGGGCACAGATAGGCAGTACTGATGAGAAGGGAACTGGTGGGCACTGATTTGCAGCACTGATGGGCACTGATTGACAGCACTGATTGGAAGCACTAGTGGGCACTGGTTGGCATTGATGGCCACTGTTGAGGCTGCACTGATCATCATAACACTGATGATCAGTGCCCTAAATATCAGTGCAGATGTGCCCTTTCACACTAGCCAGTTACCGCCTCTCTCCTCTCGCTGTGACAGCGTGAGGAAAGGAAAGGCAAAAACAGGCAAGTGTCTTTACATCGTGATCAGTTGTGATTGGACACAGCCAATTACGTAGTAAAGAGCCACTGTAATTTGATCTTTACCCTGATCGATGATGGGACACAGCTCACCACCGATCGCCGCACGCCCCAGAGGGCATGCATGTGCAACAAGAATGGGAGGGCATCATATGATGTCCACCCAGAATTAGAGCAGTCCCGCCCGGCCGACATTTGACCATACGGCGGGCGTGAACCAGTCAAAAAAAAACAAGGAAATAAAAATATATGTATCCAAATTTCATACCAAATTAAAGTACCCGTATTTATCGGCGTATAACACGCACCGGCGTATAACACGCACCCCAAGTTTAGGAGGGAATTTTAAGGAAAAAAACTTTTAGCAGGGAAATTCAAGGAAAAAAAACTTACATTTAAATGCAGCATGCAGCCTTGCCCAGTGTCCATCTGCAGCCTTGCCCAGTGTCCATCTTCTGTCCATCTGCAGCCGTGCCCAGTGTCCATCTGTCCATCTGCAGCCGTGCCCAGTGTCCATCTGTCCATCTGCAGCCTTGCCCAGTGTCCATCTGTCCATCTGCAGCCGTGCCCAGTGTCCGTCTGTAGCCTTGCCCAGTGTCCATCTGTCCATCTGCAGCCGTGCCCAGTGTCCATCTGTCCATCTGCAGCCGTGCCCAGTGTTCATCTGTCCATCTGCAGCCGTGCCCAGTGCCTTTGCGATCGTGTCAGTCCCGGCGGTTTTTAAAATTTGGCGCCGATTTCTGTGGAGAGGAGCGAGCGGGGCCGAGTGTACTTCGGCTGGACTCGGCTCCTCTCGCAGTTCCGCCCATCTCCACTGACTGCGCCGCTGACGGAGAAAGCCGAGTGTACTTCGCCTAGACTCGGCTCTGCTCACAGTCACAGGCAGGACTGCGAGAGGAGCCGAGACTAGGCGAAGTACACTCGGCTTTCTCTATGTCAGCGGCGCAGTCAGAGATGGGCGGGACTGCGAGAGGAGCCGAGTAAAGCCGATTGTACTTCGGCTTCGGCTCCGCTCGCTCCTCTTGCTCGTTTTCAGCAGGGGAATTCGACGGAGTATCGGCGTATAACACGCACCCACGATTTTCCCCTGATTTTAAGGGGAAAAAAGTGTGTGTTATACGCCGATAAATACGGTAAATATAATATGTTAAAGTGGTGGTCCGCCCCAAAAATAATAATAATTAAAAGCCAGCAGCTACACATACTGCAGCTGCTGGCTTTTAAGAATTGGACACTTACCTGTCCTGGAGTCCGCAGCTGATGTTTCCATCAGCTGTTGGGTGCTGCTGCTGCCATTGCGGGTAAGGGAACCCGGCAGTGTAGCCTTTCGGCTTCACGCCGGGAACCCTACTGCACATGTGCGATGACCCGCTCCTCTCTCCTATTGGCCCGGCGGCCGGAAGAGGAGGAGGGAGCCCCGCGTTGACGTCACGGGCCACGGCCTGGACTCCCGGTACTGGGAAAGGCTATGTCCCCCCTCCCCCCCGAAAGGTGCCAATTGCACCGGAGGGGGGGGAATCAGATGAGCGGAAGTTCCACTTTAGGGTGGAACTCCGCTTTAAGGTAGACTATAAAACGTAAAAGATGTAGTGTGCGGGACCGAGACATCACCTAAACAGGGGAAAAAATGGTCTAGGCCTCGAGAGGGTTTAGGGCAGGCTGGGTTCACATATATGCAAATTGGATGTGGATTTCTTCCAATCCAATTCGCATGACAGGCGAATGTGACCAGCTCCCAATGAAGCCGGTTCACACTGGTCCGGGGCCGCCGTGGTCCAGATTGCAGAAGGGTCTTGTGCGTGTTTGGCTCCAGTTCAGGTGCAAATTCAGGCAAAAATTCAGACTTGAATCGCACCTGAACCGGTGAACACGCACTGAACCTCAGGCACGAACCCGCGGCCGCACATATGTGAACCCGGCCTAACTGTAAACTGGTAACCTGTAAAGGCTTGTGAAGCAATTTCCTATAGATAACTGAATGTACCGTAGTTTGTCATTCCACAGCAACACAGTGGTGTAGTGGTTAGCACTTTCACCTAGCAGCAAAAGGGTCGTGGTTCGAATCCCGACCACGCCACCATCTGCCTGGAGTTTGCATGTTCTCCGTGGGTTTCCTCCGGGTACTTCGGTTTCCTCCCACACTCCAAAGACATGCTGGTAGGTTAATTGGATCGTCTCCAAATTGGCCCAGTAGTATATATGTGACATATACAGTGGGGAGAACAAGTATTTGATACACTGCCGATTTTGCAGATTTTCCTACTTACAAAGCATGTAGAGGTCTGTAATTTTTATCATAGGTACTCTTCAACTGTGAGAGACGGAATCTAAAACAAAAATCCAGAAAATCGCATTGTATGATTTTTAAATAATTAATTTGCATTTTATTGCATGACATAAGTATTTGATCACCTACCAACCAGTAAGAATTCCGGCTCTTACAGACCTGTTATTTTTTCTGTAAGAAGCCCTCCTGTTCTCCACTCATTACCTGTATTAACTGCACCTGTTTGAACTCGTTACCTGTATAAAAGACACCTGTCCATACACTTAAACAGACTCCAACCTTTCCACAATGGCCAAGACCAGAAAGCTGTGTAAGGACATCAGGAATAAAATTGTAGACCTGCCCAAGGCTGGGATGGGCTACAGGACAATAGGCAAGCAGCTTGGTGAGAAGGCAACAACTGTTGGTGCAATTATTAGAAAATGGAAGAAGTTCAAGATGACGGTCAATCTCCCTCGGTCTGGGGCTCCATGCAAGATCACCTTGCGGGGCATCAATGATCATGAGGAAGGTGAGGGATCAGCCCAGAACTACACGGCAGGACCTGGTCAATGACCTGAAGAGAGCTGGGACCACAGTCTCAAAGAAAACCATTAGTAACACACTACGCCGTCATGGATTAAAATCCTGCAGCGCAAGCAAGGTCCCCCTGCTCAAGCCAGCGCATGTCCAGGTCCGTCTGAAGTTTGCCAATGACCATCTGGATGATCCGGAGGAGGAGGAATGGGAGAAGGTTGTGTGGTCTGATAAGACAAAAATAGAGCTTTTTGGTCTAAACTACACTCGCCGTGTTTGGAGGAAGAAGGATGAGTACAACCCCAAGAACACCATCCCAACCATGAAGCATGGAGGTGGAAACATCATTCTTTGGGGATGCTTTTTCTGCAAAGGGGACAGGACAACTGCACCGTATTGAGGGGAGGATGGATGGGGCCATGTATCGCGAGATCTAGGCCAACAACCTCCCTCCCTCCAGTAAGAGCATTGAAGATGGGTCGTGGCCGGGTCTTCCAGCCTGACAACGACCCGAAACACACAGCCAGGGCAACTAAGGAGTGGCTCAGTAAGAAGCATCTCAAGGTCCTGGAGTTGCCTAGCCAGTCTCCAAACCGGAACCTAATAGAAAATCTTTGGAGGGAGCTGAAAGTCCGTATTGCCCAACGACAGCCCCAAAACCTGAAGGATCTGGAGAAGCTCTGTATGGAGGAGTGGGCCAAAATCCCTGCTGCAGTGTGTGCAAACCTGGTCAAGAACTACAGGAAACGTATGATCTCTGTAATTGCAAACAAAGGTTTCTGTACCAAATATTAAGTTCTGCTTTTCTGATGTATCAAATACTTATGTTATGCAATAAAATGCAAATTAATTACTTAAAAATCATACAATGTGATTTTCTGGATTTTTGTTTTAGATTCTGTCTCTTACATTTGAAGAGTACCTATGATAAAAGAGACAGACCTCTACATGCTTTGCAAGTAGGAAAATCTGCAAAATCGGCAGTGTATCAAATACTTGTTCTCCCCACTGTATGTGTACGAATGTGTGTTCCAAGCGTGTCAAGATCCTACGGGGTAAAATGACCGCACCAGCCAGCAAGACACTGGCTGCAAAAAAGCGTCTTGAGGCGATTCAGTTTGCATTTGTAGCGCTATACATGTCATTCATTCACAGTCATGCACAATATTAAAGTTTGACATGTTTTGTAATTATTTACTCAACGAAAACAACATCTTTTATATTTTACCCAAAAATTGGGTATTATATTGTGTTTGTGTGCCCTAAAATTCATTAAAGTGTTTTTTTTCCTGAAAATTCCTGAATATTTGTGTTTGATAAACTGCTGCGCAAATATCACGTGACGTAAAAAATTGCAACAGCCACCATTTTTGTTCTCAAGGGCCCTTGATTTAAAAAAAATATTTATATAATGTTTGGGGTTTCTAAGTGTAGCGGGCATGCACTTTCCCTGTGTATTTAAAACTGGCAGAGACACCAGTAATGTGCAGTTCCCTGCAGCCCAGCGGGTGGCACTGTCGCCTTGGGCTGGGGTTGAACCATTGCTGTGTGTCGTACCCCTTTTTGTCCTCCCTCGGCAGTGGTATGGTGGGGCGGGGAACCCGCCGTGCTTGCTGGGGGAGGGTATAAAGGGGGTCGGCCATCTTTGTCACGGGGTCGAGTCCCGGGCACCTTCAGCCTGAGGGCGGTGGTTCATGTCGGAGGTCCTAGGCGGCCTAGGCCTAAAGGACGTTCGGAGGTCGTGTTCCATCCCAGGCACCTTTAGCCTGGGGTGAGGTACTTGGATGGAGGTCTGGGACTGAGGGTCCCGGACTAAGGCTCCGCGAGGGAGGAACTTGCTAGGGGACCCCGGGAGTGGGTACCCGAATCCAATGGCGTAAGGGACCGGAGGGGGTTACTTACCTGAAGACCTGGTGCAGCAAATTGCCAGTGACGGGTGAGCCTCCGGAGACTGCCGGGAAGGATGTCTTCCTCTATCGGGAGAAGAAACCTACTTCTGGGAAGGAAGTAGGAGAGTTCATTGTGCCTGGGCCTACCCGAGTCCACACCCCCCCCTGTCTGTTCTGTTCTTGGAGGGAGTCTCACTGATTGTGTTCACTTTTGCATTGAGAAGAATAAGGGAGTGTTGGACTTTAATGGTGTGGGGCTCATTTTCTGGCAGACATTGTTCAAGAAACCACCAGGAGGAGGCTCCAGATGCAGAACACCGACCCAAAGGTAAAAGAGGATTGTCTCTCACTGCACATACATCTGCAGAGGGAACTTGGCGTGGTGACCCCGCACTCTCTCCTTCAGAGTACCCCTAGACAAAAGCCAGAGCCAGAAGAATTGATACTGGAGGGAGAGAGTGGAAGCCGCTACATAAGTATTTTTGTAGTAAAAAATAAGTGCTGATCTTTACACGTACAGTGGGTGAGAAGCGTCAGAATTGGATTGTGCAGCAAGCGGTTAGGTTCTATTGCGCTGAAATTTGTTTTGCAAGCCATACTTTTTTTTCATCCCACAACTGGCCTTGTCTTGCGTTGGGACTATGCAGTCTTATGCCGCGTACTCACGGTTGGAATTTCCGATGGGAAAAAGTCAGACGGGAGCTTTTGGTCGTATATTCCGACCGTGTGTATGCCCCATCGGACTTTTTCCGTCGGGATTTCCGATGGACTTAGATAGAGAGCAGGTTCTCTATTTTTCCGTCTGGATTTCCGATGGACTTAGATAGAGAGCAGGTTCTCTATTTTTCCGTCGGGATTTCCGATGGACTTAGATAGAGAGCAGGTTCTCTATTTTTCCATCAATTTCCGATGGACTTAGATAGAGAGCAGGTTCTCTATTTTTCCGTCAAAATTTCCGATGGACTTAGATAGAGAGCAGGTTCTTTATTTTTCCGTCGGAAATTCCGACAGAGGTTTTTCCGGTGGCAAGTCCGGCCGTGTGTACACGCCATAACTATTCCTGGGTGTAGGTGTACTTCAAGATTGGTGGGGGGCTCAGAAGGGAAGGGGGGGGGCCTAAGCCCAGAGTTGGGCTTTAACCGCCATGTTTATTATTCAGCACAGCCAAAGAAGTGTACTTCACTGTTTCCTGTCCTGGGTGACACCTTTCCTCCTTCTGTCTCTTGTTCCTCCCTTCTGTATTAATTAATACCATGAATTTTTATTTATTTTTTAAACAATTAGTGTATCGTGACATCCACCAGATAAGTAAAACACGCATCAGGCACAATAAACAAGCGTTGAACGTCTTTCTTTCATCGCGTCTACGTTCTGAGGTGCGAGCAGGAACGTTTTGTTCGGAAGCCCTTTATCTGGCGCACGCCAGAGAAAACACGGCAGTCTGCCTCTGTGAACCCGGGGTGTAGTCTTACAATTCACCGGAATAATCCTGCAGGGGGGTTTTACATCTTGTTTTAATTAAATGTTGTGACACCTACAGAAATGTCATTACAAGAAGGAAAGAAGGCGTCTAATTGGAAAATTGCTCTACTCATCTTCATGTTAATGCTACAGGGCAAAAATCTAACAGCAATTAAATATTGCCTTCTTTTCTCATTTTTACACATTTAAAAGTCTATAAAATGCCCATTATACGTTGTTTCTCAGGATTTTCAAGGAAACATTTTTTTTTTTTCAATTTTTTAAAGTAGAACTCTAATTAGGGCTGTGGCGATTCAGTGAGACAATCTAAAAGTTCCCTGCTGAATTTCTGAAAAAGTCCTACTAGTTATGAGCGAGCCTTATATAACCACTTCAGCCCCGGACCATTTGGCTGCCCAAAGACCAGAGCACGTTTTGTGATTCGGCACTGCGTCGCTTTAACCCCTTAACGACCGCTCACGGCATATATACGTCGGCAGAATGGCACGTACAGGCACAATCACGTACCTGTACGTCCCCTTTAACTGCCTGCCGTGTGGTTGCGCACGCGCCACCGGCGGCACGCTCGCGACCCTGCAGTCATCCCCGTGAGTCGGACCGTGGGTCCCGCGGACTCGATCGCCCGGGGATCCCCGCGATCGTCTCACGGTGGGATGGAGCGGGGAGATGTTAGTGTAAACACAACATCTCCCCGCTCGCCTACTGACACTGTCACCGATCTCCGCTCTGTGTAATCAGAGCGGAGATCGGTGACGTGTCACTCGTAGCCACGCCCCCTAACAGTGAGAATCACTCCCTTAGGCACACTTCACCCCTTCAGCGCCCCTAGTGGTTAACCCCTTCTAACCAGTGCATTTTTATTGCCCTGATCGCTGTAAAAATGACAATGGTCCCAAAAAAAGGGATTTTTATAACAGCTTACCTGTAAAATCCTTTTCTTGGAGTACATCACGGGACACAGAGCGACTTAGTCATTACTAATGGGTTATATAGTTTACCTTCAGGTGCTGGCACTGGCAACTTCCAAACCGGAAGTACCCTCCCCTATATAAGCCCCTCCCATCCGGGAGCACCTCAGTTTTGTAGCAAAGCAATAAGTGTCCCAAAAAGAGGGGTGGGAGCTCTGTGTCCCGTGATGTACTCCAAGAAAAGGATTTTACAGGTAAGCTGTTATAAAAATCCCTTTTTCTTTTTCGTACATCACGGGACACAGAGCGACTTAGTCATTACTAATGGGACGTCCCAAAGCAATGCCAAATGAGGGGAGGGATACATAAGCTGGGCGCCATCAGGCATGAGGATCTTTTGCGGCCTGCAACACACTGCGCCCAAAGGCGACATCCTCCTGACTTCTAACGTCTACCTGGTAGAATCTAGTAAACGTGTGTACCGAAGACCATGTTGCGGCCTTACATACTTGAGCCAGGGAGGCCTGGTGATGCACTGCCCATGAAGTTCCAACTGCTCTTGTGGAGGGCGCCCTAACTTTGAACGGAGGCGGTCTCTTTCTCAAGCCATAGGCTTGTATTATGACCTGTCGAATCCACTTGGCTAAAGTAGATTTTGATGCTGCCTGACGCTTTCTAGGGCCTTCCGGCAGAATAAACAAAGTATCCGTTCTGCGAATCTGAGCAGTGGCTTTTAGATAAGCTTTAACTGCTCTTACTACATCCAAAGAATGCAATAACTTTTCCTCTACCGAGCTAGGTTTGGGGAAAAAAGAAGGAAGAACCACATCTTGGTTCAAATGAAACCTCGATACCACCTTGGGAAGAAAGGCTGGATGAGGACGTAATACTACTCTGTCCTTATGGACAACCAGATATGGCTCCTTACAGGACAAGGCGGCTAATTCCGATTCTCTTTTAGCTGAACAAATGGCTACTAAGAAAATCAATTTCCTGGTGAGAAGAACCAAGGAAATATGTTGCAATGGTTCAAACGGTTGTTTCTGTAGAACCGACAGAACCAGGTTTAAGTCCCATGGACATATGGGAATACTAACCGGAGGGCTAATACGCATCACTCCTTGTATGAAAGCTTTGACTAGTGAATGCGAAGCCAAGGGCCTTTGAAAAAATATTGACAAGGCCGAAATCTGACCCTTGATAGTACTCAAGGCCAGCTTCCTATCTACAGCCCACTGTAGGAAGTCCAAAATCCTACCTATCACGTACTTACGTGGATGCCATTTCTTGGCCTCACACCACGTAATGTACGCCTTCCAGATCCTATAATAGATCTGCCTGGATACCGGCTTCCTGGCATTGATCATGGTAGATACCACAGAATTAGAGAGCCCTCTCTTTTTCAGAATGTGGGCTTCAATAGCCAGGCCGTCAAACCTAGGGCTGGTAAGGAAGGGTGGTATATCGGTCCTTGCGACAGCAGGTCCGGACGATGTGGGAGGGTCCAAGGACTCCTCACTGACATTTTTACAATCTCCGCGTACCATGCCCTTCGGGGCCACGCTGGAGCCACCAGAATCACTGGTTTCTTTTCTACCCTGATTCTGCGGAGTAATCGCGGTAACAATTGTGGCGGTGGGAATGCATATATCAGCTTGAACTGATCCCAAGGGAACACTAGGGCATCCGAGCCGCAAGCTAGGGGATCCCTTGTGCGAGACACAAATCTGTCCACCTTTGCGTTGAATCTGGATGCTAGCAGATCTACATCCGGTGTTCCCCACCGCTGGCATATTGCCTGGAAAACCTCGGGGTGAAGAGACCATTCCCCCGGGCATAATTGTTGGCGACTTAAAAAGTCCGCTCTCCAATTTTCCACTCCTGGGATGAAAACCGCGGATATGGCTGGGACATATCTTTCTGCCCACTCCAGGATGCAATTTGCTTCCCTCTGGGCTGCACGACTCCTGGTGCCACCCTGGTGATTGATATATGCCACTGCTGTGGCATTGTCTGATTGAATTCTGACAGGGGACCCTTGGAGTTTGGATGTCCATGCTACTAGGGCATAACGGGCTGCTCGTATCTCTAAGAGATTGATGGGCAGGGCCTTTTCTGCTTCTGACCACTTTCCCTGGAGAGACCATTGCTCCAGTACTGCCCCCCAGCCTATGAGGCTGGCATCTGTAGTGACCACCTTCCAAGAAACCGGACTGAAGGGTTTCCCTTTTTCCAGATTCTGGGGCACCAACCACCAATGGAGGCTCTTGCGAACGGAAGGGGACAGGGACATTGGTAAGTCTAAAGCCTGAACTTTTTTGTTCCAGGCTGACAGTATGGCCCTTTGCAAATTCCTTGAATGGAATTGACCGTAGGGTACCGCTTCGAATGAAGCCACCATTTTTCCCAGCAGCCTCATGCACAGGCGTATGGATGGTTTTCTTTTTGTACCCACTAAGTGGGTCAAATCTTTTAAAGACGACACCTTCTCTGGAGGTAAGAAAATCTTTCTCTGATTTGAATCCAGCCTTAGCCCTAAGTATTCCAGACTTTTGACTGGTCTTAGAGCTGACTTGTCCCGGTTGATAATCCAACCGTGATATTCCAGATACTTGATTGTCTTGTGAATAGCTACTTCCAGCTTTTCCACTGAGTGGTCTATTAGTAGCAGGTCGTCTAGATATGCCATTATCGTTACACCTTGTGCTCTTAGATTGGCCAATAGTGGGGCCAGAACCTTTGTGAACACTCGTGGTGCTGTGGCCAGACCGAAAGGTAAGGCTCTGAACTGAAAATGGCGCCCTTCTACTGCAAAGCGTAGAAATTTCTGGTGGGCCGGAAAGATGGGAATATGCAGATAAGCATCCCTTATGTCAATCGAGGCTAACCATTCCTGCCCTTGTAGGGCGGTGGCCACCGATCGGATCGACTCCATCCGAAAAGTCCTGATATTTAGGAACTTGTTTAGCCCTTTTAGATTTAATATGGGCCTCACGTCCCCATTTGGTTTGGGGACTGTGAAAAGGTTCGAGTAAAACCCGAATCCGCTTTCTTCCAGGGGAACCTTCATGATTACACCTTGGAGCAATAGTTGTTCTAGTGCCAGAAGGAGGGATCCTCTCTTCTGGGGATCTCTTGGCACATTTGACCTCATAAATTGGGCAGGAGGAGTGCCTTTTAACTCCAGCTTGTATCCCAGACTTACTGCGGAGAACACCCATCTGTCTCTGATGGTGTCCCGCCAGGTCTCTGTGAACAACTGAAGCCTTCCCCCCATCCGATTGAGTGGGGGCAACGCTTCATGACTTGGGGGGAGGTTTTGTACCTCTCTTGATCCAGGGCTTCTTGTTACCCTGTGATTGTCCCTGATTTCTGCCCCCTGAATTTGACCGCGGAGGCCGTCGGAACTGCTTCACAGCCGATGTGCCCTGGACTGGAGAAGTAGGCCTCTTAAAAGAAGGACTTCTACTCTTGTTCTTAACCGGTAAGAGTGAACTTTTACCGGCAGAAATTTTCTGGATATATTTGTCCAGATCTTCCCCAAATAAGCGTTCTCCATGAAATGGGAAGCTAACCAGCAGTTTCTTACAGGGAGCTTCAGCAGACCAGTTTTTGAGCCACAGAAGCCTACGCATATGTACTACAGACAGCATAAAGCGGGAGGCCTGTTGGATTGTATCCTTTATGGCGTCCACCGCAAAACACAAGGCTCTAGGCAGGTCAGCTAGGGCAAGAGCCTGCTGATCTGGTAAGTCCCTTAAGACTTGTTTCAACTGATCTTTCACTGCTTGGCAGACTCCAATCGCTGCTACCGCAGGTTGTGTCACCATGCTTGCTGTAGAGAAAGCAGATTTTAGTAAAGACTCCAATTTTTTATCTATTGGGTCTTTGAACATTGGAACATTATCTACTGGACATGTCAGTGATTTGTTCACAGAAGAGATGGCTGCGTCCACTGTAGGGACCCTCCATTTTTTTATGAACTTATCCTCCATGGGATAGATCACCGGAAATCTCTTGGGGGGAGCAAATATTTTATCAGGATGCTCCCAATCCTGGTAAATAAGCCCTTCTAATAAAGGGTGGATTGGGAAGGAACAGACAGTCTGGGGAGCTTTCAGCGACCCCAGCGAGGAAACCGTAGTGGTTGATGGTTCCGCCAGAGGCATTTTAAATGCTGATCGGACCATGTTAGTCAGAGACTGAACCCATAATCTTTCAGCCTGAGATGCTGAGAAAGGTTCTTCCACTGTTGATTCCTCCATAACTGAATCAACCTCATCCTGATCCCCTTCAGGTAGGTCGATCTCTGTGTGGGACTGTTCCTCCACTAACAGGCACTCTGAAGGAGGAGACGGAGATCGGACGCGCTTTCCCTGTGGCAGGGAAGCAGCGATCAATGCTGTTAATCTCTCTTCCAATCCTCCCAGAGTTGAGGATAAAACCTCCTCTGTTATATATACAGGAGCAGGTGGACTGGGGACAGCCGCAGCACCAGGCACTCCTGCGGGGTTTCTACGGCTACTGACCTCTGAATTCTCAGGGGAGAGTGGTGCAGTACAAGCATGCCCAATATCCTCAGAGCCCGATGGAGACCCCTTTGGCTTCCTGGAAGACTTATTTCTGGAGCGTCTGGACGACATATCCTTTAAGCACAAGGCTGAGGTATTCCCGTCGTCATACACCAATTTTTGCTGGTAATAGTCTAACACAGTTGCTGCTATATACCAGCTGGTGTCCACTAAAGTGCCTTTCTATGGGGATGCCTGCATCAACCGCCTCTGTGTGCCACTGTTTGTTGCTAGCTCTGTTTGCATCCAGCTGACACTTGTACTGTGTCTTTATACAAGCTGGGACGCCTGCACATGCGCAGAAGCGCCGTGGCGCGCATCGAGCGTCATCCACCCGCCCCGCCCCGCCCCTTTTTTTTCATAGGAGGCGCGTGCACGCCCGTGCGCCATTGGCGCCCTTTTCGAAAATCAAACAGGGACTAGGAGCCAGGGCCCTTTTTGCCGGAGGGCCTGTGCGGTGGATGAGCGCAGCAACAGGGCAGAGGAAGTGGATTCCCACAGAGAAACTTACCAACTGCCTGGATCTTTTGACTTGAGAAAACCAAAGATCCACATGACAAGAAAAATGGACCACAGCGGCCTCTAGTGGTTTAACACAGGTACCGCGGTCCTCCTTTTTTTTTTTTTTTTTTTTCTTGACTACTATTAAAATTTTACATTTTCAGTAGTTACAGGCATACACAGATATTAGCGGGAATACCGTTAGGTAACAGACAGAAAGACAAATTAGGCTTGGGGGTCCCCCAATAGAACCAAGTTCCTGGGGGCCCCCACTTACCTGTTCCCCGCCGCAGGCCTCTGTTTGGTCCACAGAAGCCCAAACTTCACCTATCACGGCAGGCATTGTAATTAAACCTTCAGGGACCGGGTTCCCAAGGATTCCACTCCCCTGGACCTGTATAGCACCCTGCACAGACAACATCTTGGTCGTGGGTATGACCAGAGCTCTGGATCCCAGGGTCCAGCCCTCCTAAGAGAGGCATTACAGGCAAAACCTTGCTCTTCTGCTGCAAGGCCCGGGTACCGACCGTTTAGCTATGAAGCTTTTTTGGTGGGATCCGGAACAGCTTACTAAGGCCCAAAAGAACCTGTACGCAAGCCCAGTGAAAACACATGTTACTCTTTGGCCAACACCTTAGACACTGGCAAAAAACTGAGGTGCTCCCGGATGGGAGGGGCTTATATAGGGGAGGGTACTTCCGGTTTGGAAGTTGCCAGTGCCAGCACCTGAAGGTAAACTATATAACCCATTAGTAATGACTAAGTCGCTCTGTGTCCCGTGATGTACGAAAAAGAAATGTGTCAAAAGTGTCCGATGTGTCCACCATAATGTCGCAGTCACGAAAAAAATCGCTGATCGCCGCAATTACTAGTAAAAAAAATATATATATATATATATAAATGCCATAAAACTACCCCCTAATAACTTTTGCGCAAACCAATAAATAAACGGCGATTTTTATTTTTATTTTTATTTTTTAAACAAAAATATGTAGAAGAATACGTGTCCGCCTAAACTGAGGAGAAAAAAAATGTGTTTTTTAGATATTTTTTGGGGATATTTATTATAGCAAAAAGTAAAAAATATTGATTTTTTTTCCAAAATTCGCGGTTTTTATTTTTTGCGCTATAAATAAAAATAGAACGACAATTTTGAAAAAAATGCAATATTTTTTACTTTTTGCTATAATAAATATCCCAGAGTGGTCAGAGTTGATGGGAAGATGGATGGAGACAAATACAGGGCAATCTTAGAAGAAAGCCTGTTAGAGTCTGCAAAAGACTTGAGACTGGGGGGGAGGTTCACCTTCCAGAAGGACAACGGCCCTAAACATATAGCCTGAGCTACAATATAATGGTTTAGATCAAAGCATATTCATGTGTAAAGCCTCGTACACACGGGCGGGAATCTCGTCAGGAAAAAAAAAGTCGGTTTTCCAGACGCGATTCCCAGCAAGCTTGCCTTGCTCGCCGAGTGTATACACGGCCATTTAAAAGAACCGCCGTGAACCGCGGTGACGTCACGACTATGACGAGCATACGCTCGTCGCATTCGATGCCATCGCCGCCAGCTTGCTACACCCTACACTACCCTTGTAAGCTACCGCGCATGCGTTGAAGTCTCATCGAGCATGCGCGGGCTTACCTGGGGACAGGTAAGCATACAAGCCTCGTACACACGCACGGTTTTCTCGGCAGGAAAACTCTGCCGAGAATCCCGACGAGGAAAATAGAGAGCAGGTTCTCTATTTTTCTTGCCGAGATTCCCGGAAGTTTTCCCGACGAGAAACCATACACACAAACAGTTTTCTCGGCAACAAGCTCTCCCAGCAACTTTCTTGCCGAGAAAACCGGCCGTGTGTACGAGGCTTTAGAATGGCCCAGTCAAAGTCCAGACCTAAATCCCATTGAGAATCTGTGGCAAGACTTGAAAATTGCTGTTCACAGACGCTCTCCATCCAATCTGACAGAGCTTGAGCTATTTTGCAAAGAAGAATGAGCAAAAATGTTACTCTCTAGACGTGCAAAGACCAAAATGACTATCGGCTGTAATTGCAGGGAAAGGTGGTTCTAGAAAGTATTGCTATCGGGGGGCTGAATACAAAAGCACGCCACACTTTTCACATAATTATTTGTAAAAAAAAAAAATGAAAACCATTTATCATTTTCCTTGCACTTCACAATTATGTGCCACTTTGTGTTGGTCTATCACATAAAATCCCAATAAAATACATTTACATTTTTGGTTGTAACCTGACAAAATGTGGAAACTTTCAAGGGGTATGAATACTTTTTCAAGGCCCTGTGTTTGTATGACAATTAAAAACAATTTATTGATATTCAGTATTTATTTTTACTCTGTATTTCAAAGTAGTTTTTTTTTTCTTTTGAACATGTGACCAGCAGCAGAGGACTAGAAGCTCCTCCTGCTTATGTTTCCCTGCAGAGAGGCTGGGAAAGATCTGGATCATGTGACAGCTGGATATCGAAGCACGGTCATACAACACTGTACCCAAATGAATTTTTATAATTCCCACAAATAGAGCTTTCTTTTAGTGGTCTATTATCACTGCTTTTTTTTTTTTTTTTTTTTTTTATGGGAAAAAAGACCGAAAATTTAGAAAAATTTAATAAAACAGTTTTCTATTCTGTTATAAAATTTTGCAAACAGGTAATTCTCCTTCATTGATGTACCCTGACGAGGCTGCACTGGTGGGCACTGATAGGTGGCACTGTGAGGTGGCACTGATGGGTGCCACTGGTGGGCACCGATGGGCATTTATAGGTGGGACTGAAGGGCACTGATAGGTGGCACTGATGGGTGCCAGCGATGAGCACTGATGGGTGGCAGTGATGGGCACTAGTAGGTGACACTGATAGGCAGCACTGCTAGGTGGCACTGATGATGAGGCACTGGGCACTGATTCGCACCACTGGTGGGCATTGATAGGTGGCATGGTGGGCATTGATAGGTGGCACTGATATGCACTGGTGGGTACTGGCAGGCGGCACTGGTGGGCACAGATGATGTGGCGGTGCTTCTTCCTCTTCGGGACCGATGTCCCTTTCACAGAAGCCGGTGATTACCGATCTTCTGTTTACATCATGTGATCAGCTGTTTATTGGCTGACAGCTGATCACGTGGTAAGTGATCTCCAATCTGTGATCAGCCGAGCCCCATTGACTTGGTAAACACAGAGCACGCCGCGCGTGACCCACAGGGGGCGCGTGGGGAGTGTGCAAAGGGGTGGATGTCATATGACGGCGTCCCTGCTAAGTAGGTCCGCACTGTAGCAGTCATTCAGCTATAGCGCGGACGCGAATGATTACAGTGCCATCATCCATATACATGTGGCGGGGCTTTAAAATCTGAGGGAATGTTTGAGTGGTAGTTGTACTCAAACACACTATTTGATAGGGTTCTGTAAAACCCATCTTGAGCTACAGGCGGGATACTGGTGTATAGTTCCCTGTGGCCTATTGGTGGCGCTGCCATCGGAGGCCAGGGTTGAACCGCTGGTACAGTGCTGTGCCTTGGATGTCCCCTTTCGGCGGTGGTATGGTGGGCTTGTCGGCCTGCTGTGCATCCCGGGAGGGGATATAAAAGGGGCAGACTCTGTCTGTCGGGGGTGAGTTCCCGGGGGTCCGACCCCGGGAGCGTGTGATTCTGTTTGTGGCCACCCCAGGCAACTTTAGCCCTGGGGTGGAGTTCCTGGTCTGGTACACTGGCGGATCAGTCCCAGGCCCCTTTAGCCCCGGGGCTGCAACTGGAGGCTTTGGGTCCAGGACCTTCGGCTGGAGCCCACGGAGGGAGGAGGAATCCCAGGGTGCTGCCTTGCGAGGAGACCCGTATCTAGATGAGGAGGCCGGGGGGAGGACCGTTCCGAAGGACTGGTGAGAGATCACAGTGAAGGAAGGGGCCCGGTAACTCTCTGGAGGGATGTCCTTTTCCCGTTAGAGGCCTAAAACCAGAACCAACGTTCACCAGGTCTGTGTGTATGTGTGTGTGTAATCTGATTCGAGCATCATTCCGGCTGCTAGGATCCACTCCATTGGGAGACTATCCGGATGAGCTGAGACTACCTGAAGATATGGGTAGTGAATAAGTATTCGTTTGTGCCTGGACCTACTCCAACACCTCTTGCTGTCCTGATCTTCCTCCAAACGTTCCTGTTCAATGATCGTGTATAAGAGAGAAATAAACTCTACGTTGGAGTTGCAATTGGTGTGGACCTTGGAGTTATTGGGGAATAGAGACTTGTCTTCATCACAGTGAAGTCGGGAGCCATTCTCTGGGGAACCTGACCAAAGAGACCCAGGTACATTACACCGCTCAACCTCTTCACACAGGAGGGTACGGGCATGTGGCATAGGTGTGCCCCTTTCTCCCACGAGTGAGCCAAAGGGAGAAGGGGTGTTGAGTGCTACATACATAAATAGAGGGGACTTCTGTAAATTTCAGTAAACAGTGTGGGGAGATTTACTAAAATTGATGCACACAGAATCTGGTGCAGTTGGTAATGGTAACCAATCAGCTTCTAACCAGCTTCTTCAATAAGGCGTTGACAATTAAACCTCAAAGCTGATTGGTTGGCACAGCTGCACCGGGTTCTGTGTGTGCACCAGTTTTAGTGAATCTCCCCCCTGTGCATTTCGTATCACCCTAATCTCAGGTTTAGCCAAGTTTGCAGATGAGTCATGACGTTATTGCCATGCGACGCATTCTGCTAAATCTCATCCGGGCATGTAGCCATCGATGACCATGAAAGGGTTAACCCGCGGGGCTCTGCCAGCCCTTGTTCTCCCAATGCGAGTAGTGGATGTTGTACAATGTATACCGGGGGGGGGGGGGGGGGGCATACCATGTAAATATTCCATTGTGATTTTCATATAAAGTGAACCTGGGACCGCCAATCCAGCGAGATTGCCAAATGGAAAATGCGCTTGACAAACTGGTGTGTAGAAATCCATCTACCTGCTGAAAGGGTTTTATCACCAGTGACTGTTTAATAGATTGGTTCAATAAGCATGCCGGTCCCTCTAGTATTTTTCAAATGAAGATTAATAGAAGCGGCCCGGCTCTCCTATGCATCATAAATATGTGTTTTCCCACAAGCCTGCGCACTGAAGAGCTGACTGCGAACCAAACGTCGGCGTCGGCACAAACACCGTCCTATTGCTGCGGGTTGTCAAAGGCCAGTTTGTACCAGGGTCCCTCTACCTGCTAGATTGTTTTGCCACCTTCTGCCGTTAAAATTTCATTTGCTTATAGAGAAAAAGAGGTCCAGAGCCAATCAGGTTGTTTTTTTGTTTTTTTTGGCTTTGTTAAAACATCCTCTTAAATGACATCATTAGGGCCGCTTCCCCATCCTTTAACCACTTAAGGACCAGAAGGATTTTCCCCCTTAATGACCGAGCCATGTTTTGCGATACGGCACTGCGTTGCTTTACCTGACAATTGCGCGGTTGTGCGACGCTGTACCCAAACAAAATTGACGTCCTTTTTTCCCCACAAATAGAACTTTCTTTTGGTGGTATTTGATCACCTCTGCGTTTTTTATTTTTTGCGCTATAAACAAAAAAAGAGCGACAATTTAGATAAAAACACAATATTTTTTACTTTTTGCTATAAGGCTGCTTTCACACTGGATGCGCAAGCGGTATAGCGCCGCTATACTGTCGTTTTTGCGGCGCTATTCGGCTGCTAGCGGTGCAGTTTTAAACCCCGCTAGCGGCTGAGAAGGGGTTAAAAACCACCGCAAAGTGCCTCTGAAGAGGCGCTTTGCAGGCGGTATAGCTGCGCTGTCCCATTGATTTCCCATTGATTTCAATGGGCAGCAGCGGTAAAGGAGCGGTATACACACCGATCCTTCACCGCCTCAAAGATGCGGCTAGCAGGACTTTTTTTCTCGTCCTGCCAGCTCATTGCCTCAGTGTGAAAGCACTCTGGCTTTCACATTGAGACTGCAGGGGCAGGAGTTTTTCAGGCGTTTTTTAGGCGCTATTTTTAGCGCAAAACGCCTGAAAAACTCCTCAGTGCCTAATAAATATACCCAATTTTGTTTTGTTTTTAAAAAGCAAATTTTTTCCTCAGTTTAGGCCGATATGTATTCTTCTACATATTTTTGGTAAAAAAAAATCGCAATAAGCGTTCATTTATTGGTTTGCGCAAAAGTTATAACGTCTACAAAATAAGACCCCTTTCACACTGAGGGCGTATTGCAGACGCTATAGCGTTAAAAATGGCGCCTGAAATCCGCCCTCAAAAAGCTGCTCCATTGTCTTCAGTGTGAAAGCCCGAGGGGCTTTCACAGTGGAGCGTTGCACTTGCAGGACAGTAAAAAAAGTCGTGCTAGCCGCATCTTTGGAGCGGTGAAGGAGCGGTGTGTTTACCGCTCTTCCACCGCTCCTGCCCAATGAAATCAATGGG
This sequence comes from Rana muscosa, assembly GCA_029206835.1. Taxonomy (NCBI): domain Eukaryota; kingdom Metazoa; phylum Chordata; class Amphibia; order Anura; family Ranidae; genus Rana; species Rana muscosa. The sequence goes on along the minus strand of CM055116.1, from coordinate 60,063,465 downwards.
ACAGCGCGGCTATACCGCCCGCAATGCGTTGCTTCAGCAGCGCATTGTGGGCTGTTTTAACCCTTTCTCAGTAAAACCGCCCCGCTAGCAGGTAAAATGCGCCGCAAATCCGCCCATAGTGTCGGCGGTAAAAATGGCGGCGTTTTACCGCCGACGCTATGGGTGGCTCAGTGTGAAAGGGGTCTTAGGGATAGATTTATGGCATTTTTATAATTTTTGTTTTTACTAGTACTGGCGGTGACCTGCAATTTTTATCAGGACTGCGACATTATGGCGGACACATCGGACACTTTTGACACATTTTTGGGAAAATTTACAATTTTACAGCGATCAGTGCTATAAAAATGCACTGATCTCTGTAAAAATTTCATGGCAGGGAAGAGGTTAACACTAGGGGGCGATCAAGGGGTTAAATGTGTTCCCTCATGAGTGTGTTCTAACTGTAGGGGGATGGGGACTGACTAGAGGAGATGACAGATCGTGGTTCCCAGCTATTAGGAACTCACGATCGGCCTCTCCTCTCCTCACAGAACAGGGATTTGTTTGTTTACACACACACATCCCTGTTCTGCCGACGTACAGCTACGACAGCTCGCGGGATCGCGCCTGCCTGCTGCAGTATAATAACGGCAAGTGGTTAAATTTGGTACTATTCTAAGTCGGAAATTTTTTGAATTCGAATAGTTTTCGAATTCGAATAGTTTTACCATTTACAAAGAGAATAAAATAGAATAGAAAATAAAGGAATAGAATAGAAAAAAATGTTTTATTTGTTTTGGAATTTGAAAACGATTCGAATTCGAATTTGAAATAGATTTGAATTCGAAAAGTATTCGAAAACTATTCGAATTTGAAAAGTATCCGAATTTCCGTCCGCTTTTTTTTTTTTTCGTTATTTGTTAAATTCGGTACTATTCTAATTCAGAAATTTGGATACATCTGAATTTCCGAAAAAACAAAAATTTGTCTGAATTTTAATTCGGAAAAAAAAACGAACCTCACATGACTCTTGCTTATACATTGTCGGGGGCGCAGTTCGGCATGCTCGCCCTGGGCTCTAGGTGACCTTGTCCCGGCACTGGCTCCACCTACTGCCGCCCCCTGTCCAATACGAGTGCCTTTATGGACCGCTGAAGAGATGCGATTGGACGCCAGAGTTGGCAGGGCTTTGTCGGAGGAAGTCAGGGCCCAGTGAAACTATTTCAGAGAGGTGCACAGAAAAAAAGTTTTTCTGGGTGAGAAAAGTAACAGCAGGCTCTTTGGAAGCGCGGGTTCACTTTAAATCCCGCTACAGAGCCTGTGTGTCTCCCTGCTATCTCTAATACAATCTCTTCTAGCACGGCTCGTTCTGCGCGGCGTCTTCTCGGCGATTCCTCAACTTTCACTTCGTTTCACCCATGGAGTCCCCGCTAACTTGTTAACACAAGTCCATTGATTATTTCGCTAACAAACTGTGATACATTAAAACGTTCACACACTCTAACCTTGTAACCGACTCATTAAATAAATCAATAGCATTTGCATAAACAAACCCAAAGCCGCATTTTTTCCGCGGCAGATATCAGAAATATCAGGGAATATGGAGCATGGCGCGGTGACACTGATGGATAGACCCGCTCCATGCTCCCTGGATTGGATAGATTGGGTGTAGTTAACCATTCCGGAGACTTACCGCTCCGCTCTCTGCAGACCCCTTATCTCTTCCGTGCTCTGATCACACAAAAAAAGAAAAGAATATTGTGTATGTTCAATAAGTAGCTATTTTTATTTATTTTTTTAAGAAAAACTCCATCCACAAATAAGATAAAAATGAGCAGAAATAAAAAAAAGCTTTCGTTGCAATATTCAGTTTCAGTCTAGAGATTACCCCTGCAATACCACTTTTCCAACACAAGATGTCCTCGGTCTGATTGCCAACATCATTCAATCCTTTTCCTATGAGGTCGCCCTGGACCTGCCCTCAGCCTGCAGACTGGACAGTGAAAAGAGAAGCAGCACAGAGATGAGCTCCTCTCTCTGTCATTCTGCTCTCTCCTGCTATAAGCGTGTTACTTTTCCGATTGACTCCTTGTGATGCTCCTTCCTCTCACACCCCAGATCTGCTGTACAAGAGGCTGATACCAGGTCGCATTCACCACTTGCATTAAAAAAAAATGCATTTAACCACTTCAGCCCCTGGAAGGATTTACCCCCCCCCCCCCTCCCTGACGCTTTAACTGACAATTGCGCGGTCGTGCGACGTTGTACCCAAACAAAACTGATGTCCTTTTTTTTTCCCCCACAAATAGAGCTTTCTTTTGGTAGTATTTGATCACCTCTGCGGTTTTTATTTTTTGCGCTATAAACGAAAAAAGAGCGACAATTAAAAAAATATATATTTTTTACTTTTTGCTATAATAAATATCCCCCAAAAAATTTAAAAAAACAAAAACAAATTTCTTCCTCAGTTTAGGCCGAACTGTATTCTTCTACATATTTTTGGTAAAACAAATCCCAATTGGTGTATATTGATTACAAAATAGGGGATAGATTTATCAAAATTAAGATGCAATATTCCTGAATCTTTACAAATCTTTAACCCCTTCCATACCGAGTCATTGTAAAATGACGTCGGCTAGGAACCCTCTCTCCCTCCGGGTGGATGTCATATGACGTCCTGGGTTTGAGGGGGGATATCTGAATGATGGGTGCAGCTAGAGGCATCATTCAGATATCCTTCTCTTCAGCCGGCGATTTTGTGCACCATAAAAACGATCATAACGGCAGTTCCGCCGCTTGATCGTTCTTATAGGCGGTGGGAGGGGACATCTCCCCCTCCCGCTGCCATCCGGTGCTTCTCCGGGCTCTCCCGTGCCATCGGGGGCCCGGAGAAAGAATCGTCTGGCGCCGGTGGTCACATGACGAGGAGCATAGAGATGAATGGTGACCAGATGGTCACCAGTCATCTCTATGACCGTCGGAGGCCCGGGCGCGATGTGATGACGTCACGCCCGGGTCCTCAGAAGTAAACAAAGCCGCCATTGCGGCTAGTAAGCATGAGATCGCTGAAAAGTTTTTCACCGATCTCATGCTTTCCAGCCTGGAGGAGAGATGAGGCGTCTTATTGACCCTGCATCTCTCCATAAAGAGGACCTGTCACACACCATTCCTATTACAAGGGACGTTTACATTCCTTGTAATGGGAATAAAAGTGATCAAAAAAAAAAAAAGTGTAAAAAAAAGTGTAAAAATAAAATAAAAAAAATAAGTAAAATAATAAAAAATATATACCGGTATATATATTTTTTAAACGCCCCTGTCCCCAATAGCTTGCGCTCAGAAGCGAACGCACACATAAGTCCCGCCCACATATGTGAACGCCGTTCAAACCACATATGTGAGGTATCGCCGCGTGCGTTAGAGCGCGTGCAACAATTCTGGCACTAGACCTCCTCTGTAACTCTAACCTGGTAACCTGTAAAAAATTTCAAAGCGTCGCCAATGGAGATTTTTAAGTACCGAAGTTTGGCACCATTCCATGAGTGTGCGCAATTTTAAAGCGTGACATGTTAGGTATGTATTTTCTCGGCGTAACATCATCTTTCATATTTTACAAAAAAATTTCGCTAACTTTACTGTTTTGTTATTTTTTAATTCATGAAACCATTTTTTTTCCCAAAAAAAGGCATTTGAAAAATGATTGCGCAAATATCATGCAAGATAAAAAGTTGCAACGACCGTCATTTTATTCCCTAGGGTGTCTGCTAAAAAAAACATATATAATGTTTGGGGGCTCTGAGTAATTTTCTAGCAAAAGAATGATGATTTGTACATGTAGGAGAGAAGTGCCAGAATAGGCCCGGTATGGAAGTGGTAAAAAAAGCCCTGTATGGAAAGGGTTAAAGACAGTGCCTTATATGAATCCACTACAATTATGCGCTCACCTTAAGATGTGTGACCTCACAATTAGGCCCCTTTCACACTGAGGTGCTTGGCAGGCGCTATTGCGCTAAAAATAGCACCTGCAAAGCGCCCTGAAAAAGCCGCTACTTTGTATCCAATGTGAAAGCCCCGAGGGCTTTTTTACACTGGAGCGGTGCGCTGGCAGGAGGGTAAAAAAACTCCTGCAAGCCGCATCTTTGAGGCCCGATAGGAGCGGTAAAAATACTGCTCCTATCGCTCCCCTGCCCATTGAAATCAATGGGGTAGCGCCTCCAAAACGCCGCAAAGAGGCGTTATTGCGGGTGTTTCTAACCCTTTTTCGGGCGCTAGCAGGGGTTAAAATCACTCCGCTAGGGCCCGCAAATCGCGGCAAAACGACAGTATAGCGGCGCTAAAAATAGCGCCGCTATACCGCCAGCGCATCCAGCGCTTCAGTGTGAAAGTAGCCTTAGGTTCAGTTAAAATAAGCGTTTTAGTCACTCTGGACTAGCAAGTGATATGATCCTCCTTTCTGCTCTGTCAGTGTTCTCCCATAATGACTCGATATATATGTGGAAAGAACTCCATATAGTGCTTTTATATCATTTTAACCACTTGCCAACCGCCGACCCCCTGTCGTCAAACATCGTCAGAATGGCTCCCCTGCGCAAATCGCCGTAGCTGTACGGTGGCCGCTTTAAGAGGTATAGGGGGTGCGCGCACGCCACCGGAGGCGCACGTGCGCACCCTGCCGCGTCACTGAGGAGCCGATGCGCGTGCTCTGGCGGACGCAATGTCTACCGGGCACCCGCGATCGCTCCTGACAGAGCAGGAACATAAATTTGTGTGTGTAAACGCACAAATCCACGTTCTGTCAGGGGAAAGGAGACAGATCGTGTGTTCCTGGTACATAGGAACACCGATCGGTCTCCTCCCCCAGTCAGTCCCACCCCCCCCCCCCCCCCCCGCCACAGTTAGAACACACAGTGAGGGAACACATTTAACCCCTTGATCGCCCACCACCACTCCATCCACAAATAAGATAAAAATAAGCAGAAATAAAAAAGCTGTCTACATGTCACTGGCAGGGAAGGGGTTAACACTAGTTAACCCCTTCCCTGCCAGTGACATTTATACTGTAATCAGTGGCTGTTTATAGCACCGATTGCTGTATAAATGTCAGTGGTTTCAAAAAAGTGTCAAAACTGTCCGATCTGTCCGTCGCAATGTCGCAGTCCCGATAAAAATCGCAGATCGCCGCCATTACTAGTAAAAAAAAAAAAAAATGCCATAAATCTATCCCCTATTTTGTAGACGCTATAACATTTTGCGCAAACCAATCAATATATATATTTTTTTACCAAAAATATGTAGAAGAATACATATCGGCCTAAACTGAGGAAAAAATCTGTTTTAAAAAAATAAATTAAAAAAAATTGATATTTATTATAGCAAAAAGAAAAAATATATATTTTTTTTTTTTCAAAATTGTCGGTCTTTTTTTGTTTATAGCGCAAAAAATAAAAACCACAGAGGTGATCAAATACCACAGTTAGAACACAGTGAGGGAACACGCATGCAACCCTTTGATCGCCCACCTAGTGTTAACCCTTCCCTGCCAGTGACATTTATACAGTAATCAGTGGCTATTTATAGCACTGATTGCTGTATAATTGTCAATGGTTTAAAAAATGGTGTCAAAAGTGTCCGATGTGTCCGCCGTAATGTCGCAGTCCCGATAAAAATCGCAGATCGCCGCCAATACTAGTAAAAAAATAATAATAAAAATGCCATAAATCAATAACCTACAGTATGTTGTAGGCGCGATAACTTTTGTGCAAACCAATCACTATACGCTTATTGCGATTTTTTTATTTTTTTTTTAACCAAAAATATGTAGAAGAATACGTATCGGCCTAAACTGAGGAAAAAATGTGTTTGTTTTTTTTTTTTACATTTGGGATATTTATTATAGCAAAAGGTAAAAATATTGTGTTTTTTTTTCAAAATTTTCGGTCTTTTTTTGTTTATAGCGCAAAAAATTAAAACCGCAGAGATGATCAAATACCACGAAAAGAAAACTCTACTTGTGGGGAAAAAAGGACGTCAATTTTGTTTGGGTACAGCGCCGCGCGATTGTCAGTTAAAGCGACGCAGTGCCGTATCGCAAAAAATGGTCCGGTCATGAAGGGGGGTAAGTTCTTCCTGGGGCTGAAGTGGTTAACCATAATACCATTTATTAAAATATGTGCATAAATCTCACATTTAATAGGTGCTCCAGTTCACCAACTTCAAATGGCGTATAGCAAGTAAAATCCACGATGCTGCAGCAAATTCATGCTTTTTCATTAGATGATACAAAAGCGTCTTATCAGCCAAAATTGCCCCTCAGAAAGGTGAGCGCATTTCTAATGGTGGGGGCACTGTGGTGGATTCATATAAGGCACGGTCTTTGAGGATTTGTGAAGATTCAGGAATATTGAATCTTGATTTTGGACACTTATTATATACACCATAATAAATTGCACTGGAATATTGGATACCGTATATACTCGAGTATAAGCCGAGGCAACTAATTTTACCACAAAAAAATGGGAAAACTTATTGAATCGAGTATAAGCCTAGGGTGTCCATCTGCATGCCTCACTGTGCCTCACTTTGCCTTACTGTGTCCATGTGCATGTGCATGCCTCACTGTGCCTCACTGTGCCCATGACTAGACTGACGTTTAACATGGGAGTCTATGGAAGGGGTGCCCAGTTTTGAAAAATCGGCCGTAGGTCCCCCAGGCAAAATACTTTGCACACTAGAGAAGAAATGGGGCTACATGTGTGCCAAGTTTGGGGTCCAGGGGACCTACGGCCGGCCGGTACCGGGTCCCCAAAGTCCATGAGATCAGGCACAAAAAGGTGACTCGAGTATGGCAAGCCGAGGGGGGCATTTTCAGCACAAAAAAATGTGCTGAAAAACTCGGCTTATACTCGAGTATATACGGTACATTGTTTGGACAATCACAAGAAGATACATTGCTTCAATTGGATGTATATTTTTATTTTATTTATTGATACTGGCACTTATACTAGCACATGGTAACAGTTTGAAATAATTAGAGATTTGCATGTTTTTAGAGCAGCGCTATATGTTTTAGTTCAAATGGAGGACAGAACTCCTCTGCCTGATCCAGCACTTCACTGTGCAGCCACAGAGAGGCTCCTCTCTGCCCCCGTCCCAGCAAAAGGGAGGATAGAACTCCTGTTACCGATCCTGCGCCTCTCTGTCTCCGCCTCCCCCGGTTTTAGCATTTAGCAGACTCAGGCAGCTGGCCCCCACGCTCCTCTGGTCCTCCTCCAGACCCTGCACTTTCTGCTTCCCTGCTCCGCCCTCAGCTTCTTCCCGAAAGAAGCTAAGAGGGATGCAATATGATGTAAGGGAAGGTGGGGGACACTTGACTTCTGATGGTTGGGGGGGGGGCTCTTGACATCTAGTCTTTGAGGGCAACTATAATTCTGGTGTGGCCCACAATGAAACCGAGTTTGACACCCCGTACCAAAACAGTTTTTTTTTTTGTCTTGGATATAGTGGGGAGGGGTTAGAAGATGTTTTTAGTTTTTATTGCTGTCTATGACCCCATTAGGGAGATTCGCTCTCTCTGTTTGGCATGTTTACTGTTATCATCAAAAGTGAAAGTAACACCAGAACAGGAATAGAGGGTAAATCTTCCAATGAGGATACTAGTTCTGGTGACACACCACCATTCCCTCCCTTTGGAGGGATTCCCTCTCATTTTCTGTTTTGGCTTTAGGACAGGAAGTGAAGTAAATCTCCCCAATGGGACATAGATGTCAAAAAAAGAATGTCCATCCTGGCTCAGTGTGCATACATAGCCCCTCAGAAGGGTGAGTGAAAGGGGCGTTCAGGCTGATGCCGCTTTCACAACACATTTCACCCAACCACAGGGCTTAGTCATGACTTAGTGTTAGGGTTGTGAAGAAGGGGATGGTGGGTAACATTTGGATTGCAAAGAGGGAAAGGGATAGGGCATAAATAGGATGGGGTAGTGTTACAGGGGAAATTTGTGTTGGGGTTAAGGAAAAAGGGAGGGTGGTTAGTGTTGGGGTTACAGAGATCGTTGCAGAGAAGGTAAGGGTTGGAGCAGCAGGAAGAGGAAGTAATGTTACTGGGAAGATTAGTGTTAGGGTTGTGAAGAAGGGGATAGTGGGTAGCATTAGGATTACAGAGGGTTGCAAATAAGGAAAGTGATAGGGCAGCAATAGGATGGGGTAGTGTTACAGGGGAAACTAGTGTTAGGGTTGATGAAAAAGGAAGGGTGGTTAGTGTTGGGGTTACAGAGATCATTGCAGAGAAGGTAAGGGTTAGGGCAGCAGGAAGAGGAAGTAATGTTACAGGGGCATAAGGCCGCTTTCACACTAGGGCGGGGAGGTGCGCTGGCGGTATAGCACCGCTATTTTTAGCGGCGCTATACCGTCGTATTTGCCGCGATTTGAGCCCGCTAGCGGGGTGATTTTAACCCCCACTAGCGGCCGAAAAAGGATTAAAACCGCCCGCAAACCGCTGCTACAGCAGCGGTTTGCAGGTGGTATAGCCGCGGTGTCCCATTGATTTCAATGGCTAGGAGCGGTATACACACCGCTCCTTCACCGCTCCAAAGATGCTGCTTGCAGGAGATTTTTTTTTCTCCCGCCAGCGCATCGCCTCAGTGTGAAAGCCCTTGGGCTTTCACATTGAGAATGCTGGGGCAGGATTATTTCAGCCGTTATTTATGCGCTATTTTTAGCGCTAAAATGCCTGAAATACGCCTCGGTGTGAAAGGGGCCTTAGTGTTGGGGATAAAGTGAAGGGGAGGGTGGGGAGTGTTAGAGTTGCAGAGATGGTTGCAATGAAGGTAAGGTTTAGGGCAGCACGAAGAGGAAGTAATGTTACAGGCGGGGGTTAGTGTTAGGGTTGTGAAGAAGGGGATGATTGGTAGTATTGGGGTTACACAGAGGATTTAGGGGAGTTAGGGCAGCAATGTTATTGTTACAGGGGAGATTAGTATTAGGGTTGAGGGAAAAGGGAGGGTGAGTATTGTTAGGGTAACAAAGAGAGTTGCAGAGAGGGTAAGGCTTAGCGTACCAGGAAGAGGGGATAATGTTACATGAAGGATTTGTGTTGAGGTTGCAGAGAAAGGAAGGGAGGGTTAATGTTAGGGTTACAGGGAGGGATGCACGGAGAGTTGGGTTGCAGGAAGACTTATGCCGCGTACACATGGCCGGAATTTCCGACAACAAATGTTCGATGTGAGCTTGTTGTCGGAAATTCCGACCCTGTGTAGGCTCCATCTGACATTTGTGCTCTCCTATGGAAGATAGTCATCAGGCAGAGGTGATCGACACTCAGCGTTACTAAGATTAAGAAGAAAAACTGTCCTTAGCTGGCTCATTGACTTCTCTTCTGAAGCAACTTCCTCATTTGTTGCTATTAAGGAAATGGGATGTGAAGAGTTTTGTTCTTCAATACTATGGACAGAATCAACACTTTGCTTCAATCCGCTACAATTTAAGACTTTATAGGCAAAAAACATTGAAATATTGAGGTGCCGTTTAAAAGTGTTTAGAAGAGTCAAGTGGGATCTAACTGGTAAATCCAATTGGAACGCTTTAGGCAATTTGGTCTTACGGTATATTTCAATAACACAAAAGTTTTGAACAATATATAATCTGGCCACGTCAGTTAACCCGGAGTCTGCAAAGTGACTCAGAAACCGGAAATTTTAATTGCGTCTTCACAAATGAGGGTTTTGTCTTTTTCGCAAAGCGACTACCACTCCTAATTAGACGTCATTAAGCCATTTGTTCTAGTTTCAATCACAGTACGCGGTGTGCTCAGGCCACCCCACAAATGTCCTGATGAGTTGGCTGGGATGTTGTGGTGTAACTACAAGGATGGCTTAAGGCTGCCACTGCTCCTGCTTTAAAATAAGGCTTCACCTAGATTTTAAAGTGGTTGTAAACGCTCGTAGATAACATAATCTTAAAATGTTGTCCATACCACAGGCAGCTGATCGCTGTCTGTAAAAGTGTTCACAGCACTGTATTTACCTATGAAATCGGCTTTTTCTTTTAAATGCAAAAATGGGAAGAAATTCTGGACAGCCGCACTCCAAAAAAGTTTTTGCCTTTTTATTCAAAAATGGACATCAAAAATACATGCCACAGCAGAACAGAATGGACAGAAGAGCTGACGCGTTTCACACAAACAAACAGTGCTTAGTCATAGCTATGTCATAAGCTATGACTAAGCACTGTTTGTTAGTGTGAAACGCCTCAGTTCTTCTGTCCGTTCTGTTCTGCTGTGGCATGTATTTTTGATGTCCATTTTTGAATAAAAGGCAAAAACTTTTTTAGAGTGCGGCTGTCCAGAATTTCTTCCCATTTTTGCATTGTTACATGCATTGCCAGCACCTGGGGCTTCTAATCTGGAGGAAAGGCTTTTACTTTTGCTTGAACTTCCTGGAGCAGTGATATCCCCTTCTCTACTTTTTTTCTTTTAAATGACGTCACCCGGGCTTGCGCACATTTGCCCATCAAAAACGGCATCTAAAGAATGCCGTGCTTTACTCTGTGTCATTTCCGTAATTCACTCATAGCGAGCTTCCCCTCGGTTCGGCACTGAGAAGTCTTGCGTTGGTTCACTCTGTCGCTTGTTCCTGATACTCTCGTCTGCTCTGCACAGAATATGCTCTGAATATGGGTTGCCCGCGGTAACGGCAATCGAGATCGAGGCTTGGTTCCTGCCCTACGGCGAGATTTAGAACAACGAAACAGTAAGGGCTGAAGTGACCTCACAAAAGGATTCACAGAACAGCAAAAGGAATGGCGCTTTTAATACCCGGAAACACAGCAGATAATTACATCAGAAAAACTGTATTTACAGGCCTCGTTTTTTGAAAACGTATAGATATTATGCTTGGTGATGCGCTTGTGCAACATAATAGTTGAAAAATCGGCCGGGGTTTACTTCCTCTTTAAATTGCAGTCTGAAGAAACTGGCAATTTTGAGTTTAGCTTGTGTGCGTTAAAAGATTTATCCCCAAAAAACATCAGCTAAAAATTTAATTGTGGAGGTTTTTTTTTTTTTTTTGCATGTTCAATTTTTTACTCTACAAAAAAAACATTGCAAATAAGCATGTGCATTTAGTGTACTTGGAAGGATAATTACAATATTATTTGGTGTGTGAGCGAGCATTCTTTTCAGTAGATAAGATTGTTACTGTTTATGGAATGACCTTTCATAAGAAGATTTTCGCCAACTCTGGCAAACACATCTATAGCTAGCCCACTGGCTATGCCACAAGGGTGGTTTTCATACATTGCTGTAGCCATCTCATTAGGCTGGAATAGAGCTACACAGGAGATTTTTAGTAGGTCAGTCTTGATGCCAAAATGGTCAGACAGATGGAGCAGTTGACTCCCTATGAAGTAACCTACACATGTAAAAAATGATCTACATCAGCCGTTTTTAACCTTTTTACTCAAGAGGAACCCTTAAAATGTTTAGGTGGTGAACCAACGCTAAAACCATTTCCTCGGAAGTGCGTGGAAAAATGCTTCTTACACTGGTGTTCAGTGGGAAGAATGAACACGTTACGGTGATTGTCAGAATTCCACCCTTTCAAAAGGGTTCTGCCAAAAAGTGTTGGCCCTGAAATTATGCAGGCACCATCAGATGGAAGGTCAATCAGCCACAGCTCAAGGAACCTCTAGCAACATCTGGGGGAAACCTAGGGAACCATGGAACCCTTAATGAGAAAGGCGTATCTACTTTATGACTGAATTCCTGTGGACATATCTCCAAATTACTGAGTTACGATGTTTCCACATTTTAGACAATTATGGCTGCACTTTAGGGAAAACCCTTTCTATTCCATCACATCTGTCCCTGTGCACAAAACCAGGTACATAAAGACATGGTTTTCCGTGTTGGAAGTGTGGAGGAACTTGAGTTACCTGTTCAGAGCCCTGACCTCAACTCTATTGAACATCTTTGAGATGAAATTCTGAGTGCTTACTGCTAGCCAGGTCTTCTTATCCAACCATCCATACCTGACTTCACAAATGCTCTTTTGGCTGAATAGGCACAAATTCAAACAAACGCACTCCAAAATATTGTGCAAAGTCTTCCCAGAAGAGTGGAGGCTGCTGCAGTATATGGATTCAGGGGAAGTGATTTAACTCCAGCACCCACTCAAAATTCAAATATCAGTTTTGGGTTGGGTAGAGTTGACCTTGAAGTACTAGCGGCACAACCAAAACTTGGATCCATTGACCTGATGAGCAGAATTGCCAACTCAGTCATTATTCTTCTATGAAATTTAAGTTTCCAGTGACCTACCGGGTTTGTGATTTGCAACTGCCCCACTCCAATTTCTAAACCCTGAAAGGCCACTATTATAGTAGAGGTGAAAGTGGCAACATGTTAGGGAAGTAACAAGTGCTAAGGCTGCTCATTACCTGACAAATCAGGTTGGGTTTGCATTGACAAAGCCGATCATAGCATTTTTGCTTATCTCAGGATGTAGTTAATTAATCAACCAGCAGGCCTCAGTGCTTCCAAGAGTTACAAAATGGCTTCCGTCATCTGTAGGTGATGAGTGTACAGCAAAATACGGCTTTAATTAGCCTGAGTGCGCAAGGAAGCATTTATTTATTTTTTATCAGAGAAACAAATACTGCACCATTGTTAATTAAACGAGCTGAGATGTCAGGATTGCAACTAATAAACATATTTTTTCCTGTTTACTTAAAAAAATATTTTTGTGTGGGATGGAAATTTTTAATAATTTAAATCTCCATGGGAGTCATTCAAAGACAACAGGCTTTGTTTTCATGTAATCATACAATCTATTCAAGACCAGTTGTTTTATTCACATAAAAATACACAAACACAGCCTTGTGTTTTATACAAAGTTTGGCCAACATACTGGGGCACAAGCAGCCACCGATTGCCAACTGATCTCTTGGGGGGAAAATCTATAAGACAATTTGAAGACCTTTTCTTATCATTATTGTTCTCCTGGAAAAAAGCTTGTGCCAACAGTAACATTTCCATCATGTTTACTCGAAAGACAAAAATCCAATTAAAAAATGTATCCTCAGATCCATAAACCTTCAACTGATCCAGATGAAGCCTAATAACCCCTAGAAAGCATGACCCAATTTGGGCCAGCAAGGGAAATTTTCTTCCTAATCCCCTATGGCAGTGGTCTCCAAACTAAAGCCCATGGGCCAGAGAGGCCATTTACTAGCTTTTATCCTTGGGGCACTATTCCTTCCACTGACACCAATGACGTGGCACCATTCCTTCCATTGACATCAACGATGGGGCAGTATTCTTCCCACTGACACCAGCAATGGGGTTTTATTCCTCTCAATAACAACAATGATGGGGCACTGTTTCTCCTCCTACTGACTACAGATAATTTTTTTTTACTCCCACTGACCACCAAGCCTGAGGCAGTTTTCTACTCCTACTGGCTATAGTCCTGCCTCACTAAAGCCAGAAGGAGATATTCAATCTAGGGTTGTCCCGATACCGATACTAGTATCGGTATCGGGACCGATACCAAGCATTTGCGCGAGTACTTGTACTCGCGCAAATGCTCCCGATGCTTCACCCGATACTTTTTTTTTTTGTGGCCGGAGAGGGTGGGAGGAGTCAGTGGCTAGGGAGGGCAGGAGAGAGGGCGGGGGAGTGCAGGCGGAGTCTGGCCGGAGAGGGCGGGAGGAGTCAGTGGCTGAGGAGGGCCGGAGAGGAAAGTGCGGGCGGAGTCTGGCTGAAGAGGGCGGGCACAGTCGGTGGACGGAGTCCGCGGGCGGAGAGCGAGTCCCTCACCTGCAGTTGAACCTGGTAAGCTGGCAGGGGTTCAGGGCGCAGCCGCATCAGGATCGGTGACCGGTGCTGTCACATTCGGTCGCCGTCAGCGGCTGAACGTCCCCACGCCCATCTTGGTACACTCTGCACTCGGCTGCAGTAAGCGGCAGCAGACATCTTGTTACACCCAGCCCGAGCTATATGGGCTGGGTGTAACAAGATGTCTGCTGTTGCTTACTGCAGCCGAGTGCAGGGTGTACCAAGATGGGCGTTGCAGCAGTTTTTTTTTTCTTAAATCCTGTGTCATTTCCCCTCACCCCCCGCAGCATTTCAGTGCCAGCCACCTATCAGTACCCACAAGTGCTACCTATCAGTGGAATCAGTGCCATCTACCATCTACCAGTGCCACCTATCAGGTGGCACTGGTAGATGCCACTGATTGCACTGATAGGTGGCACTTATGGGCACTGATTGCACTGATAGGTGGCACTTGTGGGCACTGATAGATGGCACTGATAGTGCAATCAGTGCCATCTATCAGTGACATCTATCAGTGCCCACAAGTGCCACCTATCAGTGCCACCTATCACTGCCCACAAGTGCCACCTATCAGTGCCCATAAGTGCCATCTATCAGTGCCATAAGTGCCACCTATCAGTGCCCACAAGTGCCACCTATCAGTGCCCACAAGTGCCACCTATCAGTGCCCACAAGTGCCACCTTTCTGTGCAATCAGTGCCACCTATCACTGCCCACAAGTGCCACCTATCAGTGCCCATAAGTGCCATCTATCAGTGCCATAAGTGCCACCTATCAGTGTCCACAAGTGCCACCTATCACTGCCCACAAGTGCCACCTATCACTGCCCACAAGTGCCACCTATCACTGCCCACAAGTGCCACCTTTCTGTGCAATCAGTGCCACCTATCACTGCCCACAAGTGCCACCTATCAGTGCCCATAAGTGCCATCTATCAGTGCCATAAGTGCCACCTATCAGTGCCCATAAGTGCCACCTATCAGTGCCCATAAGTGCCCACAAGTGCCACCTTTCTGTGCAATCAGTGCCACCTATCAGTGCCCACAAGTGCCACCTATCACTGCCCACAAGTGCCATCTATCAGTGCCCATAAATGCCACCTATCAGTGCCCCCAAGTGCCACCTATCAGTGCCCATAAGTGCCATCGATCCGTGCCCATAAGTGCCACCTATCAGTCCCCATCTTTCAAACTGTCACATGACATTGAAAAAAAGTATCGGTAATCGGTATCGGTGAGTACTTGAAAAAAAAGTATCGGTACTTGTACTCGGTCTTAAAAAAGTGGTATCGGGACAACCCTAATTCAATCCTTAATGCCCATCACTAAGTTCTTATACCCCCAAGGCTGGATACATATGACTAGGAAACCCCTGATCTAGGTCTATCTATTGGGTTATGATTATTAAACTTTGATGGACTTCTGTTAGAAGACTGCGAATACTGACCCCTCTAGAAGGTGGAGAGTACAAACTCCTCTGTTTTCTAGTGCTGCACCTCCCTGCAAAATTGTGCTATACCTGGCTGAAACAGAGGAATGAGCAGTGGGAAATTGCTAGAGGAAAGTGGGCAAAGTGATATTGTCTGTTTAAATAAACAGTAAGATGGACATATTTCTTCTTCTAAATTTGTTTTATGGTAGCCCCAAAATAATACTGGTTTCCAAGAGTTAATTGAAATGAAGACATTGAATTAAATGTAAACAGACCTAAACACAACACTTTATGTAGTGATTTATTAGGGGGCATGAGTTTGGGGGCCCACAATGTAAAAGCGTACCTATCACTGGTCCTACCTTGTTAATTCATGGTAGGTTGGAGGGAGCCCATGTCACCAGAGTCTGCCTTCACCCTCACCGAAGCCTATGTTGATGGCAATGCTCCTGTGTACTGCCGTTGGTGCTCCAAGGCTTGCGAGCCAAAACCAGAATTCTCAGCATATGCTGTTTCTTGTAGCTTTTACACTACAGGACCCCCATATCAAGCCTCCCAAACTGATTAATGTATTTTCTGAATCGGACCATAACATGAAGTTTAGGTACCTTTTTAAAACCAACAAGCAGGTATGCAAGAATGACCTTTTTACAATGCACACATACTGTAACATTTTCTTGATATTTTAATATTTTGATAACAATGTCCCTTGAAACACTCCTTTGCTTTCGTGCCACAAAATGAGCTTTCATAGCTCATGTTAAGTCCAATTTCACCATCTATTATGGGTTGCAGAGCAGAAATAAATAAGGCTGTAAAGGAGAATAAAAATCACAGTAATTTCCATTAGGCAAACTTTGCAGCGTGTCCAGAATGAATTTCCAGCAGCAGCTGAAATGTATATATTTTATAAATTGTTTTTGAAACGTGGTGTGTTGATTAGCATGCTACAGTAAGTTCATTTCATAGCTGAGTGCAGCTGGAGTGGTACGGTGTGCCCTGTCCCTGGATCATACAGCTGTTTATTACACCTAGTGGAAGATTTACGGTGACTCAGAAAACCGACTTGGCGGTCTTCAGTTTGAAGCAGGCACATGTATAGAAATACAGAATTTTTGGGCTAAAGCCTTGGCTTAATTTCCCTAAATAAATGCAAAAAGAACGATCCTGTCAGGGAAGGGGTACTATATCTATCTTAAGTCTCCTACCCTCGCTGTGTTCCAGCAACTGCAGCCTCAGTAAGACTCTTCAGCATTCTAGGCTTCCTGGAGTGTCATAAGTCATTGAGTCCCATTGTGTGCTGTGGTTCCATCTTCTGACGCCTACAACACTGCTGAGTCTAGTAATGATGTTGGGGTTGGGGAATAACACCACAACTCTAGGCACAAGTATCTGTTATTCCCAAAAGCAACCAATGCTGAGGATTCTCTCAATACCCCCAGCCTCTAACTTAATTGCATTTATTTATTTTCCCGGGAGTGAGTACCTTTTTTTACAGTACCGTCCCCACTTCTTCAATCCTTGTCTAGGTGAGGATATTGATCGCTTGGTCTTCCCCCTCAACCCCCCACCCGCAGCCTTCTAGATTACACATCACAGAAGGCTACAAGACCAGTCTTCCTGCACCCCTGATCTTGTGCATGCACAGTTAAGAGCCGGTTGTGAGTCATCAGAGAGTGGAGTCAGTTTCCTATTGAGTTTTTATTTCAGTTCCTGTCCCCTAGACCAGTGTTTCTCAACTCCAGTCCTCAAGGCGCACCAACAGGTCATGTTTTTTGGGACTTCCATTGATTTGCACAGGTGATTTGAGCAGTTTCACTGCCTTAGTAATTACCACAGCTGTTTCATCTGAAGGAAATCCCAAAAACATGACCTGTTGGTGCACCTTGAGGACTGGAGTTGAGAAACACTGCCCTAGACACCTCAGCAAGTGAAAGGAAATATCTTCAAAGACAAAAGAACAGATTCCACCATTGGAAAATTTCCTTCTATTCCTATTCGCATGCCAATTGTAACATTTAAAATTTCTAGCCATAGTCTGTCCGGTAAGAATGGCTGCTGGGACAAATAGAGAAGCGAGTCTTCCCAATAGGTACACAGACAACAACAAAGACATAAGCCCAGTTAAAGGTGAAACTTGTCAGTGGAGGAGGTTGTCCCAGGTGGATTATTATATATACATATTTACTGTATATAAATATTTATTTACAGTACATATAGAATATATATATATATATACAGTGTGTGTGTGTGTGTGTGTATATATGTGTATGTGTGTATATATATATATATATATATATATATATATATATATGTGTGTGTATATATGCAGTATATATCAATATTATTGCCTGCCAGGAACAATAAAGTTACAGTTGAATTGGATTTTATTGGTGTGCCACCGACTCTGGCAGTTGGAAGCGTGTGGGTGAGCCAATATGGGGGGGGGGGCATGTGAGTGGTGAATATTTTTTAAGAGCAAAAACTAGACATGTACGGTTCGTTTCATTCCAAATCAATATTTGGACAAAATTTTATTTTTTCAGAGATTCAAATGTATGGGAATTTCTGAGTTACAAGTGTACCAAATTTACAAATTTACATGAATCCGAAAAACAAAACGTAATTTTGTTCAAAATAACAAATTACCCGAAATGTGAAAAAAAAATTATTTGAAAACAAATTTGAAATGTAAACATATTGCTTACTATTGCTGATGTCCTTCAAAGACTGAGTGGTGTCTTTACTAAATGCAAATAGACTATGCACTTTGCAAGTGCAGTTGCTCCAGACATAGGCGTGCGCACGCACAGGGTGTGCTGGGTGTGCCTTGGCACACCCTAATCACCCCATGTGCATTAGCATTATCCAGGGGTGGCACCAGGTGGGGGGTTAGGGTGACAGTGGCCAGTGTAAATGCCACCATTATATTAAAGGCTAGGTTCAACTGTAGGAACACATTACACCTATATTTAGGATGTAACGTAATATGCTCCCTATCAACTGTCTCCCACCATCAGAGCCTCCTCCATGTGACAGCAGGTGGCGTTATTGTGTGTTTGAGCTTTGGGGTGCACACCCTAATGCAATAGGCTGTGCACACCTATGACTCCAGAGCTTAGTAAATGAGCACATCATCCAATCATTGTGCAAGCAAAAATGCATTTTTTTTTTACATTCCTTGCATGTGATTGGGTACTCTTTGCAAAGTGAAGATTTACCCCATTTACTAAGCTCTGGAGCAACTGCACTTTGCAAAGTGTACAGTCTAGTTGCCTTTAGTAAATCAACCCCTGTGTGTATTAGAATATAGCCATCTTCTGAAATTCAAATTTCCAAAAGAATAGAATAGAAAATAAAAGAATAGAAAAGAATAGAGTAATACAGATGTAGCGGCCTCACCCCATCTCCTTTTTCTAGGGGTATGTCACGTGACAGGGTGAGGTGTGCTACGGCCCATGTCCTCTCCATTGCAGCAGGGAGGGGAAGGCCAATATCTGATGTTTCCTCGGGCCGGTGTGTCTCGGGCATGTACCGAGTCTGTTGTGCAGAAACCACCAAACCACCCTTTGCTCCCATTAACCAGAGTCCATACACCGATCACAGTCCAACTCTTGCTTTATTGTAAGCTCCACAATAAACAGTGTCTTAGTGACCAACTGGTTGGTACCTTGTAATAGCTTGATACGGTGGGATGAGCAGGTCGAGGCACTATCCTGATTTCAATCTAAACCCCTGTGGTTTCACCAGGGGTTATAGCAACCTTGATTAGCATAGAACATAGAACTTGTGAGTCTCTACCAGCAACTCCATAGAACGTAGATGGGAGTACCTTCGCTGCGCTGCGGCCCCTATCAGGGGAAGATGTCCCTCTAAGGGAGTTACCGGAGGCCCATCCGTCACCGGGTTGATGCTGCTCCGGGTCTCCGGACGGGTGACCTCCCCGGCCTCCTCACCTCAGACGCCGGTCCCCTCCACCTCATGGGCAGACTCCATCCACCTCAGGAACCCTCGGACACTTCGCCCTTGCGGGACCCAGTCAAAGTCACTGGGCCCCAGGCCTCCGATGTAGTACCTCACCCCAGGCTGAAGGTGCCTGGGATAGACTCCAACTCCATTCCGGCCAGGCCTAGGGCGCCTGGGCCGGAACTCCGAACCGCCCGCACCCAGGCCTAAGGTGCCTGGGTGCGTGAAGAGAAGATCCAGAAAGACCTCGTGGCGAGGGCGTCTCCCCCTTTTATCTCCTCCCATCAACACCACGGCGGGTTCCCCGCCCCAGCCGTACCATCTCCGGAAAGGGACAAAAAGGGTAGCACTGCGGCAGTGATTCTACCTTGAGCCTGTAGGTACCCCGCCACCCACAGGCCAAGGAGAATAATACACCACCCAATCCTCCACGAATTACAAAGGGGTCCAGAACCTTTCACAATTACACACCTGGGTCACACTACCCCCAGGTGTACCCCAACTAAATTTAAAGACCCCGCTACACAGAATAAAACAGAATAGAATGGAAAAGGAAAGAATAGAGTAAAACAGAATAAAATAGAATAGAAGAGAATAGTGTAAAACGGACTAAAACAGAATAGAATAGAAAAAAAAGGGTAAAATAGAATGGAATAGATTATAAAATAAAATATAGAATAGAGAAGAATATAATTTAAAATAAAAGAATAGCATAGAAAAGTATAGAATAGAATAGAAAAGAATGGAATAAGAGAAAATAGAATAAAAAGTATATAATCTTCTTTTGAAATTCGAATTTTGAAAATCGAAATTTGAATTGGATAGAATAAAAGAAAAAATAATATAGCCGTCTTCTGAAATACGAATTTCAAATTTCAATTAGAATAGAACCAGCGATTTGATATTTTTGATTCAAATTCGATTTGAATACTTCAAATTCTTTAGAGAAATTTGACACGGGTCAAAAATGAATAAACTAAACTAAACCATTTTCATTAAGAATGCAACTGCAACGAAATTTGTAACCTAATCAATTGAATGATCAATTGCATGACCAATTTAAATTATTTTTTTCATTCTGCACATGTCTAGCAAAAACATGACAGGGGTTCTAATTATCCAAACCATACAACTGAACAAAATTTGTAACTTAATCAATATTCAATTGATCAATTGAATGACCAATTAAAATATATAGCTGTCTTCTGAAATTCAAAATTTCAAATTTCAATTAGAATAGAAGCAGCTTTTTTTTTCGTAATGAATTTGGATCAATTTGATATTTTTGCTTCAAATTCGATTTGAATACTTCAAATTCTTAAGAGAAATTTGACTCTGGTCAAAAATGAATAAACTAAACTAAACCAATTTCATTAAGAATGCAACTGAATGAAATTTGTAACTTAATCAATTGAATGACCAAATGCTAGGGAACAGTCACATAAATGAAAGGAGCCGGGGCATAGTGAGCAGGTAACCTATGCATTGCGGAGGGTCCACTGTAAGGGTAGATTTTATCAAATTCCCGGAGTTGGCCTTTAAAATTGGATCAAAACGACTTCCAGGTAAATGTCACAATGACTCCAAATGCAAAACTTGCTGAAAATGTACTAATATTTCCTTTGAACAGAACTTTAGAGATAGCGGTTCTTGCGCCTTATCTGGTTCTGGGTAATTTATATTTTATCTCTCTCTCTCCCGGACACCTCTGAGCTGTGTTTGTGTAGTGGTGGGGGACTATAGGAGACCCTGGTACCATCTGCGCACTGTACAGAGCGCGGCACTCTGAAGAAGGGACTTGTCACACTGGAAAGATTAGTGTTATCCGCCTTGCTGTGTACAGCCTGTTTGCATTGATTTTCTCATCTCCCCATTTATCCTGTAATCCAGAGGTGGCTCTTTGAAGTGCCGGATTGATGGCTGCAAATAGATTTTCAGGGTCAGCTTAACGTGAAATCATAAAAGCGCTGCTCCCATGAATTTTCCCCGACAATATATGGGGATATAACACTCACTTTCTAATTGCCTTTTAATACAGACCTTCTCTGTAAAGAACGAGTTGGCCGTTAAGTCAATGGGAACTTATGCACAGCGGATGGTGTTACAAGGCCTGCATAATTCAGGCGTAATACATTTTCCAGTGATCCATGTGCGGCTCTGGTTTCTATTTTCCGTCTTGAAAATTGCTTAATGCTTGCAACATAAAGGAACTTTTGTCATGCTAAAGACAATCCCAATGGAAAGGGTTTTATTTCTTTCTTAGGAAAATGCAACTTAAAAAATTGCTGGCAAAAGCACAGAAAAATGTAATTATTTAAATACTTTCTTGCATTGTTTTTAATTTCCATATATTGTTTTTTATTTACTGCAATGTGCAAAGTTTTAGAAAATCTGACTACTTCAGTAAGAGTAATTTCCCTAGCACTGCCCTGAGGGAGTTTCCAATTACTCTTTTTGCTGCTGGCCTAGTTCCTTCGCCCCTTACCTCCCAACATAACCTTTTGTAGCAAATAGGGGGGAAGTGAAAGGGAATACAGTGAAACCTCGGATTGCGAGTAACGCGGTTAACTAGCGTTTCGCAATACGAGCACTGTTTTAAAAAAAATCCTGACTCAGTTTGCGAGTGTTGTCTCCCAAAACGAGCAGGATTCAAGCCACGGCGGTGTGCAGTACCGCGTTTGGCATGAGGTTGGGGGGCGCCAGAGCCAAGCAGAGCCGTTCGGAAATGCTCGGAAAAAAATGGAAATACTCAGTTCCCGAGCCTTTCCGAGGTTTTCCGAGTTCAGCCGAGCTGTCCTCTGGCCTTTTTGAGTGTTTCCGAGGCTCTCCGGCACCCCCACCTCTGGCCACATGCGGTATTGCATGCTATTGAAGTCAATGCGGAACAAATTATTTTTGTTTCCATTGACTTCTATGGGAAAACTCGCTTTGATATGTGAGTGCTTTGGATTACGAGCATTCTCCTGGAATGGATTATGCTCGTAATCCAAGGTTCCACTGTACTATAAGGCAACCATTCTCAACCAATGGTCTTCCAAAGGCTGCTATGGGCTCCTTGAGATGTGGCTGTATGACCTCCCACTTGATAGTGCCTGCACAGTTCTAGGACCAACACCACTTGGCAAAGCCATTAGCATGGCACCAATTATCTTTTTAGAAGAACGTACTCAACAAGGTGCTGTCTGGGAATTTTTGGACTTGCAAGTGTATTCAGATATTCAGATGAAGGAAAACTTCAAACAAGCTTAATAGCTCTGGCAAGGCAATTCAAACACAGCAAGGCTTCCCATGATAGGTACCCAACAGTAGATAAAAGCATTGAAACATGGAAAGGAGCACTAGACCAAAAACAGATAAAAGAGTCCAAAATAATTTTAATTGCTGGTAAAGAAAAGTCATACAAAAATGGCCAACTTGATTCGGGGGCAACACCACTCCTACTTCATTAGGGCTAAACACAGGATAAAACGTTGATGGAAACAGGGATTTCACAGATCAAAGTGACAGCAATTACAAAGCAGCAATGGACCAATTATCTTCTCAGCTGTCTGTAAGGGTGCCATTCTGACCAACCCTGTAATGGTCCATTCTTCCCACTGATCTCCAATGTAAGGGTCATTGGAGACCCTAGAAGAATTGGTTTTAACATGGGTCATACAAGACCTGAAAATTATTATTTTAGGGTTTCCTCTGTGGCAAAGAGGTTGAGAAAGGCTGCTATAGGGTGTGACTTGTGTGACAGCTCTGAGTTTGCTTGGGGCTGCAGATATCACATCCAATTACTACAAAGTAACACATTGTTGGACTTTACTGGTACCAAAGAGGGACAATTAATTTTTTTTTTTTTTATAAAATTTTAAAAAATATATATTTTATTACAAATTATTTACAAATTATTAAAAAATTGTTAAAATCATAGAAAAGCAATCCCTATCAAATGATGTAAGCCATATCAACTATCAATGCATATTTAACTTTGCTGTATTGTCCAAGAGGTCTACGCGCTTCACATCTATAAGCTTCTTCAGGACTTTTTTATCTTGGCAGCAAAAAAAGGCCTAACCGAAAAAAGCACAGTAATCGACAATATCATACCATTCAATATTATCTGTGTCAACTTACACATCACTTGAAGGATATAGCAAGGAGATGGTGGTGAGATATCGGGTGTCAACAAAAAGCTTGCGTGGTTGGCAGAGCAGCAATAAAACGGCTATAGTGGTGATATTTGGTGATGAGAATGATTCTCAAACCTATATACAAAAAGTACAAGGTAAGAGCCGGTTCACACAGGGGCGACTCGGGAGGCGACTTCAAGTTGCCCCAAGTCGCGCTGTTTTTAAAACTAATGGAACTGAATGGAGCCGTCTTAATGTACACGACTGCAGTCGCTCCGACTTCAAAAAAGGTTCCTGTACGACTTCAATCCGACTTCTAGGCGACTTGTAGGCAACTTGTACTCATTGATTTCAATTGAAGTCGCCTCAGAAGTCGGATCACTGTCTTAACAGAAGCAACTTTCCAGGAAGAGAACATACATTTCTCAGGCAAACCCCCCCCCTCCCTCCCACAGAGCTGATTCAAGGTTGATTGGCCACTGGAATGTCTCCTGTCCTGGAGGCGACTTGTAAGTCGCCCCATGTCGCGCTGTGGTAAAGGCTCAGGTCGCTTCCAGGTCGCCTCCAAAGAGTCGTGTTGCCCCTGTGTGAACCGGCTCTAAGGGTGCTGTATATAAACGCCTAAATAAACAATAATTAAGTCCATATAAACACATATACACATCCCCCTCTAAAAATCAACTTACTTAGAAGTAGGTCACAAATGAAGGCCAAAACATGTGAATGGGATCAGTAATATGTCATATCATGGTATATCTGTCTTGCATCAGGACCAATAAATGGTCCACACCTGTAAAAACGGCCTAAACATAGGGACCACATAGTATAAGGAAGGGAAACAATTTTGGAGAACCCCTGCCTGACCCTACACTTCCCTTGGATATTGGAAAGCAGGTCTAGAGCAGCCTATGAGGTGAAAGAAAGGGATGAAAACAGTATTTTATGGAAAAAATTCCAGTGCTGTGGTAAACTAATTGTCACTGTCCAAACCCCTGTGACCCCCCGGGAAAGAAAGGTAAATTACAAATTTTGAGTTGCCACCAGGAATGGAATAGAGGGGAAATATTCCAATGGGGACATTGGAAGATTTCAATATTTTGTGTTGAGTCTACGGGACTAGAATCAAAGTGTAATCTTTTTAAAACAGATCTTTACCCTTTAAAACAAATATCCCTAATCACCTAGGTGAATGACGTCTGTGCTGCCAGTGCCTCCTGGGGTATGTGACATGCATATCCCAGGGCTGCACTGGGAAAATATGACATCATCAGGGGGCTGCACCTGAAACCAGAAGAGCCTGAAACATCCTGTTGATATCACAGGGAACCCGTGCAGCGGCATCAGAGAGGAACATCTAACGCTAGTTTCACTGGGTGGGTGAGTATCTAAATTGAGGAAAACCCAGCAACGGGTAAGCAGGGAAAACATTTAATGAGACATAGATGATTAAAAAAAAAACTGATAGTGCTTTTAACCCTCCCCTAATCAAATATGGAAAAAAAAGTTAAAAAGTTTTGACTTTAGATGTACTTTAAACATGTTTGGATAAACATAGGTCTATCCTAAAAAATGGTTAAAAACAATGGCTGACTTGATTTGGACCATCCTGTCCTCTTTTGCCCTTGGATCTATGTTTCAATTACTAATACTCTTCAACACAGTCATGACACTTTCTATCCAAGCTCTATTTTACATGAGCTAGCACATGACATTGGAATTATGAGCACTGAGCTTACAAGTTCTTAGTCAAGTACTGTTCAATTAAGCCTTAAGCTCATGAGTGCCTAGCCCAGTAATGTCGAATTAAGACTTAAGCTCACAAGATCCTGGTGAAGTACTGTCCAATTGAGCATTGAGTTTGCAAGTTCCTGGTCCAGTACTGTCCAATTGAGCATTGAGGTTATGAGATCCTGGTCCAGTACTTTCCAACTGAGCAATGTGCTCACACGTTCCTAGTCCAGTACTGTCCAACTGAGCACTGATTTCTAATTTTTCTGGTCCAATACTGTCCATTTAGGCATTAATCTCATGAGTTCCTGATCCAGTACCGTCCAGTTAAGCATTGAGCTAATAGGATCCTGGTCCAGTACTATTAAATTAAGCATTGCGCTTACATTAGATCCTGGTTCAGTACTGTCCAATTAAACCTTAAGCTCATGAGATTCTGGTCCAGTAATGTTCAATTGACCACTGAACTCACAAGTTCCTGGTCCAGTAATGTCCAATTGACCACTGAACCCACAAGTTCCTGGTCCAGTACTGTCCAGCTGAGCACTGAGCTCAGACGTTACTGGCCCAGTGCTCTCCAGCTGAGCCTTGAGTTTAGATGTTTATGGTCCAGTACTGTCCAACTAAGCATTAGGTTTGTGAGATCCTGGTCCAGTACTGTACAGTTGAGTATTGAACTCACAATATCTCGGTCTAGAACTGTCCAGTTGAGCATTAAACTCACAAGATCCTGGTCTAGAACTGTCAAATTTAGCATTGAGCTAATAAAATTCTGGTCCAGTACTGCCCATCCAAGTTCTCAAGCTTCTGATCCAGTACTGTCCAACTGAGCACTGAGTTCACAAGTCCCTGATCCAGTACTGTCCAACTCCAACATTGAGCTCCCAAGCTCCTGCTCTAGTTATGGCCAATCAGAAAAGACCAATAAATGAAGCGCCCTCTGGTCTTTTGGGCCTGGCACATTCCTGCAATATGCCAGCTTCTGTTGTGTTGACCACCTTTTGTGGTGCTTTAATTTTGGTGGTGAAAGTAAAACGGTATGACTTTATAGCATCCGGCATGTCAGGTTTAGCAGACTGGCTCAAAATTTTTAAGAGCAACAAATATCTTGGAAGGTAAACATGGTTTTCCATACATGTATTTTAACTGTCCATTTAACTGTTTGCCTGTGCATAGTTAACAAAGGGACATGCTGCAAGGGCTTGACAGCAGCCATCAAAAGCCAGAAAGAGATTGCAGAAAAGTTGAAGGTTACGTATGCAGACTTTCTTCGTTTGCCTGGATATATTAAAGGAGAGAAGCATTTTTTTCAAAAGCGCGCTTATAGAAGGCGTACAACGGTAAACATCTCAAGGATCTCAAGGATGAAGAATGGAACACACGCTATTATTATTGTTATTATGGCAACTACTGCATCCAGTAGATTGAGTGTCTTCTTAAAATACTTCATAAGTTCAAAGCCTTTTCAATTTCCTTCAACAAGTACTATGCAGCTTCAGCTATTAAATGTTGATTCATCAGCACTGTTAAGGAATTGACATTTTCACTGAGGTTCAGTAAGAGCTGAAAGACGTTAGACATACTGATCGGTGTTGTGGAGGATATACTTGAGAAAGAGAAGCCTCATACTCTGTGCATGTAACATGCTTTATTTACTTTGTATGATTTAATGGACTTAAATCACCTCCTTTTGGGTCTAATACTGTCCATACATTGAAAGGGTTTTAACGTAATTTATTGCGGGTTCTTAACTGCTTTAGTTCTGTAGATACTAAGATAGGCCAGTGCTAATATCTTTTGAAGGGTGCCAAGAAGTCTGTCTTTACCAAGGCCCAATACAGGCGGTCCCCTACTTACAAACATCCGTCTTACAAACGACTCCTACTTACAAACGGAGGGAGACAACAGGAAGTGAGAGGAAATCTATCCCTAGGAAGGGAAATTCACTCCTGTAAGCATTTTTATGGGAAAAGGGTGTCTCCACTGGAGCTTTATCACTAGTCCATGTTTCCCTAACAACCAAAATTTTTCAAAATCCATTTGTCGTTGGGATGGAAAGTGAGGTGAAATCTTCTGAACAGGGGCACAGGCAGCAAAACAAAAGTTACAGGGGCATAACCCTTCCCTATGTTTTCCAAAAAGTATAAAAACAAAAAATGTACCTGTTCCGACTTACAAACAAATTCAACTTAAGAACCCCATCTTGTTTGTAACCCGGGGACCCCCTGTATTTACCACTAGGCACACTACACCTCTACCTTTAGGCGGCAGCAGAGGAAGACAAGGCAGCTTTTCTCTGTTTAGTTATTGTCCAGACTTGACCGCACTCTTTTTTCCACTATCAATATGAATGCATTTTTCTTTCCCATAAGCTATCCCCTTCCTAACCAGCCCTGTCATCCTTTTTAATAGGTTCTGTACACCCAGGGAGTGGGAAGGGCCGGCCAATCTTGTGACCACTGTGGCTGCCACAGTGGTCACATGATCTAGAGATGGTCCCGCCGAATACCAATCAGTAATATGGGCCCAAAGCTGTCTTTGGGTCACGTGCCTGGTGATGGAGTCTGACGTAGAGAAGAAGGCGATCTCTTACACCTCCGGCTCGGTACCCCTGATAAGGTAACAGGAGGTACAAGAGCCTGGAGTGACACGAGTGACTGGCAGTTCTGGTGAAGGCGGTTGCTGATAAGAGGCCTGTGTGCACTTGGATGCAGGCTGGGATGTGACACAGGACAGCAGGTGCAGTAGGCTGGAAGACAGTCAGCAGGCACTTGGCGGCTGGCAGGTCACAGGCAGTAAGCACTCGGCAGGCCAGCAGGTGGCAGACAGCAGGTACTTGGCAGGCTGCAGGGATGGCCTCTATGGGTTGGACACAGAGCAGAGTCAGGCAAGCCAGGTTAACAACACATAGATGGTTAACAGATGGTGCATTGTGCTGCGCTGTCCAGGTGCATTGGGGTAACATTCATAATGAAGGTACTGCAACGCAATGCACTTTTTTTCGTGCATTGCTGTAATGCATTAGTTAAAAAGACCCTCAAAGTCAAGCATTTAAAAGCCAATGTCTATTGTGAACTGTGCGTGAACTGTCCTATCTGGAATCCTCAATCTAACGCTCCCCCCACCTACTCCGGGAACTGATTGCTGCACATTATTAGCTCACTTGAGCTGAAATAATAAGCCTTTCCGTATGATAACCCGTTCTGATATAGACCTGGCCGGAGTATCTTTGTACTGCAGATTCTGTAGAGCTCATATTCCCAATAATGACTGTTGTAATCCCTAACATCACTGTCCTTGGTGATACTCTGCTGATGGCACTTAACACTGTCCTCAGGGACCCCTGACAGGGTTAAGACGTGTCCATTTGTACTCAGATAACCGTATCAGTGAATCCAGAGTTGCTATGGGCACCAGAATCCATGAACTGCTGGTTTCCATCTGTCCCAGTACGGTCGTGCGGACTGAGGCCCTTACCACCTTTTCATTAATTTTGTTTTATTTTTATTATTTTTTGCACTTGGCTTGCATAAGCAAACTAAGGTCAGAACAGTGAAGCATATTTGATGGCTGGCACTCTAAAGGGAGAGATTGCCAGAGGCTGTGACTGCACAGTAATTAAATGTATATAACCTTATTACATTTTTTAGCTGTTTGTGTTCTTTTAACACAGACTGGCAGAAGACAGGCGCAGCCATGCGTGTAATGGACCACGTATCGCTCGTTGCCAACCTGTGCAGCTTACTACGGTGTCACCGGTGGTGGAGCAGGGGGGGGGATTGCGGGGATGTGGGCACAGGCCTAGGGTATCTAAATGCTAAGCCGGATTTCTGGCTCCCTCCGATATTTTCTGATCTAAAGGGATCTATTGACGATGGAGGATTGATTCCACAAGTTTTAACTTGATCAGGCAAAATAGTGACATGTCTATGGTTTCCTTCAGGACCCATCAGTTCTTTAAAATGTTCCTTATCATTTTTAGTATTGCTACGATCCCCACAAAGAGAGCCGCTGATTTGTTCCAAGTTTTTTTTTTTGCAGAAGCAGCAGCCAGGCACACCGCAACAATCACTCATCAAACTCAATCAGCAGTCTAGGGCAGGGGTAGGCAACCTTTCAAAGGTTGAGATCTACCTTAACAGCATGGAGGTAAGCCCTTAAAAAAAAAAAGACTATCAAGCTCCCAATAAAAATACATGAAGAATACACACTGTCACAGTAGTGTCCTCTGCCTCTCATCACATCACCCCTACAGTAGTGTCCTCTGCCCCTCATCACATCATCCCTACAGTAGTGTCCTCTGCCCCTCATCACATCATCCCTACAGTAGTGTCCTCTGCCCCTCATCACATCATCCCTACAGTAGTGTCCTCTGCCCCTCATCACATCATCCCTACAGTAGTGTCCTCTGCCCCTCATCACATCATCCCTACAGTAGTGTCCTCTGCCCCTCATCACATCATCCCTACAGTAGTGTCCTCTGCCCCTCATCAAATCACCCCTACAGTAGTGTCCTCTGCCCCTCATCACATCATCCCTACAGTAGTGTCCTCTGCCCCTCATCACATCACCCCTACAGTAGTGTCCTCTGCCCCTCATCACATCACCCCTACAGTAGTGTCCTCTGCTCCTCATCACATCACCCTTACAGTAGTGTCCTCTGCCTCTCATCACATCACCCCTACAGTAGTGTCCTCTGCCCCTCATCACATCATCCCTACAGTAGTGCCCTCTGCCCCTCATCACATCACCCCTACAGTAGTGTCCTCTGCCCCTCATCACATCACCCCTACAGTAGTGTCCTCTGCCCCTCATCACATCACCCCTACAGTAGTGTCCTCTGCCCCTCATCACATCACCCTTACAGTAGTGTCCTCTGCCCCTCTGTCCCCCTCCCTCCCCCCTATAGCAGTGTCCTCTGTCCCCTTTACATCACCCTCCCACTGTGGTGGCCTCTGCCTACCATAGCAGTGTCCTCTCCCGGTCCACCCACAATAGTATCCTGTACCCCCCAATGCAGTGTCCTCTGCCCCCCCCCATAGCAGTGTACTCTCCACCCCCCACAATAGTGTCCTGTACCCCCCAATGCAACCAATCACAGAGGCAGCTCCTGCCCTCACCCTTCATCCAGCACTATGCTGCTTCCCACTCTCCGTTCTGCAGTGAACAAAAGCAGTGGAGGCAAAGCCTTTTTCACAATCCACCTGTTGGTTCCCCGAAGTCGATCACGATTAACGGCTTGCCGATCCCGGTCTAGGGGTTGCCGTTTTAAGATTTATGCTGGATTGACTTGGATAGGGCATAGGGAGCTGTGGGATACTCCAAAATGTGGAAAATGTCAAGGGGGTATAAATACTTTTTCAAGGCACTGTATATTGCTGTCTGTGCTTCCATTAGGGAGATCCATTTTTTTGTCCTGTTTACTATTGTGAGATTGACCGGCTCATTTATTCGTACTTTCGTAACATTGTTTTCGTAGATTAGTAATCGGGGCATAATTCGTAATTTTACATAATGTGTCAGAATAGGAGAAAACAAAAATATGTCAGAGAAATTACAAAATACAAATATAGAAATTAGAATCTAGACAGAGTATGCTTAAGAAACAAAGAATTTCTTTCTCACAAGTCACAACTTTACTCACAAATCCAATAGAACAGTGCAACCTACCCAACCACAACCTATCTGGACTGTGGATGGAATGCACTGCAGTCTAACACAGAAAAACACACAAGGGAATGAGAAACAAGCTCATTGGGGGAAGAGACAACTTCTTCAGGGGAAGGGACAAGCTTATTGGCCATTGGCCAACGTCCAGAACTAATTCAGAACTAACAAAATAGAATTTAAGTTTTTTCTAATTTTCGTTGTTTTGATTTCCGTTTTCTGAAGATTCGTAAATTTTTTTCATTCATTTTGATTTTCGTTAATATGGATCTTTGTTCGTTATTTTCGTCGTTTTGTTTTACGTTTTCCGAATATTCGTAATTTTGCGTTTTCGTTCATTTTGATTTTCGTTATTTTTTGATCTTTGTTCGGTATTTTCGTTGTTTTTATGTTTTCTTTTTTACTTTTTCGTATTTTGGCTGTTTCAAATTTACTAAATTCGTATTTTCGTTGTTTTCCATATTCGTTCTTTTCGATAATTCGTTGTTCGTTTGTGATTTTATCAAACCGTTCCTTTATTCGTATGTTTACAAATCAACGAATATAACAAATTTTGACGAATAACGAATTCGTAACTAAACGAATTGCACATGTCTAGTAGTGCTGGTATCCTAGATCCCAGCTGCAAAAGACGATTGGGGGTATCCATATCAGGGGAGGGGGGGGTACAGTTTGTTATCTTCGCCCTGGGCACTAGATGAACTTCTCCCGGCAACAACCTCCTGCAATGGTTTAGATTACAAAATGGCCACTACTACCTTAGCGTACAGGCAATAGACAAGAGTTTCATAAGGCCTCTATTTGTCGGGTTTGTAATACCGCATTCCAGATAACAACTTCAAAGCATGCAAATGTGAAAATGTGAAATCTCTTTTCCTTCAAATACAGCTCGGATCAATCCTCGGACAGATTATTCTTCCAACTTGAATGTATAAAACAAAGACGAAGACTAATTTCTAATCCTTCTCGCCACATAGTGTCTGAGGATACCTTTGAATTCCTCTTCATGAGCTTTCCAGATACTCTTTAACTGGCAGTTATGGGGTCCGATTGGGTTTTAATTTCAAGCTGTTAAAGTTGATAATTCATCACTTGTGAAATATTTCTAAAATACGTCCTATGTAAAGGAACCATGACTTCAAAAACTTTCTTTGCTTGAAGGGTAAAACTAATTTTTTTATTAAAGGTTTGATTTTATGACAGGCAGTAACATTAGCAACATTGTAAATGTTTATTGTCTTTCTTTGCTCCCTTATACACATTGGGGTTGATTTACTAATACGGGAGAGTGCAAAATCTGGTGCAGCTGTGCATAGAAACCAATCAGCTTTCAGGTTTTATTATCAAAGCTTAATTGAACAAGCTAAATTTAGAAGCTGATTGGCCACCATGCACCGCTGCACCAGATTCGGAGTGCACCAGCGTTAGTAAATCTCCCTCATAGTGGCTTTGTACACACTATATGGTAGACATGTGCACACTGAAATATTTTGTTTCAGAATTTTGTTTTAGTCCTAAAAATAAAATTATTTAGTTACTTCCGAAATTCTTTTTTATTTATTTAGTTTTGTTAAAAATGCATTCGTCTGAAAATCCAAATTAATTAACCACTTCGTATCCGGGCCATTGTAGTTTGACGGCCACAAGGTGGCTCTGCAATGCCGGGAGGCCATCTATTGATAGCCTCGGGGCGCGCGTGCGCGCCCGCCGCGTCACTCAGGTGCCGATGCGCGTGCCTGGCGGCCGCGATCTCCTCCAGGCACCCGCGATCGGCAGTTACAGAGCCAGGGACGTGGATCTGTGTGTGTAAACACACAGATCCACGTCCTGTCAGGGAGAGGAGACTGATGCTGTGTCCCTTGTACATAGGGACACCGATCGGTCACCTCCCCCAGTCAGTCCCCTCCCCCCACAGTAAGAATCGCTCCCTAGGGAACACATTTAACCCCGTGATCGCCCCCTAGTGTTAACCCCTTCCCTGCCAGTCACATTTATACAGTAATCAGTGCATATTTTATAGCACTGATCGCTGTATAAATGTGAATGGTCCCAAAAATGTGTCAAAAGTGTCCGATGTGTCCGCCGTAATATCGTAGTCCTGAAAAAAATTGCTGATCGCCGCCATTACTAGTAAAAAAAAAAAAAAATTTAAAAAAATGTCATAATTCTATCCCCTATTTTGTAGACGCTATAACTTTTGCGCAAACCAATCACTATACGTTATTGCGATTATTTTTTTTTACCAAAAATATGTAGAAGAATGCGTATCGGCCTAAATTGAGAGAAAAAAAAATTGGGATATTTATTATAGCAAAAAGTAAAAAATATTGTGTTTTTTTCAAAATTGCTGGTATTTTTTTGTTTATATCGCAAAAAATAAAAACCGCAAAGATGATCAAATACCACCAAAAGAAAGCTCTATTTGTGGGAAATAAAGGACGTCAATTTTGTTTGGGAGCCACGTCACACGACCGCGCAATTGTCATTCAAAGCGTGACAGTGCTGAAAGCTGAAATTTCGCCTGGGCAGGAAGGGGGTATATGTGCTCAGTAAGCAAGTGGTTAAGGTCGAATCTGTCATTGAAGGCTTATGGTGTCTGTCGAAAGTTCTAAGAAGATTTTGACAAAGTAGCTAAACTGTACAACGGCGCAATCATACATTTCCGGTCTAATGATCCGCCCACAAGCTATAGTAGAATTCTAATGTTGTATGACTAGTGATACTTATATTTATTAATTATTATTACTAGTCAACCAACATTAGAATTCTTCTGTAGCCTATGGGTGGAGCATTTCACCATAAATGTCCGCTCGTGGCGATCGTATGTTTTTAGCTGCTTCATCGAATCTTCATGTCTCTATAATGTCAAATCTTTTCTCTCTATGTCGACTCTTTTCTCTCTATGTCGAATCTTCATGTCTCTATAATGTCAAATCTTTTCTCTTTATGTTGAATAATCTCAGACTAATAGAGTTAGGTTAGCCACATTCAACCGCAGATTCGATAGACACAGATCGCTATTGTCACCGTCATGTCGAATCTTCTATCCTTATCGAACTGTTGTCGCAACAAAACGAAAATAAAGCATTTTTTATGTCGGATCTTTCGGATTTCGGACTCTGCACATTCGTTATCCTTTGGTAAAACGAACGCGAAAATCCCAGAAATTCGGACGAAAATGCATTCGGACAAAAACAAATGCACATGTCTACTATATGGACCCCTAACCAATAAACTTATATGAGATTGTTGAACATCCCATTCCAAAACCATTAATTTGGAGTTGGTCTCCTTCTGTGGCTATAACTGTCTCCACTCTTCAGGAAAGGATTTCCAGTATTTTGGAGCTTATTCAGCCAGAAGAGTATTTGTGAGGTCAGGTACTGATGTTGGGTGCGAAGACCTGGGTTGCAATCAGCATTCTAATTCATCCCTGTAGGGTTGAGGTCAGGGCTCTGCGCAGGCCACTTGAGCTTCTCCACTCCAAACTTATCAAACCATGTCTCGTGCGTAGGTCCCAGCAGTCCCTCAGCTGGAGGCAACGCTGTATACTGGCCTAGGCCAACAAGGCCCAGGCCTAGGGCAGCACTTTGCAGGGGGGCAGCACTGAAAGAGTCCCCGTCGGCTTGTGCTACACTGTTAGTGTAGCGCCAGTCTTATGGGGCGGACTGGGCTGAGAGGCAAATTAGTTCTGGTGGCCGGCATTCCGCAACTGTTTGGGGGGGGGGGGGCGCTTCTAATTTTTACTGTCCTATCATCCTGGACCACAAACCTTCCTCACTGTGCTCTATGTTTTCTGCTGCACCATTGGCATTGTTATATCTTCTCAGTCCTCTCCATACAATTATCAGAAATTTGTGTTTAAAGTAGAATTATAGGCAACACTTTTTTTATTTCATTTTGGATAGCGTAAGGGAGGGTTATAGCCCCTGTCAGTTTATTTTTTACCATCCTTGACCCATTGCAGAGATTTCCCTTCACTTCCTGCTCCATAGCCAAGCAGGAAGTGAGAGGAAATCTATGCAAATCAAGGGAATCCATTGCCGCCGCTATGCCCCCCCCCCTCCCAACCTTCAAAACTCGTGTCCCCACTCGAAAATTTTGAGTTTAGTCAGGCCTAGGGCAGCACAAAACCTAAATACATCACTGGCTGGAGGGAATGTCTGTCTTTTGTAACTAAATCCCTTTGTCCCTCTTCCCTCCTTAGTTGTCCGTTTAACCACTTGTCGACCATAAATATACTGCGAGTGGGCAGCAGGTGGAGGCACAATTACATACCTGTACGCCGAGCCTTTCTTCCAGGTTTGCATGCGCAGGCCCCCTGCCGACTGGACACGGCATGAGTTTGGCAGCAGATTTCAGCCACTGATTTTGACTGAAGTCAGCTGATCGGCTGTGTCCAATCACACACGGGGTTCTGTGTGATCAGGAACAGTAATTAGTACAGTGTCAGCATTTTCATTGATCGCTGTATTAGTGTCACTAGTGACGTCAGTGTCAGTTAGTGACTCTCCCAGATAGTGTATGTTAGCACCAGATTTCCCGCCACCCTATCACAGTCCCACTATTAGTCGCTGATCACTGACATTACAGTATAGCATCTATAACTGCATAAACTCCAGTATATATATATATATATACCATAGTTTGTAGACGCTATAACTTTCACACAAACCAATCAACATAAGTTTATTGAATTTTTTTTTTTTTTTTTTTACCAAAGACATGTAGCAGAATATATTTTGGCCTAAATTCATTAAGAATTTTTTTTTTTGTTTTTTTTTTTTGTTTTATTGGATATGTTTCATAACAGAAATGAGAAAATATCGTTTTTTTTGTTTTTCTCAAATGTTTGGTCTTTTTTTTTGTTAATATAATAAAAAATAGAAAACCCAGCGGTGATCAAATACCCCCAAAAGAAAGCTCTATTTGTGTGAAAACAAATATATACATTTCATTTGACATGTAGCAGAATATATTTTTGCCTAAATCCATGATGAAATTTAAAAAAAATGTTGTTTTATTGGATATATTTTATAACAGAAACTAGAAAATATTGTTTTTTTTTTTTTAAATGTTTTGGTATTTTTTTGTTAATATGATGAAAAACAGAAAAACCCAGTGGTGATCAAATACCCCCAAAAGAAAGCTCTATTTGTGTGAAAAAATTGATATCAATTTAAGTACAGCGCAATTGCCAGTTAAATTAGTGCAGTGCTGAATAGCATGAAGGGTGTAAAACCTTCCGGAGGTCAAGTGGTTAATTCTAATATGATGAAGTGACTTACCGTATTTTTCGCTCCATAAGACGCACTTTTTATCCCCCAAAAAACTGGGGGAAATGTGTGTGCGTCTTAGGCCCCATGCACACGAGACGCTGTTATTTGCTGTTGAACGCGCGTTCAGAGGCAGTTGGACGCTTTTTTCAACTGCTCCTGAACCCATTCAATGTTATCCTATGTGTCCATGCACACACTCTCGTTTTTTGGCGTTTACAAGCAGTTGCGTTTAACCTCGTTTTTCCAGAAGCAAAAAAATGGGTTCAGACGCAAAAGTTTTCACGTTTCAGACGCTAAACGCTGCTAAACGCGGCTAAACGCGGCTAAACGCGGTACCGGCGTTTTGCCGCGTTTGCGTTTATAAGCGTTTTTAAAGGTGACCTATTTTTTAACATTAGAAATCTCAAAAATGATGGCAAATGATGAAAAACGATTAAAAAATATAAAAGAAAACTGTAATTGCTTGCATCGCATTGTGGACAATCCACAACTTGTGGCAGGTAACGTGGCAAGTGGACAATCAACAACTTGTGTCAGGTGATGTGGCCAGGTGACGTGGCCAGGTGACGTGGCAAGTGGACAATCCACAGCTTGTGGCAGGTGACGTGGCCAGGTGACGTGGCAGGTGACGTGGCAGGTAACGTGGCCAGGTGACGTGGCAGGTAACATGGCCAGGTGACGTGGCCAGGTAACGTGGCAAGTGGACAATCCACAACTTGTGGCAGGTGACGTGGCACGTGATGTGGCAAGGTGACGTGGCAAGTGGACAATCCACAACTTGTGGCAGGTGACGTGGCCAGGTGATGTGGCCAGGTGACGTGGCAGGTGACGTGGCAAGTGGACAATCCACAACTTGTGGCAGGTGACGTGGCCAGCTGACGTGGCAGGTAACGTGGCCAGGTGACGTGGCAGGTAACATGGCCAGGTGACGTGGCCAGGTAACGTGGCAAGTGGACAATCCACAACTTGTGGCAGGTGACGTGGCACGTGATGTGGCAAGGTGACGTGGCAAGTGGACAATCCACAACTTGTGGCAGGTGACGTGGCCAGGTGATGTGGCCAGGTGATGTGGCAGGTGACGTGGCAAGTGGACAATCCACAACTTGTGGCAGATGATGTGGCAAGTGATACGCTAAATACAAGTACACTGCTGCTCTCTCAGCTGCTGCTACTCACTCTGGTCTCACAAACTGGCTGAAATGGTTAAAATGTACTCTTTTTTGAGCTTAGGGAGGGTCTATGATGAAACGCTTATAAACGCAAACGCGGTTAAACGCCGCTAAACGCGGCCGCAAACGCGGCAAAACGCGCGTTTATAAACGCCGGTTTCAGCGTTTAAAAACGTGTGTTCAGCAGAGTTTGCACCTGCGTCTCGTGTGCATGGGGCCTTATGGAGCGAATACTAATCAGGAGAGCCGCTGATAGGGGGATCGTTTCGAGGCAGAACGATGCCCTATGCATCACTCTGCCCCAGCTAGATCCTGTTTCTCTAATGCTTTCAGCTGCTACTGGGAGAGAAACAAAAGGGTATTGTTCTGTATTTAACCCCCACAGGATCGGCATTGATATGTAAATCGCGCGGGCATTGTTATGTAAATGAGGTCGGCCGCCGCGATTCATATGCTAATTACGCCCGCACCTCTGCATACCGCCCACCTAGAAGGTGTGAACAGCATACAGGTGAGGATAGGGGGCATGTAGAGGGGATCTAAGAGGGGGGTTTGAGGTGCAGAGGCTGCAGAGTTGAATGGGAAGGAAGGGTTGGAGTGCAGATGTTAGAAGATGAGGGGTTTGGGGGACAGAGGTTAGCAGATGAGTTAGAGGGGCAGAGTTGTACTGAGAGGGAGATAAGAATGCAGAGATTAGTAGAGAGATGGGGGAGGGGGTTACTGTAAATACACCATTTACATCACTGGTCAGTGTAAATGTCTAAATATGCAAATACTCCTGTTGTATTGAGGTCATGTAAATGTCCCAGTTACATTGGGGATCAGTGTAGAGTGCCCCCTTACATTAGTTGTTAGTGTAGAAATATTATTCTGTTATACTTTATTAAATATTTTAGTACACCATTTGGTTCAAGTTTTTTTTTTTTTTTTATATTTTCCTCCTCTAAAATCTAGGTGCGTCTTATGGAGCGAAAAATATGGTAACTACTAAACGTGCCATATTCTACTAAACCTTTCAGAAACCTCTAATGCCCTGTACACACGATCGTTTTTACCGATGAAAACAGTCCGATGGACTTTTTTGGGCCCCATCGGTCTTTTTTTCCGTCGGTGAGAAAAAATAGAACATGTTTTAAATTTATCCGATGGGAAAAAAAACGATAGCAAATTCCGATCGTCTATGGGGAACTCCATCGGAGAAAAAACCCACGCATGCTCAGAATCAAGTCGACGCATGCTCAGAAGCATTGAACTTAATTTTTCTCGGCTCGTCGGAGTGTTTTACATCACGGCGTTTGGGACGGTCGGATTTTTGACTGATAGTGTGTAGGCAAGACTGATGGAAGTCAGCTTTATCGGATATCCGATGGAAAAATCCATCGGATTTGAATCCATAGGAAATCCGATCGTGTGTACAGGGCCTTAAATGATTACATGTGTTATTTTGATATGCCAGTAAGTAATGGTAAAAAAAAAATAATAATAATAAAAAAAAAAACATTGTTGTAGCCAATCCTACTTTTGCTTATTAATTCTTCGTGGTCTGCATATATAGGGGTTTGACCGTTGCCCACATTTTTATGCTAAAAGGTATCCATCTAACCTCAGAAAGTTGGGGGGTGTACTTTATGGTCCTGGGTTTGTGCACCCAAACTTAATAATTTGTAGGGTTGTCAAAATACTTTTGGCCATATACAAATAGATGCCAACTGTAAAAGATTTGCCAGGACAGTTCCGCATCTCTTTCTTGGGGCTGTGTCCCGGGTTGTGCATCACCCTTATTTTAGTTATTGAGCATGCACTTTCAAAAAAGGGTATTAGCTGAAGGGATCCCATATAATCAGAAATAGGTCCACCCAGAAAGTAGACAAGACTTTCGGTGGGAACATCCTTAAAGTGAGAATGATCTGGGCAGGACAGTCCGGAATGGGGTGGCATATCAAGTGGGGGGGGCCTTGGGTAGTGTTGCGCCGATACCGGTTTCGGTGCTAAGCATTTGCATGAGTACTCATTCAAATGCTCCAATACCAAAAACCGATACTTTCAAGTTCGCAGACTGTAACCGCTGCCTTTATGAAGAGACACGCAGGAGAACGTCGCATGAGATCGCAGCAGTGTGAGATGTGACATCTGGACCGCAGAAGCGATGGAAAGTGCTCTACCGCTAGACCATCAGGGCAGAAGCAGGTTGGGTGGGCGTTATGTGTAAAAAATAAATGCATCCAAGGGCAATGATTAATTTTATAAAGTGTTTGTTGGTCTACCACAGGGGTAGGCAACCTCGGCACTCCAGCTGTTTTGAAACTACAAATCCCATCATGCCTCTGCCTCTAGGAGTCATGCCTGTGATTGTCAGGGTCTTGCAATGTCTCATGGGACTTGTCGTTTCACCACAGCTGGAGGGCCAAGGTTGCCAAAACCTGGTCTACCACTACACATGACACTAAATTTATGGGGAAAAAAACATGACACTAAAAATAGATATTGGTAATTGGTATCGGCTAGTATTTGAGAAAAAGTATTAGTAATCGTACTTTGTCTTTAAAATAGTATTGGTGCATCTATAGCCTTGGGCAGGGGTGAAAGTGTCCCAGGTACATGTGCTACATAGTGTATGACAGTGGTCTCCAAATTGCAGCCTGGGAGGCAGGATGTGGTCCTTCGCTTGCCTTTATCTTGCCAAAATCCATACTAGACCCTTATTTGAGCATGCAGCCCAGCAGGTCAGCAAATGGAGGGGCGGAGCAAGCGCCCCCTCCTGAACCATACCAGGCCACATGTCCTCAACATAAGGGGGGGCTTTGGGGCAGGGGGTGCTCTGCATGTTGATGGGGACAAGGGCCTCTTCCCTACAACCCTGGCTGGTGGTTGTGGGGGTCTGCTGGCAGGGGGGTTTATCAGAATCTGGATGCCCCTTTAACAAGTGACAGTATCCCACAAAAGGTGTATGAAAGTCGTCTCCAAACTGCAGCCCGGGGGCCAGATGTGGCCCTATGCTTGCCTTTATCTGGCCCTTGGGACACAATTCTACCAACTGGCACACCATTGTATCTACTGACACCAAAAAAGGCGCTATTCTTTTTATTGATATCAACAATGGGGCACTATTCCCCCATTCAAACCAATGAAGGGGCACTGATGCCGGGGCATTTTCTACACCGGCCCACCTAAAGCCTGAAGGACAGAAAACTGTCTCTATGCTTAGAAAGTTTGGAGACCCCTGGTGTATGATGCGCTCAGTAGGAAATATTTTATTTTGCTTGTTGACATCGTGGATGCACAGACAGAGCTTTGAGGAGTTTAGAAACAAGTGGGTGTACAGTCCAACTGCATTGACCCATAACAATTTTAAACAGCCTTACTCTCGAAGAGAGATTCGCCCACAGCTGCCTAGCCATCTACCTAATAAAAAACACATTCAAGAACCGATGGCACACTCCTCCGTGTTCTGCGCTCCGTGAAATTCAAAGATTCTTTTTTTTTTTTTTTTTTTTATCGTGTGCGTTTCCCACAGATATATAATCATGGGTAAAAAAATAAAATAAACCTCAGAAAGGATGTTGATTGCTTTCATATCAGCTGCTCCCAGAGAAAAGGAGGGGAAAAAAAAAACAGAATTAGTCTTGTCCAGCGTTTTCTGAAGGCTTGAAATGTGAAGAATATAATTAGAGGTAAAGGCGGTGGCGAGCGGAGGCATTAAATGAAGCCATCACTGATAATTATTTCTGTTCAAAGGATAAATTAACCCTTTAACAAACTAGAATCTAGCATAAAATAAGTAGGAGAGTAATGTTATCTATGCAGAGTGTGTTTAAAATGTGTTCTGCTCGCCGTACGCTTACCTCGCTCAGGGCCACAGATGGAGAACCTCATGTAAAGGTCATTAGTGGGCATATGTTTTTTTTTTTCAAGCAAGCTATCAACATAATAAGGGGCCTACTACATATACATACCGCCCATGACATGTATTGAGTTGTTGTTGCAGTGATAACCTTGAAAAGTTGAGGTTAAATTTATATATATATATATTATATATATATATATACGGTGTGTGTATATATATATATATATATATATATATATATATATATATATATACTAGGTGACAACACTGCATCCCTATCAACCAGTTGTGTTGCTGCATTGACACCCTGGCACAAGAGCTTCCAACGAAGGCTACCAACAGCCACACCAATAAAGAGAAAAGGCAAATGTTTATGGTACACAGCGCTTTAGTAAACATAAATGTCATTCAGTTAGGCTTTAGAGCCAGAAAACATGAGATAACGTCAACATTTTATATGAACGCTCTTCTGTAAGAAGAAGAACTCCCTAGCTAATACTCAATTCCTAAGGCTAGGTTCACATCTATGCAGGTGTTTTTCCGTGGCGTTTTGTGGTGCGTTTTGTTTTTTTTTAACACACGTTTTCGATGTATTTCACATTTTTTTGGCTGATACCGTGTTTCCCCGAAAATAAGACCTACCCCGATAATAAGACCTACCATGATTCTCGGGGAGGGCTGCAATATAAGCCCTACCCCAAAAATAAGACCTAGTAAAATTTGTTAAAAAGATTTTTATTCCACCTTGCAGAATGATTACACCGCCATAAGGTGTGTGTGTGTGTCTCCCTTTGTAACTGCACCACGCTAAAACACCCTGTTTACAGACTCGCCGGAGGTCTTCTCCTCTTCTCCTGGCTGAAGCCCGCACCCCCCTCTCCCCAGTGCACGGAGCGGGCTGACGCCAGTGGGACAGCGGCTCCCCTCCTCCGCTCTCCTCCTGCCCGATGCCCGAGGCCCCCCTCCCTAGTATACAGAGCGGGCCGACGCCAGCGGGACACCGGCTCCTCTGCTCTTCTCCCACCCGATGCACGCGGACCCCTTCCCTAGTGTACGGAGCAGGCTGACGCCAGCGGGACACCGGCTCCTCCGCTCTCCTACTGCTCAATGCCCGCGGTCCCCCCATCCCCAGTGCACAGAGCGTGCCGACGCCAGCGGGGATCCCGGAGCAGAGAAGAAGAGCCCAGGCAGACCATGCGACACTCAGGTGAGCTGCAACAAAGGTACCGGTATTTCCCACAAAACAATCACAAAGGGAGACACACTGCACCCCATTACATAATTCTACTGTATAAGGATGGATTTTAAGATGCTTTTTATGTCAAAATACTGACTCCTGACATGACGGGGAGGGGGAGAAGACAGGGGACACAGGAGATGGATAAATGACACAGCAGAAGCACTATGCAATCTATCATGCTTTAAAGGAAAATGATTTTTTCTTTGAGTTACAACCACTTTAAGATCATTGTACATACCCTAAATAAATAAGCCCTACCCCGAAAATAAGCCCTAGTGTGTTTTTGGTTGCCAAAATTAATAAAAGACCCGGGCTTATTTTAGGGGAAACACGGTAGCAAAGTATGACAGTTCTGTTCATGTAGTGTGACTTTGATGCATGTAAGGGTTAAAGTTAGGGTTAGGGTTAAAGTTAGAGTTAGGTTTAGGGTTAGTGTTAATCATTAGGGTTTGCGTTCTTAACAATTACTGCTAACCCTAACTCTAACCTTAACTCTAACCCTAATCCTAACTCTAACCCCAACTCTTACTCTAAATCTAACCCTACTTAGAGTAATGCCGCGTACACACGGTCGGAATTTCCGACAACAAATGTTCGATGGGAGCTTGTTGTCGGAAATTCCGACCGTGTGTAGGCTCCA
Organism: Rana muscosa; assembly: GCA_029206835.1. NCBI lineage: Eukaryota > Metazoa > Chordata > Amphibia > Anura > Ranidae > Rana > Rana muscosa. The sequence continues at coordinate 60,020,574 of CM055116.1, read as the reverse complement.
TCGGACATTTGCTGTCGGAATTTCCGACAACAAAAATTTGAGAGCTGGTTCTCAAATCTTCCGACAACAAAATCCATTTTCGTAAATTCCGATCATGTGTGGACAAATTCCGATGCACAAAATTCCACGCATGCTCTGAATCAAGTACAAGACGGAAGCGCTTGGTCTGGTAAAACTAGCGATCGTAATGGAGATAGCACATTCGTCACGCTGTAATGGACTGAAAAGCGCGAATCGTCTCTTACCAAACTTCTACTAACACGACTGGTATTGAACTTCCCTTTTTAGTAGTGCCATCGTACATCTTGTACGTCACCGCGTTCTTGGTGTTCGGAATTTTTCGACAACATTTGTAAGACCGTGTGTATGCAACACAAGTTTGAGCCGACATCCGTCGGAAAAAAATCCACGGTTTTGTTGTCGGAATTTCCGTTCATCTGAGTTAGGGTTAGAGTTAGGATTATGGTTAGAGTTAAAGCGGAGCTCCCCTAAAAAAAAAAAATATTAAAAGCCAGTGTCTCCCAGAACACAACCGAGTGTCTCCCAGAACACAACGGGTATTCTGCGGGAAGTGATGTACTACCCGCAGAATACCCGCAGAGAGGACTCCCGGAAGTGGGTGCAAATACCTGCCTTAGACAGGTATCTGCACCCCCCTCCCCCCTGAAAGGTGCCAAATGTGACACCGGAGGGGGGGGGGATCCGATGAGCAGAAGTTCCACTTTAGGGTGGAGCTCCGCTTTAAGGTAAGGGTTAGATATCCTTTTATATCCCTTTCCTGTTTTATACAGTTCGACTACCTTTTCCCGCAGATCCTTTGACAATTCTTTTGCTTTCCCCATGACTCAGAATCCAGAAACATCAGTGCAGCACTGGATGAAAGATGCAAGGGTCTGTCAGGAGTCCAGAAACTCATTGACCTGTTAGGGCTCTTTCACACGGGGCGGATCCGTGAAGATCCGCCCCGTGAAGCTCCGCTTGCTCAGCGGGGATAGCTCAGTTGATCCCCGCTGAGCCGGCGGATGACAGGGCGGTCCCCGCACACTGTGCAGGGACCGCCCTGTCAGAGCGCCGCTCTCCCCTATGGGGAGATCGGATAAACACGAACCGTCTGTCCGTGTCCATCCGATCTGCTCCGCCGACGGAAGGAAAAATAGGGTTTTTCTCCGTCACACTTTGGCGGAGCGGATGTCAGCGGACATGTCACCACTGACATCCGTGGCTCCATAGGGCTACATGGAGCGTCCGTCCAGGTCCGCCTAAAAAAACTGACAGGCGGACCTGAACGGACCCTCCGTGTGAAAGGGGCCTTATATACACACACACTAATTACAAGCAGACAGATCACAGGGGAGGATGGTTACCTTTAATAGCCATTCAAACCCCTTTGTGCCAACTTGTGTGCATGTTATCAGGCCAAAATGACCAGGGTATGTAAACTTTTGATCAGGGTCGTTTTGGTAGTTTCTGTTGTCATTATGATATAAAAAAAGTAAACAGTTGATTGATAATAAATGGCTTCACTAACACTAACCATGAGTGAAAGAAAAGTTTTTGTGCTATCATTTATATTCTCTGAAAAATGGCCAAGAAATCATAAATTCTGCCAGGGTATGTAAACTTATGATTACAACTGTATGTAATCAATAAATAGAAAATAAAATAAAATTTACTGTATCAATACAAATTACACAGAGAAATAAGATTCATAAAACACATTCATGACATTATTTACTTCAAGCTGTTTTCTTTTAAACGTATAGCTAAAAATTAATTGCAAGCACTATACAACCCTTTTAAAACAAAGGCCCATTAGGACATGGTGGGGGGTCTACTTCTATTGACGGAGTACTACTTTGGAGCAGCAGAGGAACGAATGAATCAAGCTGAGATCCGCTAGTAAATCTGTCTCATAAAATGTATCACCGCTCCTGTTTTTGCGCTGCCTTGCTGCGAGGCAAAGTTGATAATTCTCCCCCAGTGTGTCCTGGAATATGGATATAATGCAATATATAACTTCTCTACAGACAATTATGGTCACAGATTCGGAGAGAGTACAATACTTCCATGCTTCCTATGTAGTCTCATTTACCATTGATGGATACTACCTTGTCAAGCTTAAAGTGCACTACACTCAACTTAAAACTTTAAACTTTAAAAAAAAAAAAAAAACATCATTTCTTATGAGTCCCTTTAATTTTTTTAAATGCACATCATTTGCCCATGCAGTATGACTCTCAGTGGAGTTTCACATTCCTGCTGCAGAAGTTGTAGTAGGCCACAAAGAAATACGGGTCAGTACCTCCAAACTTTCTGTTCCTCTACGGTTCTTTTCTAGTCGGGCCACTGAATTGGAGACGGCTGTAATTACTCCGGTTTGCTGACTTTTTTTGCGACTCTTTGTGAAATGCAAATGAAGAAGATTTCTTCACGGAGAAACACAGCAGATGAGCTTTTAACACATAAAACTAGAAATTAAATACTCTGGCTATATGGTAGATTTTAATTACATGTAGATTTAAGCCTGGGATTTAAATGCATTTGCGCTGCTTTAGGATGAGAAAAATCAGCCAGCCTATTATTGCACTCTGAAAGAATTCTCGTGAGTTCGGTTTAAACATGTGCCCATGGCTTTTTGGAGGCCCATGTTCAGAATACCAAATGATTTTTTCATTTCAGACGTTTTAAATGGGTCATCTGTCTCAATGTGAAAAGCTCTTAGCATCGTGAGTCTTGGAGGGCACCGCTTAAGGAACAGGAATCCGTCTCAAACTGTGATTGGCTTAGGAAGCTTATGGGAGGGGCCACTGAGGCGCAAGGGGCATGTATGCCGAGGGGGTCGACATGTGCATGTTTCGGTGGTTGGCGTTGGAAGCAGATTTCAGAGGTCAATTCTAGGAAGATGACTGAAGCTTTTGCTCAGCAGATTTTATAGGGTAGAGCCCAGGGAGTACTATCTTATGGAAACATGTTTGAAGTTTTTTAGCAGTTATGGCTTAGCGCTATCGCCTATTGGTTAACTTTGAGATCTTGAGGTCCTATTTGTGATCCTCGTTGGACAGTTGTCATAGCTTCTAGTAAATTCTGTTGCCCATCTAAAGACTGTGAGTGATGTGCTGTTGAGGATCATCATCTGACACAAAAAGCTAATTCTGGGCATTATATGTTTCTTAAATTTCACCTGTAGCACACAGACCCTTTTCCCTTGCTTTGGCTCAATTGCAGGAAAAAGGCACAACATACTATATGCCCGTACCCTCCTGGATGAGGAGGTTAAGCGGTGTTATGTATTTGGGTCCCACAGCTAGGTTCTTCCGTCAGTTTGTTCTCGTCTCCTAGGATATAGGGACAGGTCTCTGTTTTTCCCCCAAGTAATTTCAATGTCCACACCACTTTAAACTCCAACTTTGAGTTTATTTTCTCAATGTTCAGCAGACAGGAAAGGGTGGATAAGAGATAGGACAGCAAGGTTTGGGAGGTCAGTCCAGGCACAATGGATATCACAATCACTACTCTATCCCTGAGTAGGTTTAGCTCACCCAGATAGTCTCCTATAAAGTGGATCCCAGCAGCCGAAGTGATGCTCGGACGCCCGATCAAGTTCTCCTCCTAGATGCGATCAGGAAACTCTCTGCCACAGAATCTATCAGACCCCGAACCTCTTATCTTTTGGGTACTTAAGGACAGCTGCCCGCAGCAGCACATTACTAGGACCTTGGTGGATAGAAGAATCCCTCCAGAGAGTTACCAGGCCCCTTTCTTACTCCGTGAACTCTCACCGGTCCGTCAGAAAGGTCCTACCTCGGCCTCCTCTTCTTAGAAGTGGGCTGTCTCGCGAGGAACACCCTGGGACTTTTCCTCCTCAAAGCGGGCTCCAGCTAAAGGTGCTGGGCCCAGTGTTGAAGATGCAGCCCCAGGACTAAAGGTGCCTGGGACTGATGCACATGTGGCCCCATGGCCTAGAGGGCCAGGCGCCATGCACCAGGACTCCGACTCTGGAATGAAGACCCCTCCCAGGCGGCGTCTGCTCCTTATGTATCCTCTCCCGGAATGCACAGCAGGTCGACCACACCCACTGTACCGCTGCCGAGAGAGGACACCCAAGGCACAGCACTAATACCAGCGGTTCAACCCTGACCCATTATGGCAGTGCCACCTATAGGCCACAGGGAACTGCACACCAATATACCATCCTGGAAATAAAACAGCACAACCTACCAATTGAGAACGGTCTGAGCCTAACTACTATCTCAGACCAGCCCCTAAATTTGGGTATATAGCACCCCTAAATGGGGTGGGCGCTACACACCTTTAGTAATATATGGCACTAAGGAGTCCTAAAATGTTTTTAGTCCACAAATCAACTATACACACAGATATTTCTACCACCAATATAGCCACGATAGATTTAAAGTGGATCTTTCACTCAGTTGAAAGCCTCTCCACTATCCAAAGTAAAAACACTGATTTAAAAATAAAGCTTTTGCTCTTTAACCGCTTGTCGACCAACCGTCGCAGTTTTTTGCGGCAACATGGCTCGGCTGGGCGAAGCGACGTTATGTTACGTCGCTTCGCCCTGTGGCCACTAGGGGCACAGGTGCGCATGCGATGCTAGCTCCCGGAGCCCATGCAAGTGCCCGGTGGGCGCGATGACCGCCGGGCACCCGCGATCGCTCGTAAATACACAGATCCCGGTTCTTTCAGGGGAGAAATGACTGATCGTATGTTCAGACAAAGTATGAACAGCGATCTGTCATTTCCCCTAGTAAGTCCCATCCCTCCTTCAGTTAGAACACAATATAGGGAACGCAATTAACCCCCTGATCACCCCCTAGTGTTAACCCCTTCACTGCCAGTGACATTTTTACAGTAATCAGTGCATTTTTATAGCGCTGATCGCTGTAAAATTGTCAATGGTCCCAAAAATGTGTCAAAAGTGTCCGATCTGTCCGCCATAATGTCGCAGTCCCGATAAAAATCGCAGATCGCCGCCATTACTAGTAAAAAAAAAAAATGCCATAATTCTATCCCCTATTTTGTAGACGCTATAACTTTTGCGCAAACCAATCAATATTTGCTTATTGTGATTTGTTTTACCAAAAATATGTAGAAGAATACATATCGGCCTAAAATGAGAAAAAAAATTGTTTTTGGGAAAAAAAATCGGGGATATTTATTATAACAAAAAGTAAAAGATATTGTGTTTTTTTCAAAATTGTCGCTGTTCTTTTGTTTATAGCGCAAAAAATAAAAACCGCAGAGTTGATCAAATACCACCAAAAGAAAGCTCTATTTGTGGGGAAAAAAGGACGCAAATTTTGTTTGGGTACAGCATCGCACGACCGCGCAATTGTCAGTTAAAACGACGCAGTGCCAAATTGTAAAAAGTGCTCTGGTCAGGAAGGGGGTAAAATCTTCCGGGGCTGAAGCGGTTAAAAAAAAAGAAAAGGAAAAGAAAATACTTATCTTGGCTCCACGTATTTGCGAAGGTTCTAATTTATCCAGGTCATGGTATAGCTAGTAGTAGTTCGTCACATTCAACTGGACTGTAATGATGAAAATGTTTCTTAGCTTCTCCAAGCCACTTCTTCAGTTCTAATGAATAAGAAGATGATAACCCAGTATTGATGTAGCATCCTCCTAGTGTAGAGTAGGCTGCTAGGTACATTTAGTTTGGATCCACTGTAATCAGCAAGCCATAGGTTGATTATTTAGGGCTGCTCAGTGTTTTCTAAGCTGCTGTTCTGTTGCTTTCCCCTGGATTCTAGAAGGAGGAAGGACAAAACAAGCAGTGTGAATATTTATGAAACTCTGACCAATCCCTGGAAATGTGTGCCAAGAAGGCGAAGAGAGGGAGCCCATAAATAGTCTGAGGCCTGAGCAGCAAGTGCAGTGTTCTTGGGTCCAGTCCAGCAGGAGGACACTCCAATGAGGGGGCTCTGCCCCCTGGTGCAATGTCCTAGAGGAAGCATTGATGAAGACACAGAGGTCCCAGCTAGGCATAGCTGGGGGGCCTATTTGCAAACCCGCATCTGGGGATCAAGTTGGGTCTGGAGAAGCTCACAGGAGAGAGTCAGGAGGAAGTTGGTTGGAAAGAGTCCAGCTGTTCTATAGTTGCGTGAGTCTACATCTCCCTCACTAGGAAAAGCCTGGTGGATATCGGCAGGAGGCAACCAATGACCTTGTGGCTGAGTGAGCAGATAATCCCCCAGTGCTAAAGGAAAAGTGACTGTGTGTATCTTTTAAATCTGGAAGGAGTACAGGTCACCAACATTCAGCAGTTCTGTGAAGTGCAGAAAGAGATTGAAGAGTCCTAGTTATTCAGTTATACAGTTTTGGGGTATCCCATGCTCCATCTATCTATCCCAGTCCTTGTTCCAGTCCAAAATCAGCAATAAGTAATGGCATTAGAAAACAGTAAAAGCAATGATAATCTATAATGCAATAAATCCTCTGTAAACAGTAGGCTATCTCCACTTAAGTGCACTCCATATGAATGGTGGCAATGAAAGTTAAGACTCTCTAAGGGGTACCACCTACAATAGACAATTGGCAAAGTTCTTGTTAGACAGCTATTTGAGTGAGCAGTCTTTAGCCCTAGTTTTTTAGCTGGCTAGTGGTTGGGGCCCAGTATTTACAGTGGTGCACATGAGTAGTCTTCATGTAGGCATTGGCACTGAAGCCGGGGAGGAAGTCAGAAGGAACATGGTTCCTCTATGGTTTCCTGGGTCACTGGGGAAGCAATGCAATTGGATGCTGCAGCCCCACGTGACTCGAGCAGCAATATTGGGTGAGACAGACCCTATTTAAGGCCCTGGCTCCAAGGCTTAGTGCGCTTTTGGTGAGTTGGTAGAGTAGGGAAAGGTATCCGTCTGTTATGGGACTGAACTAGCATTAGGGAGAGTTTCCTGACACAGGTGCAGCGATGTGCACACCTCGGTCTCCTCACAACAAAGAATAAATCTCTCAGCTTTCAGCTGCTACAGAGAGCCATAGAGGGGATTTGTTCCAGTATCTGCCCCCCCCCCACACTGCACCGATCACCCTCCCTTCCCACATCCAATTCACCCTGCTGCCTGGGCCCCCCTGCTGGCCCAGGCCCCATACAGGAGGACCAGTGTTACCCCCTTATCCACGGCCCTGGATGTCGGTGCCTGCACCCGAAGCCAATTTAAGAATTGGCTCAGGTGAGGACATTGCGGGATCCCTGGACAGGTAAGTGTCCTTATATTAAAAGTCAGCAGCTACAGTATTTCTAGCTACTGGCTTTCTTTTTCCGAAGGAGCCTGGAGCTCCTCTTTAGTGTTTCCTCCCGCCTGCAACAGACTGATGGCATCATCTTAGCCTAGGAAAAATTCCCCCAGACTGGAATCTCAGGTCTGCATTTACTGATATGATAGGGTTTCTGCATATAGTGACATGTCAGGAGTTTATAAAGTCCAGAAAAGTTCTAGGAAGGACCATTTTAATATTTTGTGAGCCGTTCATGCTTTCCTGCCAGATACCTACATCCTCTGCTCACCTTTCCACCAATCCACTGGAGAAGTATAAGCTACTTAGCTTCCTGCTCACGTTCAGATGCAATTCGGACAAATCCTCACACTGTACATGAGTTTGCACTTCCCCACCTGCCGCTGCAGATCCTTTGCAGATAGTAATAATTATTCCTTTAAGGCTTAAGGTTAAACTAGATGCAGAGCCAACGTACCAGTGTAGTGGTTGAATTATGCATTGGCAGGGGAAGATAACTCTCATTGTGATAAGAATGCACATCGGCACGTGTTTGTTTTGAGATATTGGCTGGTTCGTGGAGGCATGTAAAGAGTTTTATTATTGAGCTGTTCCCTGTTGGACAGAGGCATACCTGAAAAAATATGTATGAAAGCAGGACTGATTTTAAAGGAACCTTCTAGTAAGAATATACAGTAGGACTGCCACTGATGACTTGTTTTTGAAGGTGCATGTTTTTCAAGGCTTCCTCTCCTTCCTCCAGCACATGGTTAATCGTTGTCCCGGAACAACCAAGGACTCAATCTATTGCCATTATACAGTCACAGATCAAACAATGAACCATATGCATATGCAGTATTAGTTGACCCTTTCAGGTGGTGGTGTTCAATTTACTTGATATAATGGAGCTCAAGTGCAGACCCTGAAATCACCAAGTGGACACACATATTATTTATTATTTTATATGTGTAGCGGCCTCACCCCGTCCTCTTTAGCTAGGGGTATGTCGAGCGACAGAGTGAGGTGCGCTACGGCCCATGTCCTCCCCATGGCTGTGGGTAGGGATGAGCTTCGTGTTCGAGTCGAACATACGTTCGACTCGAACATTGGCTGTTCGATCGTTCGACGAAGATCGAACGATTTGGGCCGTTCGCGCCAAATTCGAGTGACGCGAACGGCCCACAATGCACTACGCCATCGCAGTGTCATCCAGGCGCTGTGATTGGCCAAGCATGCACTGTGACCCCGCATGCTTGGCCAATCACAGCGCCGGCAGCGAGGAGAGCAATGATTGGCCACAGGCAGGATGCCTGTGGCCAATTATTGCTGAGGGTGTTTAGTACACGCCCCACACTATAAAAGGCCGCCAGCACGGCGGCCTAGTGTAGTGTGTTCCGGAGCAGGGATAGAGTAGCATAGGCAGGGACAGTGACTGTTATTTCTTTCTTGCTTAACCTGGATTCCTTTAGTTTAGGGAAAGAGAAGGATAGGTAGGGAGAGTGTCAGTGTGTTTTGTGCTTCTGCTATAGTGTGCTTAAAAAAAACATTTATTCTAGGGACAGAAAACTCTAGGTAGGGACAGTGTCAGTTTCTTTCACTCTGCAAGTCCTTGTTTCCAGGGACCTGTAAGGACAGTGAGTTAATTGTCCTTGTGCTATATTGTGCTTAAAAAAAACATTTATTCTAGGGACAGAAAACTCTAGGTAGGGACAGTGTCAGTTTCTTTCACTCTGCAAGTCCTTGTTTCCAGGGACCTGTAAGGACAGTGAGTTAATTGTCCTTGTGCTATATTGTGATTAAAAAAAACATTTATTCTAGGGACAGAAAACTCTAGGTAGGGACAGTGTCAGTTTCTTTCACTCTGCAAGTCCTTGTTTCCAGGGACCTGTAAGGACAGTGAGTTAATTTTCCTTGTGCTATATTGTGATTAAAAAAAACATTTATTCTAGGGACAGAAAACTCTAGGTAGGGACAGTGTCAGTTTCTTTCACTCTGCAAGTCCTTGTTTCCAGGGACCTGTAAGGACAGTGAGTTAATTGTCCTTGTGCTATATTGTGCTTAAAAAAAACATTTATTCTAGGGACAGAAAACTCTAGGTAGGGACAGTGTCAGTTTCTTTCACTCTGCAAGTCCTTGTTTCCAGGGACCTGTAAGGACAGTGAGTTAATTGTCCTTGTGCTATATTGTGATTAAAAAAAACATTTATTCTAGGGACAGAAAACTCTAGGTAGGGACAGTGTCAGTTTCTTTCACTCTGCAAGTCCTTGTTTCCAGGGACCTGTAAGGACAGTGAGTTAATTTTCCTTGTGCTATATTGTGATTAAAAAAAACATTTATTCTAGGGACAGAAAACTCTAGGTAGGGACAGTGTCAGTTTCTTTCACTCTGCAAGTCCTTGTTTCCAGGGACCTGTAAGGACAGTGAGTTAATTGTCCTTGTGCTATATTGTGCTTAAAAAAAACATTTATTCTAGGGACAGAAAACTCTAGGTAGGGACAGTGTCAGTTTCTTTCACTCTGCAAGTCCTTGTTTCCAGGGACCTGTAAGGACAGTGAGTTAATTTTCCTTGTGCTATATTGTGATTAAAAAAAACATTTATTCTAGGGACAGAAAACTCTAGGTAGGGACAGTGTCAGTTTCTTTCACTCTGCAAGTCCTTGTTTCCAGGGACCTGTAAGGACAGTGAGTTAATTTTCCTTGTGCTATATTGTGATTAAAAAAAACATTTTTTCTAGGGACAGAAAACTGTAGGTAGGGAGAGTGTTTTTTTTCTTTCACTCTGCAAGTCCTTGTTTCCAGGGACCTGTAAGGACAGTGAGTTAATTGTCCTTGTGCTATATTGTGCTTAAAAAAAACATTTATTCTAGGGACAGAAAACTCTAGGTAGGGACAGTGTCAGTTTCTTTCACTCTGCAAGTCCTTGTTTCCAGGGACCTGTAAGGACAGTGAGTTAATTTTCCTTGTGCTATATTGTGATTAAAAAAAACATTTATTCTAGGGACAGAAAACTCTAGGTAGGGACAGTGTCAGTTTCTTTCACTCTGCAAGTCCTTGTTTCCAGGGACCTGTAAGGACAGTGAGTTAATTTTCCTTGTGCTATATTGTGATTAAAAAAAACATTTTTTCTAGGGACAGAAAACTGTAGGTAGGGAGAGTGTTTTTTTTCTTTCACTCTGCAAGTCCTTGTTTCCAGGGACCTGTAAGGACAGTGAGTTAATTTTCCTTGTGCTATATTGTGATTAAAAAAAACATTTTTTCTAGGGACAGAAAACTGTAGGTAGGGAGAGTGTTTTTTTTCTTTCACTCTGCAAGTCCTTGTTTCCAGGGACCTGTAAGGACAGTGAGTTAATTGTCCTTGTGCTATATTGTGCTTAAAAAAAACATTTATTCTAGGGACAGAAAACTCTAGGTAGGGACAGTGTCAGTTTCTTTCACTCTGCAAGTCCTTGTTTCCAGGGACCTGGAGAGACATTGAGTGAATTGTCCTTGTGCTATATTGTGATTAAAAAAAACATTTATTCTAGGGACAGAAAACTCTAGGTAGGGACAGTGTCAGTTTCTTTCACTCTGCAAGTCCTTGTTTCCAGGGACCTGTAAGGACAGTGAGTTAATTTTCCTTGTGCTATATTGTGATTAAAAAAAACATTTTTTCTAGGGACAGAAAACTGTAGGTAGGGAGAGTGTTTTTTTTCTTTCACTCTGCAAGTCCTTGTTTCCAGGGACCTGTAAGGACAGTGAGTTAATTTTCCTTGTGCTATATTGTGATTAAAAAAAACATTTATTCTAGGGACAGAAAACTCTAGGTAGGGACAGTGTCAGTTTCTTTCACTCTGCAAGTCCTTGTTTCCAGGGACCTGTAAGGACAGTGAGTTAATTTTCCTTGTGCTATATTGTGATTAAAAAAAACATTTTTTCTAGGGACAGAAAACTGTAGGTAGGGAGAGTGTTTTTTTTCTTTCACTCTGCAAGTCCTTGTTTCCAGGGACCTGTAAGGACAGTGAGTTAATTGTCCTTGTGCTATATTGTGATTAAAAAAAACATTTTTTCTAGGGACAGAAAACTCTAGGTAGGGAGAGTTTTTTTTTTTTTCACTCTGCAAGTCCTTGTTTCCAGGGACCTGTAAGGACAGTGAGTTAATTGTCCTTGTGCTATATTGTGCTTAAAAAAAACATTTATTCTAGGGACAGAAAACTCTAGGTAGGGACAGTGTCAGTTTCTTTCACTCTGCAAGTCCTTGTTTCCAGGGACCTGGAGAGACATTGAGTGAATTGTCCTTGTGCTATATTGTGATTAAAAAAAACATTTATTCTAGGGACAGAAAACTCTAGGTAGGGACAGTGTCAGTTTCTTTCACTCTGCAAGTCCTTGTTTCCAGGGACCTGTAAGGACAGTGAGTTAATTTTCCTTGTGCTATATTGTGATTAAAAAAAACATTTTTTCTAGGGACAGAAAACTGTAGGTAGGGAGAGTGTTTTTTTTCTTTCACTCTGCAAGTCCTTGTTTCCAGGGACCTGTAAGGACAGTGAGTTAATTGTCCTTGTGCTATATTGTGCTTAAAAAAAACATTTATTCTAGGGACAGAAAACTCTAGGTAGGGACAGTGTCAGTTTCTTTCACTCTGCAAGTCCTTGTTTCCAGGGACCTGTAAGGACAGTGAGTTAATTTTCCTTGTGCTATATTGTGATTAAAAAAAACATTTATTCTAGGGACAGAAAACTCTAGGTAGGGACAGTGTCAGTTTCTTTCACTCTGCAAGTCCTTGTTTCCAGGGACCTGTAAGGACAGTGAGTTAATTTTCCTTGTGCTATATTGTGATTAAAAAAAACATTTTTTCTAGGGACAGAAAACTGTAGGTAGGGAGAGTGTTTTTTTTCTTTCACTCTGCAAGTCCTTGTTTCCAGGGACCTGTAAGGACAGTGAGTTAATTGTCCTTGTGCTATATTGTGCTTAAAAAAAACATTTATTCTAGGGACAGAAAACTCTAGGTAGGGACAGTGTCAGTTTCTTTCACTCTGCAAGTCCTTGTTTCCAGGGACCTGGAGAGACATTGAGTGAATTGTCCTTGTGCTATATTGTGATTAAAAAAAACATTTATTCTAGGGACAGAAAACTCTAGGTAGGGACAGTGTCAGTTTCTTTCACTCTGCAAGTCCTTGTTTCCAGGGACCTGTAAGGACAGTGAGTTAATTTTCCTTGTGCTATATTGTGATTAAAAAAAACATTTTTTCTAGGGACAGAAAACTGTAGGTAGGGAGAGTGTTTTTTTTCTTTCACTCTGCAAGTCCTTGTTTCCAGGGACCTGTAAGGACAGTGAGTTAATTGTCCTTGTGCTATATTGTGCTTAAAAAAAACATTTATTCTAGGGACAGAAAACTCTAGGTAGGGACAGTGTCAGTTTCTTTCACTCTGCAAGTCCTTGTTTCCAGGGACCTGTAAGGACAGTGAGTTAATTTTCCTTGTGCTATATTGTGATTAAAAAAAACATTTATTCTAGGGACAGAAAACTCTAGGTAGGGACAGTGTCAGTTTCTTTCACTCTGCAAGTCCTTGTTTCCAGGGACCTGTAAGGACAGTGAGTTAATTTTCCTTGTGCTATATTGTGATTAAAAAAAACATTTTTTCTAGGGACAGAAAACTGTAGGTAGGGAGAGTGTTTTTTTTCTTTCACTCTGCAAGTCCTTGTTTCCAGGGACCTGTAAGGACAGTGAGTTAATTGTCCTTGTGCTATATTGTGCTTAAAAAAAACATTTATTCTAGGGACAGAAAACTCTAGGTAGGGACAGTGTCAGTTTCTTTCACTCTGCAAGTCCTTGTTTCCAGGGACCTGTAAGGACAGTGAGTTAATTTTCCTTGTGCTATATTGTGATTAAAAAAAACATTTATTCTAGGGACAGAAAACTCTAGGTAGGGACAGTGTCAGTTTCTTTCACTCTGCAAGTCCTTGTTTCCAGGGACCTGTAAGGACAGTGAGTTAATTTTCCTTGTGCTATATTGTGATTAAAAAAAACATTTTTTCTAGGGACAGAAAACTGTAGGTAGGGAGAGTGTTTTTTTTCTTTCACTCTGCAAGTCCTTGTTTCCAGGGACCTGTAAGGACAGTGAGTTAATTTTCCTTGTGCTATATTGTGATTAAAAAAAACATTTTTTCTAGGGACAGAAAACTGTAGGTAGGGAGAGTGTTTTTTTTCTTTCACTCTGCAAGTCCTTGTTTCCAGGGACCTGTAAGGACAGTGAGTTAATTGTCCTTGTGCTATATTGTGCTTAAAAAAAACATTTATTCTAGGGACAGAAAACTCTAGGTAGGGACAGTGTCAGTTTCTTTCACTCTGCAAGTCCTTGTTTCCAGGGACCTGGAGAGACATTGAGTGAATTGTCCTTGTGCTATATTGTGATTAAAAAAAACATTTATTCTAGGGACAGAAAACTCTAGGTAGGGACAGTGTCAGTTTCTTTCACTCTGCAAGTCCTTGTTTCCAGGGACCTGTAAGGACAGTGAGTTAATTTTCCTTGTGCTATATTGTGATTAAAAAAAACATTTTTTCTAGGGACAGAAAACTGTAGGTAGGGAGAGTGTTTTTTTCTTTCACTCTGCAAGTCCTTGTTTCCAGGGACCTGTAAGGACAGTGAGTTAATTTTCCTTGTGCTATATTGTGATTAAAAAAAACATTTATTCTAGGGACAGAAAACTCTAGGTAGGGACAGTGTCAGTTTCTTTCACTCTGCAAGTCCTTGTTTCCAGGGACCTGTAAGGACAGTGAGTTAATTTTCCTTGTGCTATATTGTGATTAAAAAAAACATTTTTTCTAGGGACAGAAAACTGTAGGTAGGGAGAGTGTTTTTTTTCTTTCACTCTGCAAGTCCTTGTTTCCAGGGACCTGTAAGGACAGTGAGTTAATTGTCCTTGTGCTATATTGTGATTAAAAAAAACATTTTTTCTAGGGACAGAAAACTCTAGGTAGGGAGAGTTTTTTTTTTTTTCACTCTGCAAGTCCTTGTTTCCAGGGACCTGTAAGGACAGTGAGTTAATTGTCCTTGTGCTATATTGTGCTTAAAAAAAACATTTATTCTAGGGACAGAAAACTCTAGGTAGGGACAGTGTCAGTTTCTTTCACTCTGCAAGTCCTTGTTTCCAGGGACCTGGAGAGACATTGAGTGAATTGTCCTTGTGCTATATTGTGATTAAAAAAAACATTTATTCTAGGGACAGAAAACTCTAGGTAGGGACAGTGTCAGTTTCTTTCACTCTGCAAGTCCTTGTTTCCAGGGACCTGTAAGGACAGTGAGTTAATTTTCCTTGTGCTATATTGTGATTAAAAAAAACATTTTTTCTAGGGACAGAAAACTGTAGGTAGGGAGAGTGTTTTTTTTCTTTCACTCTGCAAGTCCTTGTTTCCAGGGACCTGTAAGGACAGTGAGTTAATTGTCCTTGTGCTATATTGTGCTTAAAAAAAACATTTATTCTAGGGACAGAAAACTCTAGGTAGGGACAGTGTCAGTTTCTTTCACTCTGCAAGTCCTTGTTTCCAGGGACCTGTAAGGACAGTGAGTTAATTTTCCTTGTGCTATATTGTGATTAAAAAAAACATTTATTCTAGGGACAGAAAACTCTAGGTAGGGACAGTGTCAGTTTCTTTCACTCTGCAAGTCCTTGTTTCCAGGGACCTGTAAGGACAGTGAGTTAATTTTCCTTGTGCTATATTGTGATTAAAAAAAACATTTTTTCTAGGGACAGAAAACTGTAGGTAGGGAGAGTGTTTTTTTTCTTTCACTCTGCAAGTCCTTGTTTCCAGGGACCTGTAAGGACAGTGAGTTAATTGTCCTTGTGCTATATTGTGCTTAAAAAAAACATTTATTCTAGGGACAGAAAACTCTAGGTAGGGACAGTGTCAGTTTCTTTCACTCTGCAAGTCCTTGTTTCCAGGGACCTGGAGAGACATTGAGTGAATTGTCCTTGTGCTATATTGTGATTAAAAAAAACATTTATTCTAGGGACAGAAAACTCTAGGTAGGGACAGTGTCAGTTTCTTTCACTCTGCAAGTCCTTGTTTCCAGGGACCTGTAAGGACAGTGAGTTAATTTTCCTTGTGCTATATTGTGATTAAAAAAAACATTTTTTCTAGGGACAGAAAACTGTAGGTAGGGAGAGTGTTTTTTTTCTTTCACTCTGCAAGTCCTTGTTTCCAGGGACCTGTAAGGACAGTGAGTTAATTTTCCTTGTGCTATATTGTGATTAAAAAAAACATTTTTTCTAGGGACAGAAAACTGTAGGTAGGGAGAGTGTTTTTTTTCTTTCACTCTGCAAGTCCTTGTTTCCAGGGACCTGTAAGGACAGTGAGTTAATTGTCCTTGTGCTATATTGTGCTTAAAAAAAACATTTTTTCTAGGGACAGAAAACTCTAGGTAGGGAGAGTGTTTTTTTTTTTTCACTCTGCAAGTCCTTGTTTCCAGGGACCTGTAAGGACAGTGAGTTAATTGTCCTTGTGCTATATTGTGCTTAAAAAAAACATTTATTCTAGGGACAGAAAACTCTAGGTAGGGACAGTGTCAGTTTCTTTCACTCTGCAAGTCCTTGTTTCCAGGGACCTGTAAGGACAGTGAGTTAATTTTCCTTGTGCTATATTGTGCTTAAAAAAAACATTTATTCTAGGGACAGAAAACTCTAGGTAGGGACAGTGTCAGTTTCTTTCACTCTGCAAGTCCTTGTTTCCAGGGACCTGGAGAGACATTGAGTGAATTGTCCTTGTGCTATATTGTGATTAAAAAAAACATTTATTCTAGGGATAGAAAACTCTAGGTAGGGACAGTGTCAGTTTCTTTCACTGTGAAAGTCCTTGTTTCAAGGGACAGAGAAGGACACCTGAAGGTAGCCCTTATTGCTTTTTTCCCATCTCCCTGCAGGCCATCTATTAGAATGTCTGGAAGGCAAACAAGGAGAGGCAGACAGTCAGGAGGCAATAAAAGAGGGCAAGCAGGCTCTGTGTCTGGGGGCAACAGTGCTGGTCGTGGACGCGGTGCATTGTCATCAGCACATGGCCATGGGACACGCTTGTCCTTCTTTTCGGCAGCTGGACATGTTGAGCCACATCATGCCGAAGACTTGGTAGAGTGGATGACCAAGCCCTCCTCCTCCTCCTCATCCTCTCTCACCCAGGCTCAGGGTACTGGAAAAGCAGCTGCCAAAGCGTCGTCTTCCCTGGTATCAATGTCAGACAAATCATCAGTCACTCCTTCCCTAGACCCACCATGTCCTCCTCCTGAGGAGTCCCCCGAACTGTTTCAGCACAGTGTTGGGTACATGCTCCAGGAGGATGCCCAGCGTTTCGAAGGGTCTGATGATGAAACCCAGCTAGAGGAAGGCAGTAGCGTGAGAGCAGACAGAGGGGATGCTCAAGAAGGACACCAATCTGGCAGTCATGTTCCAGCAGCTGCAGCATACTGCCAGATTGGCTCCAGTGATGAGGAGGGAGGGGATGATGAGGTCAATGACTCCACGTGGGTGCCTAATAGGAGAGAGGAGGAGGAGGAGGATGAGGAGGAGGCACATCTCCAACGAGGCAGGATGCCCTTTGGTGGCCAGCGTAAGGGCAGTACACCGACGGAATCACACCGCAGAGCTCCGCCTGTGCAGGGCGCTGCCTCTGCCCGTCATTCAAAAAGTTCTTTGGTGTGGGCCTTTTTTGAGGCTAGTGCATCAGATCGCACAGCTGCTGTTTGCAACATATGTCTCAAGCGTATATCGCGTGGCCAAAACATCAGCCGCTTGGGTACCACATGCCTGACCAGACATATGTTGACCTGCCATGCAGCTCGTTGGCAAGCCTACCTCAAAGACCCACACCAAAGAACAAAGCGGACCTCTCCTTGCACCGCATCAGCTGGGATCTCCAACCCCACTATAACTTCAGTCCTCTCTGAAACATGCACTGAGAGGAATGAAGGTGTAGAATTAGGTGTGTCACAGCCAAGTACTTGCGCCCACTCTGCTAGCAGTACACCGACGTCCGATTCTAGCAGGCAAATTTCCCTGCCCCAGCTGCTGGACCGTCGAAAGAAGTTCACTCCCAGCCATCCACATGCCCAGCGGTTGAATGCTAGCTTGGCTAAATTGCTAGCGCTTCAACTGCTGCCTTTTCAGTTGGTAGACTCGGCCCCCTTCCGTGAGTTTGTGCAATGTGCGGTTCCTCAGTGGCAGGTTCCCAAACGCCACTTTTTCTCACGGAAGGCTATTCCGGCTCTCTACCGGCATGTGGAAGGCAATGTCTTGGCCTCGCTGGACAGGGCGGTCAGCGGTAAGGTGCATATTACCGCTGACTCATGGTCCAGCAGGCATGGACAGGGACGTTACCTTTCTTTCACGGCCCATTGGGTCACTCTTTTGGCAGCTGGGAAGGATTCAGGACAAGGTGCAGTAGTGTTGGAGGTTGTCCCACCGCCACGCCTCCAAAATGCTACTACTGGTTGTGACACACCTCTCTCCTCCACCCCCTCCTCTTCTTCTTCCTCCATGGCCTCTTCCTGTGGTTTGTCCTATGAACCAGCGGTGCTCCGTAGCCGTTCACGGGGCTACGCAAGTACGCAGGCAAAAAGATGCCATGCCGTGCTTGCGCTGGTGTGTTTGGGGGACAGAAGCCACACTGGGGCAGAGGTCCTGTCTGCTCTGCAGGGCCAGGCCGAGAGGTGGTTGACGCCACGCCAGCTTAAGCCAGGAATGGTGGTTTGCGACAATGGCACCAACCTCCTCTCCGCCCTCCGACAGGGACAACTGACCCATGTGCCCTGTGTGGCTCACGTCCTTAACCTGGTGGTGCAGCGGTTCTTGGGCAGGTACCCGGGCTTACAGGATGTCCTGAGGCAGGCCAGGAAAGTCTGTGTGCATTTCCGCAGATCTTATAATGCCAGTGCTCGCCTGGCTGAGCTGCAAAAGGAGTTGAACCTGCCCAAGAACCGCCTTATATGTGACATGCCCACCAGGTGGAACTCAACGTTGGCCATGCTGCAGCGGCTGCACACGCAGCAGAGGGCCATCAATGAGTACCTGTGCGACTACGGCACCAGGACAGGGTCAGGGGAGCTTGGTTTTTTTTCTCCACGCCAGTGGGGCATGATCAGGGATGCATGCACTGTCCTGGCACCATTTGAGGAGGCCACGAGGATGGTGAGCAGTGACAGTGCATGCATCAGTGACACTGTACCTCTTGTCCACCTGTTGGAGCACACGCTGCGTGGAATAATGGACAGGGCACTTGAGGCAGAACAGAGGCAGGAAGAGGAGGACTTCCTTGCCTCTCAAGGCCCCCTTTACCCAGACAGTGTTCCTTCTGTCCCACCCATCGCACAGGAAGAGGAGGAGGAGGAGGAGGAGGAGGAGGAGGAGGATTGTGTCAGCATGGAGGTGGAGGCTGGCACTCAGCATCATCAGCAGCAGTCTTTTAGGGATGATTT
The DNA here is from genome assembly GCA_029206835.1 of Rana muscosa. Taxonomy (NCBI): domain Eukaryota; kingdom Metazoa; phylum Chordata; class Amphibia; order Anura; family Ranidae; genus Rana; species Rana muscosa. The sequence continues at coordinate 60,001,902 of CM055116.1, read as the reverse complement.
ACAGTCCCAAGAAACCAGTGGACTTGTACGTGGCTGGGAGGAGGTGGCTGCGGATCATGTCGTCCTTAGTGACCCAGAGGACTCCGGAGCGAATGCCTCAGCAAACCTACGCTGCATGGCCTCCCTGATCCTGCAAAGTCTGCGGAAGGATCCTCGTATTCTTCGGATCAAGGAGAGGGACCATTACTGGCTGGCCACTCTCCTTGATCCACGGTACAAGGGTAAGGTTGCGGACCTTATGTTACCGTCGCAGAGGGAGCAGAGGATGAGACAACTCCGGGAGGCCTTGCAGAAAGGTCTGTGCAACGCGTTCCCAGAGACTGGGAGGTTGCAAACTCCTGGTCCTGGACAACGAGTTGCTGAGGCTTCGGCCAGTCAAAGAAGGAGCGGTGGGGAAGGTGGCCGTCTGACCGATGCGTTCAGACAATTCTTTAGTCCGCAGCCCCAAAGTATGATCGGTTCCAGCAACCATCGCCAGCGTCTGATAAACATGGTGCAGGAATATCTAGGGGCAAGGTCAGACTTGGACACCTTCCCCACCGAAAATCCTCTGGCTTACTGGGTCTTGAGGATGGATCACTGGCCAGAGCTTGCACAGTATGCAATTGAGCTACTGGCCTGTCCTGCATCCAGCGTTCTTTCGGAACGCACATTCAGTGCTGCTGGAGGATTTGTCACGGATCACAGGGTGCGCCTGTCCACCGACTCGGTTGATCGACTGACTTTCATCAAGATGAACCAGTCTTGGATCACCACCAGCTACCACACACCTGATGCTGATATAACAGACTAATTGATTTTAAAATGTCACATCCCTTCAAGACTGATGCTGATGCTGAGTGCCTGTGCTGTTATGTTGACTGGCTATCCTCCTCCTCCGAGTCCTCAATGATACGATTGATGATGATAGCTTGGAAGATCATTTTTGTTTATGGGTGCCGCCACCAGTGCCTAACGCCCAATTTTTCAGCCCCTGTTTAACAGTGGCGTGTAATTACAATTTTTGAAGCAATACTTTGCAACAGGGCTCATTGCTGTGCTCCAAGTACAGTATCTGTGAGGAGTTGCAGTGTTGTGCCACCAGTGCCTAAGGCCCAATTTTTCAGCCCCTGTTTAACAGGGGCGTGTCATTACAATTTTTGAAGCAATACTTTGCAACAGGGCTCATTGCTGTGCTCCAAGTACAGTATCTGTGAAGGGTTGCAGTGTTGTGCCACCAGTGCCTAAGGCCCAATTTTTCAGCCCCTGTTCAACAGGGGCATGTAATTACAATTCTTGATCTAATAATTCACAGCAGGGCCCATTGCTGCACCCACCAAGAGTAACTGTCAGGGCTTACAGTGTTGTGGCACCAGCACCACCATCAAAGGCCCAATTTTTACTACCACTGTTCAACAATTATATGTAATTAAAATTCCTGATATAATAGTTGACAGCAGGGCGTTCCAGCACCAACCAAGAGTAACTGTGAGTGCTTACAGTGTTGTGCCAACACCAACAACTAAGGGGCCTATTTCTGCAGAGTATATACGGCAGGTCCCTACTTTCAAACATCCAACTTACAAACGACTCCTACTTGCAAACGCAAGAAGACAACAGGAAGTGAGAGGAAATCTACCACTAGGAAGGAAAATTCTCTCCTGTAAGAATAAATATGGGAGAAAGGTGTCTCCTCTGTACTGATGCTTTATCAGCAATCCTTGTTTCAAGAAAAACACCACATTTCAAAAACAGTTGTCATTAGGACGGAAAGTGAGGTGAAATGTTCTGAACAGGGGCACAGACAGCAAAACAAATGTTACAGGGGTGATAACCCTTACCTATGTTTTCCAAAAAGTTTAAAAATAGATTTTTGGTCTGGAGCTACACTTCAACAATGTACCTGTTCAAAATTACAAACAGATTCTACATAAGAACAAACCTACAGTCCCTGTCTTGTATGCACCGCCTGTATACGGCTGTTCAGAGTATATAGGGCCTTTTTTATTTTATGTGCGGGGTTCCCCTTAATATCCATACAAGACCCAAAGGGGCTGGTAATGGGCTGGGGTAGGGGGGGGGGTCATGGGGTAGCTATGCCATTTTTCTTAAAGATTTTCATCCATATTACCGGGACCAGACATTACATTAAAGCCGCAAGCAGTTTTAAATGGCTTTTTTTTCCTTTAGAAGTGTCATTTTGTGCAGGGACAGTTCTAAACACGGGAAACACGTGGCACTTCACAGGCATACTTTAGACACCCCCCAGGTACGATATTTAAAGGAATATTTGACTTTTTTTTTTTCACTTTATGCATCATTAAAATGACTGCTCCCGGAAAACGACCGTTTTTAAAACTTATTTTTGCATTGATACATGTCCCCTGGTGCAGAACCCGGGTTCCCAAACCCTTTTTAGGACAATAACATGCATAATAGTTGTTATAATTAGCACTTTAGAATTCGAACGTTCGCATCCATTGTATTTAATAGGGTTCTAATGTTCGTTCGAACTTTCGGTCCGTTCGCGGGTTCTGGTGCGAACCGAACCCGGGGGTGTTCGGCTCATCACTAGCTGTGGGTGAGGTGAAGGCCAGTACCAATCTTTTCCTCGGGCCAAATGTGTGCTGGTTACGAGGGTCAGTCCTTCCGTGCCAGAATCTCCCTTTGTTCCCATCAACAGAGTCCATACACCCATCAAAGTCCAAACTCAGGTTTATTGCGTATCTCCACATACAGTCAAATGCAACGGCATGATACGATGGGGAAGCAGGTCGAGGCACTGTACAGGTTTCTAGTCCCTACACTCCCTGTGCTATGACCAGGGGTTGCAGGAGTCTTGATGAAAGCTCCTCCGCTGCGCTGTAGCCCCTATCAGGGGAAGATGTCCTCCAAGGGAGTTACCGAAGGCCCATCCGTCACCGGGTTGACACTGCACCGGGTCTTCGGACGGGTGACCTCCCCAGCCTCCTCACCTCAGATACGGGTCCCCTCGCAAGGGGCGCCCTGGAGCAACTTCACCCTCGCGGGACCCAGTCGGAGTCACCGGGTCCCAGACCTCCTCAATAGTACCTCACCCCAGGCTGAAGGTGCCTGGGATGGACTCCATCTTCATTCCGGCCAGGCTTAGGGCGCCTAGGCCGGAACCTTGAACCGCCCGCACCCAGGCCTAGGGTGCCTGGGTGCGTGAAGAGAGGATCTCCCCCCACCGACACACAGACAGACAGACAGCCCTCGTGGCGAGGGCGTCTCCCCCTTTTATCCCCTCCCATCGACACCACGGCGGGTTCCCCGCCCCAGCCGTACCATCTCCAGGAAGGGACAAAAAAGGGTAACACTGTGGTAGTGATTCTACCTCGAGCCTCTAGGTTCCCCGCCACCCACAGGCCAAGGAGAATATTGCACCACCCAATCCTCCACGAATAACAAAAAGGGGTCTAATCCCTGACATAATTACACACCTGGGTCTCTCTACCCCCAGGTGTATCCCACTAACTTTTAAGACCCCGCTACACACTCCCCCCTGTGATTTGACGCTGGTCCCCAGCGTCAGGTGCACACCCATGTCTCCCAAGAAGTGGTGACATGAAGTGGGCCCCAGAGGCTATCCCTCAAATTTTGGATACTGTGTGTGCCAAGACCTGCTCCAGAGAAAGGGAACTATAAAACATTAAAACTTTTGTATAAAACATCTGTCATGTACACATATACAATCCCTCCCGTCACTGTCTAAGAACCACCCCATACTCAGTAGTCTTGACCGACGAATCTCCTTCAGAAAGGAAACAAAAAAACATCCTAACACTCTGTATTAACTTGGCATGAGTGGGTCCGTCAGCCGAGAGACCCACCCACTCCGATAAGCAAGCAATGCATGTGTAACATTTCAAACAACCGTTGCACAACACTGCCACCTGGTGACAGCGCTGCGGTAATGACACTTGGTGAGATCTTCATTCTTCCAGCTTTCCTACTCTGACTCTGCCCCAAAAGTCTCTGCCTTTGGCACATGAAGAAAAGGGAGAAAAAAAAAACAACAGCTCCCAAATCTCCAGTGAGTAAAAGAAAAGCCCAAATCAAAACAAAAGTAGGGCACAATTCTAGGCGTCTGGGAATGTCTCTTCCGGAAAGTTTCAACAGCAACAAGATAGGAGCTCACTCCTCCTATAAGTAGAACCTTGGATTCGGCAGAAACAGGGGCTTCAGGTGCCCGTCAAACACTTCCACCGAATACTCGACATCCTCTCCGTCTTTCCTGCAGATGAGCACCTTATCGGCATGAATATGGCGCCCAAGTCTCCAATCAGCTCTGCAGTCCTTGAACTTTTTAGACACAGGCGGCGAACATGACAGGTATCGCCTGGCATGGGGTACTTTAAGCTTTTCCCATACAAACTCGTCATACCACCTTGGTCGCAGAACCTCGACTTCATACAATAAGTCCCGAGGCAAGTAGGGGTACTCCCACCCATATTCACGGGCGACTCTCTGAGAGAAAAGTCTCTGCAACCTGGCTAGAGGTGGCATCACATCTCGCTCACCTTTTCCTGGCTGCACGATGGCCTCCGGGTGCCGAGGTACCTTCACCATCTCGGGTTGCTTTGTTTTTGGTGCCCGCAACGAAGCACGCTGCATCCCCACCACCAGAGCGGGTGATGTAGTTGAATGAGGAAAGTTGGTCGGAGGACTAGATTTCCTCGGGAACTCCAGGGCCTTCACCCGGAGCGTACTGTCTTCTATGGACATGGGGGAATCCTGCGGTTTACTCAGCACAGGTAGTGGGCGTCTGTCCCAGCCCTTCCGGTGAAACAGTTCGTCTATCTCTCCGTCATCCCCACAGTCTGACAATGACTCTAGGTCGGAGGTATCATACATCTCAGCGGGAAGGTAGACTCTAGTAGACGGAAGGCTACCCTCCCTTGCGGGCTCCACCGACTGTGGACCCCCGACACCTCCAACCAACACCACAGTCCCAGCCCCTGGCTCACCTGGACCTTCTGAAGAACTGGGATGTCCGGGACTCTCTTCTCTACCGGCGCCATCCAGGCCAGGCAAGCGGCGGGGTGAAGCTCGACCACGACCATAGGATGCCTGTACCAGGCCGACTTTCCTCTTCGGAGGTGGGAGCAGGGAGTCTGTAGTGACCGAAGCAGTGTCCTCGGATTTTTCTCTCTCAGTCTCTGGTTGGGCAGTCACTTCGCCCTGGTCAGCGCGCACGGAAAACTCCGCAAAGGCTTTGATCTCTCCCTCCGGAGTGGCGGTTCCTGTGATGCAGTTGAGGCGTAGGGCCCGGGGCCTTTCCGTGTGTGGTTCAACCTCAAAAAGGAACTCCTTGCATGCCTCACATCGCCCGAATGGCTTTAGTTGGACCACCAGTCCCGAGCATCCGGGACAGATCACACCGAGGGCCTCCGTGTCTCTGCATGAATACAGAGCTAACTGTCCTCGGGGCCTGAGCCTTATCCCCGTGTCTGTAATGGGCGCAGCAAATGCAGTCATCTTGAAAGGATAAGGTACCGGCATCCACGGGGAGCCTGAGTTCACTCCGACCACTTGCTGCTCCATCACGCGCTGACCTCGCGCCGGAGTCTCCACATGTATCTCCACACGTGGCCAGACTCCTCCCACGACTTGCACGTTTTCGCGGGCTTCCGCCAGCCTCCGCCCACGAATTGTACAGTCATGGGGTGCCTCGTGGCGCAGTGCAGCAAAAGTCCCCACATGTAGTTCGTCACACGGCTGGACTCCTCCCTCTTCCCGCTCTTTCTGCATGGGCCTCTCCCGGTTTTTCAGAGAAATTTCCACGACTTCGAGCACAGGGACGCACTTTGGCCAATCACATGGCCGACCTGCTCGGACCTCCTCCGGGCAGCAAAGTTCAAACACAGCCGTTCCAAACCTCAGGGTCAACACACATTTCATCCCGGACTCACGAGCCCCCACGTGTAGCGGCCTCACCCCGTCCTCTTTAGCTAGGGGTATGTCGAGCGACAGAGTGAGGTGCACTACGGCCCATGTCCTCCCCATGGCTGTGGGTGAGGTGAAGGCCAGTACCAATCTTTTCCTCGGGCCAAATGTGTGCTGGTTACGAGGGTCAGTCCTTCCGTGCCAGAATCTCCCTTTGTTCCCATCAACAGAGTCCATACACCCATCAAAGTCCAAACTCAGGTTTATTGCGTATCTCCACATACAGTCAAATGCAACGGCATGATACGATGGGGAAGCAGGTCGAGGCACTGTACAGGTTTCTAGTCCCTACACTCCCTGTGCTATGACCAGGGGTTGCAGGAGTCTTGATGAAAGCTCCTCCGCTGCGCTGTAGCCCCTATCAGGGGAAGATGTCCTCCAAGGGAGTTACCGAAGGCCCATCCGTCACCGGGTTGACACTGCACCGGGTCTTCGGACGGGTGACCTCCCCAGCCTCCTCACCTCAGATACGGGTCCCCTCGCAAGGGGCGCCCTGGAGCAACTTCACCCTCGCGGGACCCAGTCGGAGTCACCGGGTCCCAGGCCTCCTCAATAGTACCTCACCCCAGGCTGAAGGTGCCTGGGATGGACTCCATCTTCATTCCGGCCAGGCCTAGGGCGCCTAGGCCGGAACCTTGAACCGCCCGCACCCAGGCCTAGGGCGCCTGGGTGCGTGAAGAGAGGATCTCCCCCCACAGACAGACAGCCCTCGTGGCGAGGGCGTCTCCCCCTTTTATCCCCTCCCATCGACACCACGGCGGGTTCCCCGCCCCAGCTGTACCATCTCCAGGAAGGGACAAAAAAGGGTAACACTGTGGTAGTGATTCTACCTCGAGCCTCTAGGTTCCCCGCCACCCACAGGCCAAGGAGAATATTGCACCACCCAATCCTCCACGAATAACAAAAAGGGGTCTAATCCCTGACATAATTACACACCTGGGTCTCTCTACCCCCAGGTGTATCCCACTAACTTTTAAGACCCCGCTACATATGTAATGTTCAGACTGTGAAAATACTACAGAAGATGGTCAGAGACTGCATACATACTAAAAGAGATGGTCAGAGAATGCAGGTATACTATAGTAGATGGTCAGAGAGTGCAGACATACTCCAGGAGATGGTCAGACACTGCAAACATCCTACATGAGATAGTCAGAGACTGCAGACATACTACAAGAGATGTCAGAGAGTGCAGACATACTACAGGTGATGGACAGAGAGTGCAGACATATTACAGGAGATGTTCAGAGACTGCAGACATACTACAGGATATGGTCAGAGAGTGCAGACATGTTACAGGAGATGTTCAGAGACTGCAGACATACTACAGGATATGGTCAGAGACTGCAGACAAACTACAGGTTATGGTCAGAGAGTGCAGACATACTACAGGAGATGGTCAGAGTGTGCAGACATACTACAGGAGATGGTCAGAGTGTGCAGATATACTACAGGAGATGGTCAGAGAGTGCACACATGTTACAGGAGATAGTTAGAAACTGCGCACATGGCACAATAGATGGTCAGAGACTGCAGACATACTACATGAGATGATTAGAGTGTGCAGGCATACTGCATGAGATGGCCAGACACTGCAGACATGCTACAGGAGATGGTTAGAAAATGCACACATGGTACAAAAGATGGTTAGAGAGTTCAGACATACTACAGAAGATGGTCAGAGAGTGCAGACTTGCAACAGGAGATGGTCAGAAAGTGCAGACATATTACAAGAGATGGTCAGAAGAGTACAGACATACTACAGGATATGGTCAGAGACTACAGATGAACTACAGTAGATGGTCAGAGAGTGCAGGCATGCTACAGGAGATTATCAGAGTGTGCAGGCATACTACATGAGATGGTCAGAGAGTGCAGACATACTATAATAGATGGTCAGAGAGTGCAGACATACTACAGGAGATGGTCAGAGGGTGCAGACATACTATAAAAAGATGGTCAAATTGTGCAGGCATACTACATGAGATGGTCAAAGAGTGCAAACATACTATAGTAGATAGTAAGAGACTGCAGACCTACTACAGAAGATGACCAGAAAGTGCTGACATACTACAGAAGATAGTCAGAGACTGCAGACATAATTGTAGTGGATGATCAGAGACTGCAAACATGCTACAGGAGATGGTTAGAAACTGTACACATGGTACAAGAGATGGTTAGAGAGTTTAGACATATTACAGCAGATAGTCAGAGACTGCAGACATAGTACAGGAGATGGTCAGACTGCAGGCATAATTATAGTAGATGGTCAGAGACTGGAAACATGCTACAGGAGATGGTCCGAGACTGCAGACGTACTACAGGAGATGGTCAGATAGCATTGACATACTACAGGAAATTATTACAGACTGCAGACATATAATAGGATATGGTCAGGAACTGCAGACGTACTACATGAGATGGTCAGAGAGTGCAAACATACTCAAAGAGATGGTTAGAGAGTGCAGGCATACTATGGTAGATAGTCAGAGACCGCAGACATAACAGGAGATGATCAGGGACTGCAGTCATACTACAAGAGATGGTCAGACAGTGTAGACATAGAACAGGAGATAGTCAGAGACTGCAGACATACTATAGCAGATGGTCAGAGACTATAGACAGACTACAGGTCAAGATCAGAGACTGCAGTGATGCTACAGGAGATGGTTAGAGGCTACAGACATGCCATAGAGCTGAAAAGAAGCAGGATTACCAGTATAGGTTAGACAGTGATGTATGAACTATCTCTGGAGTTTGAGAGATAGCATGACCCATGGTCAATTCTGCCTCTTTGAGTCCTTTTATTCAATAACAAAATTCAAGCCATTGTGAAGGGGTGTGATTTGAGCCCCCGAAACGCATTGGTTGTTTTATGTGATCATATGATAAAATAATAAAGCTACTTATACTCATTTGGTCTGGCGCTCCCGTTGTGTTTTTTAGGTTTTGGGGCATTTTCTGGGTACTTGGGCAGCCTCACCAGAGCCAGCGATCTCATGGAATAATGACGTTTTCTCCATTTTACTGAATAAATACGTTTTGAAGTCGCAGAGACCGTTGGATATGCCATTCTTGGAGCTGCTGTCATTTGGCAGTTAATGGTTATCAGAGATCTGATATCTGATACACACACATACCTGACAGCAAGGAGGTCGCAGAAAAAATAATACAAATCTGACATTTGCATTTAGAGGCCGAGTATATGGCCTGTGTAAACAGACACCTAAAACCTTGCTGGCTGCGGTACTTTATCGAACACGCCAATGCGAAATTCAAGCCTTTGATGCAGGGAAAAGCTGTGGAAGTGTAATTTTAGGAAAACAGGACACAGGAAATCAATGATGGGGACAGGTAATGCGCCCGTCCTTCTGGCTTTGACATGTTGAGTAAGTGAATGCATAAAAAAAAGGCCCAGAATTATATGGAGCGTAGAAAAAAGCCACCTCCTGCGTTAAGTTCGCCATGCTTGAAAGTGACATTTGTGGGAAGGCTGGATATGTGACTCCAATATTAGACTGAAGCTTTTAGCGGAGACGTTCAGGGAGAGAGCAGTGGTTTGTGGTGATGAGGAGGAAGGTTCCATATTAAATTCTCATACTAAGCAAGGTGAGCTAGGCGCTGTCATTGGATGTAATAGCTCATAATGCAGTACTGGAGGTGCTTCAGAAAGTGTGCTTGAAATATAAACGCACTTTTATATCCCAGATTATTTCCTTTACTCGTATCTGGACAAAATCGTAGCCATGCCCCCGTAGGGGTTACTGAATGTAGTGGTTCACCTGTCACCCTGCCCAGCCAGACATCCATCTCTCAGTCACTCAGACTTATGCCTCGTACACACGGGCGTGCGTATGCTCCATCGCTCCATCTGAGTTTTTCCGACGGGAAAACTGCCGTAAAAAAAAAAAAAAAAGAGAGCAGGATCTCTTTTTTCCCATTAGGAAAAAATCCTAGTGGGAAAAATGTTCGTCTGTATGCTTTTCCCGACGGGAAAAAAAAAAAAACGTGCATGCTCAGAAAAATTTGACGCATGCTCGGAAGCATAGAACTTAATTTTATCGGCTCGTCGTAGTCTTTTACATCACCGCGTGCTTGGCAGTCAAAAGTTCACCGGACTTTTGTGTGACCGTGTGTATGCAAGGCAGGCTTGAGAGGAATTCCGTCGGAAAAAACATCGTTTTTTTTCCCCGACGGGAAAACCCGTCGTGTGTACAAGGCAATAGACCAGTCCATAGCTTTGTTTTGTTTTTTATTTGAGGGGATTAAACTTGGATGGGAAATGGGGAATTATGGCGTGCCCCGGAATATTCAGTGCAAACTTGCTTGGGACTTCTATATACACTCCAGTATATACACTCCAATCTTCTCTTCAGGACAAACACTTGCTGCACACTGTTTTTCCTCCAGCACTTCCCTAGCTCATACCTCCCAACTGTCCCGGATTTCGAGGGACTGTCCCTGATTTGGAACAATGTCCCTCATTCCTCCTCATTTGTCCCTCATTTTGGTCTGATCTATGTAGATGTATTTAAAATGCACTTTTTATCTATCAAAAAGTGGTTTCCAGCGCTAAACCTTTCGTCTTCTAAATTGTATTCTAAATTGCTGTATTTGTAAATTCCAAAAGCCAATATAAAGGAATAATTTGGTTAAACCCACGAGTGCTTTTTTTACCACATCTTGTTTTTTTGTACAATTTTCCTTTAAGAGGGTGTGGAAAGGGGTGTGTCCTATGCCTGCATACTTTTGCTGATAGGTGTCCCTCCTTCCCACCCCAAAAAGTTGGGAGGTATGCTCCCCCAGACTGTTACTCCCCCAGACTAGCTAGCACCGCATGGTTAGGCCTGACACTACTTCAGCTAGGCATCAATGAACTGCCTTTTGCAGGCAGGGACCTCGGGCCCCTATGGTGTAGAAATAGTTCAGGTGCTAACTGTCCTCTATTCAGCTACCACTCCCAGATAGCTCTCTTCAAGCCCTGCCAACCAGCCGGGCTGCAGAGACCTCTTTTCACTGCCCTTCCCACAGTCCTCTCTTCTGGTTCCACACTCATCTCAAACTGCACTCTCCCAGTTCTCTCAGGCGTGCCTCCCCAGTGCTCCACTCACCAGCCCTTCTGGCTGCGACCTGTAGTCCTCTACTTGGACTTGGAGACTCTTTGAAGTGTCCTCTCTCGCTGTCGTCTACGTGCTCTCTCATGTGCCTCTCTTTCCAGGATCTCTTCTCTCCTCCTGGATGCACCCGAGCCTAGGGTTGCCACCTGTCCAGGATTCACCTGGACAGTCCGGGTTTGGAATTGTGTGTCCGGGGTTTCAGTCTGCCTGAAACCCGGACACATTATTTCGACTGGGTTGTGGCTCCCCAAGTAACTGAGATAGTCACACAAAAATCTGTTGCCATCCGGGAGCTGCAGGCCGTGGTCTGGGGGCAGGTTTGGCATCAATGGGGCACTGGGGGGGCAGGCGCGATGATGTCAGCAAGAGCAGTTTGGTCACATCCACTGTTTGCTGCAGCGCGCTGCATTATCACTCTCCTTGGGGCACCCAAAGATGTCCCAGGTCTTTTATATTCCTATAGTGTATACTACGAAAGAGAATGTGCCCTGTGCCGCTAAAGTGTTCGGGTTTGACTTGAAGAAAAGGTGGCAACCCTACCCGAGCCCCAGCCCAGGCCCCCCCCCCAGACTGGGGAGATCCCCATGGGCCCCAACAGCCTCCACGCTCTCTCACTCCAGCTCTTCCACCTGACAACTCCTCCCCAGCCAGCTGGGCTGACCCAAGGTATGTAAGGAGGCCTGCCCCCTGCCAATCCAAGTTGGGGATTGGTCAAGGCTCCCTAGAACACCCCAGGCAGCTCCACCCCTCCTCCTCCTCTTTTAGCACCTTCTAGAAAGAAGAGGGAGGGGACAGTGATGCTGCCTGTGAGTCACCAGCTTCTGCCCTGAGCCACTCCCAGCCCAGAATGAAAACAAACAGGCCTAGCCAGCTAGACCTGCCTAAATATACATACTCTGCCAGAACATCCTCACTCTAGAACCTAACTAGAGGGTGCAACACTATGATTTCTAATACAGTCAATTCCATTTTCCTTTTCCTTTCCTGTCCATTGAGAAGTATCACCCGGGGTCCAGAATGTTTTAATTACCTTCTGTTTAAAGTATATGTAAACAATCACCTTGTAAAACAGCTCATTCAGTTTAATATATAAATGAAAGGTAAAACATTTGTGTATAAATAAAAAAAAAAAAATGATAAATACTTATTTTTCTTTTTTATAAGTGATCACCTTCTCTCTGTTCTCAGCTGCATAAGAGCTGGGGAGGAGAAGCAGTAGCACAGTGAATGTAATCACAGCAGAAGCGAGCCGATGGGTGGCATGCATGCGCGACCCCTACCCGGAAGTGTTAGATCACGTATAGATACGTGGTCCGGCGCACAGGTGCCGCCCTGTAGCAGTAAAACTGCTATAGGGCGGACCTTAAGGGGTTAAAGCAGTGGCGGCCCGTCCATAGAGGGCGCCCGGGCGCCGCCCCCCCTCCTGAAGTCACAAAAAAAAAAAACGGGCCCTTTAAGAGTTTTTTTTTAAAATGTCCTTTTTTTTCACATTGGCGGTGCATCCATAGTGGGCGCAGAAGCGCCGCCCCCGCTCGCTCCTGCGCCCGTCACTCACCACAACAATACATAGGTTCATGCATTTCAAGAACCTATGTATTGCTGCCACCCACTATTCAGATGGTCGGCCCCTTGAGCGCCGGCCATCTGAATTACAGCGTCTGGTTGGTATGTAGAAGTGCCTATCAGAGCCAGCGGCTCTGATAGGCTTCCCGACTAGAGCCTGAGGGCTGTAATCGGCTTCTAAACAGCTAACCAGGGGACTCACGGGGGGTGCGTTCCCTGGCCAATCAGGTTCACTGGGTCTGGTTACCGGTAACCTGATTGGCTGAAGCGACATCGAGGGCAGGAGAAGACATCGAGGACGGAAGAAGGACGGCGCTGACCCGAGGAAGGTAAGTGCAGGGCTTGGGGGGACAAACTGGCTGTATTTGGGGGACAAACTTGCTGAATTTGGGGGACAAACTGGCTGTATTATGGGGGACAAACTGGCTGCATTTGGGGGACAAACTGGCTGTATTATGGGGGGCAAACTGGCTGTATATGGGGCGAAACTGGCTTCATTTGGGGGACAAACTGGCTGTATATGGGACAAACTGGCTGCATTTGGGGTACAAACTGGCTGTATATTGGGAGGACAAACTGGCTGCATTTGGGGGACAAACTGGCTGCATTTGGGGGACAAACTGGCTGTATATGGGGGACAAACTGGCTGTATTTGGGGACAAACTGGCTGTATATGGGACAAACTGGCTGTATATGGGGACAAACTGGCTGTATATTGGGGGGACAAACTGGCTGCATTTGGGGGACAAACTGGCTGTATTATGGGGGACAAACTGGCTGCATTTGGGGGGAAAACTGGCTGTATTATAGGGACAAACTGGCTGTATTTTGGGGACAAACTTGCTGTACATGGGGGACACTGGCTGCATTTGGGGGACAAACTGGCTGTACATGGGACAAACTGGCTGCATTTGGGGGACAAACTGGCTGCATTTGGGGGACAAACTGGCTGCATTTGTGGGACAAACTGGCTGTATATGGGGACAAACTGGCTGTATATTGGGGGGACAAACTGGCTGCATTTGGGGGACAAACTGGCTGCATTATGGGGGACAAACTGGCTGTAATATGGGGGACAAACTGGCTGTATTATGGGGGACAAACTGGCTGCATTTGGGGGACAAACTGGCTGTATTATGGGGGACAAACTGGCTGTATTATGGGGGACAAACTGGCTGTATTTGGGGACAAACTGGCTGTATTTGGGGACAAACTGGGCTGCATTTGGGGACAAACTGGTGGCGTTTGGGCACAGTGGTTGCATTTAATGGGCACAGTGGCGGCAATTGGTGTTTTTTTTTTTGGTTTTTTTTTTCAGTTTGTTTGCGCCCCCCCAAAAAATTTGAGCACCAGCCGCCACTGGGTTAAAGGGATAGTTCACCTTTATCACAAAACTGCCTATGCAGATAAGGGGCATCTATAGATAAAAACAAACTGTGCAGCTCTGACTAAAGTTGAATAAAGCCCTTGCTATAGGTGTAGGCCATTTATATACCTCATTAAGCCTGACTGGAATACTCACAGGACAGTACTAGGTACTCCCAGGAGGCTGGGTTCACATCTATGCAAATTGGATTCGGGTTTCCCCACATCCAATTCGCATAGCAGGAGAGAGCCGGTTCACATATCTCCAGGGCAGCTGTGGAGCACACTGTGCGTCTTTGGCTCCGTCTCAGGGCCAAATTCAGGCAAAGATTCTGCCCTGATTCGTCCCTTAACCACTTCAGCCCCGGAGGATTTGTCTGCCCAATGACCAGGCCATTTTTTGCGATACGGCACTGCGTCGCTTTAACTGACAATTGCGCGGTCGTGCGATGTTGTACCCAAACAAAATTTACGTCCTTTTCCCCCCCCCCCCCAAATAGACCATTTATTTGGTGGTATTTGATCACTTCTGCGTTTTTATTTTTTGCGCTATAAACAAAGAAAAAGCGACGATTTTGATAAAAACACCATATCTTTTACTTTTTGCTATAATAAATATCCAATAAAAAAAAAACAAACACATTTTTTCCTCAGTTTAGGCCGATATGTATATTTCTGCATATTTTTGGTTAAAAAAAAAATCGCAATAAGCGTATATTGATTGGTTTGCGCAAAAGTTATAGCGTCTATAAACTGTGGGAAAGATTTATGGCATTTATATGGCGTTTTTTTTTTTTTTTACTAGTAATGGTGGTGATCTGTGATTTTTTGCGGTATTGCGACGTTGCGGCAGACAGGTCGGACACTTGTGACACATTTTTGGGACCATTGTCATTTACAGAGCGATCAGTGCTATAAAAATGCACTGATTACTATGTAAATGTCACTGGCAGGCAAGGGGTTAACGCTAGGGGGCGATCAAGGGGTTAACTGTGTTCCCTATTGTGTGTTCTAACTGTGGGGGTGATGGGGACTGACTTTAGGAGATGACAGATCGTGTTTTCTACTTTGTAGAAAGACACGATCTGTCCTTCTCACTTCAGACAGCATGGAAATTTGTGTGTTTACACACACAAACCCCCGTGCTCCCGTTTGTGCACGCGATCGCGCATGGCTGGTGGCGATCGCGCCCGGTTGCCACGCCCATCGAGTTCCCTGCCGTGCAGGGGGCGCGCGCGCTCCCTCTGGTGGCTCTCCTGGGCGACGCCGTATATTTACGGGATTTCAACCAGGAGAGCTATTCTGCCGCAGTATATCTGCGTGAGCCGGTCGGGAACCGGTTAAATGGAGAACAGGGACGAACGCGATCCGCGGCCGGTTTAGGTGTGAACCGAGCCGTAAGTTGCTAACTGAGGCCTAGTCATCCTCCACCATCACAGCAGTGAGCTCTCAAATGCTGAGCTCAGAGCTATTACATCAGGGGAGGGATTGAGCATGTGAGGGGGTTTGAATCAGAGAAAGAGCTCACTCCTGTGATGGTGGAGGTGAGCAGTGATGACTAGGCCTCACTTGCTGGGAGTACCTAGCAACGTCCAGGGAGTATTCCATTCAGGCTTCATAAGGTATGTAAATGGCCTACACCTATAGCAAGGGCATTATTCAACTTTAGTCAGAGCTGCACAGTTTGTTTTCATCTACAAACATCCCTTCCCTACATAGGCAGTTTTTTTGTAAAGGTGAACTATTCTTTTAAGGATGGCATTTATACCACCACAGAAGGATTGCATTCTTCCTACTGTAAGGTGACCAGATTTTTAAAATCAGATCCGGGGACATTTCTTTTTTATTGACAAATGGTAAACTATTTTATACACATTTTTCTCAAATTATATATGCAGTCAGTGGTGAAGCGCGGGTTGTCAGCGCCCGGGATAAGGCAAGAAATTTGCGCCAACTAACCCGTAGACTTTTAGCGCTCCCTGAGTCCCTTCCACTAGTACAGTAGTACTGACCAACCTTGTTCCTACACTGACCTACCTGACCACTGCCCTAACCTACCTGATTCCAACACTGACCCACCTGATTCCTATACTGACCTACTGTACCTGACCACTGCACTAACCTACCTGATTCCTACACTGACCACTACACTGACCTACCTGACCACTACACTGACCTACCTGATTCCTATACTGACCTGCCTGACCACTGCACTAACCTACCTGATTCCTACACTGACCTACCTGACCACTGCCCTAACCTACCTGATTCCAACACTGACCCACCTGATTCCTATACTGACCTACCTGACCACTGCACTAACCTACCTGATTCCTACACTGACCACTACACTGACCTACCTGATTCCTATACTGACCTTCCTGACCACTGCACTAACCTACCTGATTCCTACACTGACCACTACACTGACCTACCTGTCCACTACACTGACCTACTTGATTCCTACACTGACCACCACACTAACCTACCTTATTCCTACACTGACCACCGCACTAACCTACCTGATTCCTACACTGACCTACCTGATTCCTATACTGACCTACCTGACCACTGCCCTAACCTACCTGATTCCTACACTGACCACTACACTGACCTACCTGTCCATTACACTGACCTACTTTATTCCTACACCGACCACCACACTAACCTAACTTATTCCTACACCGACCACCACACTAACCTACCTTATTCCTACACTGACCACCACACTAACCTAACTTATTCCTACACTGACCACCAGTGGCGGTGCGTCCATAGAGGGCGCCGGAGCGCCGCCCCCTCTCGCTCCCGCACCGCCACTGAAAGACAATACACAGATTCATGCATTGCATGAATCTGTGTATTGTCACCGCTGCCGCGCTGCCCACTATTCATATGGCCGGCCTCCTGGTGAGCGCCGGCCATATGAATTAGAGCGGTGGCCGGCGGTGGGTGTGTTCTGGAAGTGTCTATCAGATAGACTCTGATAGGCTTTCCGATTACAGCTCTCAGGCTGTAATCGGCTTCCAAAAACTCCTCCCAGATACGCACGGGGGTGCGTTCCTTGGAGAAGACTGTGGAGGTTTCAGCCAATCAGGTTCACCGGATCTGGTTACCGGTAACCTGATTGGCTGAAGCGACATCGAGGGCGGGAGAACACATCGAGGACGGCGCGGACCGAGGAAGGTAAGTGCAGGGCTGGGGGGGGGGCAGGCTGCATTTGGGGGGAACTGGCTGTATATGGGGGGGGAACTGGCTGCATTTGGGGGGAACTGGCTGTATATGGGGGACAAACTGGCTGCATTTGGGGGGAACTGGCTGTATATGGGGGACAAACTGGCTGCATTTGGGACAAACTGGCTGTATATGGGGGACAAACTGGCTGTATATGGGGGCACACTGGCTGTATATGGGGGCACATTGGCTATATATGGGGGCAAACTGGCTGTATATGGAGGCACATTGGCTGTATATGGGGGCACACTGTCTGTATATGGGGGCAAACTGGCTGTATATGGGGGCACACTGGCTGTATATGGGGGCACACTGACTATATATATGGGGACAAACTGGCTGTATATGGGGGCACACTGGCTATATATATGGGGGCACACTGGCTATATATATGGGGGCACACTGGCTGTATATGGGGGCACACTGGCTATATATGGGGACACACTGGCTGTATATGGGGGCAAACTGGCTGTATATGGGGGCACACTGGCTGTATATGGGGACACACTGGCTGTATATGGGGACACACTGGCTGTATATGGGGACACACTGGCTGTATATGGGGACACACTGGCTGTATATGGGGGCAAACTGGCTGTATATGGGGGCAAACTGGCTGTTTATGGGGGCACACTGGCTGTATATGGGGGCACACTGGCTGTATATGGGGGGCACACTGGCTGTATATATGGGGGCACACTGGTTATATATATATATATATATATATATATATATATGGGGGCACACTGGCTGTATATGGGGACAAACTGGCTGTATATGGAAACAAACTGGTGGCGTTTGGGCACAGTGGCTGCGTTTAATGGGCACAGTGGCGGCAATTGATTTATTTATTTATTTTCAGTTTGTTTGCGCCCCCCCAAAAATTTTGAGCACCAGCCGCCACTGCTGACCACTGCAAACCGGGGAAGTCTAGTCACCCTACCAGGGGAGACATGGTGCACATGGATGGGGCACAGTAATAATTTTGCGCCCCCCCTAAATGTTGCACCTGGGCAAGAGTACTGACTGCCCCCCCCTCTCCCCATGCCACTCCAATCTGGGGAAACATCCTGGGACAGACTGGCTCCGGGGACAGTGTCCCTAGTCTGGGGACTGTCCCAGGAAACCGGGGACGTCTGGTCACCCTATCCTACTGACCACAAATGTTAGATATTTTTCCATTGACCCTCAATTAGTATTAGTAAGGTTTCCCCAAGACCTCAACATTATTAGGGGTTCCTCAGTAGTAAAACAGTTGAGAAAGGCTCAGGCATATGAGGTTAATTTCAAAGTGTCTGGTTCTTGGTAGAAGTTCTGAGGTCAATAAAGCTACACAACTAAGGCAGCCAAACAAAAGCGATAACACAAAAGGGATCTGGGACTTGCAAGGATCCTGATGATATTGTGTCTAAGGTCAGCTCTTCCGCACTGCAGGCTTTGTGGTTTAATTAACCTCGACAGGCTCCCTAATGGGGGCCCCCTCCAATCCCTAGGCCCCATGGCAGCCGCGTGGGCTGCTTTGGCTATGGTCACGCCACTGCTTCAAAGCTAATTACCTTCTCCAATTCAGGAGTGAATTCAAAGCCCATTGTGAACCTGTGTGTTTTCCTCGCTGTGTAAAAATTAAATTAGCAAGAAAACATATTAGGAAGCCTGCAAATCGACCGCGTTCATTTACATCTGTTGTGAGTACGGTACCAAAACAATTAAAAAGTGTTAATAAACACACTTCCTAAGTGGCAGGCTGACCGCTGGATTCCTGTTCAACAAGTCTAATTATTTTTTAGGGTCTTTACATATTAATGAGATGTAAAAATTAAGGGCGCTTGTGTATGAGCCGCTTCACACTACCTATTTATGGGCTGTTTATTGAGGTCAAGAAATCACAGCGTTGACTCAGCTATATCAGCAGGGAAAAGGACAAGGACCCTCATATTCATATACATGCAATTATACTTAACAAAATATCACTTCAAATGTAGGTGATGGTTGCCACCGGCCCCACTGCATAACATTTCTTTACAAAACCTCTTAATGGAACGTTGTAGGCATTTTTAATTTTTTTTTTGCCAGCCATTTATTGCTTATGGAGAGCCCCTCAGTACCCGCTAGTATCTATATACACTATCTTACCAAAAGTATTGGGATGCCTGCCTTTACACACGCATGAATTTTAATGGCATCCCAGTCTTAGTCCGTAGGGTTCAATATTGAGTTGGCCCGCCCTCTCGCAGCTATAACAGCTTCAACTCTTCTGGGAAGGCTGTCCACAACGTTTAGGAGCGTGTCTATGGGAATGTTTGACCATTCTTCTAGAAACGCAATTTCTAATTCATCCCAAAGGTGTTCTATCGGGTTGAGGTCAGGACTCTGTGCAGGCCAGTCAAGTTCCTCCACCTCAAACTTGCTCATCCATGTTTTTATGGACCTTGCTTGGTGGGCAGTCATGTTGGAACAGGAAGGGGCCACCCCTAAACTGTTCCCACAAAGTTGGGAGCATGAAATTGTCCAAAATGTCTTGATATGCTGATGCCTTCAGAGTTCCCTTCACTGGAACTAAGGAGCAAAGCCCAACCTCTGAAAAACAACCCCAAACCGTAATCCCCCCTCCACCAAATGATTTGGAGGGGTGGCCCAATACTTTTGGCAATTTAGTGTGGATGAGCAGGGTTGGGGTGGAGGAACTTGACTGGCCTACACAGAGTCCTAGCCTCAACCCGATAGAACACCTTTGGGATGAATTAGAGTGGAGACTGTGAGCCAGGCCTTCTCATCCAAAGAATGGTCGACCATGCCCATAGACACACTCCTAAACCTTGTGGTCAGCCTTCCCAGAAGAGTTGAAGCTGTCATGGCTGCAAAGGGTGGGCCAACTCAATATTGAACCCTACGGACTAAGACTGGGATGCCATTAAAGTTCATGTGCGTGTAAAGGCAGGTGTCCCAATACTTTTGGCAATATAGTGTATATACATATACATCTTTTGTAGTTTTAATGTCTTGGTTCTGCTGCATGGGGACATATCCTGTTCTCTCCTCCCCTATGCCTGGGGTCATATAAAATTCTGGGGGTCATAGATGAAGTCACAATTTCTCTCCATCAGTCAGCTAATGTGACCCTAGTGATGAGGGAGAGAGGAGGGTCAAACAAGGATGCTGTGGAGGCAACAGACATCCTCATTATCAACTGATGACATCATTGGTGGTTAGGATGCCAGTGTCTAGAAAGTCGTAATTACAAATGTGCACTGCCAAAAAATTTGTTTTCTTTTTTCGTTTTTGTTTTATTCAGGGTTTTTTTTTTTTTTTTTTCGTTTTTGGGATCATTCGTTATGATCGAAATTCGTTATTTTAGAATAAATTTGTTAAAATTTGAATTCGGTACATTCCATTCGTATAGATGCGGTATTCGTTATTTCGGCAATTCAGAAATTCGGAAAAATTCTAATTCGGTACGTTACATTCGCATAGATGCGTTATTCGTTATTTCGGAAATTTGGATTAATTCGTATTTGTTAAATTTGAAAGGAATTTCCAATACTTATATTTATTTGTTCATAACTATTATTTTAGTTTTTATTATTATTTTTTATTAATACATAATAATAGTAATTAAAATACTATAAGAATGGTTAATAATTTGCCAAATTTGAAAGGTAATTCCAATACCTATAATTTAATAGTTTATAACTATTACTATCGTTTTATTAATATTATTAAAAAATATTAATAATAATTAAACTATAATAATGGTTATTAATTCATTACGTTCACTAACAGACAAATTTGTAAGGAAATTCCAATACCTATAATTTAATAGTTTATAACTATTTACTATAGTTTTTATTATTAATAATAATATATAATAATAATAATAATAAAACTATAATAATGGTTAATAAACATAATAATTTAATTATAATAGAAATTATCCAAATGTTTTTTGTTCTTTCGGATTTTTGGATTTTCGTTCTTATTTTTGGATTTTCGTTCTTATTTTTGGATTTTCGTTCTTTGGAATTTTGGAATTTTCATTTTTATTTTCGGGTTTTCGTTCCTTTTGATTTTCAAATTTTCAGATTTTCATTCATTCAAATTTTCGAATTTCGGATGTTTGTTCTTTCTAATGTTCAGATTTTCATTGTATCAAAATTTCGTTCTTTTTGAAAATTTGTTTTCGGAAACATTTGTTATACGGTTTTTAGTTACGGTAATTCAGATGTTTCCGAATTAACGAATATGCAGGATTTTGACGAAAAACTAATTTGGAGCGAACAGAATTACACATGTCTAGTAGCAATGGTGCACAATAAAAACCCGTGGCTTTGTGTAAGGGAGGCTTGATCCACCTGCCGGTGTAATAAAAAAAAAAAATCGACCTCTGAAATTCCTAGACCGCGTCACTTCCGGTGCGGCTTCATCAGCAAACAGCTGTTCGCTGGGTTTTACCCGCGCATGTGCGACTTCACCGCTGCTTTATCGTGCATGCGCGGACGCAATTTTCGGGTCCAGAAAAATTATAGACCCGAGAGGGTGGGCGGAGCAGCGATTTGTTTAAACTCATCATCGGCAGCACCGCGTCCAGCCCCGCCCCCACCCCATGGCTGTTCTTTCTACTAACCCATACTGAAGGAAGATGCGAGATAGAGCGGTGCTTGGAGAGAGGGGCGGGCCCCGTGCATAGCACTGTGTGCGGCCCGCCCTCCTCTCCAAGCACCGCTCTATCTCCCCCACTCACTTTCCTTCGGTATGGGTTAGTAGAAAGAACAGCCTAGGGGCGGGGGCAGGGCTGGACGCGGTGCTGCCGATGACGAGTTTAAACAAATCGCCACTTCGCCTACCCGCTCAGGTCTATTGCCAATGGCTCCCTCTGCTGTCTCAGCCAATGGGGAGGAAGAAACTGGGAGAGCCGCTGCTCTCGTGTACCTCGCTGGATCAAGATAGGTAAGTATTAGGGAGGGCCGCTGCACCCAGAGCCTTTACAACCACTCTAAATATCAGGGTTGGGACAATTGGCCTTTAACCCATCAAACCCCTATCCCCCGTCCTTATTTTCTATTATTATTATTATACAGGATTTATATAGCCAACAGTTTACGCAGCACTCTACAAAGTAAAGAGAGACGTACAGTTACAATACAGTTTAATACAAGAGGATTAAGAAGACCCTGCTTGTGAGAGCTTACAATCTAAAAGGGAGGAGCAAAGTGATACAAAAGGTAATGACTGTGAGGGATGAGCTTATGGAGAAAGTAGAAATACAATTTTTTAGGTGGAGGTGGGATGGGTTCCCGGAAGGGATGAGTTAGACAGATTGGGGTAGGGAGTTCCAGAGGATGGGAGAGGCTCTGGAGAAGTCCCGGAGGCAAGCATGGGAGTTAGATAGTTAGAAGTCTTGGGAGGAACAGAGGATGTTTTGGGTGATATTTTGGGATGATGTTGGTGATGTAGCTGAGGGCAGAGTGATTTATGGCTTATATGTTGTGGTTCATATTTTGAAATGTTTACATTGAGAGATCAGATTTTAGTGGAGAGATTGGCGGAGAGGGATGGCGGACACTGAACACTTGGTAAGGTAGATAAGTCTAGTAGCAATGTTCTTCTTCTTTGGATGTGGATAGAAACAGCCCATCACTCTCTGCTGTATGCAACTCTTATCATCTCCATTCAAATTTTAATTAATTTTCATAAATCCCAATCCTTCATTGTCTTGTGTTCCCGAATACTCCTTTGTACCGTGCTGAGTGATACAAGCTCTCAGCTCCTGCATTGTGCATATAACACGCTGTGTCGTTGTATATGACCCTGCAGTGCATAACAAGGAAAATATAGAGATTACAGTTACTTTCATTCTTTTTGAGGGCTCTTAACTGCATGTTTAACTCTATCAATCACCTGATTGCCACGCTGTGATCCAAACAACACTTTGTTTTGCTATAAAATAACTGTTCTGATTATCTGCTGCTTCTTTCTCTTTAGCAACAGACTATTTCATGCGTTTACTTTGAAAATTACACTGTAAGGACCACTTGCGGTTGCGATGGAGGGGTGGTAAAGAAAAAAAAAAGGTGGGTCGCATTACCACCCCCCTTAAAGAGGAACTGCAGTCTGCTCACATAATTTGTAATAAAAACATATTTGCCATTCTGAAACTTCCCTCCATCCACTTTGCATATTATTTTATATATATACGGTGGAACCTTGGATTACGAGCATAATCCGTTCCAGGAGAATGCTCGTAATCCAAAGTACTCGCATATCAAAGCGAGTTTTCCCATTGAAGTCAATGGAAACGAAAATAATTTGTTCCGCATTGACTTCAATGGTATGCAGTACCGCATGCGGCCAGAGGCGGGGGGCGCTGGAGAGCCTCAGAAATGGCCGAAAAGAGGACACATCGGCTGACCTCCGCAAACCTCAGAAAGACTTTGTTCCCGAGATTTGCCGAGGTCAGCTGTGCTGTCCTCGGGCCTTTCCGTGCATTTCCGAACGGCGCTGATCGGCTGAGACGTTCGGCTCTGCTTGGCTCCGTCACCCCCCACCTCAGGCCAAAAGCGGTACTGCACACCCCTTTGGCCTGAATCGTACTAATTTTTGCGAGACAACACTCGCAAACCGAGTAACGATTTTTTAAAGTACAGTGCTCGTATTGCACAACGCTCGTTAACAGCGTTACTCGCAATCCGAGGTTCCACTGTACTGTTATTCTGTACTTGCCAAATATGCTGCATAAATCTCCCTCTACTGAGTCTGGCTGCAGCCATTTTAACTGTGGGCAGCTGAAGCTGCTGCCTGTTCACTTCCTTGATTTTCACAGACACACAGAGGCACACCTCCAGCTCGGCAAAAAAAAAAAAAGACCGACAATTTTGATAAAAAGAAAACAATAGTTTTTACTTTCTACTAAACACATCCAATAAAAAAAAAATGAAAAAAAAAATCAAATTTCTTCATCAATTCAGGCCAATATGTATTCTTCTACATTTTTTGGTAAAAAAAAATCCCAATAGGTGTATATTGATTGGTTTGCGCAAACGTTATAGTGTCTACAAACTATGGGATTTTTTTGTTGTTGCTAGTAATGGCAGCAATCAGCGACTTATAGCGGGACTGCGATATTGCGACAAACAGTTGGACACTAACTGACACTTTTTGGGGACCAGTGACACTAATACAGTGATCAGTGCTAAAAATATACACTGTCACTGTACTAATGACACTGGCTGGGAAGGGGTTAAACAGGGGCGATCAAAGGGTTAACTGTGTGCCTATCCAGTGTTTGAGTGTACAGTGTGGGAGGTGCTTTTACTAGGGAAAGACATGGATCCTAGTACCTGCCCCATATAGTGCCCCATTGATGGTGTCAGTTGGGGGAAAGATGCTCCATCATTGGTGCCAGTTGGTGGAATACAGGAAGTCCCAGAGTTACGAACATCCGACTTGCAAACGACTCCTACTTACGAACGGGAGGTTGCGTGGCCACTTTTCGACGGCAGGCACATTCGACGGAACCTTTGCGATGGCGGGCACATTCGACGGAACCTTTTCAATGGCAGGCACATTCGACGGAACCTTTTCGATGGCGGGCACATTCGACGGAACCTTTTCGATGGCGGGCACATTCGACGGAACCTTTTCAATGGCAGGCACATTCGACGGAACCTTTTCGATGGCGGGCACATTCGACGGAACCTTTTCAATGGCAGGCACATTCGACGGAACCTTTTCGATGGCGGGCACATTCGACGGAACCTTTTCGACGGCGGGCACATTCGACGGAACATCGGAAAATTACGTATCTGCCGTTCTGCGCATGCTGTTCCGAATTACGAACATATTCGACTTAAGAACAAACCTACAGTCCCTAGCCCGTTTGTAAACTTGGGGACTGCCTGTAGTGATGGAATAGGGCCAGATAAAGGCAAGCAAAGGGCCACATCCGGCCCACGGATCCAGTTTAGAGACCACTGCTTTAGAGTACTGCTTTAAATAAAATACAACATGGATATTAGTCTTAATATACTTTAGTCTAACTGTTATTTTCTCTTTCCTTCTTTCCGTATTTTGAATATCTGCGGTTTCACTTAAGCTACATCCTGCAGAAAAGGGTCATTGTGACCCAAAAGATATATATAGTTTTGAGTAATAACACATGTCTATCTACTCCAGATTTCACAATTTATCTAATAGCATAATTAAAGGGGTTGTAAAGGTAAATGTTTTTTCACCTTAATGCATCCTATGCATTAAGGTGAAAAAACATTCGACAGTACCAGCCCCCCCGAGCCCCCGTTTTACTTACCTTACCCCTCAAAAGTCCCACGCTCGTCCCCGTCATCCTCCTCGGTTCTCAGCCTGGCCGTCGATTGGCTACACTGGATGGATTGAAAGCAGCGATGCCATTGGCTGGCGCTGCTGTCAATCACATCCAATGACTCGGCGCGCCGGGGGGCGGGGCCGAGTGATACAGTCGGCGGCTATGGCCTCCGCTGTATCACGGGAGCGCGCCTGCAATAACTCCACACCATGCTCGCTCGCATGAAGGTGTGGAGTCCTTGCGGGGAGGAGCCAAGACAGCCGTCGAGGGACCCCAGAAGACCAGGATCTGGGCCACTGTGTGCAAAACGAGCTGCACAGTGGAGGTAAGTATAACATGTTTGTTATTTTTTTTATTTTTTTTATTTCCTTTACTGATCCTTTAATGAGTTGTTAGCACCCTAAAATGCCTAAAATACGCCAAAAATTTATTATTAATGATTATGGAAATAAATATCCCTGCTTAAAACAGAGACTGCTGGTCTTGTGTCAGTATATGTCAGTTTCTCTAGCATTATGCTATGCAGTATAAAGTAACTCTTTTCCTTCTAGGACACGTGTGGTATCTAAATTCATCTTTGACGAATCCACGTGTTTCAATTGCATGCAGAGAACAGAACTTGTATTAATGCAGAATCCAGTACTACAACAAACAGGAACACTTATGGCAATATCAGCAATGTGTAGCAGAGTAGGTCTAAGATGTGCTGGCAGCGTCTGTCTTGAGGGGCAGAATGCGGCCTTGCCGGTCCGAGACTAATTGGGGAGGTCTTCAGAAGGATAGCCTGTCCCTATCCTTTCCCTACTTGACTGGAACCTCTCTCTGCCGCAAATCACTGTCCCTGTCAGATGGGTGACCTGTCCCTACACTACCCACATGAGTACCAAGGCTGGGAGCCAGGGTCTTAAATAGGCTCTGCCTGACCTAAGATGTCTGCTAGAGTCACATGGAGTGGCAGTATGCAATCAGATAGCTTCCCCAGTGACCCTGAAAACCATAGGGGAATGCTGCTGTGAATGAGCGCCACCTGCAGTGGAGAAGGTAGACTGCACCTGCCTACATGCTGGCAATAAAAAACAGACTTTCCCAAACTGTCGTTCCAAGGTTGAAAATGTACAATTGTCTAAAAGGTCTTGCATGTATTCTGCTAAGTTTTAGGTAAAAAAAAAAAAACCAAGTATGTATTGATTGGTTTATGCCAATATAGTGTCTACAAACTATGCGATATATTTATGGATTTCGTTTTTTTTAATACTAGTAATGGCGGCGATCAGCGACTGCAGACACTAACTGCTATTTTTTACACTTTGTGCGAACCAGTGACACTACAGTGATCAGTGCTAAAAATATGCACAATCACTGTACTAATGACACTGGCTGGGAAGGGGTTAACATCAGAGACGATCAAAGGGTTAACTGTGTGCCTAACCAGTGTTTATGTGTACTCTGTGAGGTGCTTTTACTAGGGGAAGAGATGGATTCTAGTTCTTGCTTTGCAGGAACACAGAATCCATTCCCTCCCCCATCAGAATGACGATCTGTCTTGCTTACATAGGCAGATCCTCGTTCTGTGTTGTTTACTGACGATTGGCGGGTGTCAGAGGACATCGAGTGCCCGGCACCCGCAGATCGGTTTCTGCTGTGAAGAATCAAAGCAGAAGCAGCGGTTTGCTGGTGGTGTGCACACGCCCCCTGCTGGCGGAAATGAATAATCGCGTGTATATACAGTATCTCACAAAGTGAGTACACCCCTCACATTTTTGTAAATATTTTATAATATCTTTTCATGTGACAATACTGAAGAAATTACACTTTGCTACAATGTAAAGTAGTGAGTGTACAGCTTGTATAACAGTGTAAATTTGTTGTCCCCTCAAAATAACTCAATACACAGCCATTAATGTCTAAACCGATGGGAACAAAAGTGAGTACACCCCTAAGTGAAAATTTTCAAAATAGGGACCAATTAGCCATTTTCCCTCCCCGGTATCATGTCACTCGTTAGTGTTACAAGGTCTCAGGTGTAAATGGGGAACAGGTGTGTTAAATTTGGTGTTATCGCTCTCACTCTCTCATACTGGTCACTGGAAGTTCAACATGGAACCTCATGGCAAAGAACTCTCTGAGGATCTGAAAAAAAGAATTGTTGCTCTACATAAATATGGCCTAGGCTATAAGAAGATTGCCAAGACCTCTGAAACTGAGCTGCAGCACGGTGGCCAAGACCATACAGTGGTTTAACTGGACAGGTTCCACTCAGAACAGGCCTCGCCATGGTCGACCAAAGAAGTGTAAGTGCACATGCTCAGCGTCATATCCAGAGGTTGTCTTTGGGAAATAGATGTATGAGTGCTGCCAGCATTGCTGCAGAGGTTGAAGGGGCGGAGGAGGTCAGCCTGTCAGTGCTCAGACCATACGCCGCACACTGCATCAAATTGGTCTGCATGTCTGTCGTCCCAGAAGGAAGCCTCTTCTAAAGATGATGCACAAGAAAGCCTGCAAACAGTTTGCGGAGGACAAGCAGACTAAGAACATGGATTACTGGAACCATGTCCTGTGGTCTGATGAGACCAAGATAAACTTATTTGGTTCAGATGGTGTCAGGCGTGTGTGGCGGCAACCAGGTGAGGAGTACAAAGACAAGTGTGTCTTGCCTACAATCAAGCATGGTGGAGGGAGTGTCATGGTCTGGGGCTGCATGAGTGCTGCCAGCACTGGGGAGCTACAGTTCATTGAGGGAACCATGAATAACAACATGTACTGTGACATACTGAAGCAGAGCATGATCACCTCCCTTCGGAGACTGGGCCGCAGGGCAGTATTCCAACATGATAACGACCCTAAACACACCTCCAAGACGACCACTGCCTTGCTAAAGAAGCTGAGGGTAAAGGTGATGGACTGGCCAAGCATGTCTCCAGACCTAAACCCTATTGAGCATCTGTGGGGGGTCCTCAAACGGAAGGTGGAGGAGCGCAAGGTCTCTAATATCCACCAGCTCTGTGATGTCATCATGGAGGAGTGGAAGAGGACTCCAGTGGCAGCCTGTGAAGCTCTGGTGAACTCCATGCCCAAGAGACAGTGCTGGAAAATAATGGTGGCCACCCAAAATATTGACACTTTGGGCCCAATTTGGACATTTTCACTTAGGGGTGTACTCACTTTTGTTGCCAGCGGTTTAGACATTAATGGCTGTGTGTTGAGTTATTTTGAGGGGACAGCAAATTTACACCGTTATACAAGCTGTACACTCTCTACTTTACATTGTAGCAAAGTGACATTTCTTCAGTGTTGTCACATGAAAAGATAGAATAAAATATTTACAAAAATGTGAGGGGTGTACTCACTTTTGTGAGACACTGTGTGTATGTGTGTGTGTATGTGTGTGTGTGTGTATATATATATATATATATATATATATACACACACATGATCCTGCGCACAGCTGCCACAGCAAAACTGCTACAGAGTTAGGGACCTTAGATTGTGAGCTCCTTGAGGGTAGGGACCGATGTGAATGTACAATGTATATGTAAAACGCTGCGTAATTTGACAGCGCTACATAAGTACCTAAATAATAGACATGTGCACACTGAAATTTTTTGTTTCGGAATTTCGTTTTCGTCCGAAAAATACATTTATTTAGTTACTCCCGAAATTCGTTTTTATTTATTTTGTTTCGTTAAAAAATGCATTAGTCCAAAAATCCGAATTGATTAAGGTCGAATCTGTCAATTGAAGGCTTATGGTGTCTGTTGAATGTTCTAAGAAGATTAGACGAAGCAGCTAAACTGTACGACGCCGCAATCGTACATTTCCGGTTGAATGTTCCGCCCACAAGCTATAGTAGAATTCTAATGTTGTATGACTAGTAATTATATTTATTAATTATTATTACTAGTCAACCAACATTAGATTTCTTCTATAGCCTATGGGCGGAGAATTTCACCATAAATGTCCGCTCGCGGCGATCGTATGTATTTAGCTGCTTCGTCGAATCTTCATGTCTCTATAATGTCAAATCTTTTCTCTTTATGTAGAATAATCTCGGACCAATAGAGTTAAAGGGGTGTTCCAGGCAACCCCGGGCAAAAAAAATAAAAAAATTAAAAGCCAGCAGCTACACATACTGCAGCTGCTGGTTTTTAATAAATGGAGACTTACCTGTCCTGGTGTCCCTCGATGTCGGCACCGCAGCTGATGTTTCACATCAGCTGTCGGGTGCTGCCGTCGCCATTGCGGGTAAGGGAACCCGGCAGTGAAGCCTTTTGGCTTCACGCCGGGAACCCTACTGCACATGCGTGAGGCGCCGCTCCTCTCTCCTATTAGCCCGGCGGCCAGGGGAGGAGGAGGAGGGAGCCCCGCGGTGACGTCACCGCCACGGCTGGACTCCAGGAAGTGGGAAAGGATGCCTGTCTTTGACAGGTATCCTGCCCCCCCCCCCCCCACGAAAGGTGCCAATTGTGTCACCGGAGGGGGGGAGGAATCCGATGAGCGGAAGTTTCACTTCAGGCCCCTTTCACATTGAGGTGCTTTGCAGGCGCTATTGCGCTAAAAATAGCGCCTGCAATGCGCCCTAAAAAAGCCCCTCAATTGTATCCAATGTGAAAGCCCGAGGGCTTTCACACTGGAGCGTTGCGCTTGCAGGAGGGTCAAAAAACTCCTGCAAGCCACATCTTTGAGGCGCAATAGGAGCGGTAAAAATACAGCTCCTATAGCGCCCCTGCCCATTGAAATCAATGGGGTAGCGCCTCCAAAACGATCGTAAAACACCACAAAGAGGCATTATTGCGAGCGTTTTTAACCCATTTTTGGCCGCTAGCGGGGGTTAAAATCCCCCCACTCGTGCCCGCAAATCGGGGCAAAAACGACGATATAGCGGCACTAAAAATAGCGCTGCTATACCGCCAGCGCATCCAGCGCCTCAGTGTGAAAGTAGCCTTAGGGTGGAACTCCGCTTTAAGGTTAGGCACATTCGACCACAGGTTCAATAGACACAGATTGTTATTGTCAACGTCATGTCGAATTTTCTATCTATATCAAACTGTTGTCGCAACGAAAACTAAAATAAAGCATTTGTTTATGTCGGATCTTTCAGATTTCGGATTCTGCGCTTTCGTTATCAGTTATTAAAACGATAACGAAAATACCCGAAATTCGGACGAAAATGCATTCGGACGAATACTTAATAATAATAATAGAGCGGTCAGCAAGTGGTGTGTACATTATCCATAGCCTTGTACCATAGGATATATTTTAATGTATCTAATCTTGAAACAGAAATACATGCACAGATAACTGTGAGTTTGGAACCGCAGGCAACCTTTTGTAATTTTAATTTTAATTAAAAAAAATTGTTACCGTATATACACATTTTTTTGTGCTGAAAATGCCCCCCTCGGCTTATACTCGAGTCACCTTTTTGCGCCTGATCTCCCGGACTTTGGGGACCCGGTACCGGCCGGTCATAGGTCCCCTGGACCCCAAACTTGGCACACATGTAGCCCCACTCTTCCTCTGCAAGTGTGCAAAGTTTGTTGTCCGGGGGACCTACGGCCGGTGAGCACTGTTTTTTCAAAGCCGGGCACCCCTTCCATAGACTTCCATGTTAAACTGTCATTTCTCTGGTGAATTTGGGGACCCGGTACCGGCCAGTCGTAGGTCCTCTGAACCCGGAACTTGGCACACATGTAGCCCCATTTCTCCTCTACAAGTGTGCAAAGTTTGTTGGCTGGGAAGCACCGATTTTTCAAAGCCCCTTCCATAGACTCCCATGTTAAACGTCAGTCTAGTCATGGGCACAGTGAGGCATGGGCACAGTGAGGCATGGGCACAGTGAGGCATGCGCATGGACAAAGTGAGGCACAGTGAGGCATGGGCACAGTGAGGCATGGGCACAGTGAGGCATAGACACAGTGAGGCATGGGCACAGTGAGGCATGGGCACAGTGAGGCATGTGCATGGACAAAGTGAGGCAAAGTGAGGCACAGTGAGGCATGGGCACAGTGAGGCATGGACACAGTGAGGCACAGTGAGGCATGCAGATGGACACCCTAGGCTTATAATCGAGTCAATAAGTTTTCCCAGTTTTTTTGTGGTAAAATTAGGTGCCTCAGCTTATATTCGGGTCGGCTTATACTCGAGTATATACAGTACTTCAAAAATGTATACAAATGTAATATAAATGAGGTTAAACATAAAATGTCTTTGTATGCTGTAGTATTAACAATACCCTCCGCTGGAAACCCTTTGACTCAATAATTTGGAAGGATAATACAACATACTGTTGGCCAGATAGTCTTTGAATTTTAGAATTTCTTAACATCTGTGAATTTACGTGAGTGGGGTGGACAAAAGAATGTGAAGGTTTTTTGTTTTTGTTTTGTTTTTCTAATGTTTTAATTACATAAATGCTTTAATACATATTATTTTTATCAATAACATATATTTACGTCTGCTTTTTATTATTGCAGCTTCAAGCAGCAGCCAGCGAAGCAACAGGAGGAAAACAACGTCAGAAATCTCTGCGAACAACAGACAAAAGACAAAAGGTTTTTTTTTCCCCCTACATTCATTTTACTAATTGTGTCTTTAAGCTGCAAAGCGTTGCTTTATGCTGTAAAAAAAAAAATGTGATTATTTCCAGTGAATAGGGAAATCGATGCCTTGTGTCTGGGAGGCAGGTAGGCTTTTCTGTGGCCACAGACGCGAGGAGATCATTGTGTGTTTCGAATCTTGGTAAAGAATTTGCAAGTAAGAACGCGGTGACAATGTGAATGGAAATTCTAATGACTTGTTTCAGCGGTCCTATTATCTCGGCAGTGCATTAGAGTGTAATCTGTGAAACGTGTCAGGCATGGAAGCTTAGGAGCATGCCAATATATATGTTTATCACTTCCCGCACTCCACTCTCTCTCCTCTCCATCTCGATGTCACCGGCACAGTATAGCCCCCATGTCTCAGGTGACATTTATAAAAAGGGCCGCGCTATTGTCCCCAGCTAGGTAAACAGGCTAGCTACTTATTTTGCAAGGCAACCTGCAACTTCTAGATAAGAAGTCGCCTTTTTAAGATAACGTGCGCGGTGCGGACGGCAGTCTCGATGAATATGGGAAATTAAAAGCACATTCAAGACGGAAGAACCTCAATTCATTTAGGAGCAGTTGGCATTCTTTAAAGTCTGACTCTGGTTTGGGGAATATTTTAGCAGTGAATTCAGAATTTTTTTCACCAATATAAATGTTTTCCTAATTTTGGCTCTTAAATATTTATTTTTGCTGCTCCTCCTTCTTTAACCACTTGACCACCGGAAGCTTTTACCCCCTTCATCGGCGCGGAATGTTTCGCTATTCAGCACTGTACAACTTTTACTAGTAGTGCAAAGAAAAAATGGCTGCACACTACGGCTGGTCCTTTATTTAAAGTGACGCTATAGGTTCAAATTATTTTTTGGGAAAATAACAAACATGTCATACTTACCTCCACCGTGCAGCTAGTTTTGCACAGTGTGGTCCCGAACGCCGTTTTCTGGAGTCCCTCGGCAGCTCTCTCGGCTCCTCCCCGCTGTCAGAAACCATGAATCAGACCGAGACAGAAGTACAGTTAAATCACACTTGTTTAATAATGATGATAAAAAGGTAAACAGAGTAAGCGTAGTCAAAACCTAGTCAGAGTTAAATAACCGGATCGGGTAGTCAGCCAAGCCAATGTCAGAGAGCCAGAGATAAATGTAGTAGTACAGCAAGCAGGATCAGGAGCCAGAAGGAACATCAGCCGAGCAAGTCTTCAACAGGAACGCAGGAGAAAGTCTGTGATGTTGACCAAGGCGAAGGCAGAGATGAAGTGAGCTGGATGGCTTTAAGTAGGCAGGACTGACGAGCAGATCATCAACAGGTGAGTCACTGCGGAGAGAAAGGAGCTGGCAATTAGCCGACAGCTGAGCGGCCAGCTCAGAGAAGGAAGGGCTGAGCCCAGCCCTGACACCCACATCAGATAACCCCCTCTGGGAAGCGCTCTCCCAAGGGGGTTACCTTCAGGCACGCTCCTGAGTCCAGCATTCGGCGTCCATAGCCGCCAAATGCAGGACTCAGCCCCACCCCCCGGGTGCCCGCGTCATTGTATTTGATTGACAGCAGCGGGAGCCAATGGCTGCGCTGCTATCAATCTATCCAATGAAGAGCCGAGAACCCCGGGCAAAGATCCAGCGCGTTCTCGACGCGGGACTTTCGAGGGCTCAGGTAAGTAAAACGGGGGGCTGGGGCTCTTCCTCTGGGACATTTTTGAAGCTGGGCCCCCTGATGATGCGGGCCAGGTCTGCCCTCCTCCAGCGTGTGGAAGCCAATGCCTCCTGAGATAGGTGACATGCAAATCCCAGGAGGCTTCAGGAGCCAGGGCACATCATTCTTCCCTAGGTAAAAAATGGGGCAAGGGTGGTGAGCTAGATGAAAAAGTGAGGGCAAAAAGGCCAGTTATATTACCCTGTGTTAGAAAGGGGGGGGGGGAGAAATTCAATGGGCGGTTTTTATTTTTATTTTGAAGGTCGACTTTAAGAAAAATAGAGCCTTCCAATGGGTTAATCAAGAGAAATGAAAAAAAAAAAAAAGAGAAAGAGAGAAATGTGGAGTATATAAAGTAGGATGTGTTGTGTGAGGACACCTGTCTGCCACCGAATACATTAAAGCTGAATTTTTTTAATTTTCTTCCAGTTCTGGCAATGCGCATAAATTTACAGTACAAAAAGGTTAACACTGATTCATAACGAGATGGGGAGAGTGCGTTGCGGATCTGAGACATCACTGCGTTAGCACTGGCCTGGAAAGGAGTCTGTTGGCTGCTTTAAAAAAAAGGCGGCAGGGTTGTCGCTGCAGCAAGAGGATGGAATATATTTAAAGGGAGAATATAGATTGTGAATATGTACTGTATATGTGAGTGTAATCAGCTCATTGCAAACAATCTTATGGATTTGTGTTAGTGACTTATAAAGAGGGAATATGTTTTTATGTAGAGATCATGATGGAAGCAAAGACATTTGCTCATTATATACTGTATACTGTAAATTCTATGCTTCCTGTCTAGTAGTCCTGCACAATGGTTGTGTTTTACTGATCTTAATTGAAAGCAATAGACTCTTGGCAGTCGTTAATGACATTAAACCTTGACTATGCTTGTGTAGCGGGGTCTCCTTTAAGACTCATTGGACTACCTTTCCCAGAAACCCCTTTGGCACCCAGGGTGCAATGTTGTCACCACAGAGACTCATGGGTGGAGCTATATAAGGGGGAGGCGAGGCTAAGCTCGGCCTCTTTGGGACACGAGACTTCAGTGGATAGATATTCCTGTGCGGATCCGCTGTGGTGCAAGGCCTGAAGCCTGGGGCCTTGCGCAGCTACCCAAAGAGCCTTCCACCCTATTGCGAGCCTGGGTGGCATCTGACTTGGTCATCCTCAACCATTGCTGAGCCGGAGACCCGACCGCTGGAGACGCTGTGTGTGGAGACACAGCAGGTGGAAGTCCCGGACTGGGATCGCGTCCGGAGGGGTGAGCGAGCACCTTCTCAATCCATATACTTTACACTATTGTTAGGCCTACAGACTGCCGTGGCCCACCAGTTCATATTTGAGTCCCCGCTGGAGATCCATAGCAGAACTGAGTCAAGAGGATCTCTAGTGAAGTGCTCCGTGTTGGTACTTTTACCCCCCCCCCCTTTTGGATTACAAATGTGTTCCTGAAATGTGCACCACCATTTAAAGACTTGCATGCGAAGAATTCATCTCCTAGAGACTGAGTTATAGGGTCAGGCCAGGGATTCTTTTACTACTTGCATTGGCGTCTGAATTTTCCATAGAGCATAAGCTACATTACCCTAGACTAACTGTGCCAGAGTGGGTCGAGTGAATTGCCGGGGGTTGGCGGAGCTGTCTTCAGGGCCCAAAACTAATACTGCGGCCCTCTTAGATGAGGGTATCGCTACACTTAAGATTAGGAATAAGCTTAAGGTTTGGTTTTTCATTGCAAGCCGAACATCATGTATAATAGCAGTATTTCTTCCGCTATTACACATGACAGCTTCCCACTGTCAATGGTTGTTCAGGAGGGCACCTGCCGGCATCCTTAACTATAGAAAGCCACGTGCCTTGAACATGGTGGGGGAGAGCGCCTTGCCAGGGGCTGCCCCTGTAAAGCACCTTGTCCCCATATTGATGAAGACAAAGGCCTTTTCCCCACAACCCTGGCCCGGGGGTTGTAGGGGTCTGTGGGTGGGGGGGAACCATGGAAGCCCCCTTTAACAATGAGGGGGGACCCAGATCCCACCCCTCCATATGAGTATGAGGTTTCAATGGTTGTTAAGGATGCTGGCAGGGGCCCTCCTGAACTATAGAAAGCCACGTGCCCTGAACATGGTGGGGAAGAGCGCCTTGCCAGGGGCTGCCCCTGTAAAGCACTTTGTCCCCATGTTGATGAAGACAAAGGCCTCTTCCCCACAACCCTGGCACGGGGGGTTGTAGGGGTCTGCAGGTGGGGGGCATATCTGAAAGTCCCCTTTAGCAATGAGGGGAAATACAAATCCCACCCATCCATGTGAGTATGAGGTGCATAGTACTCCCACTTATTATTAAAATAAAAGTTGTAACCTAGCATTAAAAATCGAAATGTTTATAAAAAAAAAAAATCCCCCAATAATGTCCCTCAATGCAAATCCTCTGTCAATTATGTCATTATGCAAATCCATGTCAATCACAATGCCAGACGACCACCAAACCTGCTGCAATAAAAGAAAATGCTGCTGATAAAACATGCCCCTGCTTATTATTGCAGGTGGAGTACAAAAATTACAGCGACTTACGCGTTTCGGCTGTTAGCCTAAATCATACCCATCATCCTACTCCTTTCTGTAGCACCTGGCAGTTCCAACTATTAGAATACTACCACAGAGCATGCCTAAAACAGGACAGGTAGTCGTAGAGTGGTCAGCATAATCAGTACACTACTAGGGACACATGCTAAAGATAAAGGTTATCAGGTAAGAGGAGGGTATTAGTGCAGGAAATTAACTTTTAACCTTCATTTTCCAGCATTCTATTCTGCCCTTAGTAGCACTCCAGCATTGGTGTAAATCGGCGCTAAACGATACAGTACTGAATATGTGTTATCTTAATGTAGCACCCAATAGTGTGCTACTAGAATAGTGCAGGCAAATTAATTAGCTCATGGTAAAACGAGTCTTGAATCTGGGTCATGAGTTTATTGCAGGTCAGGCTGGATGACTCATATAGGCAGGTGCCTCCCCCTGATTCTGAAAATTAGGAGAAACTTCTAGAAGTTAGTGGGCGGAGGCCAGGAGGGTTGATCTGCAAATCTCAGGCAGTGGGCCTGGCACAGTGACTAAGGTGGCCCTTAAATATGGGTCATGCTGGCAGGGAAGTCGGGTGGAAGATGGAATGCTAAGGAGACTGTTGGTGGCCCTAGAGGGGAACCCCTGCCGGGAGGGGCTCTGCCTTAGGCTGGAGCTCAGGCTTGCTTGGTAGGATCCTGACAGCAGTTTGGTTTGAAAGGAATCTGCATCATCAGCACAGTTAGGGACATACAAGGGGAAAGACATGTAGTAAGCCTTTCTGGAAGAAAGCATTGAGCTTAAATCTTTCCTTTTCCTTGCCCTGGGAGATCTTCAGTAGCAGCTGGTGAAGAAGCAGCCAAGTGGGCTAGTAGTTCCCGCAGTCAGTAGAACTGGGACCAGTGTCTACAGTGGAGTTGGAGTGTATGCATCCTACAAAACTTTGTGCTACTTTCTAAGAGACTGAGAGTTCCTAGTCCTTAACCACTTGCCCACTGCTGCATGACGATATACGTCGGCAGAATGGCACGGCTGTGCATATCAACGTACTTGTACGTCGCCTTTAAGCCACAGCGTTGTGGCTCGCCGCAAGCTCCGTGAGTGTCACAGCGGGTCCTGCGGACTTCATGTCCGCCAGGAGTCCCGCGATCGTCTCACGGAGAGGAAGAATGGGGAAATGCTGATGTAAACAAGAATTTCCCTGTTCTGCTTAGTGACAGGACACTGATCACAGCTCCCTGTGATCGGGAGCAGTGATCAGTGTCGTGTCACACATAGCCCATCCCCCCCCACAGTTAGAACACATCCCTACGACAAACGTAACCCCTTCAGTGCCTCCTACGGGTTAACCCCTTCACTGCCAGTGTAATTTTTACAGTAATCAGTGCATTTTTATAGCACTGATCGCTGTTAAAATGACAATGGTCCCAAAATGGCGTCAAAAGTGTCCGATGTGTCCGCCATAATGTCGCAGTCACGATAAAAATCGCTGATCGTCGCCATTACTAGTAAATAAAGAAAATATTAATAAAAATGCCATAAAACTATCCCCTATTTTGTAGACACTATAACTTTTGCTCAATCCAATTAATAAACGCTTATTGCGTTTTTTTTTTTTTTAACCAAAAAATATGTATAAGAATACGTATCGGCCTAAACTGAGGAAAAATTTTTTTTTAGATATATATTTTTGGGGATATTTATTATAGCAAAAAGTAAAAAATATTGCTTTTTTTTCAAAATTGGCACAAAAACCGCAGAGGTGATCAAATACCACCAAAAGATAGCTCTATTTGTGGGGGAAAAAAGGAGATTTTGTTTGGGAGCCACGTCGCACAACCGCGCGATTGTCAGTTAAAGCGACGCAGTGCCGAATCGCAAAAAGTGATTTGCGATTCGGCACTGCGTCGCTTTAACTGACAATCGCGTGGGCAGCCAAAGGTCGGGGCATGAAGTGGTTAAGGAGCTTATGCTTTTTTTTCTTTAGAGACTGTCAGTGTCTGGAAGGGAGAAAAATTAAAGGACTTGCACATAGGGAAGAAGTTGTCCCTGGTTTTTCTTCTTTGATTTAAGTTGGGCATCCCATATATCCCTTCACCCCATCCATGTTGTTACCCCTAATAAAACATAAAACCAAGCCAAGGGATGTTTGGATGCAAGCGGAGAATGCGTGTTGCCCGGCTGTGCAGGAGTAGGGGAACCAGTTACTAGCGGCCCCTGTGGGGGTATTGCTATATTAACATCCACACAAATGTTATGTATGTAATTTGCCTCAACAGCCTCCCTCATAGGGTCCTCTCCCACGTCTGGGCTCCATAGCAGCTGTGTGGGCTGCTATGGCTTTTGTTGCACCATTGGTTGTAGTGTTTACTGGATCAGTAGCTCACCTAATGTATGGGGGAAGGGATCCTTTTCCTCCCAGGTTGAACCTGGCTGGGTTTTCCAGGCTTGTCCCTGGTTGAAGGCAAAACTCTCCCTAAGTGTTAATGCCTTCTTGGTAGGAATGAGGTCTGCATTGGTCTGGCCATAGGCTGGAGCTCCCATTGATGTGCCCCCTGGGGTGGCATCCCAAAGGTGCCAAAAAAACATTATGGGTATCGGACCCCCACTGAGTTCCACTGGTACTACGTGCATGTAGGGTGACCACATTTCCAAACTGCCATTCAGGGACACACTCCCTCTCTCACCTTCCCCAAAAAAAGATGAGGGGGGACGGGGAGAAATGTAGTCTCAGGGGTTGATGGGGAATTTGGCGGCGGGTTATTTGTCAGGTGAATGTGCCACTTGCCACCAGATGCAGTGCCGCTTGCCACCCATAGCCTGCCATCAGATGCAGTGCTGCTGTTACTCCCTCTGCATGAGCCTTGTGCGTAGAAGGAAAGGAGTGGCGTCACTATCTGGAGAGTGAAGATCACACCAGTCCCTGCTGCTTGCCGCTGGGTGCCGGAGGAGGAGGAGGAGGTGCTGAGGTGGGTGGGGACAGCAGTGCTGCACTAGACGCAGGCCTCGCTCCCGGTCTCACTGTCTGAGAGTAAATGGTCACTGGTTGCAAGGTGCCAGGAAGCGCTGGCCCTAGCAACCAGTTCTGGAAATGTAGTTATTAGTTAGTAGGGGGTGGCTGTGTCCTCTATTTCATTCCGGGACATTGTATTGTCCCGGAATGAAGGTGCCCAGGACCCAGGACAGACATGTTAATTGCGGGACAGTCCCGGGCAATCCGGCACACGTGGGCACCCTACGTGCATGTCATCTTTTCTTGCACTCAGCTCGTCTTTTGGCTAGGCTTTTTTTTTTATTCACAAAGATGGAGGGTGCAGGTTTTTTGGGGCCTGCCCTGACGTCAGGTAGAGGATATGTGGCCCTTGGGTCTCTTTTTTTTCCTTAAACAGGGGTCTCTTTTCGGGAAACCCTCACAAAGTACTTGGAGGACCTCTGGTAGCTCTGGCTTTGTCCTAGGCAGACCAAGAGTACCTTGCCCCTGTCAGGAGCATTGCATCCCGGTGGGGATCAGGGGTTCAGGTACTCCCTCTTCCTCAGCGATACCTTTGTGCACTTTTTTGTGTGCTGTCATTTCATGGTTGACTTTTTTTGTTCACAGGAATTGACAAGCACTGCACCACGGAACTGGCTACGGAAAAAAAAAATGGTAGCTCGCCTAATGTTTTCACTTTTTGCCTGGAATTGCTCTATAATCAACAGTGAAGATCAGACATAAGGCATTATTCAGAATATGTAGAAATCTATAAACTGACAGTAAGATAATTAAACTATAAATAAACTGGCATTTAGTAGTATTACAACAATATTTTTTGAGCTAACGGTTTCACCATAAGTGATAGCATAATAGAAATTAAAGCAGCTCTGTCGCTTACATAAAAAAAAAAAAAAATGCTTCTTTGCAAAAGACACTGGTACTTACCTCTATGGTGGGTTATCTCTTCAGCATTGAACACTTCTATGTCTGTTGGATGCTGTCAGAGTTATAAAAAAACACCTCTATGGGGAAAAAAAAGACATTGAAGCCTGCAGTAGCAAAGAAACAGGTAAGTATATCACCTTTTTCTTCATCCCCTAGGAAAAAGGAGCAGTAGTGGGCCCACCTTCCCGCTTTTTTAGCTTTAATGTGCATTGAAAAGCTTTTTAATGTTGTTTCTTTGATTTCAAAAGAAAACACATCAAACAAAAACTCAAAAGTCTGAATTCAGCAAGATTTTTTTTTTGTTGGAGTTATGTCTCGTACACACGGCCAGGATTTCCGACGGGAAAAAGTCAGTCCGGAATCCCGACGGGAAAAAAGTGAGCTGGTTCTCTTTTTTTTGCCGGCGGTTTTGGCAGTTTTCCCGTCGGAAAAACTGCGAGGGAGCATACACACGGCCAAAAGCTCTCATCGCAGTTTTCCCGTCGGAAAACCCGGTCGTGTGTAAGAGGCATTAGGCTTATTTTTTTGAAAAATTTTTGTCCAAATTTTTTGCAAGCAACGCTTGAAAGTGTCTTTCATTTTATATAGTTCTGTCACATAGGGAACCTGTTACCTAAAAATATCTGAACTCATTTGAATTATTTTAGTAACATTCTGATAAGGAGCTGACTTAAGAAAAAGAACTAGAAAAAGAGACAAACTCTGAAAATTCAGCAAGGTTGGTTGCTTTGGGGACATCTTATACCAGCCTTCCTCAACCAGGGTTCCTCCAGAGGTTATAAAGAAAAGAGGGCGCACCAGTCTTGTGCATTATCCTTTAGTAAATTTATAGTGGAACCTCGGATTGCGAGTAACGCGGTTAACGACCGTTTCGCAATACGAGCGCTGTATTTAAAAAAATCCTTACTCGGTTTGTGGGTGTTCTCTCGCAAAACTAGCAGGATTCAGGCCAAATCGGTTTGTAGTACCGCGTTTGGCCTGAGGTGGGGGGGGGCGGGGCCGAGCAGAGCCGATCGCAGCCGATCGGCGCCATTTGGAAATGCACGGAAAGGCCCGAGGACAGCTCAGCTGACCTAGGCAAACCTCGGGAACAGAATCTTTCCGAGGTTTGCCGAGGTCAGCCGAGGTGTCTTCAGGCCTTTCTGGACGTTTCTGAGGCTCTCCGGTGCCCCCCACATCTGGCCACATGCAGTATTGCATGCTATTGAAGTCAATGCGGAACAAATTATTTTTGTTTCCATTGACTTCAATGGGGAACCTCGTTTTGATATGCGAGTACTTTGGATTACGAGCATTCTCCTGGAACGGATTATGCTCGTGTAGCGGGTATGTACTTTTGTGAATGTTTAATTCAGGTGAAGACATCAGTGATGTCTTGTTCCCTGCGACCCAGCAGGTGGCGCTGTCACTTTGGACCGGGGTTGAACCATCACTGCAGTGCCGTACCCTTTGTGACCTCTCGCAGCGGTTGTACGGCGGGGCGGGGAACCCGCCGTGTTTGCTGGGGGAGGGTATAAAGGGGGCGGACATCTTCGCCACGAGGTCCGAGCCCCAGGCACCTTTAGCCTGGGGGCTGCTGTCCGCGGTCGGTGTCCAGGCGGCCTAGGCCTGGACAAGAGGAGTTCGGGAGTCATCCCAGACACCCTCAGTCTGGGGTGAGGTACATCATTCAGGCCTGGGGCCCAGCTTCTTCCACTGGGTCCCGCCCGGGAGGAATCGTCCTAAGGTGCCCACAGTATCGGGTACCTAAATCCAGGCATAACGGACCGTACAGGTGACCTTCCCATAGATCTGGTGCAGCATATTGCCAGTGCCGGGACAGGGCCCCCGGAGACTGTCGGGATGGATGTCCTTTCCAAACAGGGGCTGTATTCACATGGAAGGTGGTCCATGTTCTAAGGTCGGTGGCAGAGACCGTTACATTCAGGCCTGTGGCAGGGGCCTCAACAGTTCACTCGGTAGGTGGCAGCTACCAACCTCACGGTCAGTGGCAGAGACCGTGCGCCAAGCCTATTCGCACGCAAAAGGAATAGGAGAGTTAATTTGTGCCTGGGCCTACTCGTATCCACACCCCTGTCTGTCTGTTACAAGAGTTCAACTGATTATGTTCATCCTGGCAAATGGAGAAATAAAAGAGTGTTGGACTTTTAATGGTGTGGGGCTCTATTACTGGCAGACACATCTCCACGAAGGAAGCAGAGGCTCCGTATGCAATGAACAGACCCGAAGGTAAATCAAGTGACTTTGCTCAACCCTCATACACATACGAGGTGAGAGCTTGGCGTAGTGTTCCTGCACTCTCTCTCCCAGGTACCCCTAGACAACAGCCGCATAACCGATAAAGAGAGAGAGAGAGAGTGAGGCCGCTACACTCGTAATCTGAGGTTCCACTGTATTTGTAAAAACAGATTAAAAACTACTCACAACATGTGAAGATAATTCGTTTTGTAAAAGCCTCCAAATGGTGGCAGTCAATCAAGGTACGACAGTCTCCAGATGGTGAAGGAGAGGACTTAAGGACCACTGCTGGTTGACATGTTTCGAGGGCATACCTTCTTCCTCAGAGCCTTCGAAACATGTCAGCCAGCAGTGGTCCTTAATGATGCTGTAAAGACAGTCCTGCTCCCGACTACCTGTCAAATGGCCTCTGAAAAGTGTTCTATTGTGGATTGCTTCTCAGAGGGGCAGCAAGAGCTTCCACGTGTGTAAACAAGCCCTTAGAGGAAGATTCTTCCCAATGACCACAAGTGCAAGGAACTTTCTTCTAACTGATCTCCATACTGACATATTAGGAGTTGTAGATCTAGTCCTTATTAGATGGGGTCCCTGAAACCAAAAAGCTATTTCAAGGGTTCTGCCATGTTTGAGAAAGATTGTTTTATACTGCAGAAAAACATATATCTGGTTATCATTGTGGGCTAATGGTGCCAGACTCCGTGATTTGATTGTCTAGTGCCTGGCAAACGCCTGATCCCGGCAGCTTGGCAGAGTGACAGTTTTTCTTTTGATTGTTGATTTTTACGAAGCAGTGAAGTATCAGGGTCACACATTCACAATTTATCATACGGTATATCAAGTATATTGACTGCCTCTCATAAATCATGTATTCATTACCCATTATTGTGCCGACTCCGGCATGTTAATGAGAGAGGTGAAAGACAGCGGTCGCGACCGGCGGAAATTGCACAAAGCAGAAGTATTTAAAGAGGTTCTTCTGAGAAAGAGATAAAGTAGATGTAAACCCAATCACTAAAATCTGATATACGTTTTAACAAGGCAAAAGTCTTTTTTCAAAATGTTATATCTGTTGCTTTTGTTAAAATAATACCTGATGATCCTGCCATGAAGGCACTTCCTGTTATAGGGTGACAACGCTCTGTCTTTTCATCCTAATTGTTCTCCTCTGTTGTCACCCTGCTAGAAAAGAAAAGTATCACCAGCGCACCTTTGGATTACAAAGAGGATCACAGTGTTGGCCACCAAACGATGCAACGTTTCGGGGTCACTGATGACAATCAGCAGTAACAGGCACAAAGGGGTCCATTTCTAAAAATTTCCTATGGGAATGTCTAAGCATTTGCACAGCCATTGTGAATATTCCCTATAGTGTGTTTTATTTGTGTAATTCCTTTAACAACTTGTCGACCAGCCGCCATCATTATACTGCAGCAGGTTGGCACGGCTGCATGAATCGCCGTAGGTGTACGTTGGCCGCTTTAAGGGCTCTAGGGGGCGCATGCGGAGCTGATGCACGTGGCCGGCGGCTGCGATGTTTGCCAGCATCCCGCAATCG
The DNA here is from genome assembly GCA_029206835.1 of Rana muscosa. NCBI lineage: Eukaryota > Metazoa > Chordata > Amphibia > Anura > Ranidae > Rana > Rana muscosa. Next base: position 59,957,817 of record CM055116.1, on the reverse strand, counting down.
CTTGTCAGAGACCCAGAATGGGGACCTGTCAATGTAAACAGACAGATCCCCGTTCTGTCAGGGAAGGAGAGAGAGATCTGCTGTTCCTAGTGATCAGGAACAACGATCTGTCTCCTCCTCCAGTCACTACATTGCCCCCACAGTTAGAAACACCTCCCTAGGGATCACTTAACTCCTGGATCGCCCCCCTAGTGTTAACCCTTTCCCTGTCCGTGTCATTTATACAGTAATCAGTATCTATTTTTAGCTCTGATCGCTGTATAAATGTCAATGGTCCCAAAAAAGTGTCAAAAGTGTCCGATCTGTCCGCCGCAATGTCGCAGTCCCGCTAAAAAAAATGCTAATCATCGCCATTACTAATGTAAAAGAAAAAATGATAATAAAAATGCCATAAATATATCCCCTATTTTGTAGACGCTATAACGTTTGCGCAAACCAATCAATGTACGCTTATTGCGTTTTTTTTTAATCAAAAGTATGTAGAAGAATACATATCGGCCTAAACTGATGAAGACATTATTATTATTATTTTTGGGATATTTATTATAGCAAAAAGTAAAAAAAAAAAAATTTAAATTTTCACTTTTTTTGTTTATAGCGCAAAAAATAAAAACCGCAGATGTGATCAAATACCACCAAAAGAAAGCTCTATTTGTGGGGGAAAAAGGACATAAATTTTGTTTGTGTACAGCATCGCACGACCGCACAATTTTCAGTTAAAGCAACGCAGTACCGTATTGCAAAAAATGTCCTGGTCATTAAGGGGGTAAATCCTTCCGGTCCTTAAGTGGTTAATCATTAGCTGCATCTAGGGGCCAGTATTTGGAATTTTCCTTAATAAAGGCAATTGTGAAAATACTATATTTTGGCCACTAGAAGGAGCTGATGATCATAGGAAATACACATATTAGACACATTAAGGGGATTATCGTGTGAATGCTGAGGTACAGTGGATCCTCGGATTATGAGCATAATCCGTTCCAGGAGAATGCTCGTAATCCAAAGTACTTGCATATCAAAGCGAGTTTCCCTATTGAAGTCAATGGAAACGAAAATAATTTGTTGCGCATTGACTTCAATGGCATGCAATACCGCATGCGGCCAGAGGTGGGGGGGGGGCGCCGGAGAGGCTTGGAAAAGGCCAGAAAGGCCCAAGCACACCTCGGCAATCCTCAGAAAGGCTCGGAAACTGAGTCTTTCCGTGTCTTTCCGAGCATTTCCGAACGGCTGCAAACGGCGCCGTTCGGCTCCGCCCACCTCAGGCCAAACGCGGTACTGCACACTGCTTTGGCCTGAATCCTGCTCATTTTGCGAGACAACACTCGCAGACCGAGTCAGGATTTTTTCAAATACACTGCTCTTATTGCGAAACGCTCGTTAACCGCATTACTCGCAATCCGAGGTTCCAGTGTGTTCGCACAGCATTTTTCTTTTCTTTTTTTTTTTTTTTTTTTTTTTTTTTTATAAATAGATCCCATAACTTAAATAACCCAAACCCACCAAGAACATACTCACTGCCACAAGACTAATCTCCATGCTGCATAAACAAACAAACAATCAATTAACAAATATAAAACATCAATTAACCACAAAGTAAATATCAGAGTACAAAGTAGCATATAGATATGTGCCAGATATCTGTTAAACCTTAGGGCTCTTTCACACGGAGGTCCGTTCAGGTCCGCCTGTCAGTTTTTTAGGCGGACCTGAAACGGATCCTCCATGCACCCCTATGGAGGCACGGATGTCAGCGGAGACATGTCCGCTGACATCCGCTCCGCCAAAGTGTGACGGAGGAAAACCCTATTTTTCCTTCCGTCGGCGGAGCGGATCGGATGACAACGGACTCTACGGTCCGTCGTCATCCGATTCCCCATAGGGGAGAGCGGCGCTCTGACAGGGCGGTCCCTGCACAGTGTGCGGGGACCGCCCAGTCATCCGTCGGCTCAGCGGGGATCAACGGAGCGATCCCTGCAGAGCAAGCGGAGCTTCACGGGGCGGATCTGCACGGATCCGCCCCGTGTGAAAGGGGCCTTAAAGTATATGAGAAGCCAACGCATTCAGTTTAAAATAGAAATGAAAGGCAAACATTTGTGTATACATATGAAAAAAAAACACACATTGTAAGTACCTTTTTTTCCCTTTTTTGTATAAGTGACCATATACCTGTAGCGGGGTCTTCAAAGTTAGTGGGATACACCTGGGGGTAGAGAGACCCAGGTGTGTAATTATGTCAGGGATTAGACCCCTTTTTGTTATTCGTGGAGGATTGGGTGGTGCAATATTCTCCTTGGCCTGTGGGTGGCGACGTACCTACAGGCTCGAGGTAGAATCACTACCACAGTGCTACTTTTTTTTTTGTCCCTTCCTGGAGATGGTACGGCTGGGGCGGGGAACCCGCCGTGGTGTCGATGGGAGGAGATAAAAGGGGGAGACGCCCTCGCCACGAGGTCTTTTGGGGGGGATCATCTCTTCACGCACCCAGGCACCTTAGGCCTGGGTGCGGGCGGTTCAAGGTTCCGGCCTAGGCGTCCTAAGCCTGGCCGGAATGAAGATGGAGTCCATCCCAGGCACCTTCAGCCTGGGGTGAGGTACTATTGAGGAGGCCTGGGACCCGGTGACTCCGACTGGGTCCCGCGAGGGTGAAGTTGCTCCAGGGCGCCCCTTGCGAGGGGACCCGCATCTGAGGTGAGGAGGCTGGGGAGGTCACCCGTCCGAAGACCCAATGCAGTGTCAACCCGGTGACGGATGGGCCTTCGGTAACTCCCTTGGAGGACATCTTCCCCTGATAGGGGCTACAGCGCAGCGGAGGAGCTTTCATCAAGACTCCTGCAACCCCTGGTCATAGCACAGGGAGTGTAGGGACTAGGAACCTGTACAGTGCCTCGACCTGCTTCCCCATCGTATCATGCCGTTGCATTTGACTGTATGTGGAGATACGCAATAAACCTGAGTTTGGACTTTGATGGGTGTATGGACTCTGTTGATGGGAACAAAGGGAGATTCTGGCACGGAAGGACTGACCCTCATAACCAGCACACATTTGGCCCGAGGAAAAGATTGGTACTGGCCTTCACCTCACCCACAGCCATGGGGAGGACATGGGCCGTAGCGCACCTCACTCTGTCGCTCGACATACCCCTAGCTAAAGAGGACGGGGTGAGGCCGCTACACGTGGGGGCTCGTGAGTCCGGGATGAAATGTGTGTTGACCCTGAGGTTTGGAACGGCTGTGTTTGAACTTTGCTGCCCGGAGGAGGTCCGAGCAGGTCGGCCATGTGATTGGCCAAAGTGCGTCCCTGTGCTCGAAGTCGTGGAAATTTCTCTGAAAAACCGGGAGAGGCCCATGCAGAAAGAGCGGGAAGAGGGAGGAGTCCAGCCGTGTGACGAACTACATGTGGGGACTTTTGCTGCACTGCGCCACGAGGCACCCCATGACTGCGCAATTCGTGGGAGGAGACTGAAGGAAGCCCGCGAAAACGTGCAAGTCGTGGGAGGAGTCTGGCCACGTGTGGAGATACACATGGAGACTCCGGCGCGAGGCCAGCGCGTGATGGAGCAGCAAGTGGTCGGAGTGAACTCAGGCTCCCCGTGGATGCCGGTACCTTATCCTTTCAAGATGACTGCATTTGCTGCGCCCATTACAGACACGGGGATAAGGCTCAGGCCCCGAGGACAGTTGGCTCTGTATTCATGCAGAGACACGGAGGCCCTCGGTGTGATCTGTCCCGGATGCTCGGGACTGGTGGTCCAACTAAAGCCATTCGGGCGATGTGAGGCATGCAAGGAGTTCCTTTTTGAGGTTGAACCACACACGGAAAGGCCCCGGGCCCTACGCCTCAACTGCATCACAGGAACCGCCACTCCGGAGGGAGAGATCAAAGCCTTTGCGGAGTTTCCCGTGCGCGCTGACCAGGGCGAAGTGACTGCCCAACCAGAGACTGAGAGAGAAAAATCCGAGGACACTGCTTCGGTCACTACAGACTCCCTGCTCCCACCTCCGAAGAGGAAAGTCGGCCTGGTACAGGCATCCTATGGTCGTGGTCGAGCTTCACCCCGCCGCTTGCCTGGCCTGGATGGCGCCGGTAGAGAAGAGAGTCCCGGACATCCCAGTTCTTCAGAAGGTCCAGGTGAGCCAGGGGCTGGGACTGTGGTGTTGGTTGGAGGTGTCGGGGGTCCACAGTCGGTGGAGCCCGCAAGGGAGGGTAGCCTTCCGTCTACTAGAGACTACCTTCCCGCTGAGATGTATGACACCTCCGACCTAGAGTCATTGTCAGACTGTGGGGATGACGGAGAGATAGACGAACTGTTTCACCGGAAGGGCTGGGACAGACGCCCACTACCTGTGCTGAGTAAACCGCAGGATTCCCCCATGTCCATAGAAGACAGTACGCTCCGGGTGAAGGCCCCGGAGTTCCCGAGGAAATCTAGTCCTCCGATCAACTTTCCTCATTCAACTACATCACCTGCTCAGATGGTGGGGATGCAGCGTGCTTCGTTGCGGGCATCAAAGACAAAGCAACCCGAGATGGTGAAGGTACCTCGGCACCCGGAGGCCATCGTGCAGCCAGGAGAAGGTGAGCGAGATGTGATGCCGCCTCTAGCCAGGTTGCAGAGACTTTTCTCCCAGAGAGTCGCCCGTGAATATGGGTGGGAGTACCCTTACTTGCCTCGGGACTTATTGTATGAAGTCGAGGTCCTGCGACCAAGGTGGTATGACGAGTTTGTATGGGAAAAGCTTAAAGTACCCCATGCCAGGCGATACCTGTCATGTTCGCCGCCTGTGTCTAAAAAGTTCAAGGACTGCAGAGCTGATTGGAGACTTGGGCGCCATATTCATGCCGATAAGGTGCTCATCTGCAGGAAAGAAGGAGAGGATGTCGAGTATTCGGTGGAAGTGTTTGACGGGCACCTGAAGCCCCTGTTTCTGCCGGATCCAAGGTTCTATTTATAGGAGAAGTGAGCTCCTATCTTGTTGCTGTTGAAACTTTCTGGAAGAGACATTCCCAGACGCCTAGAACTGTGCCCTACTTTTGTTTTGATTTGGGCTTTTCTTTTCCTCACTGGAGACTTGGGAGCTGTTGTTTTTTTCTCCCTTTTCTTCATGTGCCAAAGGCAGAGACTTTTGGGGTAGAGTCAGAGTAGGAAAGCTGGAAGAATGAAGATCTCACCAAGTGTCATTACCGCAGCGCTGTCACCAGGTGGCAGTGTTGTGCAACGGTTGTTTGAAATGTTACACATGCATTACTTACTTATTGGAGTGAGTGGGTCTCTCGGCTGACGGACCCACTCATGCCAAGTTAACACAGAGTGTTAGGATGTGTTTTTTTTTTGTTTCCCTTCTGCAGGAGATTCGTCGGTCAAGACTACTAAGTATGGGGTGGTTCTTAGACAGTGACGGGAGGGATTGTATATGTGTACATGACAGATGTTTTATACAAAAAGTTTTAATGTTTTATAGTTCCCTTTCCCTGGAGCAGGTCTTGGCACACACGGTATCCAAAATTTGAGGGATAGCCTCTGGGGCCCACTTCATGTCACCATTCCTTGGGAGACATGGGTGTGCACCTGACGCTGGGGACCAGCGTCAAATCACAAGGGGGAGTGTGTAGCGGGGTCTTCAAAGTTAGTGGGATACACCTGGGGGTAGAGAGACCCAGGTGTGTAATTATGTCAGGGATTAGACCCCTTTTTGTTATTCGTGGAGGATTGGGTGGTGCAATATTCTCCTTGGTCTGTGGGTGGCGACGTACCTACAGGCTCGAGGTAGAATCACTACCACAGTGCTACTTTTTTTTTTTGTCCCTTCCTGGAGATGGTACGGCTGGGGCGGGGAACCCGCCGTGGTGTCGATGGGAGGAGATAAAAGGGGGAGACGCCCTCGCCACGAGGTCTTTTGGGGGGGATCATCTCTTCACGCACCCAGGCACCTTAGGCCTGGGTGCGGGCAGTTCAAGGTTCCGGCCTAGGCGCCCTAGGCCTGGCCGGAATGAAGATGGAGTCCATCCCAGGCACCTTCAGCCTGGGGTGAGGTACTATTGAGGAGGCCTGGGACCCGGTGACTCCGACTGGGTCCCGCGAGGGTGAAGTTGCTCCAGGGCGCCCCTTGCGAGGGGACCCGCATCTGAGGTGAGGAGGCTGGGGAGGTCACTCGTCCGAAGACCCGGTGCAGTGTCAACCCGGTGACGGATGGGCCTTCGGTAACTCCCTTGGAGGATATCTTCCCCTGATAGGGGCTACAGCGCAGCGGAGGAGCTTTCATCAAGACTCCTGCAACCCCTGGACATAGCACAGGGAGTGTAGGGACTAGGAACCTGTACAGTGCCTCGACCTGCTTCCCCATCGTATCATGCCGTTGCATTTGACTGTATGTGGAGATACGCAATAAACCTGAGTTTGGACTTTGATGGGTGTATGGACTCTGTTGATGGGAACAAAGGGAGATTCTGGCACGGAAGGACTGACCCTCATAACCAGCACACATTTGGCCCAAGGAAAAGATTGGTACTGGCCTTCACCTCACCCACAGCCATGGGGAGGACATGGGCCGTAGCGCACCTCACTCTGTCGCTCGACATACCCCTAGCTAAAGAGGACGGGGTGAGGCCGCTACATACCCTATGTAGTCAGCTTCATAAGGAGCTCAGAGAGCTGGGGGAGAAGAAACAGCAGCACACTGATCTTCCCAGTGAATGGGTGTGCAGGAAGGGGTGGGGAAGCGTGTTAGCACAAGTCTGATTATTGGAGGGGAGCAGGCTGAGTTTCCAGCACAGCTAGAAAACTGACAACGGTGTGCTCTCCTGCTTAGTGTGGTCAGTTTTTAAAAGGAAAGCAGAGGGACTGGCAGGAACACCAGGGATTTCACACAAGGGAAGCGATACAAAGACAACAGGATACTATTTCATACAAGTACATGGTATATCAGGAATATGGGGGTAACATATTCTTTAAGGCCAGGTTCACATCTGTGCAGGTGGTTCCCACTGCGGGTCCACACCTGTTCCCCGCAGCCGCAACCACCCACACAGAAAAATGTGCAGGATGCGTGCGGGTGCCATTAATTCTAATGGTAAAAGAGGGGGGTGCATATGGCGCTTACTAATAATAAAATCAATATTAATGACAATATTAAAATATGATTCAAGGTAATAAAAATGTATGTGCAAATAAGCAAAATAGTGCAAAGAAAGTGTGCAAAAATAGTCCACAAGTGCAAATCAGCGATTGTGCAATTAATGCTAACAGCAGGGCTTGACAAATTTGCTTGGAATCTAGGAGTGAGCTAAAAAAGTTAGGAGCCAGGAACGTGCCCCGTCCCGTCGAGCTCGCGAGCAGAAGCGAACGCATACGGGAGTAGCGCCCGCATATGAAAGCGGTGTTCAAACCACACATGTGAGGTATCGCCGCGATTGGTAGAGCGAGAGCAATAATTCTAGCCCTAGACCTCATCTGTAACTCAAAACATGCAACCTGTAGAATGTTTTAAACGTCACCTATGGAGATTTTAAAGGGTAAAAGTTTGACGCCATTCCACGAGCGGATGTAATTTTGAAGCGTGATATGTTGGGTATCAATTTACTCGACGTAACATTATCTTTCACAATATAAAAAAAAAAATTGGGCTAACTTTACTGTTGTCTTGTTTTTTAATTAAAAAAATGTATTTTTTCCCAAAAAAGTGCGCTTGTAAGACCGCTGCGCAAATACGGTGTGACAGAAAGTATTGCAACGACCACCATTTTATTCTCTAGGGTGTTAGAAAAAAAAAATATATTTAATGTTTGGGGGTTATAATTAGAGGGAAGGCGATGGCAGTGAAAACAGACAGTGGAAGCTCCATTAGCATTGCTGGTTGTCTTGTCATACCAACGGCCATCACTAGATGGCGCCAGATCGCAGAAGGAAGCATAGGCCTGCAGAAGGCCGCAAAGCCGCAGCCTCAATTACCGGCCTGCACGGCCCGACGCGATCGCGCGGCAAGGGGGCGCACGGAGACACAGGATACCCCAGCTGTGCCGCGCCAGGTCACTAATTCTAGTCGCAAGGGCGACCTGGCGCCCGGGGTTTGTCGAACCCTGCTAATAGACGTAGTGAAAATCAAATGCAGATTCTTCAAACATGTGCCAAAAAAAAAAGGGGAATAATAAACCGTGCAAAAAATGTCCAATACAAAAACAGTTCCACAATGTCAATTTCCCAAAACTTGCAGAGTAATGATAATAAAATAAAAACAGAAAAAATATATAAAAAAAAAAGTTTTCGGGAGTGGGAGTGGCTGGCTCCATGTATGGCTGCTTGAGCTGTGAGCCCCACTTCAGCCTCATACAACGGTGCCCATTACAGCCCGCACGGTGAACGGATTTTCACGAAAATTTCTGGGCAGACTCCTGAGGGGTCCAGGCACATTCCTGGCTATTTTTTATTACATTAGAAAGGACCCAAAAGCTACAATTCGTCCCGGTAATCGCGGCTGAAAATCCAAGATGGCCGCCACAGCACAGCCTACTGTGTCAGGTACCATTCTCCTCACAGACCTCAGACAAAATATCTCCTCAGAGGGTCTGCCTATTTCCTCAGAACTTAAAGCAGGACTACTACAGACACCTAATACCACCTCAGCCACTGGTGAACCTCTTATTTTTTTCACAAAGCCCGACAGTATCCATTCTTCCACATGGCACATTATTGCCTCTCATCCCAGCCCTATTACCTCAGAAATTATTCCAAGAGACCAGGCATTTCAGATGGCAGACCTGTTCCAAAAAAATTCTGAACTCCTGGACAGGGGTTTAGCTCAAACTGCAGCCAAAATAACTAGTGATTTAAAAGCTGACTTCCACAATCTAGGAACAAGAATAGACTCTATTGAATACAAATTGGAAGAAACAGTGGCTTCCACTAACCAAACTTCTAAAATTGTATCCTCGGTACAAGAACAACTGGATTATGCTAATTCAAGAATCAATGACCTCGAGAACAGGTCACGCAGGTATAATCTCAGAATCAGAGGATTACCTGAATCTGTGCTGGATGTCACACTAGCAGTACAAGACCTGATTAAATCTCTTCTACCTAATATCCCCCAGCAGCACCTTAAGCTGGATAGGGCTCACAGAGCTTTGGGTCCTCCTAGAAAGGATGGAAAGCCAAGAGATATCATTGCTAAACCCCATTTCTTCTCAGTAAAAGAAGAGGTCATGAAACAAGCTAGAATAACCCCTCAAATACTATGTCAAGGACACCCAATTCAACTTTTTGCTGATTTATCTCCTTCTACAATCCAACGCAGAAGAGCACCCCAGCTACTGATCTTGTCTCAGAAAGACATTAAATACAGATGGGCCTTTCCCTTTGCGGTGAAATTCTCTGAAAATGGTAGACCTTACTCCTTCTCAAGCCTACAAGAAGGAGAGCGGATCCTTCTCCAACTCAAACTTATTTCTACTGAAGCTGACGTGGACACCTCTACAACTGGTCCTGGTTCTACTAAAAGACCTACTCCAACAAGCCCACAATCTCCCCTTTGGAACAAAGTAAAGAAAAAGAAGATTAAAGACAATAGCCCTACTTGACATTGCTCTTTTTCACCTCTTTTGTTACTACCTTTTTTTCCCTCTGATCTAAAATCTGAGCACAGATTTTTCTGTACCTCAGGTGTTAGGATAAATCCATCCTAAATTCAACCTGCTCTCTGGTTCAATTCTCACAGTTTTTCAGTTTTTTCTATAAAGCTCTATGTTCCCTTTTTTTTTTTTTTTTATCTAGTATCATATTACTTACTAAAATGTTCTGATAATTCTACTACTGTAAAGTACTTTCTAGGTTATAGAGCTTTACATAAGCCTTCTCTCGTTTTACCGTGCAAAAATAATTTTCTTTTTTATTAGATTTTTTCTATGGGTGCCCTGTATGGGGGTGTTCCACGTGTGTACCCACCTATCGTCTGGAAATCTTCGGGTCTTCAGGGGATAGGTTGTCTGGCCGTCTTAGTCCAGACTCTTTTTTTGATCTGGTTAAAAGGATTCGAGAGGAGTCTCCTCTCTCGGGTCCTAACCTTACATGTTAGGAGACTTCTTTTCTATATTCCATCTCTTTTCTTACTTTTTTCTATGTTATGTTATTTTTTTTTTCTTTTCCCTTGTGTGTCTAACCCAATTGTCTCTTTTAGAGTTGCCAGCTCTCGGATCAATGACCGTTAAACACCTCAATCTCCACTTGGAAGTACACCTGATCAAGCCTCAGTACCACGGTCCTTTAAGGGTGAGTGGGGTCAGTAATAGCGGATATGCTCCCCTTGAATCTCATGGCTAGCAACCAACAAACACACCTTAAAATAGCCTCTCACAATGTTCAAGGCTTGAATTCTCCTGTCAAAAGGAGAAAAATTTTAGATTACTATAAATCCCTTAAAATAGATATTCTTTTGCTCCAGGAAATGCACTTCCATATACGATACAGTCCTAATAATATTCACCTTCATTTTCCGCAATTCCACCTTGCTAGTGCGGAAAATAAAACTAAAGGAGTAGCCATTCTGTTTTCCAAATCCTGCAAATTCGAGAAGTCTTTCGACTATGTTGATCCAGATGGAAGAATTCTGTTATTACAAGGTTCAATTGATGGTCAACTATACACCCTAGTCTCATATTATGCCCCTAACAGAGGCCAAGCCCCATTCTTCAAAAATATGATGGACACACTGAGCCCTATGTTAGTAGGAACGGTCATTTTGGGGGGAGACTCGAATGTTGCTTTTGACCAGGCTCTGGATAAGTCCAAACCCTCCAAAGACCAATTGACCCGCCCGACCAATGAAAGCCGCAAAATTGCTAAAATTCTTTCGAATCAAAATTTAGCAGACGTTTGGAGGGAATTAAACCCTTCCAAACGGGACTTCACACATTATTCACACCCCCACAACACATACGCAAGAATAGACCACATCCTTACCCCTCATTCCGCTCATACTAAATGCCCACATCAAGGATACGGCCCTATCAGATCATTCGTTGGTAATTATTTCCCTAAACTCCAGTTCTCTTAGAAGCTCAAAAGGGTTTTGGAAACTTAACGAATCAATCCTTACAAATTCAAACACAAATGAGATAATAAATAAAGCCTTACATGAATAATTTTCCCTCAACGACACGGAGGATATCTCCTCTGAGACGCTTTGGGCGGCTCATAAAGCCGTCATCCGGGGAAAAATCATTCAAATCTCTACCCAAACTAAACGCAACCGCAAAGCTCAAATAGAACATTTGGAAGAAGAGTACATAACCCTTAGAAATCGTCACAAACAAGATCCCTCTAAGTTCCCCATATCACTCATAGACAAGGCCAAACTTGAATTAAATTTAGCCCTTACAACACAAGCGGAAAAAGTGATTAGATGGAGTTGCAACAAATTTTACACAAATGCAAACAAAATAGGGCCATTACTTGCTACAAAACTCTCTCCTAGAGTTAGAATTCATTCTATACCTAAAATCCGTATAGCAGGTCAACCGCTTACTGCAAACCCCGTCAAAATCCTAGATGCATTTCAAGAGTTTTATTCTAAATTGTATGACACTCACTCGAAGCCAGACAAAGATGTTCTATCTAGGTATTTAGACGATCTTCCCATTCCTTCCATAACCCCCTCACTCAAATGTTTACTTGATGCTCCCTTCACAATAGAGGAGGTTATGGGGGTTATTAAACACCTCAAAAACAGATCAGCCCCTGGCCCTGATGGTTTATCCATACCCTATTATAAGACTTTCGCCAACACCTTAGCCCCCTATCTAACCAAATTTTTTAATGACAAAACAAATGGCCTACCATTAGACACACATCTTAATACGGCATTTATTACAGTTATACCCAAACCAGACAAAAATCCTGAAGACATCAGTAATTATCGCCCTATTTCCCTAATAAACAACGATATTAAAATTATGACAAAGATCATGGCCAATCGATTATAATGTTTAATAAAAGATGCTATACACAAAGACCAGGTGGGCTTCATCCCAGGAAGACAGGGCCCAGACCAAATCAGACGAGCAATAGATATTGTATCTATTCTGCAATCCAACTGGGAGGGAGGAGAAAAACAACAAGGCTTACTACTGTCACTGGATCTGCAAAAGGCCTTTGACTCAGTGTCATGGCCATACCTGTTTTCCCTAATAGATCGATGGGGCTTTGGAGTTCGCTTTAAGGGCCTCTTACATTCCCTTTATTCTCACCCTCAGGCTCTTATCCGTTTACAGGGTCATTATTCCAACCCAATCAATATAGCACGAGGCACTAGACAGGGATGCCCACTTTCCCCTCTCATATTTGCTATTGCCATTGAAACATTAGCCATAGCCATCAGACAAAATCCCAATATTAAAGGAGTATCCTGTGGTAATCAAATTCACAAATGTGGCCTATTTGCAGATGACATCTTATTGTTCGTGACGTCTCCGCTGATATCCCTTCCTAACGTCTGCCAGGTTCTGAAGGCCTTCTCTGAGGTCTCAGGCCTTAGGGTAAATTACTCAAAATCACAAGCTCTAAATGTTTCGCTTCCCTTGTCTAGTGTCTTGTTGCTTAAACAATCCTTTGGATTTGAATGGACAGACACCTCAATCAAATATCTGGGCATTAACTTAACAGCCCGCATTGAGACCCTTTTTTTACATAATTACCCACCTTTATTCAAAAAATTTGAGAATGATCTAGCATGTTGGTCCAAAAACGAATTATCTTGGTTAGGTAGAATTAATTCTTTAAAAATGACTCTGCTCCCTAGAATCATTTATTTCTTTAGATCTCTTCCTATTCCCATTACTAAGATTCACTTGAAAAAGCTGCAAAGTAAAATCATCAAATTTATCTGGGGTGCTTCAGGTTACCGCATCCCCCAAAACACATTACTTAGTCACAGAAAACAGGGAGGTTTAGGTCTACCTGACCTACATAAATACTACTTAGCAGCTATACTAGCCCAGACTTCTTTGATTTATTCTGCAACAGAAAAAACAGACTGGATCAATATTGAAAAAGAGGCTACACCAACACTATCCTTAGAATACCTTTTATGGTGCCCCCCCAAAAAAAGACCCCCCATAATGTCCCCGACTCTATCTCAATCGTTTGCACTATGGGATTCCCTAAGAAACCTCCCAAACCTTATATCCTCTGAAAGACCTCTTTCTCATTTATTCAATAACCCTGACTTCCCCCCTGGTCTAAATGTAGAGGCATTTAAATGGAGGATTGATAAAGGATTGTATCGTATAGGACAATTTTTTAATCCTGGAGGGCCTATATCCCTTAGTTACTGCATCAAACATCTGAAACTTCCAGATTCTGAAAAACCGCGGTTTAATCAAATTTTCACATTTTTAAACCAAATCTGGAAGGAAAAACTCCTTCCTCCCCAATTTACGAAGTACGAGTTATGGTGCAGCCAGGCCGGTTCACAAAGGGGAGGCATATCTATGGTATATTCATGCCTCACTCACCCTACATCAAAATCTTCCTATATGGAGGCTTGGGAAAAAGACGCCCAGTTTTGTTGGAATTTGGATACCTGGCACTTAGCCTTCTCTAAATCTTTCAAAGGGATTCTTAATGTCTCTTTAATGGAGGCAAATATTAAAGTTATAACCAGATGGTATCTAACTCCTTCCAGACTGGCATCTATATATCCAGCATCAGATCCAACGTGTTTCAGAGGTTGCCAACTTTACGGCTCTATGCCTCATATTTGGTGGGAGTGCCCCAGAGTTCGTCCCTTCTGGAGAAAAATATTTTTATTAATTTTTAAGGTAACAGGTTTTCATGTCCCTAGGTCCCTACCAGTAGCCATTTTGAACGCTCATATTCCTCACATACCAAAGGTATTGATTCACAAGAATTGATTGATTCACAAGAATTGATTCACTTTATCTTTACAGGCGCCAAAATCACAATTGTCAAATCATGGAAAAAAACAAAACCTTTCCTGTCAGATGCCAAAACCAAAATATCTTGGATACTAACTCAGGAAAAATTAGCTAGCATCTTATCTAATACCATTCCCAAATTCGAAAAAATATGGGAACCTTGGGCCAAATATATGGGGATTTCGATTGGTGAAGATGCTGTTTTACCTTCTATTCAACATTAAGTTGGACACATACCCATCCCTTTCCCTCCGTCCTCTTTTTTACCCGCTGTCTTTATTTTCCTCTTCTTTTCTTCCTTCTAAAAAGGATTTATGGAAACTCTTTTTCTGGGAATTCTAGTTTCCCATTACATGTTATGTCTCTTTTATTTAGATTTAATGGGATACTGTCAAATGTTTTGTTCGGCCTTGTTTAGTCCATCCCGATCTGTTGGCCCTGATAATCTTCTCGGGGCCTTATGCCCCATACACACGATCGTTTTTCATGCCGTTAAAAATGCCATTAAAAAAAATGGCCATTAAAAATGATCGTGTGTAGGCTCCAGAGCATTTTTAACGACGTGAAAAACGGCCATTAAAAATTTCGAACATGCTCTCTTTTTTCACGTCGTTTTTCATGTCGTTTTTTTTAACGACGTGAAAAACGATAGTGTGTATGCTTTAACGACGTGAAAAAAAACGTGCATGCTCAGAATCAAGTATGAGACAGGAGCGCTCGTTCTGGTAAAACTAGCGTTCGTAATGGAGATAGCACATTCGTCACGCAGTCACGGACTGAAAAGCACGAGACTGAAAAGAGCGAATCGTCGCTCAACAAACTTTACTAACATGAAGGGTGGCGCCATTCGAACAGAACTTCCCCTTTATAGTGCCGTCGTACATGTTGTACGTCACTGCGCTTTGCTTGATCGTTTTTTTAAATGATCGTGTGTACGCAAGACAGGCTTGAGAGGAAACATGAAAAAAAACGACGTGAAAAACGGCAAGAAAAAAAATGGCAAGAAAAACGATCGTGTGTATGGGGCATAAGAGTCAGAAGGAGGTCTCTATGACTGGAGCAGTTAGTTCCCGATAAGGGGCTCCAGGTTACCAAGGAGAGAGGGTTTCCCTTCTCCCTTCCATTATATTATAAGGATGAAGAGATCTCCCCCTGACAAACTTTTGATTGCTTACATGAATCTATCCTTTTTTCTAGGATGTTTTTATTATTTTATCCATTTATTGACTAATGTTTGTTTATTCCTAAACCTAATCTTTTTTCTTTATTTTTCTTTATTTTTATATAACATGATGTAATGTTCTGTATTATTTTCTTATGAAAATAAAATATTTTGAAAGTAAAAAATTTGTTTTCTTAGTGCAAAAAAACTATTCCCATGCAGAATATATTCTTAGTGCAACCGTGAATCTCTGTGCTGTATAAATATTCCGGCAAACAGTAAAGTGCAAGGTAATCCACCATCCATCCAAAAGTATTCCTTATGTGTGCAGGTGCTCCAGTGTGGGTGCGACCGTTTCCCCCAGCCTCTCACCTTAGCTGGCTTATAAATAAAGCCTCTTTGATCCCACAGTGGCTAAGCAGCTCCAGACGGCAGCAGACACTTTATCACAGGGTAATTCACTCTCAATGACAAGAAAGGGAAGAAGAGGGCCCCATAGTCTAATATGTTCATATAATTAATAGGGCTGTTACTGATTAAAATTTTCGTGTTCGATTAATCACATTTTTTTTATCGATTAATCGACTAATTTAGATTAATTATAACGCACATACAGATCCAACTACTTTTAGCTGATCTCCTTGCAGGCCGATTCCCAGTGCAGCTACCAACCACTGGAAAAATGGATAGCAGGATACAAAAAACACACAAAGGCAGCGCTCGATGGGAATAGCATTAAAACTTTTATAGTCTTTAAGTAGGTAACAAAATAAATATTGCACTGGAGATAAAATCGATGTAGCTCCATAAATAAACTGTAAAAATGGTGCGAGTAATACCAAACTGTAGCAAAAGCAGTCATAAAAATATGTAGCTAAGTATGATACTGGTATAAAAATGTGTACAACGAGACCACTGCTGAATCCAGATGAGGAGGGGTTAACATCAGTCCGTCGGCATGTAGATGTCCCGTGAAGGGAACTATCACAACTGCCAGTGGATGGCTGTAGAATCCCAGGTTGATAGAGGGAAGTGATAGAGGGAAGTGTAACAGCCCTTGCGTGTGGCAGATAGTAAGGTCCCGCCGGCATGCAGATATGAAGGCACAGCAAAGGAGCCCTTCAGATGGACACGGCAAGCCCCACCGGTGTCCGTGACGTCACCAAATCTCCGATGGAACTCCCTGAAGACCCGGAAGCCGGCGGAGAGGTGAGTACCGATCAAAAACATTTATCGATTAATCGAGGAATTAATAGTTAATTTCCACAGCCCTAATAATTAAATTAATAGAAGTAAAGCATTACACTTACATTTCAAAACGATCAAACAAGCGCATATACAATTCAAAAATAAAGGCACTTCCGCTCTCGGCGGCGGCCGGAAGTGAAGTCACCACAGGCTCTCGTCCCTGACGCGTTGCGTGGCTGTTCACGCCACTTTATCAAAGGGGATCGGTTGCACGGTTTATTATTCCCCTTTTTTTTGGCATATGTTTGAAGAATCTGCATTTGATTTTCACTACGTCTATTAGCATTAATTGCACAATCGCTGATTTGCACTTGTGGACTATTTTTGCAGACTTTCTTTGCACTATTTTGCACATGAATTTTTATTAATTTGAATCATATTTTAATATTATCATTAATATTGGTTTTATTATTAGTAAGTGCCATATACACCCCCCTCTTTTACCATTATATATTGTAGTGTGTGAACACTTCTTTTGTTGTGGCAGCTGCTATATGTTAGATTAGAATTAGTTGTTAACCCTTTGGTTTGCGCATTAGTACTCCCCATTTTTTTCATTCATTCTAATGGCACTCTGCACGCACTAAAAATGGCACCTGCACTGGGAACCGCACTACACTTGCCGTTCCCGCGTAGGCTGCGATTTTCTAAAATTCTGCAGGGACCTTTTCCCTGTGTTTCAGGAGGCACAACAACCCATTCAAATGGGCTGCCATGCTCGTGCCAAACGCGGCTTGCAGAGCTGCATAGAAGTGAACCTAGGCTAAAGGTGGGACCCAGATAAGCAAATTTGTCTAAATACATTCATCATGTGTATTCTTACTTGAATCTTGGTTCTTGGTGTGCTTTCTTCCAGACCTGTGCAGTAGGTACTTGTTTAGATGGGTGGCGGTCTCTGCTGGGGATGCAACTGTGAGCCAATCGTTTGACCTGTGGTTGTGGCATGGCCCCATACACTTAAATGGGTCGCATTTGGAGGTGGTACCACCTGTCAACTGCATCAGGTGGTATAAATTTCACCAGCCTGGGGTTGCAGTGATGTGTACTAGCATTGGCACTGGCTATGTTAATTAGTGGCTAGGTGGGGTAGGTGGGGGGGGGGGGGGGCGAAGAAAATGCACACTTTTTTTTCACCACTCTTCACCCGCTTGTGCAAATGAGGCTTAGTTTGGCATGAAATAACTCCTGCATTTTCCTCTGTGCCGAAGCTTCCTGTAATAAAGACCGGTCACTGCTTCTCTTTCTCCTTGTGCAGGGTGACCGGTCTTGTCTCCCAGTCTTAGTTCGTAGGGTTCAATATTGAATTGGCCCACCCTTTGCAGCTATAACAGCTTCAACTCTTCTGGGAAGGCTGTCCACAAGGTTTAGGAGTGTGTCTTTGGGAATGTTTGACCATTCTTCCAGAAGCACATTTGTTAGGTCAGGCACTGATGTTGGATGAGAGGGCTTGGCTCGCAGTCTCCACTCTAATTCATCCCAAAGGTGTTCTATCGGGTTGAGGTCAGGACTCTGTGCAAGCCAGTCAAGTTCCTCCATCCCAAACTCGCTCATCTATATATTTATGGACCTTGCTTTGTGCACTGGTGTGCAGTCATGTTGGAACAGGAAGGGGCCGTCCCCAAACTGTTCCCATAAATGTTGGAAGCATGAAATTGTCCAAAATGTCTTGGTATGCTGACGCTTTAAGAGTTCCCTTCACTGGAACTAAGGGGCCAAGCCCAACCCCTGAAATTCAAACCCCACACCATAATCCCCCCTCCACCAAATGATTTGGACCAGTGCACAAAGCAAGGTTTTTAAAGACAGGGATATGCGAATTTGGGGTGGATGAACTTGACTGGTCTGCACAGAGTCTTGACCTCAACCTGAGAGAACACCTTTAGGATAAATTAGAGCGGAAAGCCTGCAAGCCAGGCCTTCTCGTCCACATCAGTGCCTGACTTCACAAATGCGCTTCTGGAAGAATGGTAAAAAACGTTCCCATAGACACTCCTAAACCTTGTGGACAGCCTTCCCAGAAGAGTTGAAGCTGTTATAGCTGCAAAGGGTGGGCCAACTTAATATTGAACCCTACGGACCAAGACTGGGATGCCATTACAGTTCATGTGCGTGTAAAGGCAGGTGTCCCAATACTTTTGATAAAAGTGTATCTGGAAATGCAAAGGGTTTTGGAGCACACAAAGTGAATTTATATCTTTTGTGGCTATTGAGGAATGTATTTCAAATTTTCAATGAAAGTTTTTTTTTTTTTTTTAACCTGGAATTCAGCTTACATTATTTTTTCCCCTCCAAAAGGGTTGTTGTTTACTGACATTGCAGCAGACCTATATTAGAGCCGGTTGGCAAAAAAAGAAAAAAATGCGAGATTCATTCCGAAAGTCGGCAGCAAACTTTTGCAGACGTGCAATGCACTACATTATCATTCAGCAGCAGGGAAATTGTTCGGGGACTGTGGAGGAATCTATCGATTGACGTTAATTCAAAGGGGTTGCGTAGTAATCACGCCACAATAAACAAGGTCTGACGGTGGGAGGATTAAATGAGATATCTTACAAAGCATACATGGGAAGGCCCCAGGGAAAGGCCGGCATGGACGGGGACACGGGTGGCAATGTTTCATCTCACAAGCCTACGATGACACATATTGTAAGTGACTCAGGCAATCCTATTATACTTTAAACAGACTTCCTTCACACACGCAGCTAATTCATGTCTGCTGGTTGTGATCAATATTGATCCGCCACTACAGCTGTATTACACATGAAGCTGGTGGGGCGAGCTCTGGGGAAGATGCCGGCCCGTGATTGACAGCTCTCATCTTACAGACCTGAGTACAATCCATTTATATTAATGCAGAGCTTGTAATAAACCCAGCGCTAACAAGGCAACACAGACAAGGACTAAAGTAGAAATCTCATGATCATTTCACAGTAAAAACACAATATTTCCCTCCATACAATTCCCCTTTAATGATTTATTCCTTATCCTCATGAATATGCTCTGTTTTCATCACCCCTGCATTTTTGAGATCTTCAACTTTTTGGTATAAGATAACACCTATCACTTGTATTTTAACACTGACATCTAGTCATCAATGACTGTGAGGACCTGGTTCACCTGCTGGTGGCACTGTGGTTCCAGTATCCACCAGCAGGTGATTGACTCCCAGCTCCCTAAAATATCCTCCCAGCAGCCAGCATCAGGTGGAAACTGATTACTGGGATCTCCTGGCTGCTGGGGTGGTATTTAGGTCCTCCCTTTTTGGTGCCTCTTGTTTCAGTGTTTTGATTTGCTACTGTCAGATGCTGTTGCCATTTATCCCTTTCTTACTTCTGCCATGACATGCTCTGTACCTTGTATCCTGCTGCCCTGTAGCTGCTCTCCTTTGTTACTGACCCAGTTTTGGTTCCCTTCCCATATGCTCCCTGCACCTCCAGTTTGCCATGCTTTTCTGTATTTCCCATGTTGTATATATTGTATATAGTAATTGTTAGTTAGGCTTCTATTTGTTATTAGTCAGGTATTCTGTCACTGGGTTTTTTGGTTGACATGTATTTGTATGATTGCTGTGTGTTGGTGTTTGGAAGGATTTAGTTTCATTGTAAATAAATCCCACTTAAAGAGGAAGTAAAGCCTCTGAAAAAGAAAAATACTCCCTGCAAGACAAAGGCATAATGAGCTAGTATGTATAGCATACTAGCTCATTATGAATTACTTACCTGAGATCGAAGCCCCCGCAGTGGTCCTCGTTCCCCTCCTCCCTCTTCCTTGTATCGCGGCTCCGGCGATGTGACTGGCCGGAGCCACGATGACGTCACTCCCGCGCATGCGCGCGGGAGCCACCAGTATCGGCATGGTGCCTTCACAAATGGCACGCCCAGTGCGCCTGCGCCGTTGTCTACGGTGCGCATGCGCCGTAGACATCGGTGCTCGTTTGTTTCCAAATATCTCCTAAACCTTGTAGGTTTAGGAGATATTTCTTGCACCTACAGGTAAGCCTTAATCTAGGCTTACCTGTAGGTAAAAGTGGTCTGTTAAGCCCCATACACACTGTCGGACTTCCATCGGACTTTTCCGTTGTTTTTTGTCCGAACGGAGTTGGTCGGGAACACCCAAAGCATACACACGCTCGGACTTTTCTGCAAACTTTCCCAAAACTTTTTGCAACATCACGTGGTTTTTCTGCTCTTTTCTGCTCTTTACCGCCACCCTTTGGTCAACTTCTGCCATTGTTGGTTGATTTTAACATTAGTTGTTTTGTCCATCGGACAAAAGTCCGATGGTTTTCTGTACACACGGTCGGACTTTGCTCCATCGGACTTTTGTTGGGCAAAAGTTTGTCCGTTTGCAGACCCAACTTTTGTCCGATGAAAACAAGAAAAAAAGCAAAAAAAGTTTGTCCGATGGAGCGTACACACGGTCGGATTGTTGGTCCAACTTGCTCAAAATGAAGTTTGTTGGCCAAAAGTCCGACCGTGTGTACGGGGCTTTAGGGTTTACAATTTAGGGTTTACAAACTTTAAAGCATACTCAGTCTGGTCCCAGTTTCCTGAGTGTAGCCATGCAGATCTGGCCATCTCTGCTGCTGATCCCTGACAATGACACTGTGAACTTATGGCCTATGGCACTGGTGATGGTCCTCTTTCTGAGTGAAGGACACCCAACACTATTCAGGACTGTGTCAATGTGTCAAGTCTATGGGAATGCCAAAACTGCTTAAAGCATTTCAAAGGCAGGTGAGAAGAAGGTCAACCACAGGTCAAATGCACCCAATGCACCTCAATGAATTCTGAATATTCTCAGAAGGTTCCCCACCCCTTCTGAGCTGGGATGGTATGGCTGTGTGTAAAAGGAATGCCAGGAGTATTGATCAGACCAAGTTCTACAGAGGGGGGTGTATACAAGCCTTTGGGCTCACACTGGTGTGCAGTTTGGCTGCACTGCTTGTGTATCTGCAGTTTTAGCTGCAGTCCTATGGATTTATATTAGGTTGCAGGTTTTTGGAGGATCCAAGTTCATCTGCAGTCCCTATGGGGATGTGCTACACAACATTTACAATAAACTAGTGTGCATGTGGCCTAAGGATAAGCCAACTGTTGGAAGAAGAGGATCTGTGACACCACCAGAGTATACAGAAGACACCTGGCATAAGGTAGGGTGACCAGACATCCTCGGTTTCAGGGGACAGTCCCTGGATTGAAGACACTGTCCCCCGGACCAAGTCTGTCCCCGGTTTTGTCCCCAGGTTGAATTTGAACAGGGGCTGGGGCAATTTCAAAGACAGTGCAGAATTACATTTTTTTTTTTTTTAAATCTGAATTACACCCCCCCGCTCCGCCACACCTACTAGCTTAAGGGGGGTGTATTTTTCCATTATCTGTGCCCCTTTATGATGATCATGTGCTGGTCGGAGCGGAGGGAATATTTCTTCAGTTTCGGGTGCATGCCCATTCAGCTCCTCTTGCATGTTCTTCTGCCTTGGCTCAAGTCCCGGCCAGCCGCCTGCCTGCTTATCTCCTTGCCTTCCCTGGCGGAGTGATCTTCCTCTGCCCCCCACCCAGTAGTAGTCGGGGCCCGGAGAGTACCGTAAGACTTGACAGGCTGTGAGGTGGGCGGCGATGGGCAGAAAGTCGCTGATTGCCGCCATTAATAGTAAAAAAAAATATATGTCCCTGGATTTCATTTAAAAAATCTGGTCACTTTAGAATAAGGTATGTATAAAGACTTTTTGGTTTAGAAAAGGGTCAGGGGGTGCTCTAATGGGAATAGATGGCAAACTGAGAAAATTCTAAGATTGGAGTTGGCCTATATCACATATACAAAAAAATAGAAAGAAGTAATCATGTAAAATGTGAAGGTCACATCAAAATTACTTTGAAGTGGATACTGCTTTATTAACTGGAAATATGTGTCCACTGAAAAGACATTCTATTCCCTATTTAACTATGGGGGTCAGGCTTGGCTGATTAGACAGGACACTGCTCTGTTATAACATCAGAATGACCATAAAAAGCACCTGATGGTATTCAGTAGGTGGAGGGAAAACCGGCTGTTCTGCTTGATAGTAGGAGTTGAGCGGCTGTAACCCCAGGGTGGCCAGAAAAGACTGCGAGAGGTATGTGCAGACACTGTCCGCGTATCACCGATACTTCTCAGTGAATGGTACATGTTTGTGTTCCACAGTACTTGAAGATGAGTTCCAGGTATAGGTAATTTATACATTGTTACATTGTCCAACTTGGATTAATGTAACTATGTATGTACCAGTGGCGGTTGGTGTTTTTTTTGGGGGGGGGTGGCAGAAAACAACCCCCCCCCAGTCGGTCAGTGTCATCCAGCCCAGAACTTACCCCATCTAGGTTGCGGGCGGCAGGCGGCGGGCAACAGCTCCTGTATCGGCAGGCGGCGGGCAGCGGCTCCTGTGTCCACTCCTCCTCCTCCTCCTGCATCTCTGTGCGTCTTCTCCCTCCTTCTCCTAGGCATCCAATAGGATCGCCTGTCCTTTCAGCCAATCGGGTGATGGGTTTCAAGATCCGCTTCCTGATTGGCCGGGAGGAGGATCAGTGTGGCAATAGCGAATATTCATTCACTATTGTCACACAATTGGGTGGGCTCGGAGCGCAGTGCTCTGCGCCCCGAGCCCACCCTTTTTTTAAGCCTATTAGAGCCTCTGGCTCTAATCACATGCTTAAAAAAAAAACACCCCCCATTGGAATCCATGGTCCGGGACCCTGCATGTAGATCAGGAGGCCGGACACATGGATGTGGGGGCGGTGCCCATGCACTCCTAATAGACGGCCCCCACTGGTATGTACCATACCTGGCCGATGCCCCTGGAATCTGGAAATCACTGAAGTAGACACCGCTTCTCCAGTAATCTCCACTAACTCCTGGGTCCCATGCCAAGGGGCTGGCCTAATGCCTTGTTAACACAGGAGGGTAACTTCTCGGCACGGACACCATTCAAAGAATGCAACGCATTCTCTGAATGAATGTAGAGTGTACTCTGATTCAATGAGGTGGAGAGCATGACATCACGACCCAGCCTCTCCACCTCAACCGAGAAAATAAATAGAGTAAGTAGATACCAAACATGTCAAACCTTAACCACTTCCCGCCCGGTCAATAGGAGATTGACGTCCGGGAAGTGGTTGTGTTATCCTGACTGGACGTCTATTGACGTTTATTGAAGTCTGACACACCGCTACACTGATCTCAGTACAGAGCCTCCAGCGGAGGCTTTTTACCACGTGATCAGCCGTGTCCAATCACGGCTGATCACAATGTAAACAGGAAGAGCCGTTGATTGGCTCTTCCTCACTCGCGTCTGACAGATGCGAGTTGAGGAGAGCCGATCGACGGCTCTCCTGACAGGGGGGGTTCGCGCTGATTGTTTATCAGCGCAGCCCCCCCTCGGATGCCCACACTGGACCACCAGGATACCGCCCAGGACCACCAGAGAAGCACCTAACATGTGGATGGCCAGGTAAGTCCACCATGGCCATCCACATGTATAAATATATGCCTAACTTATGCCAATCAGTGCCCACAAATGGGCACTGACTGGCACCATCTTGGCACAATTTTTTTTGTGATGCCCAGCAATGCCACCCACCAGTGTCATCAGGGGCACCCACCAGTGTCCATCAGTGCCACCTATCAGTGCCCATCCGTGCCCACCTATTAGTGCCACCCATAAGTACCCATCAGTGCCGCTTATGAGTGCCCATCAGTGCCGCTTATGAGTGCCCATCCATGCCACCTATGAGTGCCCATCAGTGCCGCATACCAGTGGCACCTATCAGTGCCCTTCAGTGCCTCCTATCAGTGCCCATCAGTGCCGCCTATCAGTGCCCATCATTAGTGCCCATCTGTGCCACCTCATTGGTGCCACCTCATCGGTGCCCATCAGTGCCACCTTATTAGTGCCCGTCAGTGCAGCCATATCAGTGCCCGTCATTGAAGAAGAAAACATACTTATTTACCAAAAAAATTGACAGAAACAAAGAAAAACTTATTTTTTTTTCAAAATTTTCGCTCTTTTTTTATTTGTTGTGCAAAAAATGTAAATCGCAGAGGCGATCAAATACCACCGAAAGAAAGCTCTATTTGTGGGAACAAAATAATAAAAAATTTGTTTGGGTACAGTGTAGCATGACCGTGCAATTGTCATTCAAATTAGGACAGCGCTGAAAGCTGAAAATTGGCTTGGGCAGGAAGGTGTATAAGTGCCTGGTATTGAAGTGGTTAAAGTGGAACTTCACTTTCCCAATCAACATTGATTATTTTTAATCCTCATGCTGCTAGCACCAGTAAATAGATAGGAAAGTAGATCATATTTACTTGGTGAATGGAAAATGTAGCGCTAAAAAGTTGAGTAAACAATATTCAAATAATCAAATGTTGCTATACACATGAAGGTAGGTCACAAAGTGTGAAAACATAACATATATAAATAGAACTCATATATGGAAGATTATGGGAAATGTCCAAATGAATGAACCAATCCATGTAGTGAACACATAAAGTCCACAGGGGCCCAATACGCTTCTGTTGAAGTCAAAACGCGTCGGTCTTGGCTTATTGCTCCCCATATTGCTCGTTTTTACTTTTGTGATCACAAATTTTTATTACTACGGATGCCAATTGATTTTTATTCAATAAAACCTATCCTTTTTGATCTATACCATGTGGAGCCCTTCTTTTTTCTCTTTACATCTTCCTCGATGAGAGTTTTTTGGTCCTTCCACCTGGTTGTTTCAACTTGGTTTCTCAACCTTATGGTCACCCCCTGGAAGCTGCTCCTGGAAACACCTGGGTTCACATGATCGTTGTGGAAGACTGCCCATCTTGGCTCTCTCTGCTTGATTGACTTGTTGTCATCGACATTCGAGTCCACCATCTCTGGTAAGAGTACATTATTTTGATTGAAGATACAACACCTCGATGTTTCCACGTGTTCACTATATAACTGTGCTTCACTTCTGAGCAACAACTACAGTAAAACCTTGGTTTGAGAGCGTTTTGCAAGACAAGCAAAATGTTTTAATAAATTTTGACTTGATATACAAGCAATGTCTTGATATAAGAGTAGCGTCATGTCACAACTGAGTATAAAAGAGAAGAGAGGCGCCTCAAATTGTAGCAATATGGTTACATTTAATGAAGGTACAACATTTAGCAACTCACATGGTTGATGATTTAAACAGGCACATCTAAGTATGCAGGCATCCGGGGTAAAGCTGTTCACACAGACCATCCTCCACACCACCATTGATGTCGTCCCTTCCATGTGCGGTTCAAGCCTTGCTCTACTGCAGGGTAGTTTTCCCGGTCACGATTGCAGACTGACAGTGTTGAGAGCCGGCGGTGAGGAGGATGATCTATGTGGATCACTTTATCCCGGATTCCTGCATACTTAGATGTGCCTCTTTTAATCATCAACCATGTGAGTTGCTAAATGTTGTACCTTCATTACCACTTCAATACCCGCCCATAGTAATATGACGTCCGCAGGAGGGATCTCCCATATGACGTCCTGGGCTTCCCGGCAGTCTAGGGGGCGAGCGTGCACCCGACGCGGCGCTCGGGACCCGGTGCGCCTGCCCGGCAGCCGCAATGTCCGCTGGGCACCCACGATTGCCTGTGAACAGCAGGACCGTGGATCTGTGTGTGTAAACACACAGATCCACGTCCTGTCAGAGGGGAGGAGACCGATGTGTATTCCCAGTACTGAGGAATACTGATCAGTCTCCTCCCCTTATGAGTCCCCTCCCCCTACAGTTAGAATCACTCCCTAGGGAACATATTTAACCCCTTGATCGCCCCCTAGTGTTAACCCCTTCCCTGCCAGTCACATTATACAGTAATCAATGCATTTTTATAACACTGATCGCTGTATAAATGTGAATGGTCCCAAAAATGTGTCCGATGTGTTTGCCGCAATGTCGCAGTCACAATAAAAATCACAGATTGCCGCCATTACTAGTAAAATTAATTAATATAATGCCATAATTCTATCCCCTATTTTGTAGACGCTATAACTTTTGCGCAAACCAATCAATATACGCTTATTGCAATTTTTATTACTAAAAATATGTAGAAGAATATGTATCGGCCTAACCTGAGGAAAAAAATGTTTTTTTTAAAAAATAAATTGTGATATTTATTATAGCAAAAAGTTAAAATATTGTGTTTTTTTTTTCAAAATTGTCGCTCTTCTTTTGTTTATGGCGCAAAAATTGGTCTGGGAAGGAAAGGGGTGAAAATGCCCTGTATGGAAGTGGTTAAATGTAACCATATTGCTACACTTAGAGGCGCCTCTCTTCTCTTCTCTTCTCTGTAGCTCCTGCTGGATTTTGCTTCTAATCCCCTTGTGGAGGCTTCCATTTGTGGATGGACATTTTATGGTTACTCAACCTATCACATTGCCATAATCTTTTTATATGGACTATAAACTGAAGGACTTCTGAATAAATGGCTGTGGAACGAATCATTTGAGTTTCCATTATTTCTTATGGGAAAATTTGCTTTGATGTACAAGTGCTTTGGCTTACAAGCATGTTTCCGGAACAAATTATGCTCGCAATCCAAGGTTTTACTGTATTTTATACTGGACTTTATGTGTTCACTACATGGATTGGTTCATTCATTTGGACATTTCCCATAATCTTCCATATATGAGTTATATTTATATGTTATGTTTTCACACTTTGTGACCTACCTTCATGTGTATAGCAACATTTGCTTATTTGAATATTGCTTAGTCAATTTTTTAGCGCTACATTTTCCATTCACCTTGTTCACCAATCTTTGTCACATTTGTATGTAGCAGCTTTCCACGTTTCACCATTGGCTTAGCTCAATATTCACTTTTTACACAATCATTATTACTTGGTATAAACTTTTTTTTTTTTTTTACATTTCTTCAGTTTCTTCCTGGTTCCCATGCCTAGGCAAATGATTTCATACATCCCAGGAGTAGGGTGACCACATTTCCAAACTACCATTCAGGGACACCCTCCCTTCCCAAAAATCAGCTTGTGCTGTAACGAATCACAGCACAGTGATTGGACACAAGAGGCGGGATTTATGATTTCTCCAACCACAAGCAGGGGGCGGGATTGTGCTCCTCCAGGCATTCCCGAGCAGGACAAGTACTGTCAGTGAGTAAAGCGGTGATGTGGCAGCCTTTTTTGGGGACATCAGATTTGCCCGGGGGGGTGGCTGTGTCAGTTTCATTCCGGGACACTGTATTGTCCTGGAATGAATGTGCCCGGGACAGATCTGCAAAATGCGGGACTGTCCCGGGCAATCCGGGACACGTGGTCACCCTACCCAGGAGTCTTCCGGCAGGGGAGGAGAGGAGGAGGGATTTTCTCAGCTAAGCACTCTCTCCTGCATGTATGCTTGAGAGAAGGGCAGAGGGATTCCAGGAAGTAAATGCTACATGAATCATTTGCCCTAACTCAAGGTGGCCAAGGCCAGAAATGCTAGCAGAGTGTTTTTCAAAGTAATTTCTAAGCAAAATAAAGCAAAATAAAGCATGGAGACGTGGATGGACGGGGGAGTTTGCTTTGAATATTAAAATTGCTTTTGGTTTCTTTAGACAAAAAATAGTGTGCTATCCCTTTAAATCCTATGGCAATTAATCAGATCATTCCAGAGCTGAATTATTCTGTGAATTTCACAGTGCAAAATTATGTAAAAACAACGTGCAAATTAAACATGATATGAAAAGGCCAGAAAACATTGTGTTATTCATATAGTGTTTCATTTGCACATTTTTTGCCTATTTTTTTATAACCATGAATTATGGCCCTAGAATTGTTGCTCTTACTCCGGCGCTCACGGGAAAATTTAGATTTAGATACATGTGGTCGCTCTATGCTGTGTGGTTGAATTGGAGAGTGTATGGGGGTGACGGGGGTGCTTTAAAATGTTTTAAAATAATTTTTATTTCTTTATATCACTTTTACATTTACATTTTTTATTTTTATTTACTTTACAGAAGGGGTCTCCAAACGGTGGCCCGAGGGCCAGATGTGGCCCTTTACTAGCCTTTATCTGGCCCTTGGGGCACTATTCCTCCCTCTGACACCATCAAGGGGCACTATTTCATCCACTGATACCAATGATGGGATACTATTCCTCCTACTAATAGGAGCACTACTCCTCCTCCTGAGCACCAACCTTGCATATTTATTCTCACTGATGCTCGGACAGGGACATTTTCTGCTCCTGCTGGCCACAATCCGGCCCTCCTAAAGTCCTAAGGACAATAAACTGGCCCTTTGTTTGAAAAATTTGGAGACCCCTGCTTTACAGCTAACACAAGGGGGGGGTGGGGTAGCAAGCCCCCTATGTAATAGCATGAGCAGGTGACAGGTTCTCTTTATGGAGACGTGGTCTATCAGGCCCCCAATGTCTTCCCTGCCCTCCACTGTAGCTAATCAAGCACAGATCATGCTTGATTAGCTGCATTTTCAGCTACAGTAGCTGGGGAATGACAGCTGTGAACCCAGAAGTGATGCAATACACACCGCTTTTGGGTTCGATAGTTGAAGGGGGAATGAATGTTTTCCTATCAAATCCATCTCTCAGTGTAAGAGCCATTTGCTGTGGTCCCAGGCCTTGAATGTTTTTTTAGCGGATTTAAACTGAAAGTTCTATTGGGTTTTCTTAGGGACACAGACGACAGCTGAAATTACTTTTTTGTTCAATATTTTTTTTAAATAATGTTAACAGGGTTACATTCAAATAATAAAAAAAGTAGAGTACCCACCCTCTAGTATATAGACTATGCTGCTAGCCAAATTGTACGTTTAAAGAAAAAAGGAAAGAAACTCCCAGTGGCTTATGTGCAGCTTCAATAATGTATTAACTCATAAATAAAAGTATTAGATAATTTTATTGTACATAAGTATCGAATTTACAAATTCATTGGAAAAGTACAAGTAAAAAAGGGGGGATTGGGGAATGGATCCAATTACATAGAAAGGAACAACAATAAGAGCTCTGGTGTACAAATTATAACGGTATTTACAGTCATGTGTCACAATATACCATATACACGTCACCACTGTGGGTTGGCATGTATATGGATCCCCGACGCGTTTCGATCTTTAATAATGTGATGATCTTCCTCAGGGGGTATCAGGTGGACATCTTGTGTAAAATACCATATGTGCTAAACCAGAGTGTAGTCTAAAAAATGTTTTACTTTTTCAATGAATTTGTAAATTTGATACTTATGTACAATAAAATTATCTAATACTTTTATTTATGAGTTAATACATTATTGAAGCTGCGCATAAGCCACTGGGAGTTTCTTTCCTTTTTTCTTTAAACATTCAAATAATAAAGATATGGTAAATATAGGATTACAATTAGTTGAAATGACTTTTTTTAATAGCATGAGTATTCTGTTGGATTGTAGCTGTCATCAGGGGCCGATTTCCCCTCACTTTCTGTCCCAGTGACATCCAGTGAAATCTTTAGATCGTAAGCTCCATGAGCAGGGCCCTCTTATTTCTATTTCTTCTGTATTGAGCTGTATTGTATTTGTACTGTCCCCCTTTTTATTGTAAAGCGCTGCGTAAACTGTTGGCACTGTATAAATCCTAGGAAAACAGGTGTATAGGCGCTGCAACCTTCCTACATAAAAGCTCTGCCCGGTGCTCAGACCTTGAGGTTGCTGACCCCTCCACCACCTCCGTACCAGAATAAAGAAAGGGATGGTCGGCACTCAGGATGACATCCAAAATGGTATTTCTTTACTAAATACATGTACAAAGCTGTAAAAAGTCCTACGCGTTTCGGACCTTAGTCCTTAGTCATGGCACGACTAAGGACTAACGTCCGAAACTCGTGGGATGTTTTACAGCTTTGTACATGTATTTAATAAAGAAATACCATTTTGAATGTCATCCTGAGTGCCGACCATCCCTTTCCTTATACTGTATAAATCCTGTATAATAATAATCTGTTTATCATCAGTGCCATCTTTAACGCGGGTCAAAAGGGGCAGCTGCCCCGGGCCCATTTATTGTTGTGGGGCCCAGAAGCAGCTGCCCCTTGAGCCTGCACTGCCTCAAAATAGTTGATAAGTAAATTTGGGTGGGCCCAAAAAAATGTTTTCCCAGGGTCCAATCAATATTAAAGATGGCCCTGCTTATCATGCACTTTTATTGAAAGCAGACCACCCCACTCAGCAGTCAGTTAAAAAAAAAAAAGGGGGCCAACATCAGTATCTACAGGTCAGAAGCAGGTAAGGATCTCCAATAAAGCTTTCAATAGAATGTATAGGTTTGCATCGAATTCCTCTAAAAGTTTTCTCTTCGATTTTCAGCAAAATAGCACAATATCTCAGCAGGTTTTTTAAAGTAATACCATTAGTTTTCTCTTCCCTTTTTCCTGCGAGCTGTGCGTGCAAATTTTTCTCCAAGCCTTGCGCCAGGCAGGCTGACACAGAGCCTTTCATTCTTGTCCGCCATACAATTACCTCTGTGCTAGGGCACCTCTAGCTGAGCCGTGTCACCACATCACAGACGGAGCTTGCATCGCCGGCCTCGCCGCGGAACAATGGAAGAGAGGAATCGGGTCAGAGATCTCTGCGTTTGATCTAGGTAAGCAAGTCTCGGCTAGAGAGCCAGGCCGGACAACATGAGAAGGCTTTCTATTCTTTTATTGACAATGGGATTCCGAAGACGCTGCCTAAGTAGAGCGCCCAGCGCCTGGCAATTAGCAGGCTATTATGAGATTAACATGCTCTTACTGCAGGGGATGAAAGCCATGGGCGAGAGCCAAGAGATGAGTCTTATTGTGGAAGGGACGGCAGATTGGAATCTCATTTAGAGGCAGAAACTGATGTCGAAGCTTATGATTTAGACTAAAGGGCCACTTATTTGTATATACTGCAGGACCGCGATCAGGAATTTTGGGGCCCCTTACACAGCTTCAGGCATGGGCCCCCCCTGGAGCAGAGGAGAAGCGGGGAGGCAGCTGCGAATTGAGGAGCGGGGGGTGCTGCCACCGCAAATTGTTGAGGTCGGGGGGTGCTGACGATCAAAAAAACAAAAAATAAGGGGGGGGGGTTGCCATCCGGGGTCCTCCGGGCCTCTGGGGACCTCTGGGCCCCTTACAAAAAGAAAAAAAAATAATAATAATTTATAAAAAAAAAATAATAAAAATAAAATATTTTTATTTAAAAAAAAAAGGGGGGGGTTGCCATCCGGGGCCCTGGGGACCTCCGGGCCTCTGGGGACCTCTGGACCCCTTACGAAAAATAAATAAATAAAAAAAATATATATTTTTTTTATAAAAAATACATAAAAAAGAGGGGTTACCATCGGGGACCTCCGGACCTCTGGGCCCCTTACAAAAAAAAAAAAAAAAATATTTTTATAAAAAAGGGGGGTTACCATCCGGGGCCCTGGGGACCTCTGGGCCCCTTCCAAAAAAAAAAGGGGGGTTGCCATCCGGGCCCCTTACAGGTGTACTGCCAGTACCCCCCCTGATTGCGGCCCTGATATACTGTGTGTGTGTATATATATACATATATATATATATATATATGTAGCGATACCCTCAACTTAAGAGAGCCGCAAGTTTTGATTTGGGCCCTGAGTACAGCTTCCCCAACCCCCCGGCAATCTGCTCTACCCGCTCTGGCACAGTTAACCCACAGCAATTTCACATAAACAATCACTTATGCTTTAAATGTGGGTGTGTGAATTGATAACTCAGACTCATAGACAATGTTGTAAATAATAACTGACTTTACTGCTAGTGGTAAGATAAAAGGGGATAACATGCATGTAACATTTGGTTCACAACACATAAACAGGTCCCTGCAGTTATAAATCACAATACTGTGTGCGTGTGTACCAGCAATGGAAAGGGGACGGAACGCCACGTGGGGCGACCGTTACCTAAACACCCTGTGGTGTGATAACTAACTTATAACTATCTAACGGATCAGGCCTGATCCCTAACCATGAAACTCAGTCTTAGAAGAAACACAAATCTTCACCGGCATAGGATCTGTAAAGGTGGTGCACTTGAAGTATTTAAAACCATGTATTTGTAATCCAATAGGGGGGGGGGGGTAATTCTCCCTCACCGGAGGTGTTAGGCCTCGGAAGTCTAGTAGGCACAAAGTATAAAAGTAACAGTTTAAAGATGAGCTTTCGCTCGCTCACCACTCCGGAACACTTCCCTCAGTCCGGAACTTCCACCGGCTGTGTCGGTTCTCGTCCACAGCGGCTTCTGCGATCGGATCCCCGATCCAGATAACTTCAGAAGAGATGAGTCTGGATGCCACCCAGGCTCGCAAAGGGGGTGGAAGGCTCTTTGGTTCGCTCCACAGGCCCCAGGCTTCAGGCCTGGAACAGCACAGATCCGCACAGGTGTATCTCTCTCTCTGCCTCCCCGTGTCCAAAGAGCGAGAGCTAGGCCTCGCCCCCTCCTTATATTCCTCCCCCCCGACTCCCCTCTCTCTGGAATTTCCTGTCTCTGATTAAAGGGGAACACCCCGCTACACACTCCCCCCACTAAAACTCTTTGGTCCCCAAAGATAAACATTTCAACAAAATTTCTGAACCATTTTAGAGGGTGGGGAGTATGATGTTGGTACAGGGAATTGCCACCAAAACTCAGAGGTGGGATTCCCTGTCCCACAGGTCACACTGGCATGAGTGGCCTGCCTAACTGTGCCAGAGAGTGAGCTGGGGTTGCCCTCCACCAAATGAACAGTGGAAGGATTGGAGCACTCGGTACTTCTTCTAGCGGTGGTAACAGAGTCCTCTGAGCTCTTTCCCAATTGAGGGTAGGTTAACTTCATGGGAGGCCTCACGACTCTGCGAGCTCTCTGCTCCCTTGGGACTTCAGGCTTTGGTGCCACAGACTTTGTTTCAGGAACACTCTCTGACATCGTCACTGGTTCTGGGGCCTCTGTCTCTTCTTCATCTGAGTACAGGCCCGGAATATCTTCCCAGCATTCAGGCACGCCACTGGATGGAATGAACTCTGTAGCTTCTGGGTTCAGGGTCCCATCCTGCATATCCTCAGTGAGTGGAAGGTCTATGGTGGGATTTTCCGGGGTTGGGGAAGGCCATAGCCACTCCAGTTCTCCTCTCCCATCTTCACTTGGTTGAGAAACCTGTCCACCTCTAGATCGAGAGGTCTGAGACCGAGTGTTGGGTCTGGGAGTATCCAAGATGGAAACAGATTCCGGTAGGTTCCTCACTGGAGGTATCCTGACTGCTTCTTTAAGCAGGAGTAAGTGGTTTCTGTGCCAGGTCTTCAAGGGTCCCACTCTCCCCTCTGGCTTTAACTTGTACACCGGTAGTCCAGGGAGTTTCCTACAAATAACGTAAGGCTCAGACCTCCACCTATCAGCAAGTTTGTGTTTCCCTGGGATCCCTAGGTTGCGTAGCAGAACACGGTCTCCAGGCTGCAGGTCTTGCACTCGAACCTTCAAATCATAGTTCCTTTTATTTCGGGCCCCTCTCTGGTCTGAGGCCGCTTGGGCTTGTTCATAGGCCGCTTTCAAATTATACCTAAGTCTGTCTACATATCCTTTGTGGGAGGTAGCAGAGGTATAGTCTAGAGAAATGCCAAAGGCCAGATCCACTGGCAATCTTGCTTCTCTCCCAAACATGAGGCGGTAGGGAGAGTAACCCGTCACATCACTGGTGGTGCAATTGTAGGCATGCACCAAAGTGGATATGTGTTGACTCCAATGCTGCTTCTTCTCTGTCTCCAGAGTCCCCAGCATGTTTAACAAAGTCCGATTAAACCTCTCAGGCTGGGCATCTCCTTGTGGATGATAAGGGGTAGTCCTGGTCTTTTCCACTCCCAGGGAGTCCAGTAGGTTCCGGATCAGGCGACTCTCAAAGTCCCTTCCTTGGTCGGAGTGGATTCTCTGTGGTAATCCATAGTGGACAAAGTATTTTTCTAGAAGCACCTTAGCTACAGTGGAAGCCTTCTGGTCTCTGGTGGGGAACGCCTGTGCATAACGGGTGAAATGATCGGTTACCACCAGAACATTTCCCAATCCACTCAAATCGGGTTCGAGGCAGAGAAAGTCAATGCATACCAGATCCATTGGGCCTTGACTCTGTAGGTGGCCCATTGGGGCAGCTTGATGGGGTAGAGTCTTCCTCTGGATGCATCGTGCACAGGAGTGGCAATATTCCTCCACTTCAGCCCTCATACAGGGCCAATAGAACCGGCTTCTGACAAGTTGGAAGGTTCTTTCAGCTCCCAGGTGACCATGCTGGTCATGTAAGGCAACCAGCACAGTCTCTCGGTGCTTCTCTGGGAGAAACAACTGCCATTTATCCTCGGAGTCATCAGAGGGGCCCCTTCGGTAGACCACTCCCTGATGGACCTGTAGCCTGTCTAGCTCTCTCCTTAGCAGACGAGCCTCCTTGGAGGGGTGATGTCGAAGTTTCTCTGGACTCTCGTTTTCCAATGCTTCAAAGACCAATCTCCCCATGGGGTCTTCCAATTGGTCGCACCTCAGTTCCTTCTTAGACAGCTTCGGTAAGCATTCCTCTTCAAGTTGAGTCACCCCGCAGTAGTGTTTTGGGACTCCCACTGTGGTAACTCCTATCTCCTCGGCTCTGGAGCCCCCTCTGGCTTGAAATTCAGCCCCCTGACAAAGGGCTCGCACTCCCTCCGGTGCTACCTGAGTCCAGTCCTCCCAGTCATCAGCCATGGTATGAGATCTTCGGGACAGGGCATCTGCATCCCTATTTCCAGTCCCTGGTCTGTATTTAAGACTGAAGTTGAACCCAGATAATGCAGCCAGCCACCTGTGTCCTGTGGCATCCAACTTGGCAGTGGTGAATAGGTAAGTCAGAGGGTTGTTATCTGTTTTTACTGTAAACTCTGCCCCATAGAGGTAGTCTCTTAGTTTGTCCACCACTGCCCATTTGAGGGCCAAGAACTCCAACTTATGAGTGGGGTAGTTCTTCTCCGAGGGGGTCAGACTCCGACTCACATAGGCCACTGGTCGCAGTTGCTCTTCATATTCTTGGTAGAGCACTCCACCGAGGCCTTCATGACTAGCATCAACATGTAACTCGTATGGTCTGGTGGGATCAGCATAGGCCAATACTGGGGCTGTGGTGAGGCTCCTCTTCAGGGTTCTGAAGGCCTCTTCACACCTGGGGGTCCACTGATCTTGAACCGACTCCCCAGGTCTTCTGGGTCCCTGGCCATCCTCTTCCCCTTCAGTCTTGAGCAGTTCATTTAGGGGCTTGGCAATACGGGAAAACCCATCCACAAACCTCCTATAGTAGGAGCAGAAGCCCAGGAAAGATCTAAGTTCAGTGACTGTTGTGGGTCTTGGCCAGGAGGTAACTGCCTCCAACTTCTCAGGATCAGTAGCCACCCCCTTTTCAGACACTATGTGTCCCAGATAGTTCACCGAAGACTGGTAGAACCGACACTTCTCGGGGGAAAGCTTTAGTCCCTCTTCACTAAGCCTTCTCAACACTTTCTCCAATCGGGCCTCATGTTCTTCCAAAGTTCTCCCGAAGACAATGACATCGTTCAGGTACACAAGGACTTCTATGAGGTTCATATCTCCGACAGTCTTCTCCATGAGACGTTGAAAAGTAGCTGGGGCCCCAGATAGGCCCTGAGGCATTCTATTAAACTCAAAGAACCCCACAGGAGTTATGAAAGCGGTCTTTTCTTTATCCTCTGGGTGCATGGGAATTTGATAGTACCCGCTCTTGAGGTCCATCACGCTGAACCACTTAGCTCCAGACAAACTCTGTAAGGCGTCCTCTATCCTTGGCGTGGTGTACTGATCAGGGGTGGTCCTCCTGTTGAGAGTTCTGTAGTCAATGCAGAGCCTCAGCGACCCATTCTTCTTCCTGACCACCACTATTGGAGAGGCATAAGGGCTTCTGGACTCTCGAATCACCCCAGTCCTTTTCAGTTCTGCAAGCTGTTCTCTCAGATCCTCCAGATCTGCCAGCGGAACCCGCCTGACTCTCTCCCTGAACGGTTTGTCTTCCTGCAGGCGGATGCGGTGGGTAGCACTCCTCGCACGCCCCACATCGAATTCATCTTTTGAGAAAATCTTCTCCCATCTAGTCAGCTGGGCCTTGGCTCTCTCCTTCCAGGCCCCAGGCAAGTTCGGGTTCTCAATGGAAAGTTTTTCCCAAACATCTTCTTCTTCACCCGCTTGCTTCACTTCTGACCAGCTGACTGGGACAGCAGGACTCACCTGTCCCAGCAACATCCGGGCAGGTATCTCTATGGCCCTTCCTGTAGAGTTCCTTACACTCACCGGGACTCTTCCCCTGGCTTTCTTCAAGGCCTTGATTGGAATCACTTCCGGTATCACTTCCAGGCCTGAGTGATTTTCCCTTGGGTCGGATTCCAGCATGACAAAGGGGCCAGGCTGCTCCCAGGTGAGCTTCACAGTGGCCTTGAGGCAAGCCACCTGTCCGGGCTGCAGCACCACTCCTTCTCTCCCCAGTCTCCACACCTTCCCTATCCCCTCTCCTGGGGTCTTCTGCTCCAACACTAACCGTTGGTAGGCTGTCTTCAGCATGGGATGGATGTTTGGATCTTGATGGCTCCTCATCTTCACCAGGG
Source organism: Rana muscosa (assembly GCA_029206835.1). Taxonomy (NCBI): domain Eukaryota; kingdom Metazoa; phylum Chordata; class Amphibia; order Anura; family Ranidae; genus Rana; species Rana muscosa. The sequence continues at coordinate 59,920,861 of CM055116.1, read as the reverse complement.
GCGTCAGAAGTCTTCTCACTAGATCCGTATTGGTGCCTATGATGAGGGACATCTTGCTGGCCCCGGGTGGTCTAGGACACACAACTGCCAGGGTGTCGAACACTTCTGTCTTCCCAGCCACAGAGGGGTCGAATGTCAGCTTTATGGGCAGATAACCATCATAGGGGAACCTCTGCGTTCCCAGGCCCCATATCTCCAGCTCTTCTATCTTCTGTATAGGCAAATGGCTTAAGTGCCTATCGTAGAAGTCTCTGTACAACAAAGTCACTTGAGCTCCAGTGTCCAGGAGGGCCTTCGTATATACTTCTTCCACCTGGATAGATACAGTGGGGGACGGGCCGACCAATTCTTCTGAGTACGGCCGGGTTGAGGTCACTTTCTTCTGAGGACTTGTCTTCATCCAGTTTGTTTTTGACTTTATTCTCTCTTGAGCCCGGTATGCATTGACCTTCCCCACCCTAATGGGAGTACAAACCCGCTGAGGGATGTTATTGTCTCTTGGTTGTAGGCATTCCTTCTTGGGAGTGCAAAATTTCTTCTGAGGGGTCTTGTCCCCTCTCTCTGGTGTGTATCTTGGTTGAGAGACCCTAGATTCCTTCTGAGGAGTTTTGTTCTCTCTCTTCCTCTTCCGTCTATTCAGTTTGGAGCTCACTGAAAGAGATGGGCACCCGGTTGACTCCCTCACCGGGGCCCTCTGGCGTTTCCCGCCGGCTGGCGATTATCCGTTTTCTTCTTCTTAGGACTGGAACACCTACTGGCAAAGTGGCCACTGCCTCCGCAGTTGTAGCATAACATCTCTTCTCGGTCCCGAGTGGGACTCGGTATTGACGTATCTGGGAACAACTCCTTTCTGGGGCTTGGTTTCTCTGCTCCACCTTGACCTTTCGCCATTATAGCAGTCATCATCTCCATCATCTGGGACATCTGCAACTTCAAAGTGTCCACCTCCGCTCCCCTATCGGGAGTCATGGCCGGTGTAACTATTGCTACCGGCTGTTTGACGGGCTCTATCAGGCGTTCTTTTTTTTTTTCTTCCAATATAGCCTCTTCCTCTCTAATCATTCGGATGAGGTCAGGGTACTCCAGATTCTTCCCATCCTGCCGGGCACGCAGTGTCCATGCAATTGGATCCATGGGTTGAGCTCCCCTCACTACCTGTTGAGCACGGGCCTCATCTACTTTCCCTGGGCTGATCCCCTTCTTTAGGATCATCCTATGCAGTATTTTTTCCAGGCGTCCCATATAGTCTGATAGTTTCTCACCTTCCTTCTGGTAGCAATGCTCCAGCTGATAAGCAAGCTCTGTGACTTTCTCTGTCCCACCAAACACATTCTGTAACACATCGAGGCACTCTTGTGCAGTACAATCTGCCTTGCTCATCTTCAGGTTGCGTACGGCCTCTAGAGCAGGCCCTTTCAAACTTTCCACAACCCTCTGTTTCTTTCTGCGGTCCGGAACTTCCCATTCCTCTAGTGCCTGAGTTGCGCTGTCTAGCCACTCCTCAAATCCCTCTTCTTCCAAGGGTACTGGTTTCCTCCCTGAAAACATCCGGAGTTTCCTGTACCCCGACATCGGGTAATCTGTGGGCTCTTTCTTGCACTGAGCTACAATCTCCCCCAGAACAGCGCATAATTCTGCACTAAGGGTGCCTGGGCTTGTCCTGGGACTCTTTGTGTCCTTCTGTGGGGATGACGGGGAAGATGGCTGCGGTGACAGTGTTATTTTTGTCTGAGGGCTGTCTCTTGTGCGCGGCAGCGCATGCAGCAAATGATAGACCTGATCGTCCTCATCTTGTATGCTGTTGCCTCTAAACTGTTCAGGAATTTCTGCCTGCCATTCCAGTAAGACATGTGAAAGTCCCCCATTAGTTTTCACGTCTATCACCCATGGTTTGTGAATCGGTGATAGGGACATTATGTGTTGTATCATTGCTTGTGTCTGCCATATCCCCGGGAGTTCTATAACTGCCGTCCTGGCTGGGTCTACGCCCCATCTCTTGTACCACTGTCCCACCTCTATCGGGTCCATGCCGGTAGCTTCTGGCGGTTTCACCGCTGTCTCAGTAATCCCGGATGTACGAGCCCCCACGTGTAGCGATACCCTCAACTTAAGAGAGCCGCAAGTTTTGATTTGGGCCCTGAGTACAGCTTCCCCAACCCCCCGGCAATCTGCTCTACCCGCTCTGGCACAGTTAACCCACAGCAATTTCACATAAACAATCACTTATGCTTTAAATGTGGGTGTGTGAATTGATAACTCAGACTCATAGACAATGTTGTAAATAATAACTGACTTTACTGCTAGTGGTAAGATAAAAGGGGATAACATGCATGTAACATTTGGTTCACAACACATAAACAGGTCCCTGCAGTTATAAATCACAATACTGTGTGCGTGTGTACCAGCAATGGAAAGGGGACGGAACGCCACGTGGGGCGACCGTTACCTAAACACCCTGTGGTGTGATAACTAACTTATAACTATCTAACGGATCAGGCCTGATCCCTAACCATGAAACTCAGTCTTAGAAGAAACACAAATCTTCACCGGCATAGGATCTGTAAAGGTGGTGCACTTGAAGTATTTAAAACCATGTATTTGTAATCCAATAGGGGGGGGGTAATTCTCCCTCACCGGAGGTGTTAGGCCTCGGAAGTCTAGTAGGCACAAAGTATAAAAGTAACAGTTTAAAGATGAGCTTTCGCTCGCTCACCACTCCGGAACACTTCCCTCAGTCCGGAACTTCCACCGGCTGTGTCGGTTCTCGTCCACAGCGGCTTCTGCGATCGGATCCCCGATCCAGATAACTTCAGAAGAGATGAGTCTGGATGCCACCCAGGCTCGCAAAGGGGGTGGAAGGCTCTTTGGTTCGCTCCACAGGCCCCAGGCTTCAGGCCTGGAACAGCACAGATCCGCACAGGTGTATCTCTCTCTCTGCCTCCCCGTGTCCAAAGAGCGAGAGCTAGGCCTCGCCCCCTCCTTATATTCCTTCCCCCCGACTCCCCTCTCTCTGGAATTTCCTGTCTCTGATTAAAGGGGAACACCCCGCTACATATATATATATATAATATACACAGTACTGTGCAAAAGATTTAGGCAGGTATGAAGAAAAGCTGCAAAGTAAGAATGCTTTCAAAAATATGAATTGGAATTGTTTATCTTGATTGATTTACAAATGCAAAGTGAGCGAACAGAATAAAAATCTAAATCAAATTAATATTTGGTGTGACCACCCTTTGGCTTCAAACCAGCACCAATTCTTACACTTGCACAAAGTCAGGGATTTTGTAGGATCACAGTCAGGTGTATGATTGACCAACCCTACTAAGCAGGTGCCAATGATCATCAATTTCATACGTAGGCTGAAACGCAGTCATTAACTGAAATAGTTTTTGGTGGCTTAAAACTGGGTAAGAAACAGCCAAACTCTGCTACTAAGGCGAGGTTGTGGAAGACAGTTTCATGTCACAGGTCATACAACATCGCAAGATTGAGCACAGCAACAAGACGAAAGGTAGATATACGTGTAGCGCTACCCCCAGTTAAGAGAGCCGCTGGTTTGATTTCGGGCCCTGCATACAGCACCACCAACCCCCGGCAATCTTACTCGACCCACTCTGGCACAGTTAGTCTAGGGTTAAACTTATATCACATTCAGTAATATTGTAAGGGGCAATGTCTTTTACAGTAAGACAACACACTGAGGCGAGAGATTAAATGCAACGGCATTACTTTTATATCAAAACCATAGGTAGAACAGAACACATACAACTTGCTTACAGAGCCCTGTAGCAATAGATATAGCACACAACAATGGCCCAGCGCGGTAACACACCGCGCGCAGCTATTATGGTGTGCGCGCCCTGTGGCGCACTAAACAATATTCTATCTCCCCCCTAGTCAGGCCTGACATAGAATAAATCTCAGTCTTTTCACTCTATGATTTCTTGGCATGCAAACTTTCGGTGGTGCACTTGATGAGATAATATTTGTAATCCACAAGTAGCCAGTCTCAGGGAACACTAAACTGGAGACCCTTCAACTCTGTCCTGCTACGGGTCTCCTAATGGAACAACAAACAACGATAGGTGGGCCAAGGCAGTCTATAGGCCTAAACACGGTACAGTCTATTGGTTTGAGCAAGTGCTCGCTCACCACTCCGGACGCGATCCCAGTCCGGGACTTCCACCTGCTGTGTCTCCGCACACATCGTCTGCAACGATCGGGTCCCCGATCTAACTGATGTCCTCACTCGACAAGTCCGGTGCCACCCAGGCTCCGCAGTGGGGTGGAAGGCTCTTTGGAAGTTGCGCAAGGCCCAGGCTTCAGGCCTTGCACTGCAGCAGATCCGCACAGGAAGAAACTCTTGCTTGCAGCGTGGTGTCCCAAAGAGGCCGAGCTCCACCTCGCCTCCTCCTTAAATAACCCCTCCCATGAGTCTCTGCGGTGGCTAACTGCACTCTGGGTGCCGAACGGGGTTCTGGGTAACGTAGTCCCGGGGCCTTAAAGGAGACCCCGCTACACACTCCCCCCACTCCCCACCAATCAAAGTTTTGTATGATGTTGGCAGAGGAAATTCCCACCAAAAACGAGGCGGTGAACTTCCCTGCCCACAGGTCACACTATCATCAGTGTCCTGCCTAACTGTGCCAGAGAGTGAGTTGGGGTTGGGTTGGGGTTGCCCCCCACTAAATGAACAGTGAGAGGATCAGGATCTTCCACACTCCTCCTAGCAGTAACCACAGTGTCCTCCGCACTCTGCCCCATCTGTGGGTAAGTTAATCTTCTGGGATGTTTTATGGTTCTTCGCTTCCTCTGTCCTCTTGGGCTTTCTGTTAGAACGGGGTCTTCCTCTGGAACTGACCTAGGGATTTCCTCTGGTTCAGGAGCGGGGAAGTACAGAGACTCCCTTGGATCTTCCTCAGGGAGTAAGTCACAGGCACTCTCCCAAGAATCTGACCAAAGACTGGACGGAATGAACTCAGTAGCTTCTGCATTCAGCGTCTGATCTAGGGTGTCTTCTTCGGGTGGAAGATCAATAGCAGAGGTTCCTGGGGCCTGTGAAGGCCAAAGCCAGTGAAGTTCTTCTCCCTCATCTTCACTTATCTCCGAGGTCTCTGTATCCCCAATCTGAGGGGTCTGGGACCGAGTGTTCGGTCTGGGAGTATCCAGGATGGAAGTTGGCTCAGGGGAATCCGTCACAGGGGGTATCCGAACTGCCTCCGCTAGTGGGAGTAGGTGGTTCTGATGCCAGGTCTTCAAAGGTCCCGCCTTCCCTTCTGGTTTAAGTCTGTAAATGGGCAGGCCCGGTAGCTTTTTGCAAACAACATAAGGTTCAGGTCTCCATCTGTTTGCAAGCTTGTGTTTTCCAGGGACCCCCAAGTTCTTTAGCAACACTCTGTCTCCTGGTTGCAAATCCTGAATCCTAACTTTCAGGTTAAAAATTTTCTTGTTGCGGGCCCCCCTTTGCTCCGAGGCTGCCTGGGCCTGTTCATAGGCCAATTTCAAATTGCGTCTGAGTCTATCGACATATCCCTTGTGGGAAGCAGCAGAACAATGGTCTATGGAAGTGCCAAAGGCCAGATCTACGGGTAGTCTTGCTTCTCTCCCGAACATAAGTCGATAGGGTGAGTACCCTGTAGCGTCACTGGTGGTGCTGTTGTATGCATGCACAACTGCCGCTATGTGGTTGCTAAAATGCTGCTTCTTTTCACTGCTTAGGGTCCCCAGCATGTTGAGCAGGGTTCGGTTGAACCTCTCCGGCTGAGCATCACCTTGGGGATGATAGGGGGTAGTTCTTGTCTTCTTGATCCCCAAAGAATCCAGGAGTTTCCGGATCAATTGACTTTCAAAATCCCTTCCCTGATCTGAATGGAGCTGTTGTGGTAGCCCATAGTGTACAAAGTATTTCTTCATCAGCACTTTGGCCACGGTGGAAGCCTTCTGGTCCTTGGTGAAAGGCCTGGGCATACCGGGTGAAATGGTCGGTTACTACCAGAACATTTCCTAGTCCACTCAGGTCGGGTTTGAGGCAGAAAAAATCAATGCATACCAGATCAAGTGGGCTATGACTTTGCAGATGGCCCATTGGGGCAGCTTGATGAGGTAAAGTCTTTGTCATGGATATGCAGTAGTGTTTGTCTGTCAGCTTACCTTCCTTCCCATGTGTTCATCTTAGAGGCCTGAGCCCTTTCACCTGGCTTCCTTTATAATCTCCTCCCAGCCTGACTCCACCCCAGGCCCTATCACTGAACACTATATTAACCTGTGCACTGCAAGCCTGCTTTGCTGATCAACGTGTTTGTTAGGCATTGTGTGTTTGGGTTCCTGCCTGCCGTGTGCTACGGCTGTCTCTCTGTTACGTTATTGGCTTGTCCCCGACTATCCCTGTCTGCTCGTGACCCTTGACCTTCGGCTCGTTCTTCGTTATCCTTGTCTGCTTGTGGCCCCTGACCTTCAGCTTGTTATTCGGATCTCTCTCATCTTGTGCTGCTGCTTCCCCTCTTTTCCCCTTATCCTACGGGGCGTGAGCTAGGAAACTCCAGGGGCCGCGACCTGGTCCCAGCCTGCAGCTAACATCCTCACCACTAGAGGCCCTGGAGAAGACCAGCTGGGTCTTAGACTCCGCGCCCTGGGGAATCTTGGCTCTAGCTTCCGTTTGGATCCCGGTTGTGCTCCTCTGGTCCCGCTTTCCACAACCACCCAGTTTCCTATCCGCAGAAGCCAGCCATAGGGTTCACTACCTCGCGGTGCACTCCTGTCCCCCTACGGTGTGCATCTGTCACCTGGCCACAGGTGACCCTGACAGTCTTTCTCTGGATGCATCGTGCACATGAGTGGCAGTATTCTTCAACTTCAGCCCTCATGCAGGGCCAATAGAAACGGTCCCTAACGAGTTGGAAGGTCCTTTCCGCCCCTAGGTGGCCATGGTTGTCGTGCAGAGCAACCAGGACTGTCTCTCGGTGCTTCTCAGGCAAGAACAATTGCCATTTGTCTTCTAGGTCATCAGAGGGGCCCCTTCGGTAGACCACTCCCTGATGCACCTGCAACCTGTCCCACTCCTTCCTCAATAGGCGAGCCTCCTTTGAAGGGTGGTGTAAGAGTCTATTCGGATACTAATTCTCTAGGGCCTCCAAGACCAATCTCCCCATGGGGTCTTCCAATTGGTCAGATCTCAACTCTTTTTTTGACAATTTTGGCAAGTTATCTTCCCCCAGTTGGGTTACTCCACAGTATTGCTTGGGAACTCCTACTATGGTAACCCCTATCTCTTCTGCTCTTGAGCCGCCACTGGCTTGGAGTTCAGCCCCTTGACAGAGGGCCCGCACCCCGTCGAGTGCCACTTGGGTCCAGTCTTCTGTACTGCAAGTGGGGATGTGGGATCTTCTAGACAAAGCGTCTGCATCTCGGTTTCCAGCCCCAGGTCTGTACTTCAGGCTGAAATTGAAGGCAGACAGCGCCGCCAGCCATCTATGTCCTGTGGCATCCAACTTTGCTGTGGTGAAAAGATAGGTGAGGGGGTTGTTGTCGGTTTTCACTGTGAATTCCGCCCCATACAAATAGTCTCTGAGTTTGTCAACTACCGCCCACTTAAGGGCCAGGAACTCCAACTTATGGGTGGGGTAGTTCTTCTCGGAGGGAGTCAGACTCCTGCTCACATACGCAACAGGCCTCAGTTGCTCTTCATGCTCCTGGTACAGCACTCCTCCCAAACCATCATGACTGGCATCTACATGAAGTTCATAAGGCTTCTTAGGGTCTGCGTAGGCCAGGACAGGGGCAGTGGTTAATGTCTTCTTCAACATCTGGAAGGCATTCTCACACTTCTCGTTCCACTGGTCCTTGACTGACTCCCCTGGCTTTCTGGGGCCTGTGTTGTCCTCTTCCCCCTCCATCTTAAGCAGCTCATTCAGAGGCCTGGCTATCCGAGCAAACCCCTCCACAAACCTCCTGTAATAGGAACAGAACCCCAGAAAGGATCTGAGCTCTGTCACAGTGGTGGGCCTGGGCCAGGAGGTGACTGCCTCCAATTTTTCGGGGTCTGTGGCTACCCCATCTTCAGACACTATGTGCCCCAGATAGTTGACTGATGACTGATAGAATTGGCATTTTTCAGGTGAGAGCTTGAGTCCTTCATCACTCAGTCTCTTCAAAACTTTCTCCAGCCTCTCTTCATGCTCTTCCAAGGTTCTTCCGAAGACAATGATGTCATCCAAGTATACGAGGACTTTGATAAGGTTCATATCTCCCACAGTCTTCTCCATGAGACGTTGGAAGGTGGCTGGAGCTCCAGACAGACCTTGAGGCATCCGGTCGAATTCAAAGAACCCTACCGGGGTTATGAAAGCCGTCTTCTCTTTGTCTTCTGGATGCATCGGGATCTGATAGTACCCGCTCTTGAGGTCCATAACACTGAACCACTTGGCTCCAGACAAGCTCTGTAGGGCATCCTCTATCATCGGAGTGGTATACTGGTCCGGTATGGTTCTCCTTTTGAGGGTCCTATAGTCTATGCACAGCCTCAGTGACCCATTCTTCTTCCGGACTACCACTATAGGGGAGGCATAGGGAACCCGCCTAACCCTCTCCCTGAAGGGCTTGTCTTCCTGGAGGCGGATTCGATGGGTGGCACTCCTAGCACACCCCACATCGAATTCATCTTGGGAAAAGATCCTTTCCCACCTGGTCAACTGGGCCTTGGCTCTCTCTTTCCAAGCCCTGGGCAGGTTTGGATTCTCCATGGAAAGTTTCTCCCACACAGTACTTTCTCCATCTGTCTTCTCCACATCTGATGAAGCAACTGGGGTAGCTGGGCTTACCCAGCCCAGTAACAGCCTGGCTGGGATTTCCATGGGACCATCCGTGGTATTTTTGACGCTCACAGGCACTTTACAATGAGCCTTCTTCAGGGCCCTCACCGGGACCACTTCTGGGACTACTTCTAAGCCCGAATGTTCTTCCCTTGGGTCGGGTTCCAACATGACAAAAGGGCCAGGCTGCTCCCAAGTGAGTTTCACTGTGGCTTTCAAGCAGGTTACTTCACCGGGCTGCAGCACTATTCCCCTTCTTCCCAGCCTCCAGACCTTCCCTACCCCCTCTTCCGGGGCCTTCTGTTCCAAGATCAGCCGTTGGTAGGCTGTCTTCAACATTGGGTGGATTTCAGTGACTGTGAGGTCTTTCCTTCTTGTCAGAGGGGCCAGAAGTCTTCGGACCAGATCCGTGTTGGTCCCTATTATTAAGGAACTCTTGTTAGCTCCAGGCGGTCGGGGGCATACCACAGCTAAGGTATCAAACACTTCAGCCTTCCCGGCTATGGACAGGTCAAAAGTCCGTTTTATAGGCAGATAGCCATCATAAGGGAAACTCTCTGTCCCAATTCCCCATATCTCCAGCTCTTCAATCTTCTGGATGGGTAGGTCACTTAAATGCTTGTCATAAAAGTCCCGGTACAACAGGGTCACTTGCGCCCCAGTATCCAATATGGCTCTTGTGTAGACTCCCTCCACTTGAACTGGTACTATCAGGGAGGGACCCACCAGCTTCTCTGGATATCGCTTCGAAGGGGTCTCTTTCTTTTGATCTTTGCATTTTCCCTTTTGACTTTCTTTCTTCCATTTCTCTTTGGACTTAAGTCTCTCTTGGGCCTGGTATGCATTGATCTCCCTCCTTTTGATGGGTGTAACTACCCGCTGAGGGACACTACTCTCTTTCTTTGGGGTGCGTTCCTTCTGAGGAACCTTGCCCACTCTTTTCATGTGCTTCTCATTCAGTTTGGAGCTCACTGGAGATGATGGGCACCCGGTTGACTCCTTCACCGGGGCCCGCTGAAGTTTTCCGACGGCTTGCGGTTATTCATCTTTTTTTTCTTTGGACTGTCACACTTTGGCAAAATGGCCAGCTCCTCCACAATTGAAACAAATCACATCCCCCCAATCTTCCAGGGATGCGGGCGCTGAGGTGTTGGGAAACAGCTCCTTCCTCGGACTTTCCCTCTCTGGTTCCCTTGACTTCTTTTCCATCAGGGAGGTCAGCATCCCCAATACTTGAGACATCTACGACTTCAAGGTATCCACCTCTGAGTCTCTTTCCAGGGTCATGGCCGTCCTGACCATCACTGGAGGAGGATTTACCGACTCAACTGGTAGGCTCCTCTTCTTCTCCTCCAGCATAGCTTCTTCCTCTCTGACCACTCGAATCAAGTCAGGGTACTCCAGGCTCTTCCCGTCCTGTCTTGTGCGTAGCGCCAATGCGATGGGGTCCAGGGGCTGAGATCCTCTCATCACCTGTTGAACACGGGCCTCATCCACCTTCCGTAAGTCAATCCCCTTCTTAAGAATCATCTTATGCAGGATCTTATCCAGGCGCCTGATGAACTCTGACAGTTTCTCTCCTGTCTTTTGGTAGCAGTGCTCCAGCTGATAGGTGAGCTCAGTGATTTTCTCTGTTCCACCGAACACATTCTGCAGAATGTCCAGATAGTCCTGTGCATCACAGTCTGTCTTACTCATCTTGAGGTTGCGTATGGCCTCTAGAGCAGGCCCCTTCAAGCTCTCAGCAATTCTCTGCTTCTTTCTGTGGTCTGGGACTTCCCATTCTTCTAGGGCCTGAGTGGCACCGTCTAACCACTCCTCAAACCCCTCTTCACCCGAAGGTACAGGTTTCCTTCCTGAGAATATTCTAAGTTTTCTGTATCCTGACATTTGGTAATCTGTAGGATCTTTCTTACACTGGGCTACAATCTCCCCTAGGACCGCGCACAACTCTGCGCTGAGGGTGGCAGATGGCGACCCGGGACTCTCCCTTTTCTGCTGTTTTTCTGCTTTTGGGGTGGGTGATGGAGATAGTTTCGATGTCTGAAACCGTCCTCCTGGCTTGAGCGGCAGCGCGTGTATTAGGCTATAAGTCTGATCATCTATAGCTTCTACACTTGGGTTCTTGAAATGTTCTGGGACTCCCTCCTTCTACTCTATTAATGCGTGGGTCAGTGAGGAATTCGTCCTGACATCCACCACCCATGCTTTCTGATACAGTGACAGTGACATCACTAGCTGCTTCACCGCTTCTTCTTGCCAGATCCCTGGGAGTTCTATGACTACTACACCGGCTGGATCTGTGCCGACCACTTTGCACCACTGTCCTACTTCTAGCGGGTCCATGCTGGTACTTTTGGCGCGTTACTTGCTGCAACAGGATCCCGGACTCGAGAGCCCCCATGTGTAGCGCTACCCCCAGTTAAGAGAGCCGCTGCTTTGATTTCGGGCCCTGCATACAGCACCGCCAACCCCCGGCAATCTTACTCGACCCACTCTGGCACAGTTAGTCTAGGGTTAAACTTATATCACATTCAGTAATATTGTAAGGGGCAATGTCTTTTACAGTAAGACAACACACTGAGGCGAGAGATTAAATGCAATGGCTTTACTTTTATATTAAAAGCATAGGTAGAACAGAACACATGCAACTTGCTTACAGAGCCCTGTAGCAATAGATATAGCACACAACAATGGCCCAGCGCGGTAACACACCGCGCGCAGCTATTATGGTGTGCGCGCCCTGTGGTGCACTAAACAATATTCTATCTCCCCCCTAGTCAGGCCTGACATAGAATAAATATCAGTCTTTTCACTCTATGATTTCTTTGCATGCAAACTTTCGGTGGTGCACTTGATGAGATAATATTTGTAATCCACAAGTAGCCAGTCTCTGCGGTGGCTAACTGCACTCTGGGTGCCGAACGGGGTTCTGGGTAACGTAGTCCCGGGGCCTTAAAGGAGACCCCGCTACATACGGCATCAGCAAGGTCTCTCTCAGGCAAAGATTTCAAAGCAGACTAGTGTTTCAAGCTGTCTTTTGAAGAAGCACAAAGAAACAGGCAATGCTGAAGACCATAGAAGCAGTGGTTGGCCAAGGAAACGTATTGCAGCAGACGAAATAAACATCATGCTTACTTCCCTCCGACATCAGTAGATGTCCAGCAGTGCCATAAGCACAGAACTGTTGGAAACCAGTGGTACCCAGGTACACCTATCTACTGTTTTGAGAAGTCTGGCCAGAAGTGGTCTTCATGGAAGAATTGTGGCCAAAAATCCATACCTCCAACATGGAACCAAGGCAAAGTGACTAAACTATGCAGGAAGCCATAGAAACTAGGGTGCAGAAAAATGGCAGCAGGTGCTCTGGACTGATGGGTGATAATTTGACATTTTTGGCTGTAGCATAGGGTGACCAGACATCCCCGGTTTCTGGGGACAGTCCCCGGATTGAGATTTGGTCAGGATCAATGGTGTCCTCAATGCTGATATAAATACAGGCAGATACTTCTCCGTCATGCTATACCATCAGGGAGGAGTGTGACTGGTCCCAAGTTTATTCTACAGCAGGTCAACGACCCCAAACATACAGCCAATGACATTAAGAACTATCTTCAGTGTAAAGATGAACAAGGAGTCCTGTATGTGATGGTATGGCCCCCACAGAGCCCTGATCTCAACATCATGGAGTCTGTCTGGGATTACATGAAGAGACAAGAGGATTTGAGGCAGCCTACATCCACAGAAGATCTGTTCTTAGGCCTCGTACACACGACCGATTTTCTCGGCAAGAACCAGCAAGAAACTTGCTGGCAGAGAGGTCTTGCCGAGTAAATCGGTCGTGTGTACGCTGCTAGCGGGTTTCTCGTCGAGAAAACCGACAAGAAACCTCGACGAGAAAATAGAGAACCTGCTCTCTATTTTCTCGTCGAGATTCTCCTCGGCATGTTTCTCGACGAGAAAAGTGAGTGTGTGTACACTTACCTGTCCGCCCGGAAGCCCGCGCATGTTCGAAATGAATTCGACGCATGCGCGGTAGCTTCCTAGGCATACGTAGGGTATACCAAGATGGCGGCGACGGCATCGAATGTGACGAGCGCATGCTCGACGTAGTCGATGACGTCACCGCGTACACTCCTTTCAAAGAACCGCGGGTTCTTTGAAACGAGCGTGTGTACACTCGGCCGGGACAAGTTTCTTGTCCAAGAATCTCGTCGAAAAAAACGACATGTTTTTTTCAACGAGAATCTCGGCCGTGTGTACGAGGCCTCAGTTCTCCAAGATGTTTGGAACAATCTACCTGCCGATGTTCCATCAAATTCTGTGTGCAAGTGTACCTAGAAGAATTAATGCTGGTTTGAAGGCAAAGGGTGGTTGCACCAAATATTGATTTGATTTGTATTTCTTATCTGTTTATTTACTTTCTATTTTATTAATTGATAAAAATAAACTAACACGTCTATTTCTGAAAGCATTTTTAGTTTTTTCACACTTGCCCAAAACTTTTGAACAGTAGTGTGTATATATGTATATGAAAAAGGGACTGGGAGCGCAATGCAGGCCCGTTTGTATTTGATATATATGTTGGGAGGTGATTGGAGCCCACCTGCATTTTGCCTAGAACAACATACAACTCCAATTTTGGACTTATATATACTGTATAAGTAAAGGAGAGTGATATCACCATGCCATCCAAGAGAAGAGCCTTGAAGGCGGGGCTCTATCTGACTTGCTGCAGCTTCTAATGCACACTCTGAGAAGCACACAGTGTGCAGTGAAATCAGAGTAAGCCATTACAGTACAGGAGAGGAGCCTGTACAACTGTGCAAGACTGAAGCAGTGGCGTCACCAGGGTTGGTGTCACCCGGTGCGAAAAAAAATGGTGTCACCCCCCAACAACTATAGTCCCCCCTCAGTACAGACCCCCCTCCACTAACTACAGACCCCCCTCCCATAGTATAGATCCCCTCCCTCAGTACAGACCCCCCACTAAGTGCAGACCCTCCTCCATCAATATAGACCCCCTCCCTCAGTATAAACCTCCCCCCTCAGTGCAGACCGCTCCATCAGTACAGACACCCCCACCTCAGTGCAGACTGCTCCATCAGTACAGACAACCCCCACTAAGTGCAGACCCCCCTCCATCAATATAGACCCCCTCCCTCAGTATAAACCTCCCCCCTCAGTGCAGACCGCTCCATCAGTACAGACACCCCCACCTCAGTGCAGACCGCTCCATCAGTACAGACACCCCCACCTCAGTGAAGACCCCCCAGCAGTGCAGACACCCCCCCAGTTACAGACACCCCCAATGCAGACCTTCCTCAGTTACAAACACCCCTCAGTTACAGACCACCCCAGTGCAGACCTTCCTCAGTTATAAACACCCTCTCAGTTACAGACCCCCCTCAGTTACAGACCCCCCCAGTGCAGACCTTCCTCAGTTATAAACACCCCCTCAGTTACAGACCCCCCCCCAGTTACAGACCCTCCTCAGTTACAGACCCTCCTCAGTTACAGACCCTCCTCAGTTACAGACCCCCCCTCAGTTACAGACCCTCCTCAGTTACAGACCCCCCCCCCCTCAGTACCAGACACCCCCTCAGTACCAGACCCCCCTCAGTACAGACACCCCCTCAGTACCAGACCCCCTTGAGTACAGACACCCCTCAGTACCAGACCCCCCTCAGTACAGACTCAGTAGAAGAATACGTATCGGCCTAAACCAGGGTTTCTCAACTCCAGTCCTCAAGGCGCCCCAACAGGTCATGTTTTCAGGCTTTCCATTATTTTGCACAGGGGATGTAATCAGTTTCACTGCCTTAGTAATTACCACAGCTGTTTCATCTGAGGGAAATCCTGAAAACATGACCTGTTGGTGCGCCTTGAGGACTGGAGTTGAGAAACACTGGCCTAAACTGAGAAAAAAATCTTTTTTTATATATTTTTTGGTGATATTTATTATAGCAAAAAGTAAAAAATATTGCTTTTTTTTTCAAAATTGTCGCTCTTTTTTTTGTTTATAGCGCAACCAATAAAAACCGCAGAGGTGATCAAATACCACCAAAAGAAAGCTCTATTTGTGGGAAAAAAGGACGTCAATTTTGTTTGGGTGCCACGTCGCACGACCACGCAATTGTCAGTTAAAGCGACGCAGTGCCGAATCGCAAAAAATGGCCTGGTCATTGGGCAGCCAATGCTTCCGGGGCTGAAGTGGTTATTCTTAAAGCTTATAAACTGATGAATGTTAAGAGAGCCTCTAAATCAGTGGTTCTCAACTCCTGTCCTCAGGACCCACTAACAGGCCAGATTTTAAGTATTACCTTGGGGAGATGCAGACTAGAATACTGCAATCCCTGAGCACCAAATTATATCACCTGTGATGCATTTCAGTTATCTTGAAAACCTGGCCTGTTAGTGGGTCCTGAGGACTGGAGTTGAGAACCACTGCTCTAAATCATTCAGCCATCTGTGTAATCTGATCTTTTCTGACCTGCAGGTCTATTTCACAGCATAGCTGTAGGAAAAATAGAAAATAACAGTTGGTTTGATATTTTTTTTGTTTTAAATAAAAGTATAGAAAAGATAAAAAAAAAAAAAAAAACCTATACAATTCCTTAAGGGCACATCCACTAGAGATAAATCAACGCCAACTAAAATCCTTTAGGTCCTCTAGGATAAAAGTGACTCCATCTGTATCATCCTCCACAATCAGACTTCAATTATCCGGCTCTACTGTTATAGACTTCCACCATACATAAAAGTCGGTGAAACCTTCATACGTTTTTTCCTATAAACTATAAACTCGTTAAATCAATTTACAGCTAAGACGATAATGAAATGTTATCATTAAAAATCTCAACAATACCGCCATCTGTTCTCGGGTTTTGTAACACGGTATGAATGTGACAATTGTGTGGTGAGTAGAATTATCCACCAGTGGATCTCATTCATCAGAGGGGGACGTGTTCTTCTTTACTGGAGGCCAACGTTAATTCTTCTCACTTATTACAAGTTGGGAATGAGATTTATCAGGGGGGATGCAAAGTTCAGATGAATTAGTTATATGCTTGTTGAAGGCCTAAAGCAGCGTAAGTAACACGTTTGTCCTTTTCTTTCCGTGAACGTTGGTAAAATATTCATTTACACTGTTGTTATTTCACACTTTGACCATTGTTACTCCCTCCCTACCAACAGATCTTTTGCTAAACACATAATCAGCGTGCCATTAATGAGGCTGCCTTGTTTTATGTAATTGGTATGATTCCCGGGTGACCAGACACTACTTTTATAATCATTCCTTGTGTAGTGGCCGCTTGAACTCTACTCTAATATCCATATAATTTCTTAACCGCTTGCCGACCGCCGCGCGCAGATGTATGTCGACAGAATGGCACGGCTGCGCAAATGGGCGTACAGATACGTCCCCTTTAATTTGCGAACCGTGTGTCGTGAGCTCCGGGACCCTGCCCGCGGGACCCGTGCACTCGATGACCGCGGGGGTCCCGCGATCGGGTCACGGAGCTGAAGAACGGGGAGATGTCAGTGCAAACACAACATCTCCCCGTCCTTCCTAGTGACATGTCACTGATCGTCTGTTCCCTGTCATCAGGGAACAGCGATCAGTGACGTGTCACGGCAAGCCACGCCCCCTAACAGTTAGAAGCACTCCCTAGGTCACACTTAACCCCTTCAGCGCCCCCTACAGGTTAACCCCTTCACTGCCCGTGTCATTTTTACAGTAATCAGTGCATTTTTATAGCACTGATCGCTGTAAAAATAACAATGGTCCCAAAATAGCGCCAAAAGTGTCCGATGTGTCCGCCATAATGTCGCAGTCATGATAAAAATCGCTGATCGCCGCCATTACTAGTAAAAAATAAAAATTATTAATAAAAGTGCCATAAAACTACCCCCTATTTTGTAGACGCTATAACTTTTGCGCAAACCAATCAATAAATGCTTATTGCGATTTTTTTTTATTTCCCAAAAATATGTAGAAGAATACGTATCAGCCTAAACTGAGGAAAAAAAATGTTTTATATATTTTTTGGGGATATTTATTAGAGCAAAAAGTAAAAAATATTGCATTTTTTTCAAAATTGTTTATAGCGCAAAAAATAAAAACCCCAGAGGTGATCAAATACCACCAAAAGAAAGCTCTATTTGTGGGGAAAAAAGGACGTCAATTTTGTTTGGGAGCCACGTTGCACAACCGCGCAATTGTCAGTTAAAGCGACGCAGTGCAGAATCGCAAAAAGTAGCCTGGTTTTTGGCCAGCAAAATGGTCCGGGGCTTAAGTGGTTAAAAAAAAGAATTCCAGGTATGGAATTTTTTCATAGGTTTAATTGGTTCATTTTGGAGCAATGTAACTATACAAATACACTACCTGTGGGATTCTAGTGGAAACTGGAAATCACTTTAGTAGACCCTGCTTCTCCAGTGATCTCCACTAGCTTGTGGGTCCTTTGCTGAGGGGCTAGCCTGTTGCATACTGTACACAGGAGGTCTGGCTGCTCGGCACCGGTGCCATTCAGAGAATGCTTTACATTTTCCCAAAGGATGCAAAGCATTCTCTGATTGAACTAGGTGGAGAGGCGGGTGGTGACATCACGGTTGGTCCAGCTTGTACAAACTTAACTATGCCTTTACCATACCTGTGGGATCAATGTGGAAGCTGGAAATCACTGTAGTAGACACCACTTCTCCAATTATTTCAACTAGCTTCTGGGTCCAGTGCCGAGGGGCTGTCCAGCTGCATTCATAACACAGGAGGTCCAGCCACTTGGCATGGGTGCCATTCAGAGAATGCTTTGCATTTTCCCAAAGAATCAAAAGCATTCTCTGACTGAACTAGATGGAGCGACAGGGTGGTGACGTCATGGTTGGTCCAGCTTGAACCAACCACACAATGCATATACCATACCTGTGAGATCCCTTTGGAAGCTGAAAAATCACTTTAGTAGACATCACTTCTCCATTGACCTCCTTTAGCTTAGACAGTGCCTGTCTTGTCTAAGAGAGGCTTTCCCGTAACTTTGGAAGGATTTCCCTTAGACTTTGTGTTGTCTGTGGGACCAAGTGTCCTGACACATCTTGTTAATGCGCACATCTTAACCACTTTTATGCATTAAAGCTGGAAGCTGGAAATCACTTTAGTAGACATTGCTTCTCCATTGATCTCCTTTAGCTTCTGGGTCCGATGCTGAGGGGCTGCCCTGCTGCATTCTGAACACAGGAGGTCCAGTTACTCGACATGGGTGCTATTCAGAGAATGCTTTGCATTTTCTTAATGCAAAGTGTTCTCTGGTTGAACAAGGTGGAGAGATGGGGTGGTGACGTCATGGTTAGTCCAGCTTGGAATAACGTAACTTTGCATATATCATACCTGTGGTATTCCCATGGAAGCTGGAAATCACTGTAGTAGACACCACTGCTCTAGTGATCTCAACTAGCTTACCGGACGCGTGCCAAGTAGCTGCATTGTGAATGCAGAAGTTTGGCCATTTATCATGGGCTCCATTCAGAGTATACTTTGTATTCTCTCAGTGATTGCAAAACATTCTCTGATGGGACAAGGTAGAGAAGCGGGGCAGTGATGTCATGATCTCCAACCTCTTCTAATAAAATGCTTTGTGGTGTTTACTACAGTGATTTCCAACTGTTATCTGTCTCTAGAGATCATTTTTGTACATATAGCCCAGGTTCACACTGGGGCTGCGGGAGTGAAGCCTGCGAGTTCAGCTGAACCCGCACGATTTCACTCCTGCCTGTTAGTCCCGATTTCAGCTCGATTACAGAGACATCTGAAACAGATGTCAATGTAAATCGCGGCTGAAATCGCAAAAAGTAGTACAGAAACTACTTTTTGTAATCGGTGCAGCGCCGCAGATGTCATGTCAAATCGCACCAGTGTGAACCATGGCTTAACTTGTCTTTTGGTTTACTGAATTTTGGTTTACTTTTTGAAATCTGGGTGGATCTTTTTAAAATTAAAGGTAGTCCGGTTTGAGAGTCCATAACACTCTCAAGGCTTGTTTACAGCTGAGATTACCTGTAAAAAGCGTTTCACAGAGCAGCAAGGGGCAGTTAACAGACCTAATGTATTTCAGTTTCCAGAGCCTTACCCATAGCTTCAGAAGCCGAAATGTGTAAGGGTCTTGTTGTAACTAGGGCTGAAACAACTAATCAACATAATCTACTGTAGCGGGTAGGTACTTTTCTATATGTTTAAAACTGGCAGAGACACCAGTGATGTATAGTTCCCTGCGGCCCAGCAGGTGGCGCTGTCCCGGTGGGCTGGGGTTGAACCATCGCTGAGTGCCGTACCCCTTTTTGGCCTCTCTCAGCGGTTGTATGGTGGGGCGGGGATACCCGCCGTGCTTGCTGGGAGAGGGGATAAAGGGGCCGGCCATCTTTGTCATGGGTCTTTGAGTCCCAGGCACCTTTAGCCTGAGGGCTGCTGTCCGTGGTCGGTGTCCAGGCGGCCTAGGCCTGGACACCAGGAGTTCGGGAGCCACCCCAGACACCCTTAGTCTGAGGTGAGGTACTTTATTCCAGACCTGGGGCCCAGCTACTTCCACTGGGTTCCGCCCGGGAGGGATCGTCCTAAGGTACCCAACGGACCGGGTACCTGAATCTAAGACGCAATGGACCGCGCAGGCGAACTTCCCGTAGATCTGGTGCAGCATATTGCCAGTGCCGGGACAGGGCCTCAGGAGACCGTCTGGATGGATGCCTTCACCAAATAGGGGCCTTATTCACACGGAAGGTGGTTCATACACTACAAGGTCGGTGGCAGAGACCGTTACTTTCAGGCCTGTGGCAGGGGCTGCAACAGTTCACCCGGTAGGTGGCAGCTACCAATTCACGGTCGGTGGCAGAGACCGCACGCAAGAAAAAGGAATAGGAGAGTTTATTGTGCCTGGGCCTACTCGTATCCACACCCCCTGTCTGTCTGTTGAGGGAGTCCAACTGATTGTGTTTATTCTGACATTGGAAAATAAAGGAGTGTTGGACTTTTTATTGGTGTGGGGCTCATTTACTGGAAGACACTGTTCCACAGAAGAAGCGGAGGCTCCAAACACTGAACACCGACCCGAAGGTAAAGAAACTTTGCTCACACCACACAAACATCTGCAGTGAAAGCTTGGCTTGGTGACCCCGCACTCTCTCCTCCAAGGTACCCCTAGACAAAAGCCAGAGAGAAAGAAACCGGAGCAAGAGAGAGAGGGGGGGGGGGGGGCGCTACACTACTATAGTCAAATAAAAAATAGTTCATTGGTTGAGTGCTGGCCTTTTCTGTTTCTGAGCTTTTTTAGCCGTTTCTGTTCCACCGATTGTCTTAGGCAGGAAAATGATGGCAAATTCATAACTTTACAGTTGCCACCAATGTAGCGCCCACTACCTTTTGGTATGTGTGGAAATAGGGTTTTATTATTTTAAACTGTCAGTGCAGGCAAAATCTAGTCAGGCCTGTGCATTAAGCTAGGCCTGGTTGTTTTGATCTGGGAGTGGGAGTGTCAGTGTAGCAGTGGGTGTGGCCACCTGTGCTCTAGTCCTGAGGCGCCTCCCCTGTCTCTGGGGAGAATGTACAGAGAAGGAGGCAGGGCCTGGGATTGGAGTGGCAGGCAGTTTGTATGGCAGCTCTGACCAATCCCCAACTAGGATTAGCAGGGGGCGGGCCTGCTATATAAGCTGAGGTAACATGCCACTGGGGAGGAGTCCTGAGAGGAAGGAAGATGGAGCAGTAGTGTTTCTGTGTGAAGGCCCCAGGCTTGGGGCCTGGGGCCTACCAGGTGCTGAGGAGGATGTCCAGATGGAGGATCACTTTTCTTTAACACCGCAGAGGAGGAACTCGTTATTAAGAGAAAGGAGCTTGGAACTGTTACTGCTGAACTGTGCGGTTGAGCCATGTCTCTTCCATGGACCGGGGACCATGGAAAAGGTCAGTGGGTACATGACAGTAATCAGTGCATTTTTATAGCACTGATCTCTGTATAAATGTCAATGGTCCCAAAAATGTGTCAAAAGTGTCCGCTCTGTCCGTCACAATGTCGCAGTACCGCTAAAAATCGCAGATCACCGCCATTACTAGTAAAAAATAAAATAATAATAAAAATGCCATAAATCTTTCCCAAACCAATCAATATACGCTTGTTGCGATTTTTATTACCAAAAATATGTAGAACCAAAACTAATGAAGAAATTTGATTTTTTTAAAAAAAATTGGGGGATATTTATTATAGCAAAAAGTAAAAAATATAGTTTTATTTTCAAAATTGTCGCTGTTTTTTTGTTTATAGCGCAAAAAATAAAAACCACACAGGTGATCAAATACCACCAAAAGAAAGTTCTGTTTGTGGGAAAAAATGGACTTCAATTTTGTTTGGGTACAGCGTCACACGACTGCGCAATTCTCAGTTAAAGTGGTTGTAAACACTTTACAACCACTTTTAACCTACAGGTAAGCTTAGATTAAGGCTTACCTGTAGGTGCTTGAAATATCTCCTAGACCTGCATGGTCTAGGAGATATTTGCAAATCGCCGTACGGCGATTTCTTCTGTGCATGCACTGGAGTTAGAAAGGGCAAGCTGTGCCGTTTCTAGCTCGGGTCATGCCTTTAAAGGCTCCCATGCGCGGGAGTGATGTCACGCGACTCCGGCCAGGCACAGAGCCGGAGTTCGGGGAAGGAAGAGGGGTGAACAATGGACGCTCGCTACTAGCAAGGAAGACAGGGACATCGCGGGCTTTTCCTGCAGGTAAGTGTCACATAATGGGCTAATATGCGATGCAGAGGCACGCGACACAGTCTCGTATTGCAAAAAATGGCCCGGTCAGGTAGGGGGTAAATTGTTCCAGGCTGAAGTGGTTAAAGTGATCGAAATAAAATCGTAATTCTGAATTGACACTTTGTGAAACCTGCTTTCACACTTGAGAAACAGCAGCCGCTGTTTAGGGACGGTTTGCAGGCTCTATTTTTAGCACAATAGCGCCTGCAAACCGCCCCAGTGTGAAAGGGGCCTTTGTGTGAAAAAAATGATAACATTTTAATTAAACAGTATTCCATGATCGCACAATTGTCATTCAAAGTGCGACAGCTCTGAACTGTGAAAAATGGCCTGGGTAGGAAGGGGGTGAAAGTGTTCGGTATTGAAGTGGTTAAATGCAGTTTAATATTCTACTAAAATAGCTACATTGTTAAACTAGTTTCAAGATTCTTTTACTTGAACTCACCAAGAACTTTTTCTTGAGTCACCTAAAACTTTCCAAGACAATTTTCAATTTCCCAATTAAAAGAAAGTGCAGAAATGTGTACGATTGTCAGATGTGTGAGGATAATGAGAGACGCAGTGTTTTCTCCCGACCAGAGTAATGATGTCCAGTCTTCATCTCACACACTAGTTCTCTTCTTTCAAACATTGCGGTTCACTAATTAAATCCATCTATTCGCAGCTCCATACACTGGTAATGAGTGAATGCCCACACTGGGACAGACATCTGCTAGCTGTTTGCAGGACAACATTACAAAGAGCAATATGACCATGCAAATGACTACAATAAAGAAAAGGCGGGATACTTCCATTTTAGCCAGGGGGACCATCAGTGTTCAATGACTACTTCACTCCTTCTGGGAGGCATGAGTTCAATATTAATGTACTGTCTGACCGAGCAAAAAAAACAAAAAAAAAACATATGTGCCTTGAAAAAGTATTCATACCCCTTGAAATTTTCCACATTTTGTCATGTTAAAAAATGTAAATGTATTTTATTGGGATATTATGTGATAGACCAACACAAAGTGGCACATACAGTAGATGTGAAGTTGAAGGAAAATGATAAATGTTTTTTTTTTTTTTTACAAATAAATATGTGAAAAGTGTTGCGTGCATTTGTATAGCGCCCCCCTGAGTCAATACTTTGTAGAACCACCTTTCTCTGCAATTACAGCTGCAAATCTTTTTGGGGATGTCTCTACCAGCTTTGCACATCTAGAGAGTGAAATTTTTGCCCATTCTTCTTTGCAAAAAAGCTCAAGCTCTGCCAGATTGGATGGAGAGCGTCTGTGACCAGCAATTTTCAAGTCTTGCCACAGATTCTCTATTGGATTTAGGTCTGGACTGTGACTGGGCCATTCTAACACATGAATATGCTTTGATCTAAACCATTCCATTGTAGCTCTGGCTGGATGTTTAGGGTCGTTGTCCTGCTGGAAGGTGAACCTCCTCCCCAGTCTCAAGCCTTTTGCAGACTCTAACTGGTTTTTTTCTAAGATTGCCCTGTATTTGGCGCCATCCATCTTCCTATTAACTCTGACCAGCTTCCCTGTCCCTGATGAAGAAAAGCTTCCCCACTACATGATGCTGCCACCACCATGTTTCACGGTGGGGATGGTGTGTTCAGGGTGATGTGAAGTGTTAGTTTTCTGCCACACATAGTGTTTTGCTTTTAGACCAAAAAGTTAAATTTTGGTCTCATCTGACCAGAACACCTTCTTCCACCTCGTCGT
Organism: Rana muscosa; assembly: GCA_029206835.1. Taxonomy (NCBI): domain Eukaryota; kingdom Metazoa; phylum Chordata; class Amphibia; order Anura; family Ranidae; genus Rana; species Rana muscosa. Next base: position 59,897,541 of record CM055116.1, on the reverse strand, counting down.
AGTCGATGACGTCACCGTGTTCTTGCAATTCAAAAGAAGGGTGGTTCTTTTGAATGGCCGTGTGTACACTCGGCGTGCAAGGCAAGCTTGCCGGGAATCCCGTCGGGAAAACCAACGTTTTTTTCCCGTCGGGATTCCCGCCCGTGTGTACGAGGCTTGAGCTGTGGATCTCTGCAGCTCCTCCAGAGTTACCATGGGCCTCTTGGCTGCTTCTCTGATTAATGCTCTCCTTGCCCAGCCTGTCAGTTTAGGTGGACGGCCATGTCTTGGTAGGTTTGCAGTTCTGCCATACTCTTTCCATTTTCAGATGATGGATTGAACAGTACTCTGTGAGATGTTCAAAGCTTGGGATATTTTTTTATAACCTAACCCTGCTTTAAACGTCTACATTCCTGTATCCCTGACCTGTCTGGTGCATTCCTTGGGCTTCATGATGCTGTTTGTTTGCTAAGGTTCTCTAACAAACCTCTGAGGGCTTGGCAGAAGAGTTAGTTGTATTTATACTGAGATTAAATTACACACATATGCACCATTTACTAATAAGGTAAATTCTGAAGGCAATTGGTTCCACTAGATTTTAGTTAGAGGTATCAGAGTAAAGAGGGCTGAATACAAATGCACGCCACAATTTCAAGATATTTATTTGTAAAAAAAATTAAAAACCATTTATCATTTTCCTTCCACTTCACAATTATGTGCCACTTTGTGTTGGTCTATCGCATAAAATCCCAATAAAATACATTTACGTTTTTGGTTGTAACATGACACAATGTGGAAAATTTCAAGGGGTATGAATACTTTTTCAAGGCACTGTAGTTCTTAGATAAACCCCTCCCTTTTTCTTCATTTTTCCTCAGTAAGTTACAAGCATTCATAGTGGGTGTAAGGCTTAGAAGATTACTGATTTCAAATGACCAATGCATAGCTCCCAACTCTCCCTGATTTTGAGGGACTGTCCCTGATTTGGAACAAAGTTCTCTGTCCCTCTTTCCTCCTCATTTGTCCCTCATTTTGGTGTGATCTATAAGGTTGTGTAGCGGGGTCCTCAATTTAGTGGGATACACTTGGGGGTAGTGTGACCCAAGTGTGTAATTGTGTTAGGGTTTAGACCCCTTTTTGTTATTCGTGGAGGATTGGGTGGTGTAATATTCTCTTTGACCAGTGGGTGTCAGTGTACCTACTGGCTCGGGGTAGAATCACTACCGCAGTGCTACCCTTCTTTGTCCCTTCCTGGAGATGGTACGGCCGGGGCGGGGAACCCGCCGTGGTATCGACGGGAGGAGATAAAAGGGGGAGACGCCCTCGCCACGAGGTCGTCTTTTTCGGGGGATCATCTCTTCATGCACCCAGGCACCTTAGGCCTGGGTGTGGGCGGTTCAAGGTTCCGGCCTAGGCGCCCTAGGCCTGGCCAGAATGAAGATGGAGTCCATCCCAGGCACCTTCAGCCTGGGGTGAGGTACTATTGAGGAGGCCTGGGACCCGGTGACTCCGACTGGGTCCCGCGAGGGTGAAGTTGCTCCAGGGCGCCCCTTGCGAGGGGGCCCGCATCTGAGGTGAGGAGGCTGGGGAGGTCACTCGTTCAAAGACCCGGTGTAGTGTCAACCCGGTGATGGATGGGCCTTCGGTAACTCCCTTGGAGGACATCTTCCCCTGATAGGGGCCGCAACGCAATGGAGGTATTCATGTCAAGACTCCTACAACCCTTGGTCATAGCACAGGGGGTGTAGGGACCCATATCAGTATAGTGCCTCGACCTGCTCATCCCACCGTATCATGCCATCGCATTGCCTGTATGTGGAGATACGAAATAAACCAACAGTTGGACTGTGATCGGTGTATGGACTCTGTTAATGGGAGCAAAGGGTGGTTCGGGGGTTTCTGCACGACAGACTCGGTACATGCTCAGGACACACCGGCCCGAGGAAACATCAGGTATTGGCCTTCACCTCGCCCGCCGTTGTGGGGAGGACATGGGCCGTAGCGCACCTCACCCTGTCGCGTGACATACCCCTAGCTAAAGAGGACGGGGTGAGGGGGTGGCTACACGTGGGGGCTCGTTCGTCCGGGATAGTGTGTGTCTTGGCGATGGAACTGAGAACGTCTGTGTTTGAACTTTGCTGCCCGGAGGAGTTCCGAACAGGTCGGCCATGTGATTGGCCAAAGTGCATCCCTGCTCGGAGTTGTGGACATGACCCTAAGTCGGGAAAGGCCCACGCAGAGGAGCGTAAAAAGGGAAAGGTCCAGCCGTGTGAAGTACTACATGTGGGGACTGTTAATGCACTGCGCCACGAGGCACCCCATGACTGTACAATTCGTGGGCGGAGGCTGACGGAAGCCCGCGAAAACGTACAAGTTGTGGGAGGAGTCTGGCCACGTGTGGAGATACACGTGGAGACTCCGGCGCGTGGTCAGCGCGTGATGGAACAGCAAGTGGTCGGGATGGCCTCAAGCTCCCTGTGGATGCCGGTATCTTACCCCACGAAAATGACTGCATTTGCTGCTCCCCTGACAGACACGGGAATAAGGCTCAGGCCCCGAGGACAGTTGGCTCTGTATTCATGCAGAGACACGGAGGCTCTCGGTGTGATCTGTCCCGGATGCTCGGGACTAGTGGTCCAACTAAAGCCATTCGGGCGATGTGAGGCATGCAAGGAGTTCCTTTTTGAGGTTGAACCATACACGGAAAGACCCCGGGCCCTACGCCTCAACTGCATCACAGGAACCGCCACTCCGGAGGGAGAGATCCAGGCCTCTGCGGAGGTCCCCGTACGCGCTGACCAGGGCGAAGTGACTGCCCAACCAGAGATTGAGAGAGAAAAATCCGAAGACACTGCTTCGGTCACCACAGACTCCCTGCTGCCACCCCCGAAGAGGAAGATAGGCCTGGTGCAGGCATCCTGTGGTCGTGGTCGAGCTTCACCCCGCCGCTTGCCTGGCCTGAATGGCGCCGGTAGAGAAGAGAGTCCCGGACATCCCAGTTCTTCAGTAGGTCCAGGTGAGCTAGGGGCTGGGACTGTGGTGTTGGTTGGAGGTGTCGGGAGTTCACAGCCGGTGGAGCCCGAAAGGGAGGGTAGCCTTCCGTCTACTAGAGACTACCTTCCCGCCGAGATGTATGACACCTCCGACCTAGAGTCATTGTCAGACTGTGGGGATGACGGGGAAATAGACTAGCTGTTTCACCGGAAGGGCTGGGACAGACGCCCGCTACCTGTGCTGAGTAAACCACAGGATTCCCCCATGTCCATAGAAGACAGTACGCTCCGGGCGCAGGCCCCGGAGTTCCCGAGGAAATCTAACCCTCTGACCAACTTTCCTCATTCAACTACATCACCCGCTCTGATGGTGGGGACGCAGCGTGCTTCGTTGCGGGCACCAAAGACAAAGCAACCCGAGATGGTGAAGGCACCTCGGCACCCGGAGGCCATCGTACAGCCAGGAGAAGGTGAGCGAGATGTGATGCCGCCCCTAGCCAGATTACAGAGACTTTTCTCCCAGAGAGTCGCCCGTGAATATGGGTGGGAGTACCCCTACTTGCCTCGGGACTTATTGTATGAAGTTGAGGTCCTGCGACCAAGGTGGTATGACGAGTTTGTATGGGAAAAGCTTAAAGTACCCCATGCCAGGCGATACCTGTCATGTTCGCCGCCTGTGTCTAAAAAGTTCAAGGACTGCAGAGCTGATTGGAGACTTGGGCGCCATATTCATGCTGATAAGGTGCTCATCTGTAGGAAAGAAGGAGAGGATGTCGAGTATTCAGTGGAAGTGTTTGACGGGCACCTGAAGCCTCTGTTTCTGCCGGATCCAAGGTTCTACTTATAGGAGAAGTGAGCTCCTATCTTGTTGCTGTTGAAACTTTCTGAATGAGACATTCCCAGACGCCTAGAACTGTGCCCTACTTTTGTTTTGATTTGGGCTTTTCTTTTACTCACTGGAGACTTGGGAGCTGTTGTGTTTTTTTTCCTCCCTTTTCTTCATGTGCCAAAGGCAGAGACTTTTGGGGTAGAGTCAGAGTAGGAAAGCAGGAAGAATGAAGATCTCACCAAGTGTCATTACCGCAGCTCTGTCACCAGGTGGCAGTGTTGTGCAACGGTTGTTCGAAATGCTACACATGCATTACTTACTTATTGGAGTGAGCGGGTCTCTCGGCTGACGGACCCACTCATGCCAAGTTAACACAGAGTGTTAGGATGTGTTTTCTTTTTGTTGTTTCCCTTCTGCAGGAGATTCATCGGTCAAGACTACTGAGAGTGGGGTGGTTCTTAGACAGCGATGGGAGGGATTGTACATGTGTACAGAATAGATGTCTTATACAAATGTTTATCGTTTTATATTTCCCCTTTCCCTTTTGAGCAGGTCTTGGCACATTTAGTATCCAAAAATTTGAGGGATAGCCTCTGGGGCCCACTTCATGTCACCACTCTTTGGGAGACATGGGTGTGCACCTGACGCTGGGGACCAGCATCAAATCACAGGGGGGGAGTGTGTAGCGGGGTCCTCAATTTAGTGGGATACACTTGGGGGTAGTGTGACCCAAGTGTGTAATTGTGTTAGGGTTTAGACCTCTTTTTGTTATTCGTGGAGGATTGGGTGGTGTAATATTCTCTTTGACCAGTGGGTGTCAGTGTACCTACTGGCTCGGGGTAGAATCACTACCGCAGTGCTACCCTTCTTTGTCCCTTCCTGGAGATGGTACAGCCGGGGCGGGGAACCCGCCGTGGTATCGACGGGAGGAGATAAAAGGGGGAGACGCCCTCGCCACGAGGTCGTTTTTTTCGGGGGATCATCTCTTCACGCACCCAGGCACCTTAGGCCTGGGTGCGGGCGGTTCAAGGTTCCGGCCTAGGCACCCTAGGCCTGGCCGGAATGAAGATGGAGTCCATCCCAGGCACCTTCAGCCTGGGGTGAGGTACTATTGAGGAGGCCTGGGACCCGGTGACTCCGACTGGGTCCCGCGAGGGTGAAGTTGCTCCAGGGCGCCCCTTGCGAGGGGGCCCGCATCTGAGGTGAGGAGGCTGGGGAGGTCACTCGTTCGAAGACCCGGTGTAGTATCAACCCGGTGACGGATGGGCCTTCGGTAACTCCCTTGGAGGACATCTTCCCCTGATAGGGGCCGCAACGCAACGGAGGTATTCATGTCAAGACTCCTACAACCCTTGGTCATAGCACAGGGGGTGTAGGGACCCATATCAGTATAGTGCCTCGACCTGCTCATCCCACCGTATCATGCCATCGCATTGCCTGTATGTGGAGATACGAAATAAACCAACAGTTGGACTGTGATCGGTGTATAGACTCTGTTAATGGGAGCAAAGGGTGGTTCGGTGGTTTCTGCACGACAGACTCGGTACATGCTCAGGACACACCGGCCCGAGGAAACATCAGGTATTGGCCTTCACCTCGCCCGCCGTTGTGGGGAGGACATGGGCCGTAGCGCACCTCACCCTGTCGCGTGACATACCCCTAGCTAAAGAGGACGGGGTGAGGGGGTGGCTACAGTTGTATATGTAGCGGGGTCTTCAAAGTTAGTGGGATACACCTGGGGGTAGAGAGACCCAGGTGTGTAATTATGTCAGGGATTAGACCCCTTTTTGTTATTCGTGGAGGATTGGGTGGTGCAATATTCTCCTTGGCCTGTGGGTGGCGACGTACCTACAGGCTCGAGGTAGAATCACTACCACAGTGCTACCCTTTTTGTCCCTTCCTGGAGATGGTACGGCTGGGGCGGGGAACCTGCCGTGGTGTCGATGGGAGGAGATAAAAGGGGGAGACGCCCTCGCCACGAGGTCTTTTGGGGGATCATCTCTTCACGCACCCAGGCACCTTAGGCCTGGGTGCGGGCGGTTCAAGGTTCCGGCCTAGGCGCCCGAGGCCTGGCCGGAATGAAGATGGAGTCCATCCCAGGCACCTTCAGCCTGGGGTGAGGTACTATTGAGGAGGCCTGGGACCCGGTGACTCCGACTGGGTCCCGCGAGGGTGAAGTTGCTCCAGGGCGCCCCTTGCGAGGGGACCCACATCTGAGGTGAGGAGGCTGGGGAGGTCACCCGTCCGAAGACCCGGTGCAGTGTCAACCCGGTGACGGATGGGCCTTCGGTAACTCCCTTGGAGGACATCTTCCCCTGATAGGGGCTACAGCGCAGCGGAGGAGCTTTCATCAAGACTCCTGCAACCCCTGGTCATAGCACAGGGAGTGTAGGGACTAGGAACCTGTACAGTGCCTCGACCTGCTTCCCCATCGTATCATGCCGTTGCATTTGACTGTATGTGGAGATACGCAATAAACCTGAGTTTGGACTTTGATGGGTGTATGGACTCTGTTGATGGGAACAAAGGGAGATTCTGGCACGGAAGGACTGACCCTCATAACCAGCACACATTTGGCCCGAGGAAAAGATTGGTACTGGCCTTCACCTCACCCACAGCCATGGGGAGGACATGGGCCGTAGCGCACCTCACTCTGTCGCTCGACATACCCCTAGCTAAAGAGGACGGGGTGAGGTCGCTACACGTGGGGGCTCGTGAGTCCGGGATGAAATGTGTGTTGACCCTGAGGTTTGGAACGGCTGTGTTTGAACTTTGCTGCCCGGAGGAGGTCCGAGCAGGTCGGCCATGTGATTGGCCAAAGTGCGTCCCTGTGCTCGAAGTCGTGGAAATTTCTCTGAAAAACCGGGAGAGGCCCATGCAGAAAGAGCGGGAAGAGGGAGGAGTCCAGCCGTGTGACGAACTACATGTGGGGACTTTTGCTGCACTGCGCCACGAGGCACCCCATGACTGCGCAATTCATGGGAGGAGACTGAAGGAAGCCCGCGAAAACGTGCAAGTTGTGGGAGGAGTCTGGCCACGTGTGGAGATACACGTGGAGACTCCGGCGCGAGGTCAGCGCGTGATGGAGCAGCAAGTGGTCGGAGTGAACTCAGGCTCCCCGTGGATGTCGGTACCTTATCCTTTCAAGATGACTGCATTTGCTGCGCCCATTACAGACACGGGGATAAGGCTCAGGCCCCGAGGACAGTTGGCTCTGTATTCATGCAGAGACACGGAGGCCCTCGGTGTGATCTGTCCCGGATGCTCGGGACTGGTGGTCCAACTAAAGCCATTCGGGCGATGTGAGGCATGCAAGGAGTTCCTTTTTGAGGTTAAACCACACACGGAAAGGCCCCGGGCCCTACGCCTCAACTGCATCACAGGAACCGCCACTCCGGAGGGAGAGATCAAAGCCTTTGCGGAGTTTCCCGTGCGCGCTGACCAGGGCGAAGTGACTGCCTAACCAGAGACTGAGAGAGAAAAATCCGAGGACACTGCTTCGGTCACTACAGACTCCCTGCTCCCACCTCCGAAGAGGAAAGTCGGCCTGGTACAGGCATCCTATGGTCGTGGTCGAGTTTCACCCCGCCACTTGCCTGGCCTGGATGGCGCCGGTAGAGAAGAGAGTCCCGGACATCCCAGTTCTTCAGAAGGTCCAGGTGAGCCAGGGGCTGGGACTGTGGTGTTGGTTGGAGGTGTCGGGGGTCCACAGTCGGTGGAGCCCGCAAGGGAGGGTAGCCTTCCGTCTACTAGAGACTACCTTCCCGCTGAGATGTATGACACCTCCGACCTAGAGTCATTGTCAGACTGTGGGGATGACGGAGAGATAGACGAACTGTTTCACCGGAAGGGCTGGGACAGACGCCCACTACCTGTGCTGAGTAAACCGCAGGATTCCCCCATGTCCATAGAAGACAGTACGCTCCGGGTGAAGGCCCCGGAGTTCCCGAGGAAATCTAGTCCTCCGACCAACTTTCCTCATTCAACTACATCACCCGCTCTGATGGTGGGGATGCAGCATGCTTCGTTGCGGGCACCAAAGACAAAGCAACCCGAGATGGTGAAGGTACCTCGGCACCCGGAGGCCATCGTGCAGCCAGGAGAAGGTGAGCGAGATGTGATGCCGCCTCTAGCCAGGTTGCAGAGACTTTTCTCCCAGAGAGTCGCCCGTGAATATGGGTGGCAGTACCCCTACTTGCCTCGGGACTTATTGTATGAAGTCGAGGTCTTGCGACCACGGTGGTATGACGAGTTTGTGTGGGAAAAACTCAAAGTGCCCCATGCCCGGCGATACCTGTCATGTTCGCCGCCGGTGTCTAAAAAGTTTAAAGACTGTAAAGCTGATTGGAGACTGGGACGCCATATCCATGCTGATAAGGTGCTCGTCTGCAGGAAAGAAGGAGAAGACGTCGAATATTCGGTGGAAGTATTTGACAAACACCTGAAGCCCTTGTTTTTGCCGGATCCAAGATTTTACTTGTAGAAGTGAGCTCCTATCTTGTTGCTGTTGAAACTTTCTGGAAGAGACATTCCCAGACACCTAGAACTGTGCCCTACTTTTGTTTTGATTTGGGCTTTTCTTTTACTCACTGGAGACTTGGGAGCTGTTGTTTTTTTTTTCTCCCTTTTCTTCATGTGCCAAAGGCAGAGACTTTTGGGGTAGAGTTAGAGTAGGAAAGCTGGAAGAATGAAGATCTCACCAAGTGTCATTACCGCAGCGCTGTCACCAGGTGGCAGTGTTGTGCAACGGTTGTTTGAAATGTTACACATGCATTACTTACTTATTGGAGTGAGTTGGTCTCGGCTGACGGACCCACTCATGCCAAGTTAACACAGAGTGTTAGGATGTGTTTTTTGTTTTTTTTTTGTTTCCCTTCTGCAGGAGATTCGTCGGTCAAGACTACTGAGTATGGGGTGGTTCTTAGACAGTGACGGGAGGGATTGTATATGTGTACATGACAGATGTTTTATACACAAAGTTTTAATGTTTTATAGTTCCCTTTCCCTGGAGCAGGTCTTGGCACACACAGTATCCAAAATTTGAGGGATAGCCTCTGGGGCCCACTTCATGTCACCATTCCTTGGGAGACATGGGTGTGCACCTGACGCTGGGGACCAGCGTCAAATCACAAGGGGGAGTGTGTAGCGGGGTCTTCAAAGTTAGTGGGATACACCTGGGGGTAGAGAGACCCAGGTGTGTAATTATGTCAGGGATTAGACCCCTTTTTGTTATTCGTGGAGGATTGGGTGGTGCAATATTCTCCTTGGCCTGTGGGTGGCGACGTACCTACAGGCTCGAGGTAGAATCACTACCACAGTGCTACCCTTTTTGTCCCTTCCTGGAGATGGTACGGCTGGGGCGGGGAACCCGCCGTGGTGTCGATGGGAGGAGATAAAAGGGGGAGACGCCCTCGCCACGAGGTCTTTTGGGGGATCATCTCTTCACGCAACCAGGCACCTTAGGCCTGGGTGCGGGCGGTTCAAGGTTCCGGCCTAGGCGCCCTAGGCCTGGCCGGAATGAAGATGGAGTCCATCCCAGGCACCTTCAGCCTGGGGTGAGGTACTATTGAGGAGGCCTGGGACCCGGTGACTCCGACTGGGTCCCGCGAGGGTGAAGTTGCTCCAGGGCGCCCCTTGCGAGGGGACCCGCATCTGAGGTGAGGAGGCTGGGGAGGTCACCCGTCCGAAGACCCGGTGCAGTGTCAACCCGGTGACGGATGGGCCTTCGGTAACTCCCTTGGAGGACATCTTCCCCTGATAGGGGCTACAGCGCAGCGGAGGAGCTTTCATCAAGACTCCTGCAACCCCTGGTCATAGCACAGGGAGTGTAGGGACTAGGAACCTGTACAGTGCCTCGACCTGCTTCCCCATCGTATCATGCCGTTGCATTTGACTGTATGTGGAGATACGCAATAAACCTGAGTTTGGACTTTGATGGGTGTATGGACTCTGTTGATGGGAACAAAGGGAGATTCTGGCACGGAAGGACTGACCCTCATAACCAGCACACATTTGGCCCGAGGAAAAGATTGGTACTGGCCTTCACCTCACCCACAGCCATGGGGAGGACATGGGCCGTAGCGCACCTCACTCTGTCGCTCGACATACCCCTAGCTAAAGAGGACGGGGTGAGGTCGCTACATATATAAAAATAATGGTTTTTTTATCTAACAAAAAGAGTTTTATAGTGTTAAATCTTTCACCCAATTTCTAAATTGCTGCATTTTTTAATTCCAAAAGGCAATACAAAGGCATAGTACTCGTAAAAAAAAAAAGCACTTGTGGGTTTAACCAATCATCTTATTTCTGTACAATTCTCCTTTAAGGGGGGTGTGACAGGGGGTGTGTCCTATGCCTACATACTTCTGCTAATAGGTGTCCATCATTCCCATCTCAAAAAGTTGGGAGGTATGCCAATGAACATCGCATGTACTGCATTTTAAGAAGTAAAACTACATTGCATTAACCCCTTAATGTGTCATGACCACCTAAGTGCTTCTGCTCCCTATTCCAGCATCCGGGTGTTGGCTCTTGCATCCTCCCTGTCTGTGTTCTCCTGTTCAGTGATTGATCTGCTCAGTCACCTGATATAAGCAAACTGAACACTCTTTCCCTCGCTTGTGAAAGAGACACATCTACCTGTATTGTTCTAGACCAAGCCCCTGTTAAGCCTCGTACACACGGTCGGATTTTTTGACAAACTTGCTCAAAATGAAGTTTGTTGGAAAAAAGTCAGACCGTGTGTACGGGGCTTTAGTCTGCCTTGTCTGATGTTGGATCCCTTGTGTTTCACCCGGATTGGTTTATCCCCTGAACGCAGCCTGCCCTTCTACCTGGAACGGATACAGGATTATCCCCTGAACGCAGCCTGCCCTTCTACCTTGACTATTGTATAACTGATGTATTACAGGTCTGCCCACCACATTCTACCCCCATACCTTACTTATACTTAATCAATAGACCACACATTGATGTTTGGAGTAAAACATGGCCGTAGCAGCCTCCTTTATTTTTTTTAACTGTTCCATCAGTTATCAAAAAACTTTAACCATCAAAACACATAAACCCAGAACATATCCGAAATATTGCCTCCTAGTGTTGGTCTTTGCAGGAACCTCAAAATTGCCATAATCATATTAACCCGATATTAGTCACCATACTAATATCGTATTACCCCGTGACACTGCGGTACCTTAAAAATGGTCATAGGCCTCAAGCCGATCAGCTACTCAGAGACGACCACTGACCGCAGTGCCCCCATTATCCAACTCATCCAGCTAAACTCCTGTTAGCTGGAATCCACCCACAGGACCCATACCACCGATAGGTCCTGACCACTTCCTTTTTTAGGTACTTCCTTCTCCCGCAAAGACCAAACACCCGCCACTGCCACGACAATCTGTACACCTGTAAAGAAAAATTGACAACAGAAAACCATACTTTGACACAAATTAAAATTCATCCTTCCAACTATTCCACATTAGGGAGGGTGGGTGGGAAACTTTCCCCTGCACTGTGTTAACTCAGAGGGGCGGGGTCTTCCTTTTATCTAGCCTTCTCCCCTCCCCTCTATATTTCCATTAGCCAATAGTTAATACCCTCTTATTACATACTCTGTTCACTCAGTCATGCCCAGCCCTGCGCCTATGGCATTCTGTCTTTTTGCTCCGGGCTTTTCTGGACTGTCTTAGAACCACGCTATCTGCTAAACTGCAAGTAACCTGTTATTTGCTCTGTTCGCCTCCTGGGCTGGCAAGACACTATAGCATTGTGTTTAAGTCCGGGGGGCAGTACCGGTAGGCCTGCTTGCCTTAAAGGGAAAGGCTGCTATAGGTGAAGCGCACAGTAGCTATAGTGTCTGACCACCTGCGTTGGGGTAGAAGTGACATTCATGACATCATGAGGTCAAAACACATGTTAATGCCTGAAGCAGTGGCATCGCTAGGGGGTGGCTTTTGGGGCTATAGCCCCGAATCTGGGGCCCATAGCCCCGAGTCTCTCTGAGATGGCCATGGCCTCTTTGCAGCTAGGCAACAAGTGCACCACTGTTCCGCTCTCACTGTGCAGCCACGGGCAGCAGAGTTGAGTGGCTCTCTGGGGACCCTGATGTAAGGGGGGCTCTCTGGGGACCCTGATGTAAGTGGGAGAGACTTTCTGGGGACCCTTATGTAAGTGGGGGGGGCTTTCTAGGGACTCTGATGTAAGTGGGGGGGCTTTTTGGGGACCCTGATGTAAGGGGGGGGGGTCCCTGGGGACCCTGATGTAATGATAATATATATCTGGAGGAAGTGGTATATATATTATTAGGGCTGTGGAAATTAACTATTAGTTCCTCGATTAATCGATTAATGTTTTTGATCAATCAAAATTCTTTTGATCGGTACTCGCCTCTCCGCTGGCTTCCAGGTCTTCAGGGAGTTCCGTCGGAGATCCGGTGACGTCACGGACACCGGCGGGGCTTGCCGTGTCCATCTGAAGGGCTCCTTTGCTGTGCCTTCATATCTGCATGCCGGCAGGACCTTACTATCTGCCACATGCAAGGGCTGTTACACTTCCCTCTATCACTTCCCTCTATCAACCTGGGATTCTACAGCCATCCACTGGGAGTTGTGATAGTTCCCTTCACGGGACATCTACATACCGATGGACTGACCCCTCCTCATCTGGATTCAGCAGTGGTATCGTTGTACACATTTTTATACCAGTATCATACTTGGCTACCTGTTTTTATGACTGCTTTTGCCACCGTTTGGTATTACTCGCACCATTTTTACAGTTTATGTAGCTACATCGATTTTATCTCCAGTGCAATATTTATTATGTTACCTACTTGAAGACTATAAAAGTTTTAATGCTATTCCCATCGAGCGCTGCCTTTGTGTGTTTTTTGTATCCTGCTATCCATTTTTCCAGTGGTTGGTAGCTGCACTGGGAATCGGCCTGCAAGGAGATCAGCTAAAAGTAGTTGGATCTGTATGTGCGTTATAATTAATCAAAATTAGTCGATCAATCGATTAAAAAAAAATTGATTAATCGAACACGAAAACTTGAATCAGCAATTTATATATATATATATATATATATATATATATATATATATTTACATGTGTATGCCCGCCCAAGCGTATGACTTTCTTTACTTCGCTGCTATGGGCTCTAGCCCCAGATCTTTTGTAAACCTAGCAACGCCCCTGGCCTGAAGTCAATTTTGCAACTTTGACATGTGTCATCACAACTACTTTATACATCCAGGTGGACCATACCATGTTTTTTCAGGATGAATTGGGCTTTCTTTTGGTGATAAATTGTAACGGATATCTCCTGATTTATTTTTATTTTTTTCGTATTATCAAAGGAAAACTGGGCCAAAATCGATTACATTTTTTTTTTTAAATTTAGCTGTATATTTCTTGCTATTCTCATAACATATGAAGGGAGAAATTGGATCAGACATTTTATTTACCAAAAATTTTGTTTTGATTAGGCAGACATATTGGATGTATAATTTATAATTAGAAATCCTGTTGTGTAACATCTGTATTTCTTGTGTTAGAATGCTATTTAAGCCTCCAGCAGGGAAGATTGCTCTCTGTCTTTTGAAGATGTTTTCTCTGGAGGAAGTGGTGGAAGCAGTGGCAGCCGGTGCTCAAATTTTTTTGGGGGGCGCAAACAAACTGAAAAAAAGCCCCCCCATCAAGCGCAGCCACTGTGCCCATCAAGCGCAGCCACTGTGCCCATCAAGTGCAGCCACTGTGCCCATCAAGCGCAGCCACTGTGCCCATCAAGCGCAGCCACTGTGCCCATCAATTGCCGCCACTGTGCCATCAAATACAGCTACTGTGCCCCATCAATTGCCGCCAGTGTGCCCCATCAATTGAAGCTACTGTGCCCCCCCCCCCGCCCGACGCTTATCTGTCTTGGCGCTGTCCTCCACGCTCCGAGTCCTCCATGTCTTCTCCCGTCCTCTTCCCGTCATCTCTGCTATGATTGGACGCCTTATAGGCATCCAATCACAGCGCCTGTTGCTTCAGCCAATCAGGTGACAGGTAACCAGACCCGAGCATCCTGAGTGGCTGAGAGGCGGGTCAGTGTTAGGAAAGCGATTTATTTGCTTCTTTAACACAACACTGTGTAAACAGCGAACGCACAGCATTGCGCCCACTGTTTACCAATTTGGAAGCCTATTAGAGCCGACGGCTCTAATCTGGACGCCCATTAGAGCCGACCGGTCTAATCAGGCACTTCCAAAAGAAAGTGCCGCTATAATTCAGATGCCCGGCGCCCGACAAGGGGCCGGACACCTGAATAGGGGCGGCAGCAGCAACAATAGATAGATTAATGCAATGCATGAATCTATCTATTGGTGATAGAGCAGTGCAGGAGAGAGGGGGCGGCGCTCCTGCGCCCTCTATGGACGCACCCCCACTGGGTGGAAGTACCATGCCTGTGTGAATGACCAGTGTCATCTCAATGAATTCCACCAGAAGCCAGGATGGAACTTCAAAGCAGTTGAAAAGTTAGGTTCCTATCCACTTTAGGACTAGGGATGAGCTCGGTGTTCGAGTCGAACATACGTTCGACTCGAACATCGGCTGTTCGATCGTTCGCCGAACAACGAACGATTTGGGCCGTTCGCGCCTAATTTGCGGCCCACAATGCACTACGCCATCGCAGTGTCATCCAGGCGCTGTGATTGGCCAAGCATGCACTGTGACCCCGCATGCTTGGCCAATCACAGCGCCGGCAGCGAGGAGAGCAATGATTGGCCACAGGCAGGATGCCTGTGGCCAATTATTGCTGAGGGTGTTTAGTACACGCCCCACACTATAAAAGGCCGCCAGCACGGCGGCCTAGTGTAGTGTGTTCCGGAGCAGGGAAAGAGAAGCATAGGCAGGGACAGTGACATTTTTTTTTTCTTGCTTAACCTGGATTCCTTTAGTTTAGGGAAAGAGAAGGATAGGTAGGGAGAGTGTCAGTGTGTTTTACTGTGCTAATCCTTGTTTGTAGGGACAGGGAAGGACAGTGAGGGAAATTCTCCTTGTGCTATACTGTGCTAAAGCATTCATCATCAACCATCTTTAAAAAAACATTTTTTATAGGGACAGAAAACTATAGGTAGGGAGAGTGTCAGTGTGTTTTACTGTGCTAATCCTTGTTTGTAGGGACAGGGAAGGACAGTGAGGGAAATTCTCCTTGTGCTATACTGTGCTAAAGCATTCATCATCAACCATCTTTAAAAAAACATTTTTTATAGGGACAGAAAACTATAGGTAGGGAGAGTGTCAGTGTGTTTTACTGTGCTAATCCTTGTTTGTAGGGACAGGGAAGGACAGTGAGGGAAATTCTCCTTGTGCTATACTGTGCTAAAGCATTCATCATCAACCATCTTTAAAAAAACATTTTTTATAGGGACAGAAAACTATAGGTAGGGAGAGTGTCAGTGTGTTTTACTGTGCTAATCCTTGTTTGTAGGGACAGGGAAGGACAGTGAGGGAAATTCTCCTTGTACTATACTGTGCTAAAGCATTCCTCATCAACCATCTTTGAAATCCTTGTTTTTTGGACAGTCAGGGAAATTGTCATTGTGCTATTCTGTGCGAAAGCAATCATCCTCAACCATATTTAGAAATCCTTAAGTAAAGGGACAGAGAAGGACACCTGAAGGTAGCCCTTATTGCTTTTTTCCCATCTCCCTGCAGGCCATCCATTAGAATGTCTGGAAGGCAAACAAGGAGAGGCAGACAGTCAGGAGGCAATAAAAGAGGGCAAGCAGGCTCTGTGTCTGGGGGCAACAGTGCTGGTCGTGGACGCGGTGCATTGTCATCAGCACATGGCCATGGGACACGCTTGTCCTTCTTTTCGGCAGCTGGACATGTTGAGCCACATCATGCCGAAGACTTGGTAGAGTGGATGACCAAGCCCTCCTCCTCCTCCTCATCCTCTCTCACCCAGGCTCAGGGTACTGGCAAAGCAGCTGCCAAAGCGTCCTCTTCCCTGGTATCAATGTCAGACTCATCATCAGTCACTCCTTCCCTAGACCCACCATGTCCTCCTCCTGAGGAGTCCCCCGAACTGTTTGAGCACAGTGTTGGGTACATGCTCCAGGAGGATGCCCAGCGTTTCGAAGGGTCTGATGATGAAACCCAGCTACAGGAAGGCAGTAGCGTGAGAGCAGACAGAGGGGATGCTCAAGAAGGACACCAATCTGGCAGTCATGTTCCAGCAGCTGCAGCATACTGCCAGATTGGCTCCAGTGATGAGAAGGGAGGGGATGATGAGGTCACTGACTCCACGTGGGTGCCTAATAGGAGAGAGGAGGAGGAGGAGGATGAGGAGGAGGCACATCTCCAACGAGGCAGGATGCCCTTTGGTGGCCAGCGTAAGGGCAGTACACCGACGGAATCACACGGCAGAGCTCCGCCTGTGCAGGGCGCTGCCTCTGCCCGTCATTCAAAAAGTTCTTTGGTGTGGGCCTTTTTTGAGGCTAGTGCATCAGATCGCACAGCTGCTGTTTGCAACATATGTCTCAAGCGTATATCGCGTGGCCAAAACATCAGCCGCTTGGGTACCACATGCCTGACCAGACATATGTTGACCTGCCATGCAGCTCGTTGGCAAGCCTACCTCAAAGACCCACACCAAAGAACAAAGCGGACCTCTCCTTGCACCGCATCAGCTGGGATCTCCAACCCCACTATAACTTCAGTCCTCTCTGAAACATGCACTGAGAGGAATGAAGGTGTAGAATTAGGTGTGTCACAGCCAAGTACTTGCGGCCACTCTGCTAGCAGTACACCGACGTCCGATTCTAGCAGGCAAATTTCCCTGCCCCAGCTGCTGGACCTTCGAAAGAAGTTCACTCCCAGCCATCCACATGCCCAGCGGTTGAATGCTAGCTTGGCTAAATTGCTAGCGCTTCAACTGCTGCCTTTTCAGTTGGTAGACTCGGCCCCCTTCCGTGAGTTTGTGCAATGCGCGGTTCCTCAGTGGCAGGTTCCCAAACGCCACTTTTTCTCACGGAAGGCTATTCCGGCTCTCTACCGGCATCTGGAAGGCAATGTCTTGGCCTCGCTGGACAGGGCGGTCAGCGGTAAGGTGCATATTACCGCTGACTCATGGTCCAGCAGGCATGGACAGGGACGTTACCTTTCTTTCACGGCCCATTGGGTCACTCTTTTGGCAGCTGGGAAGGATGCAGGACAAGGTGCAGTAGTGTTGGAGGTTGTTCCACCGCCACGCCTCCAAAATGCTACTACTGGTTGTGACACCTCTCTCCTCCACCCCCTCCTCTTCTTCTTCCTCCATGGCCTCTTCCTGTGGTTTGTCCTCGGAACCAGCGGTGCTCCGTAGGCGTTCAAGGGGCTACGCAAGTACGCAGGCAAAAAGATGCCATGCCGTGCTTGCGCTGGTGTGTTTGGGGGACAGAAGCCACACTGGGGCAGAGGTCCTGTCTGCTCTGCAGGGCCAGGCCGAGAGGTGGTTGACGCCACGCCAGCTTAAGCCAGGAATGGTGGTTTGCGACAATGGCACCAACCTCCTCTCCGCCCTCCGACAGGGACAACTGACCCATGTGCCCTGTGTGGCTCACGTCCTTAACCTGGTGGTGCAGCGGTTCTTGGGCAGGTACCCGGGCTTACAGGATGTCCTGAGGCAGGCCAGGAAAGTCTGTGTGCATTTCCGCAGATCTTATAATGCCAGTGCTCGCCTGGCTGAGCTGCAAAAGGAGTTGAACCTGCCCAAGAACCGCCTTATATGTGACATGCCCACCAGGTGGAACTCAACGTTGGCCATGCTGCAGCGGCTGCACACGCAGCAGAGGGCCATCAATGAGTACCTGTGCGACTACGGCACCAGGACAGGGTCAGGGGAGCTTGGTTTTATCTTCTCCACGCCAGTGGGGCATGATCAGGGATGCATGCACTGTCCTGGCACCATTTGAGGAGGCCACGAGGATGGTGAGCAGTGACAGTGCATGCATCAGTGACACTGTACCTCTTGTCC
The DNA here is from genome assembly GCA_029206835.1 of Rana muscosa. Lineage (NCBI taxonomy): Eukaryota > Metazoa > Chordata > Amphibia > Anura > Ranidae > Rana > Rana muscosa. The sequence continues at coordinate 59,879,739 of CM055116.1, read as the reverse complement.
ACCTGTTGGAGCACACGCTGCGTGGAATAATGGACAGGGCACTTGAGGCAGAACAGAGGCAGGAAGAGGAGGACTTCCTTGCCTCTCAAGGCCCCCTTTACCCAGACAGTGTTCCTTCTGTCCCACCCATCGCACAGGAAGAGGAGGAGGAGGAGGAGGAGGATTGTGTCAGCATGGAGGTGGAGGCTGGCACTCAGCATCATCAGCAGCAGTCTTTTAGGGATGATTTACAGTCCCAAGAAACCAGTGGACTTGTACGTGGCTGGGAGGAGGTGGCTGCGGATCATGTCGTCCTTAGTGACCCAGAGGACTCCGGACCGAATGCCTCAGCTAACCTACGCTGCATGGCCTCCCTGATCCTGCAAAGTCTGCGGAAGGATCCTCGTATTCTTCGGATCAAGGAGAGGGACCATTACTGGCTGGCCACTCTCCTTGATCCACGGTACAAGGGTAAGGTTGCGGACCTTATGTTACCGTCGCAGAGGGAGCAGAGGATGAGACAACTCCGGGAGGCCTTGCAAAAAGGTCTGTGCAACGCGTTCCCAGAGACTGGGAGGTTACAAACTCCTGGTCCTGGACAACGAGTTGCTGAGGCTTCGGCCAGTCAAAGAAGGAGCGGTGGGGAAGGTGGCCGTCTGACCGATGCGTTCAGACAATTCTTTAGTCCGCAGCCCCAAAGTATGATCGGTTCCAGCAACCATCGCCAGCGTCTGATAAACATGGTGCAGGAATATCTAGGGGCAAGGTCAGACTTGGACACCTTCCCCACCGAAAATCCTCTGGCTTACTGGGTCTTGAGGATGGATCACTGGCCAGAGCTTGCACAGTATGCAATTGAGCTACTGGACTGTCCTGCATCCAGCGTTCTTTCGGAACGCACATTCAGTGCTGCTGGAGGATTTGTCATGGATCACAGGGTGCGCCTGTCCACCGACTCGGTTGATCGACTGACTTTCATCAAGATGAACCAGTCTTGGATCACCACCAGCTACCACACACCTGATGCTGATATAACAGACTAATTGATTTTAACATGTCACATCCCTTCAAGACTGATGCTGATGCTGAGTGCCTGTGCTGTTATGTTGACTGGCTATCCTCCTCCTCCGAGTCCTCAATGATACGATTGATGATGATAGCTTGGAAGATCATTTTTGTTTATGGGTGCCGCCACCAGTGGCTAAGGCCCAATTTTTCAGCCCCTGTTTAACAGGGGCGTGTAATTACAATTTTTGAAGCAATACTTTGCAACAGGGCTCATTGCTGTGCTCCAAGTACAGTATCTGTGAGGGGTTGCAGTGTTGTGCCACCAGTGCCTAAGGCCCAATTTTTCAGCCCCTGTTCAACAGGGGCATGTAATTACAATTCTTGATCTAATAATTCACAGCAGGGCCCATTGCTGCACCCACCAAGAGTAACTCTGAGGGCTTACAGTGTTGTGGCAACGCCACCACCACCACCACCACGAAAGGCCCAATTTTTCAGCCCCTGTTCAAAAGGGGCATGTAATTACAATTCTTGATCTAATAAATCACAGCAGGGCCCATTCCTGCACCCACCAAGAGTAACTCTGAGGGCTTACAGTGTTGTGGCAACACCACCACCACCACCACGAAAGGCCCAATTTTTCAGCCCCTGTTCAACAGGGGCATGCAATTACAATTCTTGATCTAATAATTCACAGCAGGGCCCATTGCTGCACCCACCAAGAGTAACTGTCAGGGCTTACAGTGTTGTGGCACCAGCACCACCATCAAAGGCCCAATTTTTACTACCACTGTTCAACAATTATATGTAATTACAATTCCTGATATAATAGTTGACAGCAGGGCGTTCCAGCACCAACCAAGAGTAACTGTGAGTGCTTACAGTGTTGTGCCAACACCAACAACTAAGGGGCCTATTTCTGCAGAGTATATACGGCAGGTCCCTACTTTCAAACATCCAACTTACAAACGACTCCTACTTGCAAACGCAAGAAGACAACAGGAAGTGAGAGGAAATCTACCCCTAGGAAGGAAAATTCTCTCCTGTAAGAATTAATATGGGAGAAAGGTGTCTCCTCTCTACTGATGCTTTATCACCAATCCTTGTTTCAAGAAAAACACCACATTTCAAAAACAGTTGTCATTGGGACGGAAAGTGAGGTGAAATGTTCTGAACAGGGGCACAGACAGCAAAACAAATGTTACAGGGGTGATAACCCTTACCTATGTTTTCCAAAAAGTTTAAAAATAGATTTTTGGGCTGGAGCTACACTTAAACAATGTACCTGTTCAAAATTACAAACAGATTCTACATAAGAACAAACCTACAGTCCCTGTCTTGTATGCACCGCCTGTATACGGCTGTTCAGAGTATATAGGGCCTTTTTTATTTTATGTGCGGTGTTCCCCTTAATATCCATACAAGACCCAAAGGGGCTGGTAATGGGCTGGGGTAGGAAGGGGGGGGGGGTCATGGGGTAGCTTTGCCATTTTTCTTAAAGGTTTTCATCCATATTACCGGGACCAGACATTACATTAAAGCCGCAAGCAGTTTTAAATGGCTTTTTTTTCCTTTAGAAGTGTCATTTTGTGCAGGGACAGTTCTAAACACGGGAAACACGTGGCACTTCACAGGCATACTTTAGACACCCCCCAGGTACGATATTTAAAGGAATATTTGACTTTTTTTTTTTTCACTTTATGCATCATTAAAATGACTGCTCCCGAAAAACGACCGTTTTTAAAACTTCTTTTTGCATTGATACATGTCCCCTGGTGCAGAACCCGGGTTCCCAAACCCTTTTTAGGACAATAACATGCATAATAGTCGTTATAATTAGCACTTTAGAATTCGAACTTTCGCATCCATTGTATTTAATAGGGTTCTAATGTTCGTACGAATTTTCGGTCCGTTCGCGGGTTCTGGTGCGAACCGAACCCGGGGTTGTTCGGCTCATCACTATTTAGGACATATAAATTGTATTAGAAATCCTTAGTTAGACAGAACAAACCTTTTGAACACAATACTCCATATTTCTTTTGCGCTCCCTGCATACAGGTCTAACTGCAAGCTTGTATAATAAATACATCTACTTTTTTTAATTTGGTTTCAGCAAGCAAAATGTTACTGATACCCATAAGTTTGTGTTTCACTGTCATTTGCCACCAAGAACAACCCAAAAAAAGGTTCCTGTTTCTAACTATCGCAGCAATGCCATATACAGTAGTACTTTGGATTACCGGCATAATTCGTTCCAGAAGAATGCTTGTAATCCAAAGCACTTGTATATCAAATCGAGTTTCCCCATAGGAGTCAATGGAAACTCAGATATTTCATTCCACAGTGACTGCTGGTGTGTGCAGTACCGCATGTGGCCAGAGGTGGGGAGCGCCGGAGCCTCTCGGATGCACTCAGAGACACTCGGGAACGGAGTGGCTCCGGCGCTCCCCACCTCTGGCCAAATGCGGTACTGCACACCCCGCTTGAATCCTGCTCGTCTTGTGAGACAACGCTCGCAAACTGGGTCAGGATTTTTTTTAAAGAATAGCTTGTATTGCGAAACGCTCGTAAACCGCGTTACTTGCAATCCGAGGTATTACTGTATATGTATGTTATTAGTTGTTTCTACCCGCAATACAGCCCAGAAACAATAGTGCGTATTTTGCTTTTTATCCTACCTAAAACACACCGATACCAATAAAAAAAAAATGCTTTTTTAACCACTTGACCTCCGCAACATTTACCCCCCTTCATGACCAAGCCATTTTTTGCAATACGGGACAGTGTTACTTTAACTAACAATTGCGCGGTCGTGCAACGCTGTACCCAAATAAAATTGTACTTTTTCCCCCACAAATAGAGCTTTCCTTTGGTGGTATTTGATCACCTCTGCATTTTTTGTTTTTTGCGTTTATAAACAAAAAAATATCAACGATTTGAAAAATATATATGTTTTTTTACTTTCTGCTATAAAACATATCCAATAAAAATAAAAAATAAATCTTATTTCTTCATAGATTTAGGTCAATATATATTCTGCTACATATTTTTGGTAAAAAAATAAAAATGTCCCAATAAGCGTATATTGATTGGTTTGCGCAAAAGTTATATTGTCTACAAACTATAGTGTATATATACTAGAATTCTTATTTATGTAATGGCGGCGAACAGCGACTTATATTGGGACTGCGATATTTTAGCCGACATTCTGACACTTTTGACACCTGGCGGGAACCAGTGACACTAATACAGTGATCAGCGCTAAAAATATGCACTTTCGCTGTACTAATGACACTGGCAGGGAAGAGGTTAACCTCACGGGTGATCAAAGGGTTAATTGTGTGCCTAGCCAGTGTTTTTGTTGTGTATTGTGTTAGGTGCTTTTACTTAGATGGATTTTATTATTCGCTTTGCAAAGACACAAGATCCATCCCTCTCCTTGTCAGAACAGAACTCTTCCTTGTTTACATAGGCAGATCTCCGTTCTGTGTCTGACATCCAGTGCCCGGCACCCACAGATCGACTTCTGCTGTGAATAATCACAACAAAAGCATCCCACAGGTGGCGCACGCGTGCCCCCTAGGAGGAAGTGGCTGAGCCAGGTGCCGGTCCAGGCATGTGGGCTTTAGCCCGCTGTCAGCTGAAAACGGGTCACAGGAGTACAGAACGAACTGCACTCTTGTGATCCACAGGAGAAGTACAATCAGTCGAGTGTTGGCTGTACTTCTCTTTTAAATCAAAGCACTGCTCCTCTCTATCCATCTCCAAATACAGACATTGATTTCTATCCCAGCAAAACAGGAGAAGGCTCTTGGGAGTTGTAGTTTTGGAGGCACACCTACATGAATAGGAATTGCCATAGGGCAACCTGCTGATTCCTCCTCTCTACAGCTACCTCTGCAAGAACTTTAGAAGCCTAATGATAACAGCATAGGGCAGTGGTTCTCAATCTGGGGGTTGGGATCCCCTCGGGGGTCGAATGATGATTTGCCAGGGGTCCCCGAATCATGGGCTGTTCCTGAAGCCTGCACCGCTCTCCCAGCCTTTTTGAGGTCACCCAGCAGTGCTGTCCCTGGAGCCCGCAGGTGCCCATTCGGTTAACGGCATGGCTGGGGGGCAGATACTAGAGGTCAGCTGACTGGTGAGGAATGTGAAGTGGAAAGGGCTGAAGGAGACCCCATCTCCTGATTTCGACATAGGTGTCACTGCTACAAGACATCACAAAGTCGGAGACACAGTGAAGCTGGTGACACAGTGAGTAACACTACCTGTGATTATAATTGCCATTAAAAGGACTCAGGGAGCGCTAAATGTCTGTGGGTTAGGGGCGCAAATTACTTGTCTTGCCTTGGGTGCTGACAACCCACGCTACGAAAATAATTTTACTGTTAGGGGTCCCCACAACTTGGGAAATTTTATCAAGGTGTCACGGCATTGGGGTTGAGAACCACTGGCATAGGGAGTAATAAAACTGTTTCCTGCTGCAGAAACAAGGTAAAAGAAAAAAATGAATGCTGGGACATGTTCTAAAGCAGTGGTTCTCAACCACCAGGTCATGGCCCCATGGTCTGGTCATGTACAGATCAGAATTTTTTTAGGGGGGGGTGACGCTTAAAAAAATAATTTAGACTCAGAAAATGATGTCTCAATGTAAAACCACCATACTGCCTTTGCTACAATGACAGTGGCCTAACAGTGGAAACATTTTTCCAGTGGGCACCTGTCTTATAACTGCTTGATTTATTTATTTATTTATATCTCCTTGATCGGAAATATCTTTGTAATACCCACCGGTGGTCAGTGTTCTCATTCACTGTCTAGTTATTACCCACCATACAGGTGCAGTGTAAAATCTACGAGGAGTCCAGGATGGAGCACTTAATGTTGTGTAATTTGCTCTAAAATGGAGCGCTTTTTTTTTTTTCAACTCAAATAACATCTGCGATGGTAATTGCTCCTAGCCATTTTCAAATAATTATATTAAATTCACAGTTTGCATCACATATTCGTCCGCGGTTGGATGCAGGTATTGTAATTTCCCTGATTCCCCGGAGAACATAAATACGCCATTTTTTTCTGTACATCCCCCTAATTAGTTACACAGCCTGAAATCCTCAACATCTTAGGATTCCATTAAATTGTGGCATCCTATTAGGCCCGAGCATGTTCACAGCTGATCGAGGACATAACTAAGGACCACCAAGTCAGGGACTGCACCAACTTATGCACCAGCTGTGCCGTCTATACAGGGTAGAACAGATTTCTCCCATTTACAAACCTTTTTTTCTGCTCTGCCATCTGCTTGTTGGACCTTTAGTAACGTTCCTGCTGATTGGTGGATAAGATCTCCCATGGCAAGCATTCTCTGATGTCTGTAGGCATCTTAAAGCTGAACTCCGTGCACACAAACTTTAATTCAAATGTATTACCGGTACTCAAAAGCCACAGAGAATATACAGTGGATATATAAAAGAATCACCCCCCTTTTAACCACTTGCCTACCGGGCACTTATACCCCCTTCCTGACCAGGAACATTTCCAGCTTTCAGCTCTCACATTTTGAATGACAATTGCGCAGTCATGCAACACTGCACCCATACTAAATTTTTAACATTTTTTTCACATAAATAGAGCTTTCTTTTGGTAGTATTTAATCACTGCTGTGTTTTTTATTTTTTGCTAAACAAACAAAGATCGAAAAGTAAAAAAAATAGTTTTTCATATTTAAAAAAAAAATATGGCAAACAGGTAATTTTTGTTCCTTCACTGATGGGCACTGATGAGGTGGCACAGGTGGGCACTGATAGGCTGCACTGATGATGTGGCACTGATGGGCACTGATAGGTGACACTGATGAGCACTGAAGAGGTGGCACTGATGAGGCTGCACTGATGGGTGGCACTGATGGGCACTGAGAGGTAACACTGATAGGTGGCACTGATGGGCACTGATAAGTGGCACTGATCAGGAGGCATTGATGATGAGGCACTGGGCACTGATAGGCATTGATAGGTGGCACTGGTGGGCACTGATTAGCAGTAATGATGGGCACTGATAGATGGCACTTGTGGGCATGGATTTGCAGCACTGGAGGGCACTAATAGGCAGCACTGGTTGGCATTTAGGGAACCGATGTCCCTCTAACATGAAGCCGGTTACCGTACTTTTTCTTTTCTTCACGCTGGCAGGGTGAAGAAAAAAAAAGCTGGTAACCGGCTTCTGTTTACTTCCATTATCAGCTGTCATTGGCTGATTACGTGGTAATGGGCCCACTGTGATTGGCCCTTTACCCTGCTATGTGATCGGCCGCGTCCGAGAATGGGAAGATGTCCATGGACACCCTCCCAGCATTTGAGGTCCATGCTGTAGCCATCTTTTAGCTATAGCACAGACATCAAGTGGTTAAAATAATCACATTTTGTTGCTTTGCAGCCTGAAATGAAGACAGATGCAGTTTTTGTGTTATCCAGCTGTATTCACTAACATCCAAATGAAAAATAATACACCAACATGTCTGAAAAAAAAACTGAATCGCTGAGTTGGAAAAAGGATACCCCCCTCCTAAAAATGACTTGTAAACTCAATCAGGTGTAGCTTATCACCTTCTCAATGGCACACAAAGCCATTGACTTTCAACTGTGATCAACTGAGGTCATTTTGATTAGCTCAGCGTGAAAAGAGCTTTCCCAGAGCATTTCAGTCCCTGGTTGTGCAACTGAAACAATCAAATATGGGTGGCAAGGCACTGTCTCCGGGATCTCCAGGATGAAACTGTGGACAAGCACAAGTCAGGAGATGGATACAAAAAAATGTCAAAGGCTTTATCAATGCCTAGAAGCACAGTGAAGTCTATCATTAAGAAGTGGAAGATATTTGGTACAACACAGACCCTTCCTGGATCAGGACGTCGCTCCAAACTGGATGAAAGAGCCAGGAGGAAACTGGTCAGAGAGGCCACCAAGAGGCCTACGGCAACTCTGAAGCAGTTGCAGGAATTTATGACAAAGAATGGTCATTGTGTGCATGTGACAACAATATCACAAATTCTCCACAAATGTGGCTTGTATGTGTAGCGGGTATTTAAATTTAGGGGAGGCATCTGGGTGGTAGTGTAACCCAGATGCACTGATTGTTAGGGAATTGAGATCCTTTATTTGTTCATGGAGGACTCTGGTGGTGTGGGGTTCCCTGCAGCCTGTGGGTGGCGCTGTCGTCCTGGGCCGGGGTTGAGCTCTCACCGCAGTACTGTGCCCTTTTTGTCCTTTTCCGGCGGTTGTACAGTGGGGCGGTGAACCTGCTGTGACGCTGGGGAGAGGAGATAAAAGGGGACGGACGCCCTGAACACTGGGGTCAGAGTCGGAGGTCAGAGCCGCGCCCAGACACCTTCAGTCTGGGTGCTGGCGTTCCAGAGTTCCGGGCCCAGGTGCCCTTGACCTGGCCGGAGCGGGAGATGGAGTCCATCCCAGGCACCTTTAGCCTGGGGTGAGGTACTATTGAGGAGGCCTGAGATCCAGTACCTTCGACTGGGTTCCGCGAGGGTGGAGGAATCCGAGGGTGCCCTAAAGCCTTGGGTGCCCGAGTCTGAGATGAGGAGGCCAGTGAGCGGAACTTCTCCGGATAGTCCGTTACAGCATTCGCCGGTGACGGAGGGGCCTCTGGTAACTCTCTTGGACGGATGTCTTCCCTCTGACAGGGGCTGCGCTTAGCGAAGGTAATTCACTTTCTGTTCTACACAGTCGGTGGCAGCGGCTGTGCGCCATAACCGTTGGTGGCATCACAACGGTTAGTTCTATCTAAGGATTGTGCCTTGACCTACTCCCCACCTATACTGAACTGTTCTTTGGGTTACAACCTGTCTGTGTTAAAGGACGATTTATTGCTATCAGAGAATAAATACGAGTTGGACCTTTTCAGTGGTGTGGAACTCCAGTTACTGGGAGCAGAGACAGAGGGTCATTTATAGAAAGGACTTGGCTCTGGGTAATGCACACGACCCGATAGTAAAAAGGGTGTTGGCCTTCACCTCTACACATTAGAGGACACGGGCCGTGGTGTACCGCATCCCTCCTCCCAGGTTCCCCTAGACAAGACAGCAAGCCGAGAAGAAGAAGGCGAGAGAGGGGTGAGGCCGCTACATATGGGAGGGTTGCAAGAAAAAAGCCACTTCTCAAGAAAGGCCACATGCAGTCACAACTGAGCTTTGCCAAAACACACCTTGAAGATTGTGAGGCCACATGGAAAAAGTTGTTATGGTCAGATAAGACTAAAATTTAATTATTTGGCCTCAACACCAAAAGATGTCTGGTGGAAATCCATCCAAATAACAACATTCCTACAGTAAAGTATAGTATGGAGGTGGTAATATCCTGGTATGGGGGTGTTTTTCTGCAGCAGGGACTGGAGCACTTGTCAGGATAGAAGGAAAAATAGATGGGGCAAAAAACGTCAAATTATTGAGGAAAATCTGCTGCCCTCTGCCAGAAAGTTGTCAATGGGAAGAAGGTTTACCTTCCAACATGACAATGACCCAAAGCACACAGCCAAAATTACCACACATTGGTTGAAGGAGAAAAAAGTGAATATCCTTGCATGGCCTAGTCAGAGCCCGGAATTAAACCCCATTGAAAATCTGTGGAATGACTTGAAGACCACAGTCCAAAAACGGTCATCATCAAATTTAGCTGAACTTAAGCAGTTATGCAAAGAAGATTGGGAAAATATTGCAAAGTCTAGATGTGCAAAGTTAGTAGAGACATATCCCAACAGAATAAAGGCTGGAATTAAATCAAAAGGTGGTCCAAAAAAATATCGACATAAGGGGGTGATCCTTTTTCCAACTCAGTGATTCTGTTTTTGAGGTTTTTTGTTTTTTTTCTGACATGTTGTTGTTATATCTTTCACTTGGATGTTATAAATTTCACTGTAAATACAGCTGGATAAATCAACAATTGTTTTTGTCTTCTTTTTAGGCTGCAAAGCAACAAAATGTGATTATTGTAAAGGGGGGTGATTCTTTTCTATACCCACTGTAAGTCCACATTGTGTTCCTCAGATGCCGTTTCCAAATTGAGGTATTACCTTGTAGCAGTAGCTACAGACGTAGCAGTGACATCATTGTTGTGCTGTACATAGACTGTGCAGAGAGCAGAGCTGTGGGAGGAGCCCAACAGGCTCCACCCAATACAGGCTGCCACCAGAAAACTACAGGAGGGGGCGCAGACACGACCAGTCACCCTGCACAAGGAGAGAGAGCAGAAGTGAGCGGTCTTTATCAACAGAGGGAAAGTCTCTCACTAGATTACTGCACAGATCTGGAAGCAATACACAGAGCTCACCAAGATTCAAGGAAGAATACACATGAGTTCAGCTTTAAGGTGTCAGTTACCCAAAAAAAATATATATATATATAATGTCTCTACAATACAGCTGGGGGAAAAAAAATGTGTTTTTGCAGTTTGTTAGGGAGCCTGCACCCCCCGGCATCCTAGTAGCCAATGCGTCATTCCTGCTGTCAGCCGGTGAGGCCCAGCTGGCAGCAGAATGTAAAGAAAAGAGCAATTAAAAAAAACAAAAACATGTGGGGGTCCCCCAACAATCCATACCAGACTCTTCGGGTCAGGTATAGATTTTAAGGGTGACCCTAAAAAATAATAATAAACATAAATAAAGAATGGTGTGCACCCCCCCCTAAATAAATACATTCCATGCCCTTTAGGAGACCCCATGCCAACAAAAAAGCAAAAAAAAAGTGGTGTCCCCCAAAATCCAAACCAGACCCTTATCTGAGCTTACAGCCTGGCGGTCCAGGAGAAAAACCATACCAGACCACATGCCCTTAACGGAGGGCAAGGGGGGAGTTATTTTGCCAGGGGGGGGGGTCCAGGGATGGACATGTCCATATATCTTAAGTGACATCACGGGTTGTTTACTTTAGCAGCGGGGAGAATGTCATTTGGCGCTGGGCAAGTGATGGGAGAAGTCAGGTGTCGGCGGGAGTATGTTTTGTTTTTTTTTGCCCTCATTTATCGTGATTGACATGGACCTACATTGCTGGATGACGTGAATGAAGATGGATGTACACCAGGGGACTTTTATTTGTCAAGTGTTTGGGTGTGTTTATTTCTAGCGTACATTTTTATTTGCTGAATGAGTAGGAGTACTATGTACCCCTTGCTCATTCACATTAGGGGGGGATAGGAATCTGGGGGCTCCCTTATTCTTAAAGGGTCTTCCAGATACTGATATGCTTCCTGTCTGGAGACCTCTACAACCACCAGGCCAGGGTTGTGGGGAAGAGACCCTTGTGCCCATCAACATAAGTACAAGATACTATGCCAGTGGAGGGTCTGCTTTGTGCAATATCCTTGCACAGAGCAAGTAAGTATAACATGTTTATTGTTAAGAAAAAAAAAAGATACTTTACTATCATCTTAAAGAGGTTGTAAACCTCCATAGGGAAGTTGTACCTATAGGTAAGGCTTACCTATAGGTACTATAAAAAATCTCCTAAACGTACGCCGCTCAGGAGATATTTACTGTTCACTGCACCGATGATGTCATCGGCGCATGCGCTCTCAAACGGCCACTTGTGCCGTTTCTTCAGGCGAGAGTACCATGACCAGCGGCTCCCATGCGCATGCACGGGAGTGACGTCACGCCGCTCCGGCCAGTCACAGAGCCGCAGTCCGCGGCCCCCGAAAAGGAGGATGGGCGAAGATGGATGCGGCCTGCAGCGGGGACGACGCAGGCTTCCTTTGAAGCTAAGTGTCACATTATGAGCTAGTATGCAATGCATACTAGCATATTATGCCTTTACTTTGCAGGGACGAAGAAAGGAAGAAAAACCCACCAGGGTTTACTTCCTCTTTAAGTCTTTTGCTGTTACCAGCAGCATCAAAATCTATTGGTATAGGTGTGATCGATTCTCCAGACCGGAGCCATGCTGTATGTTTTCTTCTGAAGGGCTCCTTGGTGTAATCAGCAGGAAGGCTAGTTCTCGCTTGCTGTTCTCCTCGACGGGGGTGTATAAGACTCAGACAGGAAGGATATGTAATCGGCGGACTGCAGCATCCAGCTTATGGCTCAGAAATGTTCATCTTGCAGTGATCACATCTGTCATAGCTCACTGACCATTACATTGCTCCAGCAGAGTCTGGATGGTCGTTTGGGGTCTCTTTACTGATGTAAAGATCAATATTTCTTTATGAAACACTCTATGGTAATTCTCACCGGAGGAGCAGCTGCACATGAGCGATTATCTTTCTGAAACATATCTTCGTCTTACAGATGCCGGTGTTATTATTGTGCGCTGTGTGGCGTCACAGACTCCACCTGGGTTGGAGGGAAATCTCAAGGTCCCACCTTGGCTCTTTGTTTAATTTTTGTTGTTCTCTTTTACCATCAAATATTATAATGCTGTGTATCAATGGCAGTTACATAGTAACATACAGTGGGGCAAAAAAGTATTAAGTCAGCCACCAATTGTGCAAGTTCTCCCACTTAAAAAGATGAGAGAGGCCTGTAATTGTCATCATAAGTATACCGCAGCTATGAGAGACAAATGTGGAAACAAATCCAGACAATCACATTGTCTGATTTGGAAAGAATTCATTTTCAAATTATGGTGGAAAATAAGTATTTGGTCACCTACAAACAAGCAAGATTTCTGGCTCTCACAGACCTGTATCTTCTTCTTTAAGAGGCTTATCTGTCCTCCACTCATTACCTGTATTAATGGCACCTGTTTGAACTTGTTATAAGTATAAAAGACACCTGTCCACATCCTCAAACAGTCACACTCCAAACTCCACTATGGTGAAGACCAAAGAGCTGTCGAAGGACACCAGAAACAAAATTGTAGCCCTGCACCAGGCTGGAAGACTGAATCTGCAATAGGCAAGCAGCTTGGTGTGAAGAAATCATCTGTGGGAGCAATAATTAGAAAATGGAAGACATACAAGACCACTGATAATCTCGCTCGATCTGGGGCTCCACGCAAGATCTCACCCCGTGGGGTCAAAATGATCACAAGAGCGGTGAGCAAAAATCCCAGAACCACACGGGGGGACCTAGTGAATGACCTGCAGAGAGCTGGGACCAACGTAACAAAGGCTACCATCAGTAACACACTACGCCGCCAGGGACTCAGATCCTGGAGTGCCAGACTTGTCCCCCTGCTTAAGCCAGTACATGTCCGGGCCCATCTGAGGTTTGCTAGAGAGCATTTGGATGATCCAGAAGAGGATTGGGAGAATGTCATATGGTCAGATGAAACCAAAGTAGAACTGTTTGGTAGAAACACAACTCATCGTGTTTGGAGGAGAGAGAATGCTGAGTTGCAACCAAAGAACACCATACCTACTGTGAAGCATGGGGGTGGCGACATCATGCTTTGGGTCTGTTTCTCTGTAAAGGGAACAGGATGACTGATCCGTGTACATGAAAGAATGAATGGGGCCATGTATCGTGAGATTTTGAGTGCAAACCTCCTCCCATCAGCAAGGGCATTGAGAATGAAACATGGCTGGGTCTTTCAGCATGACAATGATCCCAAACACACCGCCCGGGCAACGAAGGAGTGGCTTCGTAAGAAGCATTTCAAGGTCCTGTAGTGGCCTAGCCAGTCTCCAGATCTCAACCCCATAGAAAACCTTTGGAGGGAGTTGAAAGTCCGTGTTGACCAGCGACAGCCCCAAAACATCACTGCTCTAGAGGAGATCTGCATGGAGGAATGGGCTAACATACCAGCAACAGTGTGTGACAACCTTGTGAAGACTTACAGAAAACGTTTGACCTCTGTCATTGCCAACAAAGGATATATAACAAAGTATTGAGATGAACCTTTGATATTTACCAAATACTTATGTAGCGGGTGTCAAATTTAGTGGGGTGTATCTGGGCCATAGATGGCCCAGATACATTGATTTTTAGGGATCCATGGACACTTTGGAGTGTGGGAGGTATGAATGGTGTCATGTTCCCTGCCGTCTCTGGGTGGCGCTGTCACCGGGGTTGAACTGCCATTCTAGAGCCTTGCCCTTTTTGTCCTCTCGCAGCAGTAGTACGGCGGGGCGGGGAACCAGCTGTGCCTGCTGGGAGAGGATATAAAAGGGGGCGGACATCTTGCGCACAAGGTCTATTCCCCAGGCACCTTCGGCCTGGGGGCTGCTGCGGTTCGTCTGTGCCCAGGCGCCCTCGGCCTGGGCGCGTGGAGTCGAGTTCCATCCCAGGCACCTTCAGCCTGGGGTGAGGTACTTTACCAGGAGTACCTTCGACTGGGTCCCGCGAGGGCGAAGCATTCCTAAGGTGCCCCCAGTATTGGGTGCCTGAATCCAGGGCGTAAGGGACCGGAGATGTGACCTCCCCGAAGAGCCAGCGCAGCATTTGCTGGTGACGGTGGAGGCCTCTGGTAACCGTCTGGATGGATGGCTTCCTCTGACAGGGGTCGTTTGTTCTAAAGGAGGTACTTCTTATTCTCATGGTCTGTGGCAGAGACCCATCTTTCTCAGGTCAGTGGCGGGCCTCATCCAAGGCCTGTGGCAGGGGTCTCAACGTTCACCCAGGTCAGTGGCAGTGACCAAATTCACAGTCGGTGGCAGCGACTGTGCGCCAAGCCTGTTTGCACTAAACGGAACAGGAGAAACTCTATTCATTGTGTTGTGCCTGGACCTACTCTTTCCCACACCCTGCCTGTTCTTTTAAAAGTCAACCAGTCTACCTATTGGTCAAAGCAATAAAACAGAGTTGGACTTTTATTGGTGTGGAACTCTTGTTACTGGAAGCTAAGTGTTCCTGTCAGTGACAGTGACAATCATCCTCCACAGGAGAAGCTGAGGCTCCGGCCTAAAACGCAGACCCGAGGGTCAATGGTTTAACTCATAGCTCTGCATCCTACATCAGAGAGCCGAGCTGGTGGTGTACATCTTCCCCCTTCTCCCAGATACCCCTAGACGAGTCACACAGCCATAAGAGAGGGGAGAAGGTGGGGGAGTAGATGAGGTTGAAAAAAGACACAAGTCCATCAAGTTCAACCTATGTGTGTGATTATATGTCAGTATTAATTTGTATATCCCTGTATGTTGTGGTCGTTCAGGTGCTTATCTAATATAGTTACATAGTAGTTGAGGCAGTCTGATCCATTAAGGCTCGTTCACCCCAACCCGCATGTAAAAACCTAGGAGTACTGGTGTACATAGCATAGGGGCCGTAAAAGGTGGTATGATGCATTGTTACGGATCACCACAATTTTATAACGCTGTATAAATGGCAGTCGGTCATCACAGTATTATAGTGTTGTGCATAAATGGCAGTCAGTCATCGTAGTATTATATTGCTATGTATAAATGGCAGTCATCCATCACAGTATTGCAATGCTGTGTATAAATGGCAGTCATTCATCACAGTATTTTAGCACAGTGTATAAATGGCAGTCGGTCATCACAGTATTATAGCGCTGTGCATAAATGGCAGTCAGTCATCACAGTAGTATAACATTGTGTATAAATGGCAGTCGGTCCTCATAGTATTCTAATGCTGTGTATAAATGGCAGTCAGTCATCACAGAATTACAAAGCTGTGTATAAATGGCAGTCAGTCATCATAGTATTATAACGCTATGTATGCTAGTAGATTACCACAGTATTATAGCAATGTGCATAAATGGCAGTCGGTCATCACAGTATTATAGCACTATGCATAAATGGCAGTCATCATTAGGGATGAGCCGAACACCCCCCCAGTTCGGTTTGCATGAGAACATGCGAACAGGCAATAAATTTGTTCGAACATCCAAACACCGTTAAAGTCTATGGGACTCGAACATGAAAAATCTAAAGTGCTAATTTTAAAGGCTTATATGCAATATTATTGTCATAAAAAGTGTTTGGGGACCCGGGTCCTGCCCCAGGGGACATGTATCACTGCAAAAAATAGTTTTAAAAACTGCAGTTTTTTCGGGAGCAGTGATTTTAATAATGCTTAAAGTGAAACAATGAAATATTCCTTTAAATTTCGTACGTGGGGGGGGGGTGTATAGTATGCCTGTAAAGTAGCGCTTGTTTCCCGTGCTTAGAACTGTCCCTGCACAAAGTGTCATTTCTGAAGGAAAAAAAGTAATTTAAAGGCACACACGGCTATAATGAATTGTCGGCTCCCTGCAATACAGAGAAAAGTCATTGAAAGTCATTGATAAAAAAATAAATAAAAAATGCGTGGGGGACCCCCTAAATTCAACTACCAGGCCCTTCAGGTCTGGTATGGAAATTAATGGGAACCCTGTGTCAAATTTAAAAAAAAAATGACGTGGGGTTCCCCCCAAATATCCATACCGGACCCTTTATTCGAGCACGCAACCTGGCAGAGTGCAGGAAAAGAGGTTGGGACTAGAGAGCACCCCCCCTCCTGAACCGTACCAGGCCACATGCCCTCAACATGGGGAGAATGCTTTGGGGGTCTGTGACCCCCTCAAAGCACCATGTCCCCATGTTGATGGGGACAAGGGCCTCATCCCCACAACCCTTGCCCGGTGGTTGTGGGGGTCTGCGGGCGGGGGGCTTATCAGAATCTGGAAGGGACAAAGGGAACCCCCAGATCCCGCCCCCCCCATGTGAATTGGTAAGGGGTACATTGTACCCCTACCATTTCACAAAGAAAGTGTAAAAAATAAAATAAAAAACACACAGACACCGTTGGGAGAAGTCCTTTATTAAAACAAACAAAAAAAAAGATTCCAGCGGTGGTAATCGACCCTCTCGGTCTCCACTCCAATGCTATCGGTATCCTGCAATGGGTGATCTCCTCTCCGGGGTCCAGCGATGGATGATCACTCCTTTCCAGGTCAAAGCTCTAACGATGATGTCCAGCGCAGCGAGGAACAGCAAGCATCCTTTCTCCACCGGAGACACCCCGGGAATCCTGGCAGCCTGACAGGTCTCTTATGTAGCTGAGGACGGGGCCACCCATCACGTGACCCCGTCCCCCTCTGACGCAAGGGGAAACCGGGCTTACCCAGTGACGTGCGAGTGACCCCGCCCCCCTCTGATGTAACGCAGGTTTCCGTTCCGCAGATCCCCACAACCACCAGGCAAGGGTTGTGGGGATGAGGCCCTTGTCCCCATCAACATGGGGACATGGTGCTTTGAGGGGTCACAGACCCCCAAAGCATCCTCCCCATGTTTAGGGCATGTGGCCTGGTACGGTTCAGGAGGGGGGGCGCTCTCTTGTCACCCCCTCTTTTCCTGCGGACTGCCAGGTTGCGTGCTCGGATAAAGGGTCTAGTATGGATATTTGGGGGGAACCCCACATAATTTTTTTTTTTATTTGACGCAGGGTTCCCCTTAATATCCATACCAGACCTGAAGGGCCTGGTAATTGAATTTGGGGGGACCCCCACGCATTTTTTTTTTATTTTTTTTTTTATCAATGACTTTCAATGACTTTTCTCTGTATTGCCGGGAGCCGACAATTCATTATAGCCGCAAGTGCTTTTAAATGACTTTTTTTTTCCTTCAGAAATGACACTTTGTGCAGGGACAGTTCTAAGCATGGGAAACAAGCGCTGTGTTACAGGCATACTATACACACCCCTAGGTACGAAATTTAAAGGAATATTTCACTTTTATTGTTTCACTTTAAGCATTATTAAAATCACTGCTCCTGAAAAAAAACGTCAGTTTAAAAAAAAATAATTAACATTGATACATGTCCCCTGGGGCAGGACCCGGGTCCCCAAACACTTTTTATGACAATAACTTGCATATACGCCTTTAAAATTAGCACTTTAGATTTCTCCCATAGACTTTTACAGGGTGTTCTGCGGCTTTTCGAATTTGCCGCGAACGCCCCAAATTGTTCGGCGGGCGAACAGGCAATATTCGTGTCGAACATGAGTTTGACTCGAACTCGAAGCTCATCCCTAGTCATCATCACAGTATTATAGCAATGTGTATAAATGGCAGTCAGTATTATAAAACTGTATATAAATGGCAGTCGGTCACCATAGTTTTAAAGCACTGTCTATAAATGGCAGTCAGTCATCACAGTATTATAAAAGCTGTGTATAAATGGCAGACAGATTCAATAAGGGTAATTCACCCCTGCCCATACCTGGGCACCAAGCGCACTGATGCATAGCTCCCAACTGTCACTGATTTCGAGGGACTGTCCCTGACTTGGAACAAAGTCCCTCTATGTTAGGCTTGTGCAATTCGTTTCGTAACGAATCAAAATTCGTCCGAATTTAGCAACTTTCGGACATTCGGAAGCATTCGAATTTCCGAACAGAGCAATTACGAATAAAACCGAATCCGAAATAAATTATACCGCAAAATAGCGAATGCCCGAAGGTCTTCGGCATAATTCGTTATGAAAAAAGTTACGAATGTACGAATCCATTCGAAGCACAATAACACTCACTCTGCTCTCTGCTTCTCCCTCACCATGCTGAACTCCCTCTCAAAATGGTGTACAGGGGCGGAGGCTATAGCCGCATGAAAAAACGAAAGTAAAATACGAGATTTCAAATCCATTCGAAGCACAATAACACTCACTCTGCTCTGCTCTCTGCTTCTCCCTCACCGTGCTGAACCCTCTCAAAATGGTGTACAGGGGCGGAGCCTATAGCCGCATGTAAAAAACGAAAGTAAAATACGAGATTTCGAATCGTTACAAATAACCGCTATGTATTTAGAAAAGTACAAATCCATTCGAAGCACATTAGGCATAATAGGCAGCGTCGTTGTGAGAGAGACACAGAAAATTACGAATCAACGAACCCAAAAAAAGTTACGAAAGTAGGAGTTGTGTCCAGAATCAACGAAAAACAACGTACTCTACCGAAAGTACGAATTATAAAGCAACAAAAAATTCAACGAAAAATGTCGCTTGCAAAAATACGAATGAGTCCGAACACGAAAAATCCCGTCTAGCAAAATTACGAATGATTACGAATCAACAGGACCGGAAAGAAACGAACCGAAACGGAACAAATTTTTCCGTTGTGCACAAGTCTACTCTATGTCACAAAGAGACAGGAGGACTAATCAGTCCTGCGTAAGCTTCAATGGGAAATCTGGCTTAATGCACACGGGGCTGTTTTCCCTCCCTGCAGCTGAATGAAGCGGTGCGTTAGCATGCGTTGTGGTAGACTGCAGTACGTGTGCTTTGAAAAGGGTGCAATTAAGAATGAATTGCACCACAGCACACCAACACGCAACATACTGTACATACTTTTGCACATTCAAAGTTGTACGCATGTTGTCTATTTAACATGGTATAAAACCCCCCCAAAAAATTTTTTTAAAGAATTTGTTTACCTTTTAAGGAAAATTTAAAATTAGCACCCTTACACCTTCCTTACACTTAGTTCCCGTTGCACTTACCCCTTTGGGTGATAGTTTTATCATCCACACAGCCTGGGGTTTGAAAACCTTGCTGTTCTTCCCTTTCCTTTCGTAGAAAAGCTGGGAAGCATGAGAGCGGTGCTGGTCAATCAGAGTCACTATAATCTCTCCTGGCGTCCTTGGAGAAAGAAGAGGAAAAACAGAACAGTTTTCAAACCTCGGAGCTGCATAGATGGGGAAAGTCTATCACCCACGGAGGTAAGTGCAGTGGGGACCACGAGGATCAGGAAACCATCCTTAAATAAATTCATCAGGGGGTCTATGGGAAAATATCCATATATTGATGGTTGGTGGGAAGAATGCCCCTTAGGTCTCAGCCTTTGGCACTCATCTGAAAAGCATGACCTTAGTAAAAATTAAATGGCATGTCGCTGTTGTTGGGCAGTACTACAACTGAACATGACCCATTCAAGTAAATGAGGCTGTGCCGCAACCACCCTGGAATTAGGTGCAATGCACATGGCGGCACTGCGGCCGGCATTTTCAGGGCTAAAATAAGCCATGAGGAAATCGCAAAAGAGCTGCCGCACATAAGAACGAGAGCTGAAGGGAATTTTTCCAATGATCCTCCATGAGTGGTTGCATGCCCTTGTTTAGGTGGGCAGTCAAACGTGGCTCAACTTTCTGCACGTTTGGACGAGCCCTTACATTGATGGTCAGAGGGGCGAATGCCTCCCTTCCAGGCAGCTCAAATGCTGGTGTCATGATGACGGCTCTACCAAATGGCATTGGCCCCAGAAGAACTATGCAGGCACCATAAAAATAGGAAGTCAAACAGCCACAGTTCGAGGAGCCCCTAGCAAAGTCTTGAGGAACTCCGGATGGGAATGGCTGTTCTGGAGAAACTGGAAGCAATAAAGCCTGAATGACTCTCAGCACTGGTGCTCCATTAAAGCAATCAGTGGAAAGGATTGCAAGAAGCCAACATAAAACCAGATATCAGAAGTTTTATTAACTAATGTACTTTTTCTTTTTCTATAGTAGTTAAATAACCTACCAATCGGTAGTTTACTGTTGGACCTTAGAGTTTTACCATATCTGTTAAACACGTATGGCTCATTGTAATATTTATTACAACTGTAGTGTAATTTACTTACTTATTCAATCAATAAAATACTTTGACAAGGAAAACCAGATATCAGGGGCTTATACTGTCAGCACCTAAAATATATATTTATGGATTTTTTAAAATAAATATACACTCACCGGCCACTTTATTGGGTACACCTTTCTAGTACTGGGTTGGACCCCCTTTTGCCTTCAGAACTGCCTAAAAGGGGTTGTAAACCCTTGTGTTTTTTCACCTTAATGTAGGGTTCCCCAACTCCCGGTCCACGGCCTACTGCCGGGCCGTGGCCTATTTGCAGCCAGGCTGCGAAGCCTGCACTGTGTAAGGTGCGGCGGCGGGTGACAAAAAATCTAGTGGCAGGAGGGAAACCACATCTGGTGGCAATCCACACCTGGTGGCAGGTGACATGGCAATCCACACCTGGTGGCAGGTGACATGGCAAGTAGCAATCCACACCTGGTGGCAGGTGACACGGCAAGTAGCAATCCACACCTGGTGGCATGTGACCTGGCAATCCACACCTGGTGGAAGGTGACGTGGTAATCCGCACCTGGTGGCAGGCGACGTGGCAATCCACACCTGGTGGAAGGTGTTGTGGCAATCCCCACCTGGTGGCAGATGACATGGCAATCCCCACCTGGTGGCAGGCGACGTGGCAATCCACACCTGGTGGCAGATGACGTGGCAATCCCCACCTGGTGGCAGGTGATGTGGCAAGTGGCAATCCACATCTGGTGGCAGGCGAGGTGGCAAGCGACAATCCACACCTGGTGGCAGGTGTTGTGGCAATCCACACTTGGTGGCAGGTGTTGTGACAATCCCCACCTGGTGGCAGGTGACGTGGCAAGCGACAATCCACAACTGGTGGAAGGCGACGTGGCAAATGACAAACCGCATCTGGTGGCAGATTCTGCATTATGGTGAGTTTGAACTATTTCATTTCATATTACAATGCAATGACAGAAATAATGCGCTTCAATCATCCCAACACCATATTAGCCATTGTTCTGTGATGATTGAAGCGCTAACACCAGCCATTTCCCCGACAAATTGCCCGCGAAAAGCTACATAACAACCCAATCCCCCGGGCCTTGGCCCGATTCTATTCCACAACGCCAGTCCTCGGTGCCAAAAAGGTTGGGGACCACTGCCTTAATGCATCCTATGCATTAAGGTGAAAAAACACCTTGCAGTGTCCCCCCCCCCCCAGTTTTACTTACCTGAGCCCCGAATTTCCGTTGGCGCGATCCC
This sequence comes from Rana muscosa, assembly GCA_029206835.1. Taxonomy (NCBI): domain Eukaryota; kingdom Metazoa; phylum Chordata; class Amphibia; order Anura; family Ranidae; genus Rana; species Rana muscosa. The sequence continues at coordinate 59,858,034 of CM055116.1, read as the reverse complement.
GCCATCGCTCTCTCCACGGGTTCTCGACTCTTCATTGGATGGATTGATAGCAGTGCAGCCATTGGCTCCCGCTGCTGTCAATCAAATCCAATGACACGGGCGCCGGGGGGCGGCGCCGAGTCCTGCATTCGGCGGCTATGGAAGGTAACCAGAGCGCTTCCCAGAGGGGGTTATCTGATGTGGGGAGGAGCCGAGAGAGCCGCCGTGGCACCCCAGAAGAGGATATTCGGGGCCACTCTGTGCAAAATGAACTGCACAGTGGAGGTAAGTATGACATGTTTGTTTTATTTTTATTTATTTTTTAAATCGAACCTTTAGTATCACTTTAATTCTTTGCGGCATAGATTCAACAAGATGTTGGAAACATTCCTCAGAGATTTTGGCCCATAGTGACATGATGGCATGATGCAGTTGCTGCAGATTTGTCAGCTGCACATCCATGATGCCAATCACCCATTCCACCACATCCCAAAGGTGCTCTATTGGTTGAGATGTGGTGAGTGTGGAGGCCATTGGAGGACAGTGACCTCATTGTCCAGTGGTGAGATGATTGGAGCTTTGTGACATGGTGCATTATCCTGCTGGAAGGAGCCATCAGAAGATGGGGACACTGTAGTCATAAAGGGATGGACATGGTCAGCAACAAGACCGTGGCATTTAAACGATGCTCAATTGGTACCAAGGGGTCCAAAGTGTGCCAAGAAAATATCCCCCACACCATTATATCACCACCACCAGCCTGAACCATTGATACAAGGAAGGATGGATCCATGCTTTCATTTTGTTTACACCAAATTCTGACCCCACCATCTGAGTGTCGCAGCTGAAATCCAGACTCCTCAGACCAGGCAACATCTTTCCAATCTTCTATTGTCCAATGTTGGTGATCCTGTGTGAATTGTAGCCTCAGTTACCTGTTCTTAGCTGACAGGAGTGGCACCTGGTGTGGTCTTCTGCTGCTGTAGTCCATCTGCTTAAAGGTTCGTTGTGCGTTCAGAGGTGGTATTCTGTATACCTTGGGTGTAGCGAGTGGTTATTTGAGTTACTGTTGCCTTTCTAACCCCTCAAACCAGTCTGCACATTCTCCTCTGACTTCTGACATCAAGAAGGCATTTTCCTCCACATAACTGCCACTCGCTGGATATTTTCTCTTTTTTAGACCATTCTCTGTAAACCTGAGAGATGGTTGTGTGTGAAAATCCTGTTATATTAGCAGTTTTTGAAATACTCAGACCAGCCCGTCTGACACCAACAACCATGCCACATTCAAAGTCACTTAAATCCCCTTTCTTCCCCATTCTGATGCTCGGATTGAACTTCGGCAAGTTGTCTTCACCACGTCTAGATGCCTGAATGCATTGAGTTGCTGCCATGCGATTGGCTGATTAGCAATTTGTGTTACCAAGCAATTGAACAGGTGTACCTAATAAAGTGGCCGGTGAGTGTATAACTGGTGTTATACATGAATGGTGATTTTTTTTATTTATTTTTTCTTGTCTTGTTAGAACCAAGTTTAGCTTTAAAGTGGACCTGACATTAGATATGATGTTCATGATAAGTGAATTCATGTTACATAATGTGTGCAATGCTTTCATCTATTCTCTCCAGAAAGACAAGCCTTCTTTGTTCTTGCATCATTCAAGGTCAACAGCTACATTGGGGACTGAGATGCCGGCGCAATGTAAATCCTGTGCAGTTCTGCGATCACAAATGTCTGACACAGATCAACCCCAGCTGCAGCCTCTCAACTTGCGACTAAGGTTGCCACCTTTTCTTCAAGCCAAACCCAAACACTTTAGCAGCCATGGACATCTTTGGGTGCCCCAAGAAGAGGAGCAATGCGGTGCGCAAAGCGTGCCCCAGCTACCAGTGGGTGTGGCCAAATTGCTGTTGCTGACATCATTGTCCTGCCCCCAGTGATGCCGAACCTGCCCCCAAACTGCTGCCTGCAGCTCCTGCACGGCAACAGATTTGTGTGTGACTATCTTGGTTACTTGGGAAGCCACAGCCCAGTCTGAATTATGTGTCCGGGTTTCACGCTGCCTGAAACCCGGACACGCGCTTCAAAACCCGGACTGTCCGGGTGAATCCCGGACAGGTGGCAACCCTACCTGCGACTTGTTGCAGAGTTACAATGTTGCAGTTGATCACTGGGGGAGAGGAGACTTAGGAAATGCTTCCACCTGCAGCAGAACAATGGCATGAGCCCAGTCTAGGAAACTCAAGGATACTTTTTTAATGCTAAAATGTAGAACTTTTCCGAAAAAATTGGACTGTGGCTGTATATTGTGACATATCAAGAATTCATTCAGACAGACTTGTGAATTTAATGAAAGGTCCACTTTAAAGAAACTGCTTCAATTCAAAGGTAATGCACAAGCAAAGATCTATCTACAATCAAATAAACGATCCCTAAATGATGTAGATGCATGAAAAGGAAAATAAAACGGAGCGTTTTGCCCAAGTTTAATTTTTTCTCTTTTTTTTTTTCTGCTGCTTTTATTTAATGTTGATGCTGGTTATTATAATTATGTTCTGGGATAGGCAGGTACAGTTCTATACTGCTATTGTATTATAAATGGCAGGGGTGGGGGGTCTGAAATCAGCGGACATGTTTATTAAGACTCTCCTAGCATTACAGAAAACGATATGCGGTCCGCTCCATGATGGCAGCGCGCTGTAGCGAAGCAGAAAATGATTCCACGTACAAGCTAATTAGAAATCTTTTTTTTTTTTTTTGGTTATGGGCTGTTTTTGTTATTATGAACATTTTTTTTATTATGATTACTTTCCTTTTGATGTAATGCAGAGTGTGTTATTAAGCGGAATTAAATAAATAATATGTCTGGCTTTGATGTGAAATTCGCTGTTCTCAGTGATTGATTACAGGGTTCTCTAAAATGATATGTACTTGTGTTCTGAGACATTGCTTCCTGTACGATCCTTTTTTTTTTATTGTATTTTCTTTACAAGAAGTAACTATGTTGATTAATAACGTTGGGGAGGGAACAGATGTGGTGATAACATGATAAATGGGAATAATATAGCGATTCTTAAACTTTACCATATTTCTGCTTGTCAATGGTAAAACAAAAGTACAGCTTGGAGTCCAGGCGAATCATTAATAGAGGCAAGCCTTGAAGAGGGGTAGTTAGAAGGGGTTACCAAATTAAGGAGAGAAAGGTCTTGTGAAGGGGTGGAAATTGATTGCTCAATGGGGGTCGGTGGAAGGTCTTGTTGAGTTTGCTCTGGCAGGTCTCGAAAGACAGCTACAGTTGAAAGTGGTTCTGTCCTCCCTGGGTTTAGTAGAGTTGGAGCTAAGATATATTGTCACAAAAAGGGATATGGCTGTCAGGACCTGGATCATCTGCTGGTGGCACTGCTTCCCAGAGCGGGAAGTTATAGTTCTGGTTTCCACCAGCGGGTGTCTACCAGCAGCCAGCAGTTTCTAGTATTCAGTCTCCACATGATGCTGGCTGCTGGGAGGGTATTTAGTTCCTCCTATACTAGTGCCTCTTGCGCCAGTGTTTTGCTTTGTTGCCAGATACTGTTCCTTCTCTTGATCATGCTCTTTGCATTGTACTTTTACCTTGTACCCTGCTGCCTTGTTCCTACTTCCCCTTGTTCCTGATCCCAGTTTTGGTTCCCCCTTCCTATATGTTCCCTGCACCTCCAGTTTTACCCTGCTTTCTGTGTTCCCCATTTGTATGTAGCACTACCCCCGTGGGAGCTGCTGGTTTAATTTTTGGGTCTGCCGTTACCTCACTGTTCACCGTATCCGCCATAGGGGTCCCATTGGAAAGTTGTTCACAGATGTCCGCACCAAACACTTAGTCTCGTTTTCCAATGCTTTTATTAACAAACGTCAGATAGAGGGATGGAGGGTTAGGGGAGATTCAGGTACCTTGTTTTGCGGATCACGGGTACTTCTTTGATCTAGAGGACAAACAGCTCCACAACTGGATCTAGCAACCACCGGATAGGCCTCTCTCACTGACCTAGAAGCCGGTGCGGTGCTCGGTCATAGTCTCTGCCACAGACTTGATGAATATAACTTGAGTCGTTGTACAATCTTCTGCCACAGGATTGTATAACCAAGAACTTTTGCAAAGTCAAAGTACAAACTCACAGTACCAGTATCTTTCAGCCATCCGGCAATACTGTGAGGTAGATTTGGACGGGATGCGTCCTCCAATTGAGTCTCCAATTGCTCGGCTTCTCCACGCAGGCAAGACAGCTCAGGACCACCCCTGGACCAGTAGGCCCCCAGAAACTCCTGGGCCTACTTTCAGTAACGAGGCCTGCAGGCCCTGAGGCAGAAGAACTGCTACGACACACCTTAGGCCAGGAGGGCCATCAGGTCAGAGAGAGCGCGAAAACGTTGTCTGTCCCTTAAGTATCCTCTCCCAGAATGCAAAGCGGGGGAACCACTCCCACTGGGCTGTTTCTGGGTAAAGAGGTACTCAATGCAACCAGTCTGCTGTAATTCCAACACTGACCGGGGGTGACAGCGACACCCACGGCCAAGTGGGAAACGCACAACACAGCTGAACTGGAACAGAAACCAGCAATTTAATACTCTGAGCTAAACTACAGCTCAGATAAACTTAAATTTACATATAGCGCCTACTCAATAGGAGCAGGGCGCTACATGTATATAGTGTACAGTATGGTGACCAGACATCCCCAGTTTCCAGGGACAGTCCCCAGATTGAGGACACTATTCCCAGTTTGGTCCCTAGATTGGATTTAACCACTTCAATACAGGGCTTTTTATACCACCTCAATCTTGGGCCTATTCTGGCACTTCTCTCCTACATGTACAAATCATCATTCTTTTGCTAGAAAATTACTCAGAACCCCCAAACATGTTTTTTAGCAGACACCCTAGGGAATAAAATGACGGTCATTGCAACTTTTTGATCTTGCACAGTATTTGCGCAATAATTTTTCAATTGCCTTTTTTTGGGAAAAAATGGTTTCATGAATTAAAAAATAACAAAACAGTAAAGTTAGCCCAATTTTTTTGTAAAATATGAAAGATTATGTTACGCCGAGTAAATAGATACCTAACATGACACGCTTTAAAATTGCGCACACTCATGGAATGGGGCTAAACTTCGGTTCTTAAAAATCTCCATGGGCGACGCTTTGAAAATTGTTACAGGTTACCAGGTTAGAGTTACAGAGGAGATCTAGTGCTAGAATTGTTGCACGCGCTCTAACGCACGCGGCGATACCTCACATGTGTGGTTTGAACGGCGTTTACATATGTGGCCGGGACTTGAGTTTACGTTCGATTCTGAGCACGAGCTACCGGGGTCAGGGGCGTTTGAAATTTTTTTTGTAATTTTTTTTTTTTTACTTTAATTTTTTTGATCACTTTTATTCCTAATACAAGGAATGTAAACATCCCTTGTAATAGGAATGTGTGTGACAGGTCCTCTTTATGGAGAGATGCGGGGTCAATAAGACCCACCAGGCTGGAAAGCATGAGATCGGGAAAAATAAATCACTGATCTCATGCTTTTAGCCGCAATCACGGCTTTGTTTACTTTTGGGAACCCGGGCGTGACGTCATCACATCGCGCCCGGGCCTCCGACGGTCATAGAGATGACTGGTGAACATCTGGTCACCAGTCCTCTCTATGCTCGTCATGTGACAAGACAGCGGCGCCGGACAATTCTTTCTCCGGGCCCCCGATGGCACGGGAGAGCCCGGAGAAGCACCGGATGGCGGCGGGAGGGGGGGGGATGTCCCCTCCTGCTGCCTATAAGAACGATCAAGCTGCGGAACCACCACTATGATCGTTCTTATGGTGCGCAGAATCGCCGGCTAAAGAGAAGGATATCTGAATGATGCCTCTAGCTGCACCCATCATTCAGATATCCCCCCACAAAGCCCAGGACGTCATATGACGTCGTCCACAGATGGGATCTCCCATCCTGGGTGGATATATTCCCCTTGGAGGGTAAGGAAGTGGTTAAACAGGGGCTGGGGCAATTTCAAAGACAGTCAGTGTAGAATAAAACAAAAAATCTGAATTGCACACCCCCGCTCCACCGCTTCTACTAGCTTAGGGGGGTGTATTTTTCCATTATCTGTGCCCCTTTTTGATGATCATGTGCTGGTCGAAGCGGAGGGAATATTTCTTCAGCTCCGCTCGCATGTTCTTCTGCCTTGGCTCAAGTCCCGGCCAGCCGCCTGCCTGTTTATCTCCTTGTCTTCCCTGGTGAAGTGATCTTCCTCCGCACCCCACCCAGTAGTAGCCGGGGCCCGGAGAGTGAGACTTGAGAGGCTGTGAGGCGGGCGGTGGCAGTGACGGGCAGAAAGAGGCAGCTGAGCTCAGCTGACGGTGTCCAGCAGCAGGAACAGAGGGGAAGCGGATCCGATGGTGGGGCTGCCAGTGCCTTCAAGGCTTCAACACTTCAACACAAGTGTGCTTTGGGGGTGTCTGTGAATAGACTACATTGCACTTGGTCTGTCTCTCTGACATATTGGTCATAAGTTAACAAAATCAGCATCCAGCAGCCATGTTATGTGACACACTGTGACAGCCAGCCAGAGCCGTGACAGAGTGCCTGCTGCTTGTGAGTTATCATAATGTTGATGATCTTAACCAGTTGCTGATCGCCTGATAGCAGATTTACTGCTACAGGGCGGTCGCTCTGTGAAGTATCGCGTACATACGTGATCCTGCATTTCTGGGTCCACCGGCTGTCCGGCACCCGCTGATCTCTATGTACACAAGCAGAACGGTGGTCTGCCTATGTAAACAAGGCAGATCACTGTTCTGTCAGTATGGAATGCATTGATCCTTTGTTCCTCCAAAGCAGGTACAGGGATCTATGCCTTCCCTTAGTGAAAGCACCTCCCCCACAGTGAGAAAACACTTGTTAGGTACACATTTAGCCCTTTGATTGCACTAGATGTTATCCTCTTTCCAGCCGGTGTCATTAGTACAGTGACAGTGCATATTTTTTATCACTGATCACTGTATTAGCGTCACTGGTTCCCACGAAGTGTCAAAAGTGTCACTTAGTTTCCAATTTGTCTGCCGCAATATCGCAGTCCTGCTATGAGTTGCTGATTGCCACCATTACTAGTAAAAATAAAATATGTCCCCGGATTTTATTTAAAAAATCTTGTCACCTTAGTGTACAGTGCCTTGAAAATTTTGCACATGTTTGCTGTGTCCACCACATGGCTTCTTGCAAACTGCAAATAATCTTCTTATGGCTTTCTTTCAACAATGGCTTTCTTCTTGCCACTATTCCATAAAGGGCAGATTTGTGGAGAGTACAACTAATAGCTGTCCTGTAGCAGGCGTCCCAATACTTTTGGTAATGTAATGTGTGTAACTATGTGTGCAAAAAATGCAAAAAAACGGCTCAAAAAGGTTAATGGATAGGCGATAATAATTTCTCTGAAGTCATGCCATCTGGCCGATTGCCCAGCAACCAGTAAAGCGTGAATTTGTGTCAACATGGCGCCAGGCTTCTGCGAGCTCCGATGATAAGTATGCTGTATGTTCCCATACGATAATCTGAGTAGATTGTATAGATAAACATGTTTGCTTCCTCCTTTCATGTTCACATAACTCCTATGTACAGCGTGTTTTTACTAGTCAATGATACGCCTTTCATCTGCGACTTAGTCAATCATATTATTAAAGATAGGAGTGTGGAGAGGGGATTGGGAATAGGTGAGTTCCATACATTATCCTGTCAATCTCCTCCAAGTCTGAAACTACCTCGCTCCCCATAAACTGCGCGCATCAAAGTCTCCCGGTAGCCGTAATGGAAGCGAAAATTGTTCCGTATTTACCAAGAAATATCACTTGAAGCTAAGAGCCTCGGCACAGACGAGCGAGCCGCATTGATCCGCCGCTTGTTATGCTGCTCAGAGATTGCCGCACATAAAATAGATCTCGCTCATCGCATTCCGCTCCGTGATTGGGAAGACACGGGGCCTCATCTACGTACTGTGCTCGCAATTGGATTATTGAGCGGGGAGCCAGGATCCTGGGCTTTCTAAATACACAGCAAGCCGCCTGCTACGTTATGGCGTGATGTAAACCTCTCACTTACAACATCTGAATTGTAGAAACTATTGGGGGGGAGGCGTAAGTGCGGTAATATATCGTAAAAAGCAAAGGTTGAAACAAGGTGACCCATTAACTGCACCGGCTTTTTTTTTTTTTCATGGTGCCATATAAAATCAGGAAAATCGGCAGAGTTATGAAAGGGAAGATTAGGTTAAACTGCTTAATTGCAGGCTCCCTTAACCACTTGCTGACCACAATACGTATACAGTGGAACCTTGGTTAACGAGTAACGAGGTTAACAAGCATTTTGAAAGATGAGCAACTTTTTTTTTTTTTTTTTTTAAATCCTGTCTCGGTTCGCGAGCACAATGCAAGCCAATGGTGTGTGCAGTACCTCATTTGGCCAGAGGTGCGGGGGGGCCGGTGACACTCGGAACTGTTTGGAGCCGTTCGGAAATGCTCTGAAATACTCAGTTCCTCAGTGTTTCTGAGCCTTTCCGAGTTCAGCCGAGCTGTCCCTGAGTATTTTCAAGGCTCTCTGGCGCCCCCCTCTGGCCACATGCGGTATTGCATCCAATAGAAGTCAATGCGGAACGAATTATCTTTGTTTCCATTGACTTCTATGGGGAAACTCGCTTTGATATGCAAGTGCTTTGGATTACAAGCATTTTCCTGGAACGGATTATGCTCCTAATCCAAGGTTCCACTGTATACAGTTGTGCTCGAAAGTTTGCATACCCTGGCAGAAATTTAGAAATTTTGGCATTAATATTGAAAATATTACTGATCATGCCAAAAAACTTTTTATTTAAGGATAGTGATCACATAAAGCCATTTGATATCACATAGTTTTTTGGATCCTTTTTAAATCATATTGTAGCACAACCCCTATAGGAGCTGCTGGTTTAGATTTTGGGTTTGCACATTACCTCTTTAGCTTCGTTGTCCGGGTAGGAATGTCTGTAGTAAATGCAATGTCCACACAAGATGTAAAACCTTCAACTGTTGGTATTATTTTTGCTGTAGTAACTTGTGTAGAAAGGCATGAGAAGAAAGGGGAAGGTTCAGGTACATGTTGCAGAACACACAGAAACGTCTATAGTCATTCACCACTCTCACTTTTGAGTGGGTATTGCTCACCCGGATAGACCCCTCTCACCTGGCCTAGCAGCCCGGATAATTTCAGTACAGTCTCTGCCACAGATCGTATGAGAACAAATGCGGATAGCCAGGAATCCTCTGCCACGGGATTTCAGTCCCGAACTTCCAGCCATGCAGTTGAAGAACCTTTTAAGGCGACCTGGCGAACTGCTTGGCTTTTAAAGTAGTGGCTCCCCTCTTAACAAGGTCACCAGGCCTATCCCGAGACGTTAGCACATTGCTGGTCTCCTCCAGGGCAGGTCTCCCCCCCCCCCCCCGGTTTCCTTCATTAAGAAGCTTCGTCCCTCTTGGCGGACAGCTTGGGATCCCCTCTAGGATTGTAGGCCCCAGTCATCATAACTGGGCCTACTCAATAGCGATGCAGCCTCAAGCCAACGTGGCCCCGAGACTGGAACCACACACACATACCCCGTGCCAGGAGGGCAGCGAGGCGAAAGACCGACCCACCATGATGGCGTCGTCTGTCCCTTAAGTATCCCTCCCCAGCATGCACAGCGGGGCACCACTCACACTGTACCGCTGCCAAGAAGGGACACCCAATACACCATGGTTTGCCCGTGTTCCAACAGGTGCCTGAGGTGGTAACGCCACCTGCCGGCAATAAGGGAAACTGCTATCAGGAAAACCACAACCAGAACAGAGGCAATTTTATGCAAACTGACAGTCTGAGCCCAACTATTGGCCCAGACACCTCCTAAATTTACAATAGTGCCCCGATCATTGGGGCAGGGCGCTACAATAATAACAGAAATCACCCAAATGGCCCTGATAAAAAGTTTGGCCTTGGTACAGACACAGAAGGTGGCACACACAGGTTAAAATGGCAATTAAAAGTTAATTTCCCCCATTTGTGGCTTTTTAAAAAACAATTAGTGTCTCTGTATAAATAGTCAATGAGTTTGTTAGCTCTCACATGGATGCACTAAGCAGGCTAGACACTGAGCCATGAGGAGGTAGAGAAGAACAGTCAAAAGACCTGCGTAACAAGGTAATAAAAACAAAGATGAAAGGATATAAAAAGATATCCAAAGTCTTCAATATGCCAGTCGGTACTTTTCAATCACTCAACAAGAAGTGGAAAATTTGGGGATCTCTTGATACCAAGCCAAGGTCAGGTAGATCAGATTGGCATCATCAGTCAGATTTTCAATATTACAATTTCTGCCAGGGTATGCAAACATTTTGAGCACAACTGTATATGCTGCGGTTTTCCGGGATTATTGCCGAAGCTATCAGCCATAATCCCAGTATTACTTTTTTGCAGCTGGTGGCTGGCCTTCTCATGGTTTCCGAAGCAGCAACGTGAGGGAACCCCCCCTCCCACGAAACGCTGGTGTCTCCCGGGCTTACAGTTTCTGCTGTTTCGCCCCAGAAACAATGCAGCGGCTGCTCCCATTGGCAATCAAAGGGTAGATACCTTGGAGCAGCTTTTTTTTCAACCAGGGTGCCTTCCGGTGTTTTCAGGGGTGTCTTGGCAAAATACCTAGAAATTGCCCAAAAACTGTATATAAGTCAGCGAGTGGATCAAGCCTGCCTATTCGTTACACAAAGCCACAGGTTTTCATTGTGAACCATTACAACCTTCTAGCAGCCAGTGTCCTAACAATCAATGATGTCGTCGGTTGATAGGTTTCCAATTTTTTTTATTTTTTATTATTATACAAATATAAAACCTTACATATCATTCCAAAAACATACCGTATATACTTGAGTATAAGCCGACCCGAATATAAGCTGAGGCACCTAATTTTACCACAAAAAACTGGGAAAACTTATTGACTCGAGTATAAGCCTAGGGTGTCCATCTGCATGCCTCACTGTGCCTCACTTTGCCTCACTGTGTCCATGTCCATGCCTCACTGTGCCCATGCCTCACTGTGCCCATGCCTCACTGTGCCCATACCTCATTGTGTCCATGCCTCACTGTGTCTAGACTAGACTGACGTTTAACATGGGAGTCTATGGAAGGGTTGCCCGGCTTTGAAAAATCGGTGCTCCCCGGCCGTAGGTCCCCCAGACAAAAGGCTTTGCACACTTATAGAGGAGAAATGGGGCTACATGTGTGCCACGTTTGGGGTCCGGGGAACCTACTACCGGCCAGTACCGGGTCCCCAAACTTACCAGAGAAATTACCATTTAACATGGGAGTCTATGGAAGGGGTGCCCGGGTTTGAAAAATCGGTGCTTCCCGGCCGTAGGTCCCCCGGACAACAAACTTTGCACACTTGTAGAGAAAGAGAGTGGGGCTATATGTGTGCCAAGTTTCAAAGTTCGGGAGATCAGACGCAAAATGGTGACTCGAGTATAAGCCGATGGGGGCATTTTCAGCACAAAAAAATGTGCTGAAAAACTTGGCTTATACTCGAGTATATACGGTATATACAAGTCATTCAAAAACACAAGAATGGATCTCTCCTAGAATATATCTTCCTCAAACCTTTCAAAATTCTTCAAAAAAGTAAAAATTAAAAATTAAATGTAGCGGCCTCACCCCGACCTCTTTAACTAGGGGTATGTCGAGCGACAGAGTGAGGTGCGCCACGGCCCATGTCCTCCCCATAGATGTGGGTGAGGTGAAGGCCAGTACCAATCTTTTCCTCGGGTCAAATGTGTGCTGGTTACGAGGGTCAGTCCTTCCGTGACAGAATCTCCCTTTGTTCCCATCGACAGAGTCCATACACCCATCAAAGTCCAAACTCAGGTTTATTGCGTATCTCCACATACAGTCAATGCAACGGCATGATACGATGGGGGAAGCAGGTCGAGGCACTGTACCGGTTCCTAGTCCCTACACTCCCTGTGCTATGACCAGGGGTTGCAGGAATCTTGATGAAAGCTCCTCCGCTGCGCTGTAGCCCATATCAGGGGAAGATGTCCTCCAAGGGAGTTACCGAAGGCCCATCCGTCACCGGGTTGACACTGCACCGGGTCTTCGGACGGGTGACCTCCCCAGCCTCCTCACCTCAGATGCGGGTCCCCTCGCAAGGGGCGCCCTGGAGCAACTTCACCCTCGCGGGACCCAGTCGGAGTCACCGGGTCCCAGGCCTCCTTAATAGTACCTCACCCCAGGCTGAAGGTGCCCGGGATGGATTCCATCTTCGTTCCGGCCAGGCCTTGGGCGCCTAGGCCGGAACCTTGAACCGCCCGCACCCAGGCCTAAGGTGCCTGGGTGCGTGAAGAGATGATCCTCCCCACAAGACAGACAGACCTCGTGGCGAGGGCGTCTCCCCCTTTTATATCCTCCCATTGACACCACGGCGGGTTCACCGCCCCAGCCGTACCATCTCCAGGAAGGGACAAAGAAGGGTAGCACTGTGGTAGTGATTCTACCTCGAGCCAGTAGGTACACTGACACCCACTGGTCAAAGAGAATATTACACCACCCAATCCTCCACGAATAAGAAAAAGGGGTCTAATCCCTGACATAATTACACACCTGGGTCTCTCTACCCCCAGGTGTATCCCACTAACTTTTAAGACCCCGCTACATAAAAAAGGGCCCATATTCCAATGACTCACTAAGAGGCTGGATCTAGGGTAGGATAACTACCGGTACTTATAGCTCCCCCCTAGATTCCAACCTAGAACCAACCCAAAAAATAATTGGATGATAATCGGTTGATAAGGAGGATATCGGGCACCTGCACAGGATCCTTGTTTGCCCCTCTCTTGCCCCTCTCTTCAGCATCGGGGTCATATTAGCTGAGTGAGGGAGAGAAACCGAGGTAGAAGAGAAACATAGGCATAATAATCAGAACCATTTGCTTTGGAAGAATCAACCACCTCTAATGTTGGGTGTCCTACACATGTAGATGCTGCTACATTATGCAAAACTATTAGTTACATTTTAAAATGGGGTGCCTCGAGATTGTGTGGAATTTTAAAGGGTGCCTTGACTGAAAAAAAGGTTGAGAAAAACTGCCTTGGAGGACTGGAGCGACGACATGATGTCACTTCTGGTCCAGGCAGGAAGTTATTTTTTTTATTTTTTTTTTAAGCTTTTATTCACTTCAGCTCCAGGAAGGTTTAAGCCCCGTACACACGATCGGGATTTCCAGCGGGAAAAGTCAGACGGGAAAATTGAGAACCAGCTCTCAATCTATTTCTGTCGGAATTCCCGACAGAAAAGGTCTGGAGCATACACACGGTCGCAATTCCCGACCAAAAGCTCCCATCTGACTTTTTCTGTCGGGAATCCCGAACGTGTGTACGGGGCTTCACCCCCTTCATGACCAGGCTATTTTTTGCGATACGGTACTGCGTTTACTGACAATTGTGCGGTCATGCAACACTGTAGCCAAATAAAATGTTTGTCCTTTTTTTTCCCACAAATAGAACTTTCTTTTGGTGGTATTTGATCACCTCCTGTTTTTTTTTTCTTTTTCTTTCTTTTTTCACCCTTTAAACGAAAAAAAAAATTTGGAATAAAAAAAAAAAAAAAATTACTTTATGCTATAAAACATACCCAATGTAGTTTTAGATTTGTTTTTGTTTTTTCAGCATCTTCAATAGTGCCAACCACAGAAGGCTTCTGTAAATATACGAAAACCCGTCTCCTACATGTGAAGTATTGATGCCGTCTGTTCATTTTATTTGGAGATAACGTAGGTGCTACCAGGCTGTGACAGGACATGTCTTTTGAGTAAAGATTTTGCCAATAAAAGGTGTCGGTCTCTCTACTGTCGAAAAAGCTGGAAGGAATGAAATGATTGTTTCTACATCTAAGCAGCTTACCGGTGACTGTATCCCATCCACGCAGGCCTTGCTTCCAGCGCTAATTATTCAGCAGGAAGATTGTGTTTGGTTAAGGAGGTGATGTCCTGACCCAGCTCATCAGCTTCTATTCTCCGGAGTCATTATATACAAATCTCTGCTCCGCACACCGAGAGTTACACATCTCTACATCAGCTAGAAACAGGAGCGAACCGTCACACGAGTTCATTCAGTAACAAAGTGCCAATGATGATGCTCAAAGTAAGGGAAATCAACCAATCTGATTTCAGTCTACCATGATTAAAGCTGAGCTCCATAATTACATTGGTCCAGCTTGGACCAACAGAAAGAAATTGCCGCTCCAAGCCCAGAACCTCTGAAGCACACGCCCTGTTGGAACACTCAGGTGCAGGCTTTGCAACGAATTATGCCGCGTACACACTATTGGAAATTCCGACAAGAAAAGTTTGATGTGAGCTTTTGGTCGGAAATTCCGACCGTGTGTAGGCTCCATCGGACATTTTCTGTCGGAATTTCCAACAACAAAAATTTGAGAGCTGGTTTTCAAATTTTCCGACCAGAAAACACGCATGCTCAGAATCAAGCAGAAGAGCCGAACTGCCTATTGAACTTCATTGATCTCGGCTTGTTGTTGTACGTCACCGTGTTCTTGACGGTCAGAATTTCCAACAACATTTTGTGACCGTGTGTATGCAACACAAGTTTGAGCCAACATTCCGTCGGAAAAAAATCCACGGTTTTCTTGTCTAAATTTCCGATCGTGTGTACGCGGCATTAGAGAGCAAAGAAACAATCCTGGACGGCCGCACACCGATAAGGCATCTTTATTGCAGATAAAAATCCAATACAGTCAATCCATTTTTAGCAAAAGCAGGTATATACAACTGACGCGTTTCACACAATGTGTTGGTGCTTAGTCATAGCTGGACCAAGATACAGTATCTCACAAAAGTGAATACACTCCTCACATTTTTGTAAATATTTTATTATATCTTTTCATGTGACAACACTGAAGAAATGACACTTTGCTACAATGTAAGGTAGTGAGTGTACAGCTTGTATAACAGTTGTGACAGCAGGAAGGTAAAGTCACCTGGTTGCATCCAGGGGGGTAGATATATTTCTCCCAGATTCAGGCTTTATGCTGACTTATACAACTAGGGTGGAGAGTTGTATAAGCCCAGCTGAGGCTAGTAGGCTCATGGATGACTCATACCTCTAGGGAGAGTGTGGGGCGTCGTGCAGACAGAGATGAGGAGACCAGCTGAACCTTGTCAGCTCATTTAGGCCTCTATAAGAACTCCCAGCTTCATTAGATGTTAGCTCATGCCTGGAACCAGACCTGTGTGGACTGTCTAGGGAGAGTGAACCCCTGTGCGGTGAGGCAAAGCCTGTGTGGCTATTTGTTTGGACTTTTACTAAACCAGGGACTTAGGGACTAGGACAGCACCAGGCTGATCCCAGTTGTTAGTTTAGGAAACCTGCATGTTTAGTCAGAGGTCAAACTGACCAGGATTTATTTTGTTTGTTTCTTTTTGGCTTTGCTGTGTTTTTGTCACTGTACATAGAGAAATAAACCGCACCTTTTGATTTTGAAAACCACAACCTCCGTCTGCTGGCCCTGTTTTTGTGTGGGGAGCCCAACCAGGGGGTCACACACACCCGCTACCGAGTTAACCCCCTCACAGTTGGTGGAGAACCAGTGGCAGTTTTTTTTTAAGCCAGCATGGAGGAGATACTGAAACAGCTGGCTCTAGCAAATGCCAATCAACAGCAGACAAATGCAGGTTTGCAAAGGAGCCTTGCAGCCCAGCAGCAAGCTCATCAACAAGCCCAGCAGCAATCTGAGGCCCGCTTCATAGACCTGTTACAGAAGCAAGAGCAGAGACTACAACAAATGGAAGCAGTAATGCAGCAACGTCCGCAGACCAGTGAGGAAAGCCGTCCCACAAATACCGCGTCCTTTGGGGTGAGTCGTTTATTGACAAAAATGACTGGAGAGGATGATCCAGAGGTATTTTTGACCACATTTGAAAGGACTGCTGAAAGAGAAAAGTGGCCTGAGGAGCAGTGGGCTGGACTGGTGGCTCCTCTGTTAACTGGTGAATCGCAGAAGGCTTACTATGACCTAGAGCCTGACCAAGCAAAAGACTATGTGATGCTAAAAGCTGAAATATTGGCAAGGCTGGGTGTCACCCTGGCTGTCCGGGCTCAGCGTGTGCATAACTGGACTTTCCAGCTTGGAAAACCCCCCAGGTCTCAAATGTATGATCTCATTCACCTGAGCAGGAAGTGGCTACAGCCAGAGACTTTGTCCGCACCAGAGATTGTGGAACGTGTTGTAATGGATCGGTTTTTGAGAGCTCTTCCTACTGCCATCCAAAAGTGGGTAAGCCATGGAGACCCAGAGACGGCCGGTGGTCTTGTGGATCGTGTAGAGAAATACTTGGCTACAGAGAACCTGACGGCCTCTTCCAGAGACACTCGGACTTTCCACCCTAAGACCAGACCATCCCCAGGGGCGGATAAGAGGATTCCAAGGGGTGAGGGTGGAGAGAGTGAGAGGGTGGGAGCTCTACCCAAAGTTTGGCGAGAACAGCCTGGGAAGTCAGGGGCTCAAGAGGCAGCCAAAAGGATTGTTTGCTACCGCTGCCGGCAAGCGGGACATATTGCAGCCAATTGCCCGGTTGTGGAGGAACCCATGCAGTGTGACTTTCTGACGGACAGACGTCAGTCGCTGTGTGCGACAGTCGCATGCACTGCCATTCGGGGAACTGAGAAACATTTATGCAAAATGTGTATTAATGGTAGAAATGTTGTGGTATTGCTGGATTCAGGTAGCCTTGTGACCCTGATAAAGGCTGAATTAGTTAAAACAGAGGTCTCTGGGAATAGCAAGGTAGCTGTTATTTGTGTGCATGGGGACACCCGAGAGTATCCAGTGACTACAGTGTGTTTCGGGACCCCCAAAGGTACCCTCTCTCATCCAGTGGGGTTAGTATCTCAATTACCGCATGATGCCATTGTGGGAAGGGATTTTCCGAAGTTCTGGGAACTGTGGGATGATCCTGAGCCCCCCACTGGTGCCCCTATGTACCAGGAATGTGATAGCCAGAACTCCTCTGAGAGTGGGGAGGACTCTCCAGAATTTCCCTTGTCAGTATTGGCAGGGGAGACTCAAGAAACTGGAGAGGAGCCCACCTCCTCAGACGAAAACCTACCGTCTGTGGAGTTTTCTGATCTGGAGGTTCACAGGGAAAATTTTGCCACAGAAGAGTTAAAAGACCCCGCCCTAATAAAGGCACGGGAAAACGTAGTGGAAATAGATGGCGAGTTAGTGAACCCAGATAATACCTGCACTTACCCATACTTCAGCGTAGAGAAGGACCTACTGTATCGGGTGGCAAAAAGGGCAGAAGAAACCGTTGAGCAGCTGGTGGTGCCCAAACCTTACAGGAAGTTGGTGTTGGAGTTGGCCCATGGGCACATTCTTGGAGGTCATCTGGGGACAGAGAAAACCCGAGAGAGGGTATTACAGAGATTCTATTGGCCTGGGGTGATGAAGGACATAGAAAATTATTGTTCCTCCTGCCCTGTGTGTCAGAGGTCGGCCCCGATGCCACATTTCCGTAGCCCGCTGGTCCCTCTACCCATCATTGAGGTCCCGTTTGAGAGAATCGCAATGGATTTGGTAGGTCCTATAATCAAGTCCGCTAGGGGGCACCAGTACATATTGGTTATAATGGACTATGCCACCCGTTATCCAGAAGCGATCCCTCTCAGAAATACCTCGGCCAAAACCATAGCCAAAGAGCTATCTCTTGTTTTTAGCCGGGTGGGTATTTGTAAAGAACTGCTTACGGACCAAGGTACACCCTTTATGTCCCGGGTTATGAAAGAGCTGTGTAAATTGTTCAAAGTGACGCAATTGCGTACATCTGTGTATCACCCCCAAACCGATGGGCTGGTTGAAAGATTCAACAAAACCCTAAAACAAATGTTGAAGAAAGTGGTGGATAGAGATGGAAAGGATTGGGACTGTCTACTTCCTTATTTGATGTTTGCTATTAGGGAGGTGCCCCAATCCTCTACGGGATTCTCCCCCTTTGAGTTACTGTATGGGAGACACCCAAGAGGGCTGTTGGATATTGCCAAGGAAACTTGGGAAAGTGAGAGTTCTCCCCACAGGAGTGTGATTGAGCATGTCGCCCTGATGCAAGATCGAATTGCACAGGTAATGCCCATCGTGAAGGAACATTTGGCCCAAGCGCAGTTGGCACAGCAGAGAGTGTACAACCGTGGAGCAAAGACCCGTACCTTTTCCCCGGGGGATAGGATATTGGTACTTGTCCCTACGGTTGAAAGTAAATTCCTTGCCAAATGGCAAGGCCCCTACGAGATAATGGAAAAAGTGAGCGAAGTGAATTACAAGGTCAGACAACCAGGAAGGCGAAAGCCCGAACAGATATATCACGTTAATCTGTTGAAAGCCTGGAGGGATAGAGAGTCCCTAGTCGCAGAAACTTGGTCACCAGCTCAAACTGGTTGCGTGATTCCGGAGGTTGGAATAGCAGCCACCTTGTCACAACCCCAACAACAGGAGGTTAAGGAGTTTGTGCTTCGCAACAAGGAGGTGTTCTCTGAGCTGCCGGGACAAACATCTGGGGTAGAGCATGATATTATTACCCCGCCCGGTGAAAGGGTGAAGTTAAAACCCTATCGGATCCCAGAGGCCCGACGGGAGGCAATACGGGAGGAAGTACAGAAAATGCTGAACTTAGGGGTGATAGAGGAGTCCCAAAGTGATTGGTCTAGTCCCATTGTGTTGGTGCCTAAACCGGATGGGAGCTGGCGATTTTGTAACGATTTTCGTCAGTTGAACAAAGTTACAAAATTTGACACCTACCCCATGCCACGTATAGATGAGTTGATCGACCGGCTGGGAACAGCCCGATACATGACGACTCTTGACCTCACAAAAGGGTATTGGCAAATTCCCCTGGCCAAGTCGGCCAAAGAGAAAACCGCATTTGTAACCCCAGACGGGGCGTTCCAATATAAGAGAATGCCGTTCGGGTTACAGAATGCGCCGGCCACATTCCAGCGGAAAATGGACCAGATACTGAGGCCCCATCGGAAGTATGCTGCGGCTTACCTGGATGACGTAATTGTCCATAGCACAGATTGGGCCTCACATCTGCCAAAAGTGCAAGCAGTCCTAGACTCTATCCGGGAAGCGGGGTTTACGGCTAACCCCAAGAAGTGTACCATTGGGCAGGAGGAGGCCAAATATCTTGGGTACACCATTGGCAGGGGAGTGATAAAACCCCAACTCAACAAAGTCGAGGCCATCCAGAGTTGGCCACGTCCCAACAGCAAGAAGCAGGTACGGGCCTTTCTGGGAATCGCGGGTTATTATCGGCGCTTCATTCCCCACTTTGCTTCTAAGGCTGTGCCCCTAACCAACCTGACGAAAGGGAAAGGGTCGGTCATGATTAAATGGACCCCCGAGGCTGAGGCAGCATTCCAATTCTTGAAACAAGCCTTATGTAGCCAGCCAGTGTTGTACTCACCCGACTTCTCTAAAGACTTTGTCGTACAAAGTGATGCGTCAGATGTGGGGTTAGGAGCAGTATTGTCCCAGGTCTGGAACGGGGAAGAGCACCCAGTCATTTACCTCAGCAGGAAGTTGAAGTCCCATGAGGTAAATTACGCCACGGTTGAAAAGGAGTGTTTAGCGGTGAAGTGGGCTCTAGATTCCCTTCGGTACTATCTGCTAGGTAGGCACTTTGACATGGTTACGGATCACGCTCCGTTAAAGTGGATGGCTCAAAACAAGGAGACAAATAGAAGAGTGAATAGGTGGTTCCTGGCCCTACAGGAATTCAACTTCACAGTAAAGCATCGCCCTGGCGTTCAAATGGGGAATGTGGATGCTTTGTCTCGAGTACATGAATGCCTGATTGCTGGTGTTCCAACCCCAAGGTTAAAACAAGAGGGGGGGGTATGTGACAGCAGGAAGGTAAAGTCACCTGGTTGCATCCAGGGGGGTAGATATATTTCTCCCAGATTCAGGCTTTATGCTGACTTATACAACTAGGGTGGAGAGTTGTATAAGCCCAGCTGAGGCTAGTAGGCTCATGGATGACTCATACCTCTAGGGAGAGTGTGGGGCGTCGTGCAGACAGAGATGAGGAGACCAGCTGAACCTTGTCAGCTCATTTAGGCCTCTATAAGAACTCCCAGCTTCATTAGATGTTAGCTCATGCCTGGAACCAGACCTGTGTGGACTGTCTAGGGAGAGTGAACCCCTGTGCGGTGAGGCAAAGCCTGTGTGGCTATTTGTTTGGACTTTTACTAAACCAGGGACTTAGGGACTAGGACAGCACCAGGCTGATCCCAGTTGTTAGTTTAGGAAACCTGCATGTTTAGTCAGAGGTCAAACTGACCAGGATTTATTTTGTTTGTTTCTTTTTGGCTTTGCTGTGTTTTTGTCACTGTACATAGAGAAATAAACCGCACCTTTTGATTTTGAAAACCACAACCTCCGTCTGCTGGCCCTGTTTTTGTGTGGGGAGCCCAACCAGGGGGTCACACACACCCGCTACCGAGTTAACCCCCTCACACAGTGTAAATTTGCTGTCCCCTCAAAATAACTCAACACACAGCCATTAATGTCTAAACCGCTGGCAACAAAAGTGATTACACCCCTAAGTGAAAACTTCCAAATTGGGCCCAATTAGCCATTTTCCCTCCCCGGTGTCATGTGACTCGTTAGTGTTACAAGGTCTCAGGTGTGAATGGGGAGCAGGTGTGTTAAATTTGGTGTTATCGCTCTCACTCTCTCATACTGGTCACTGGAAGTTCAACATGGCACCTCATGGCAAAGAACTCTCTGAGGATTTGAAAAAAAGAATTGTTTCTCTACATAAAGATGGCCTATGCCAGGGATATGCAATTAGCGGACCTCCAGCTGTTGCAAAACTACAAGTCCCATCATGCTTCTGCCTCTGGGTGTCATGCTTGCTGCTGTCAGAGTCTCGCTATGCCTCATGGGACTTGTAGTTTGGCAACAGCTGGAGGTCCGCTAATTTCATATCCCTGGCCTAGGCTATAAGAAGATTGCCAAGACCCTGAAACTGAGCTGCAGCACGGTGGCCAAGACCATACAGATGTTTAACAGGACAGGTTCCACTCAGAAAAGGCCTCACCATGGTCAACCAAAGAAGCTGAGCGAGTTTGGGGTGGAGGAACTTGACTGGCCTGCACAAAGCCCGGACCTCAACCCTATAAAACATCTTTGCGATGAATGACAGATGCGACAACAACAGTGATTGTCATGGTCTTCCAGGTCCTATGCCCTTCTGCATAGTGAACACACAAATCCTTGCTCGGCCCTTCACAGAAAGCCTTGTATTTTGTTTTTCGTGAATACAAGACTTTATCTTACTGGACGAGGTGGAGACTGTGACATCACTGCCTTTCCTCTCCACCTCTTCCAATCAGGGAACACAATGAAGATTTACTAAAGCTGGAGCATTTAGAATCTGGTGCAGCTGTGCATGGTAGCCAATCGGCTTTTAACTGATCAATTAAAGTGATAATAAAGTCTTGTTTTGTTTGTTTTTTTAAATAACAAACATATTTTACTTACCTGCTCTGTGCAGTGGTTTTGCACAGAGCAGCCCCAATCCTCCTCTTCTTGGGTCCACCGCCGGCGCTCCTGGCTCCTCCCTCCTGCCAAGTCCCCATAGAGCAAGCAGGCTCGCTCCCGAGCCAAGGCTCTTCGTGTCCATTTACACCCCGCCCTCTCCCTTTACTGATTGGCTCACTGACTGTGATTGACAGCCGCGGCTCTGTGTCTGAATGGGCACACAGAGCAGCGGCTCAGCTCAGCAAGAGGGAGGGGACAGAAGCACTGGCGGGGGACCCGAGAAGAGGAGGATCCAGGCTGCTCTGTGCAAAACCAATGCACAGAGCAGGTAAGTATGACATGGTTATTAAAAAAAAAAACAAGACTTTATTATCAGTTTAATTGATCAGTTAAAAGCCGATTGGCTACCATGCACAGCTGCACCAGATTCTGAATGCTCCAGCTTTAGTAAATCTTCATTGTGTTCCCTGATTGGAAGAGGTGGAGAGGAAAGGCAGTGAGGTCACAATCTCCACCTCATCCAGTAAGATAAAGCCTTGTATTCACGAAAAACAAAATACAAGGCTTTCTGTGAAGGGCCGAGCAAGGATCTGTGTTGTTCACTATGCAGAAGGGCATAGGACCTGTAACTCTAAACTGATGCCCTCTTGGGGCGTTTAAAGTGTAGCATATGAAAACATATGATATTGAAGTTTGTCGCCATTTCAGAGGTGCATGCATTTTTTTAAGCCTTTATTTGTTGGGTATCTCTTTACTCAGCGCAACCTCATCTTTTATAATTTACCAAATTGGGTAATATTGTGTGTTTTTCCCCCAAAACAGGCTAACTGGAACTTATTTAATACTTGGTACAAAATCCTTTGTTGGTAATGACAGCTTCAAGACGCCTCCTGTATGGAGAAACTAGTCCCATGCGTTGCCCGGGTGTGATTTTGGCCCATTCTTCCACACAAACAGTGTTTAAATCTTGAAGGTCCCGCGGGCCTCTTCTATGAACTCTGATCTTTAGTTCTTTCCATAGATTTTCTATTGGATTCAAGGCAGGTGATTGGCTGGGCCATTCTAGCAGCTTTATTTTCTTTCTTTGAAACCAATTGAGCGTTTCCTTGGCTTTGTGTTTGGGATCGTTGTCTTTCTGAAATGTCCTCCCTCGCTTCATCTTCATCCTCCTGGTAGATGGCAGCAGATTTTTATCAAGGTCTTGGTACATTTTTCCATTCATTCTTCAATGATATGAAGTTTGCCAGTGCCGTAACCTGAAAAACAGCCCCGCCCACACCATGATGTTCTCACCTCCAAACTTCACTGTTTGGTATGGGGGTGGTGTTTTTGGGGTGATGTGCCATTTGACCTCTAAACATGGTGAGTAATATGGCATCCAAAGAGTTCCATTTTGGTCTCATCTGACCAGACTATATTCTCCCCCCAGTATTTCACAGGCTTGTCTAAATGTTGTGCAGCAAATTTTAAACACACTTCAGCATGCTTTTTCTTCAGCAATGGAGTCTTGCGTGGTGAACGTGTATACAGGCCATGGTGGTTGAGTGCATTACTTATTGTTTTCATTGAAACAATTGTACCTGCTAATTCCAGGTTTTTCTGAAGCTGTCCACAAGTGGTCCTTGGCTCTTGGACAATGTTCTGAATTCTTTTCACTCCTCTGTCAGAAATCTTGCGAGGATAACCTGGGCATGACCGGTTTATGGTAAAATGATGTTCTTTCCACTTCCGGATTATGGCCCCAACAGTGCTCACTGGATCATTCAGAAGTTTAGAAATCCTTCTGTAACCAATGCCATCAGCATGTTTTGCAACAATAAGATTGTGAAGGTCTTGAGAGAGCTCTTTGCCTTTACCCATCATGAGATGTTTCTTGTGTGACACCTTGGTAATGAGACACCTTTTTATAGGCCATCAGTTGAGACTGAACCAGCTGATATTAAATGTGCACTGACAAGGGGCGGGATTGCTTTCTAATTACTGATAGATTTCAGCTGGTGTCTTGGTTTTCAATGCCTTTCTGCACCTCCCTTTCTTCATGTGTTCAATACAATTTATCTTGTGTCGTTACATTTTATTACACAACTTTATTTCTGAACTTATTTGTTTGGTTTCTTTGTATGTATGGATTGTGGTGAACATTTCATCTCAATGGCACCTTTAGAAATATATTTACCTAGAAAGATGACAACGGTTACTTATTTTACCCCTGTAAAAAAGAAAAAAAATTGGAATTACTACCGTTTATATCACTAGGGTGTCTGCTTTCAGAAAATATAAAATGTTTGGGGGTGTTAAATTATCTTCAGGCCTAAAATGTTTTTTTTTTTTAATATGTGTGCAATAAATGCAAAAACCACTCTGGCAGCAAAAGGTCTCCGTGAAGGAGTCTATTCCTTTCTATGCTGGAACTTGCTATCCATGGTGCTGAAGCTGTGTAAAGACAGTTTCAGCACTATATATAGAGAGTACGGGCAGATCATTATTCTTTTTTTTTTTTTCATTGTTAAAAAATGACAAAAAATGACAAAATAAAATGCGTACTCCACATAGAAAGGGAATGCAAGCGTAAAGCTCCCCTGCTATGTTGATACCTGACTGCAGTTTAGCAAAAAATGTAACCAAACCATTAAAAAAATCCATAGATTCAATACAAAGAAGCACTTTAAAATACACATCCCCCCCCATCCCCCCATCCAAACCCACAAATACAGTCATTTAAATATTGTGCAAGGTGAAAATTGGGAGAATGTTGCGAGTGAACCTATATTGACTAAGTGATAAATGGTAAAGCCCTTTTCACAATGAAACAACAGATGCTGAGTGAAGTTTGATTACATTTTCACGATGGGCAAATCATGAATTTTTCAGCGGTGGAATGTTGTTCACTGTGAAAAATAAAAATCTCTGTGAAAAATAGAGTGAATCTGGAAAGCTGAATCTTGGTTGAAAAATGGGTAAATAATAAATACACCTGTAGCGGGGTGTTCCCCTTTAAGACAGAGAGACAAGAAGTTCCAGGTGAGAGGTGAGTCGGGAGGAAGTAAAGAGACATTACTGGAAGTGAAAGCAGAGGAGAGAAAGAGACTACATCTCCCAGTACATCTTGCAACACCCAGGGTGCATTGCTCCAGAACAGAGACTGCTGGGGCAGACTTTATAAAGGGGAGGCGGAGTTTTGGTCGCTCTCTTTGGGACCCCCCTCTCCTAGCAAGAGGATGTCTGTGCTGAACTGCTGTGTGCACAAGGCCTGAAGCCCAGGCCGTGTGCTCCTTTCCAAAGAGCCCTCTGCCAGCCTAGCAGAGCCTTAGAGACATCTAATCCTCCTTGCTGCAGTACACCAGAAGGATTGAAGACTTGGATGTCGGTGGATTCCTGTTCCTAGACGAATCGATGGAGGAAACGGACTTGGACTTGTCCAGGTGGTGAGAGCTGTTTAAAGACAGATACTTTATCTTTACTATTCGTTGGGATTACAAAGTTGTTCTTCAAGTGCACCACCGAGAGATTGCTAGCGAATATTGTTTCACTGAACTTCCATTTAGATCAGTCAGGCCTGACTGCATAGGTAGACATTGCTGGGTGTTAGTCTACCCATGAGGGGAAGTAGCTGTAAAAGGGCAGCGCTAGAGTTGCATAGCAATACTTAATTATTCTGATTACTCTGTTTATCTTTATTACTGTTTATTGCAGGGATCTGCAACTTGTTATACTGTTGTTTATTACTTGCCCATTAGCCTCAGTAAAATATCTCGGTAAAGTACATTTGGTGTCAGTTCCGCTTACTTTAATAGGAGTTTTAAAGTATATTCTGTGTATGTTTGTTATAGGACTGCGTCACCAACAGTTGCGGTCACGCGGTCCTATCCCTCTATCACCAGCTGTGCCACGGGAGGTTAGAGCCGATTGCCAGGGGTTGACAGCAGTGCACTACAGGGCCCAAATCAATATCAGCGGCTCTCTTAACTGGGGGTAGCGCTACATGTGGGGGCTCGAGTCCGGGATCCTTGTACGTTGCACGCTGCAATCAAGCCAGTCAGAAGTACCAGCATGGACCCGCTGGCAATGTCACAGTGGTGCGCAGCGATTGGCGCCGATCCAACCGCGGCGGTAGTCATTGTACTCCCGGGGGAAAGATGGAAGGAAGAGGAGATAAAACAGCTCGTATTGTTACTGTCTCCGAGCCACAAAGCATGGGTGATGGATTTTAGGCCAGATCCCGTGATCTCGTTTACATACGCACTGGTAGAATGGAAAAACGAAATCCCAGAGCATTTTAAAAGTCAGAGTATACAAGCCATAGATAATCAGATCTATCACTTGATACATACGCTGCCAGTGAAGGAAGAATGGTTTCAGACACCAAAGCCATCACTCCCACAATTATCTCCACCACTATCCCCTAAAGCAGAAAAGCTTAAGGAACTATTAAGCCCGGGATCACCGCTGGCCGTTATAGGGCCTGAATTGTTGAATGCTCTAGGAGACCTTGTAATTAAGTGCCAGAAAAGCAGTACGGTGCATGTGGAGGCCGGTTACCGGAAGCTTAGCACCTTCTCAGGGAAGCTCCCCGTCCCTGCGGGGGAGGAAGATTTTGACACTTGGGTGGAACAGGCATTGCAGGCAGTAGAAGCATGGGAGGTGCCTGAGGCACAGAAGAGACAGCGAGTCTTAGAAAGTCTGAAAGGTGCCGCGGCAGAAGCGGTGAAGAGCTTCCGGTTTGGAAATGAAAACTGTACAGCTCAAGATTGCCTGGCCATGCTGCAGGAAGAGTTTGGTCAGCTGGAGAAGGTGTCAGAGATGATTTATCAAATGGAACACACTCTCCAGCAGCCGAATGAGAAACTGTCAGAATATGTTAGAAGGCTGAACAGGCAGTTATGCAAGATTGTACTGAAGAAGGGAATGCTGCCCAAAGATGCAGATGAAGCACGCATGAAGCAGATCATGAGGGGAGCGCGGCGCTCAGACCCGGTCTGGCTGCACCTGAAAACCTCAGGAGGACGAATGTCACTAACCTACTCTGATCTAATAAAAATTATTAGGGACGAAGAGGCGCTGGAGGAAGATCAGCAGGTGGCCAAGGCGAATGTCACACCTGTACCAGTGTTGGTCCATTCGGTCAAGAGCCCGGAAAGAGATGCGGAGGTTGACACTCTGAAATCGCAAATGGCCCAAGTGTTGGAGATGCTGACCTCTTTGATGGAGAAAGATCAGAGAAGACGAGAGAAACCAAGCCCAAGAAAGGAGTTGTTCCCGAACACCTCAGCACCGGCCTCCCTACAGGACCGAGAAGAGGTGATTTGCTATAACTGCGGAGGGAGTGGCCACTTTGCTAACGTATGCTCCAGCCCAAAGAAGAAGAGAACAGATAATTGCAAGCCGGCGGGAAACTCCAAAGGGCCCCGGTGAAGGAGTCAACCGGGTGCCCATCATCTTCAGTGCGCTCCAAACTAAAAAAAAAGGCCAAGAATGGAGGAGACAAAACTCCTAGGAGGAGGTATAGTACACCCCCACCAAGATGTACCCCAGAGGGAGGGGGCAAGACCCCTCAGTGGAAGTACAGCACCCCAAAGAAGGAACATCCACCTAAAAGGAACAATAACATCCCTCAGCGGGTTTGTGCCCCCATTGAGAGGGAGAAAGTCAATGCATGCCAGGCTCAGGAAAAATTTAAGTCCAAAAGGAGCAGGGCAAGGGTCGAAAGCCAAAAAAAAGAGGTGACCCCAGTCCGGCCATACCCAAAGGAACTGGTGGGCCCGTCTCCTACTGTGCCCATTCAAGTGGAAGGAGTCTATACTAAAGCTCTTTTGGACACCGGAGCACAGGTGACTTTACTATACCGGGACTTCTATGATAGGCACTTGAGTCATCTGCCTATCCAGAAGATAGAAGAGCTGGAGATATGGGGACTTGGAACCCAGAGTTTCCCTTATGATGGGTACCTGCCCATAAAGATGACTTTCGACCCATCCGTGGCTGGGAAGGCTGAAGTGTTTGACACCCTGGCAGTTGTGTGTCCCCGGCCGCCTGGAGCCAGCAAGATTTCCCTGATCATTGGGACAAACACGGATCTAGTCAGGAGACTCCTGACCCCTCTAGTGAAAGAGAGAAACCATTCAGCCACCAAAATCCATCCCATGCTAAAGACGGCCTACCAACGACTGGTCTTAGAGCAGAAGACCCCGGGAGAGGGGATAGGGAAGGTGTGGAGACTTGGCAGAGAAGGAGTAGTGCTACAGCCCGGAGAAGTAACCTGTCTTAGGGCCACTGTGAAGCTTTGGTGGGAACAACCTGGCCCCTTTGTCATGCTGGAATCAGACCCAAGGGAAGAGTCCTCAGGCCTGGAAGTGATACCAGAAGTGATTCCGTTCAAGGCCCTGAAGAAGGCCCATGGCAGAGTTCCGGTGAGTGTTAGGAACACTACGGGAGGACCCATGGAGATCCCTGCCAGAGTGTTGCTTGGTCAGGTGAGCCCTGCTGCCCCGGTCACTTGGTCCGAAGTCAAGGGGACGGGTGACGGAGGAGATGTTTGGGAGAAACTGTCCGTGGAAAACCCGAACCTACCCAGGGCTTGGAAAGAAAGAGCCAAGGCCCAGCTGACCAGGTGGGAGAAGATCTTTTCCGAAGATGAATTCGATGTGGGGTGTGCAAGAAGTGCCACCCACCTGATCCGCCTCCAAGAAGATAAACCCTTCCGAGAGAGGGTCAGGCGGGTCCCCCTGGCAGATCTGGAGGATCTGAGGGAACAACTTGTAGAACTAAAGAAGACTGGTGTGATCCGGGAGTCTAGAAGTCCCTATGCCTCCCCAATCGTGGTGGTCAGAAAGAAGAATGGGTCGTTGAGGCTTTGTATCGATTACAGGACTCTCAACAGGAGAACCATCCCTGACCAATACACCACGCCAAGGATAGAAGATGCCCTACAAAGTTTGTCTGGAGCCAAATGGTTCAGTGTGATGGACCTCAAGAGTGGGTACTATCAAATCCCTATGCACCCAGAAGACAGGGAGAAGACAGCCTTCATAACCCCGGTGGGATTCTTCGAATTCAATAGGATGCCTCAGGGTCTGTCTGGAGCTCCTGCTACCTTTCAACGCCTTATGGAGAAGACTGTTGGAGACATGAATCTTATAGAAGTCCTTGTGTACTTGGACGATGTCATTGTCTTCGGGAGAACCTTGGAAGAACATGAAGCCAGGTTGGAGAAAGTATTGAGAAGACTCAGCGAAGAGGGACTTAAGCTTTCCCCCGAGGAGTGTCGGTTCTACCAGTCTTCTGTGAACTATCTGGGGCACATAGTGTCTGAAGAAGGGGTGGCCACAGATCCTGAGAAGTTGGAAGCAGTCACTTCCTGGCCACGACCCACCACAGTAACAGAGCTCAGATCCTTCCTGGGGTTCTGCTCCTATTATAGGAGGTTTGTGGAGGGGTTTGCTCGGATTGCCCGCCCGTTGAATGAATTGCTAAAGGCAGAAGGGGAAGAGGATGACTCAGGGCCCAGGAGGCCTGGTGAGTCAGTTCAAGATCAGTGGAACCCAAGGTGTGAAGAGGCCTTTCATGCTCTGAAGAGGAGCTTAACCACTGCCCCAGTCCTGGCCTACGCCGACCCTACCAGACCTTATGAATTACATGTGGATGCCAGCCATGAGGGTCTAGGTGGTGTACTCTACCAAGAACATGAAGGACAACTGCGACCAGTGGCCTATGTGAGCAGGAGCCTGACCCCCTCAGAAAAGAATTACCCCACTCATAAGCTGGAATTCCTGGCCCTCAAATGGGCGGTAGTAGACAAGCTAAAAGACTACTTGTATGGGGCAGAGTTTACTGTGAAGACAGACAACAACCCCCTGACCTACCTCTTCACCACCGCGAAACTAGATGCCACCGGACACAGGTGGTTGGCCGCATTGTCTGGATTCAACTTCAGTCTGAAGTACAGACCAGGAGCCAGAAATAGGGATGCAGATGCCCTGTCCCGGAGGTCTCATGCCACGACAAATGACTGGGAAGATTGGACCCAAGTGGCACCGGACGGGGTGCGGGCCCTTTGTCAAGGGGCTGAATTCCAAGCCAGAGGAGGCTCCAGAGCAGAAGAAATAGGGGTTACCATGGTAGGAGTCCCCAAACACTATTGTGGGGTAACTCAACTGGAGGAAGACAACCTACCGAGACTGTCCAAGAAGGAGTTGAGGTGTGACCAATTGGAAGACCCCATGGGGAGATTGGTCCTCGAAGCCCTGGAGAATCAGGATCCCAACAAACTCCTACATCACCCCTCAAAGGAGGCTCGCCTGTTGAGGAAGGAATTGGACAGGCTACAGGTACATCAGGGAGTGGTCTACCGAAGGGGCCCCTCTGATGACTCAGAAGATAAGTGGCAGTTATTTCTTCCAGAGAAGCACCGAGAGACTGTACTAATTGCCCTGCATGACCATCATGGTCACCTAGGGGCAGAAAGGACCTTCCAGCTTGTCAGAAATCGGTTCTATTGGCCCTGCATGAGGGCAGAAGTAGAGGAGTATTGCCATTCCTGTGCACGATGCATTCAGAGAAAGACCCTACCCCATCAAGCTGCCCCAATGGGCCACTTACAGAGTCAAGGCCCAATGGATCTGGTATGCATTGACTTTCTCTGCCTCGAACCCGACCTGAGTGGATTGGGGAATGTTCTGGTAATAACCGACCATTTCACCCGCTATGCTCAAGCTTTCCCAACCAAAGACCAGAAGGCATCCACCGTGGCCAAGATACTTATGGAGAAGTATTTTGTCCATTACGGACTACCACAGAGACTCCACTCAGATCAAGGAAGGGACTTTGAGAGTCGGTTGATCCGAAGACTTTTGGATTCATTAGGAATAAAGAAGACCAGAACCACGCCTTACCACCCACAAGGAGATGCTCAGCCGGAGAGATTTAACCGGACCCTGCTCAACATGTTGGGAACCTTAGAAACAGAGAAGAAGCAACACTGGAGTCAGCACATATCAGCCCTAGTACATGCCTACAACTGTACCACAAGTGACGCCACTGGCTACTCCCCTTATCGACTTATGTTTGGGAGAGAAGCAAGGCTACCTGTGGACCTGGCCTTTGGCACTTCTATAGACAATACCTCAGCTACATCCCACAAGGGATACGTGGACAGACTTAGACGTAGCTTGCAGGTGGCCTATGAACAAGCCCGGTCGGCTTCGGATCAAAGGGGGGCCCGCAACAAGAGAAATTTCGATCTGAAGGTTCGAGTGCAAGATCTGCAGCCCGGGGACCGAGTACTGCTACGCAATCTGGGGGTCCCTGGAAAACACAAGCTTGCCGACAGGTGGAGATCTGAGCCCTATGTTGTCTGTAGGAAGTTGCCCGGTTTGCCTGTCTACAAACTAAAGCCAGAAGGAAAGGTGGGTCCACTGAAGACGTGGCATCGGAACCACCTGCTCCCACTTGCTGAGGCAGTCAGAATACCTCCCGTGAGAGACTCCCCTGAACCGGCCTCTATCCTGGATATTCCTAGGCCGAACACTCGGTCCCAGACCTCTCGAGCCAAAGATGGGGAGGCCTCCCAATTGAGTACAGATGAAGGTGGAGAACTGGACTGGCTGTGGCCTCCCTCGACTCTGGGAACGTCCGCCATAGATCTCCCAAATGGGGGGGATACCCCAGATGCAACGCTGAATCCGGAGGCTACTGAATTCATACCCTTCAGTCCCTCAGCTGATTACTGGGAAGATGTTCCTGACACTTGCGCAGAGGAGGACTCTAGAGATTCCATACGTCAGTCGACTTCTGAATCAGAGGTTCCAGAACCAGCAATGTTACCTGAACTTACTCCTGAAGAAGAGCCTGTGGTGCCAGAGTCAGAAGCACCAAGAGAGCAGAGGGCTCGCAGAGTCATCAGGCCTCCCAAGAAACTAACTTACCCCCAAATGGGGATGAGCTCAGAGGACTCTGTTGTAACGGCTAAGAGAAGTGTTGAACAACCTGATCCTTCCACCGTCCATTTGGTGGAGGGCAACCCCAGCTCACTCTCTGGCACAGTTAGGCAGGCCACTCATGGTAGTGTGACCTGTGGGCAAGAGAGTTCCATCCCAAAGTTTTGGTGGGAATTCCCTATGCCAACATCATGCTCGACATTGTCCAAAATGGTAAACAGTATTTGTTGAAGTTTATCTTTGGGGACCAAAGAGTTCAAGTGGGGGGAGTGTGTAGCGGGGTGTTCCCCTTTAAGACAGAGAGACAAGAAGTTCCAGGTGAGAGGTGAGTCGGGAGGAAGTAAAGAGACATTACTGGAAGTGAAAGCAGAGGAGAGAAAGAGACTACATCTCCCAGTACATCTTGCAGCACCCAGGGTGCATTGCTCCAGAACAGAGACTGCTGGGGCAGACTTTATAAAGGGGAGGCGGAGTTTTGGTCGCTCTCTTTGGGACCCCCCTCTCCTAGCAAGAGGATGTCTGTGCTGAACTGCTGTGTGCACAAGGCCTGAAGCCCGGGCCGTGTGCTCCTTTCCAAAGAGCCCTCTGCCAGCCTAGCAGAGCCTTAGAGACATCTAATCCTCCTTGCTGCAGTACACCAGAAGGATTGAAGACTTGGATGTCGGTGGATTCCTGTTCCTAGACGAATCGATGGAGGAAACGGACTTGGACTTGTCCAGGTGGTGAGAGCTGTTTAAAGACAGATACTTTATCTTTACTATTCGTTGGGATTACAAAGTTGTTCTTCAAGTGCACCACCGAGAGATTGCTAGCGAATATTGTTTCACTGAACTTCCATTTAGATCAGTCAGGCCTGACTGCATAGGTAGACATTGCTGGGTGTTAGTCTACCCATGAGGGGAAGTAGCTGTAAAAGGGCAGCGCTAGAGTTGCATAGCAATACTTAATTATTCTGATTACTCTGTTTATCTTTATTACTGTTTATTGCAGGGATCTGCAACTTGTTATACTGTTGTTTATTACTTGCCCATTAGCCTCAGTAAAATATCTCGGTAAAGTACATTTGGTGTCAGTTCCGCTTACTTTAATAGGAGTTTTAAAGTATATTCTGTGTATGTTTGTTATAGGACTGCGTCACCAACAGTTGCGGTCACGCGGTCCTATCCCTCTATCACCAGCTGTGCCACGGGAGGTTAGAGCCGATTGCCAGGGGTTGACAGCAGTGCACTACAGGGCCCAAATCAATATCGGCGGCTCTCTTAACTGGGGGTAGCGCTACACACCCCTTAGAGCCGATTCACACTGGGGCGGCACGACTTTGAGGGCGACTCGGCGACGCGATCTCAAGACGACTTGAGAGGCGATTTGCAAAATGACTTCTGTATAGAAGTCAATGCAAGTCGTCCCGAGACGCCCCCAAAGTAGTACAGGAACCTTTTTCTAAGTCGCTCCTATTAGAACGGTTCCATTGAACAGAGCGGGACGCGACTCGTCAGGCGACTGAGTCGCCTGACAAGTCACCCCTGTGTGAACCGGGTCTAAGTTTGCTGAAGCACTCTGTATCATAAACAAGTAAGCTATTTTTTTCCCCCATTTTGACCTTTTTTCATCCTTTGTTAAATCTGAGCACTGCTGATTTCCCCCAGCCTCTTTCAGTCACTTCCTGTTTATATTTTTTAAATGTATTTTTCTCTAATATGTGTAGCGACCTCACCCCTCTCACCCCTTCTCATTCTCGGCTTGTCTGTCTTTGTCTAGGGGTGTTAGTACCGGGGGGAGGGATGAGATACACCACGGCCCATGTCCTCTATAGTGAAGAAGTGAAGGCCAGAAAGATTGGGCTTTGTGTAGGTGTCCTAGAGTCAAATCCTTTCCTCTGTCCTTGACTCCCCCTTTGCTCCTAGTAACCAGAGTTCCACACACTGAATAGGTCCAACACAGTTTTATTCTTCTCAGCGAATAAACATACAGCACAGTCAAGTTGGGACCTTTTGCAACACTTCAGTATTAATGGGAGTAGGTCGAGGCACAATCCTTTAAAGTATCGCTAACCACTGTGGTGTCACCAGTGGCGAATAGTCACTGCCACTGACTATATGAGGTAGAACATGGATTACCTTCGCTAGCACGGCCCCTGTCAAGGGAAGGATATCCGTCCAAGGGAGTCACCGGAGGCCTCTCTGTCACCAGCGATGCTGCGCCGGACTCTCCAGAGAAGTTCCGCTCACCAGTCCTCACGAACTCAGACACGGGCACCCAAGGATTTAGGGCCTCCCTCGGATTCCTCCATCCTCGCGGAACTCAGTCGAAGGTACTGAGCTCCAGGCTTCTGCCATAGTACCTCACCCCAGGCTAAAGGTGCCTGAGATGGACTCCATCTCTCGCTCCGGCCAGGTCAAGGGCACCTGGGCCCGGAACTCCGGGATGCCAGCACCCATGCTGAAGGTGACTGGGTGTGGCCGCGTCCTCCAACTCTGAAACCCCAAGGTCAGGGCGTCCGCCCCTTTTATCTCCTCCTCTCCTTTTGCGTTCCAGCAGGTTCCCCGCCCCGCTGTACCAGCGCCAGGAAAGGACAAAAAGGCACAGTCTTACAGTGTGAGGTCAACTCCGGCCAGGGTGACAACGCCACCTGTAGGCCGCAGGGAACCTCACATCACCAGAGTCCTCCAAGAACCACAAAAGGGTCTCGGATTCCCTAGTAATCAGTGCATCTGGGTTACACTACCACCCAGATGCCTCCCCTAAATTCAAATACCCGCTACATATGTATTTATTTATTTTATTTATTAATAATAATAATAATAATAATGTTATTATTATTTATGTTTTATTTATATGTATTCATTTACTATATTGTGTATAATAAATATTATTATTATTATGTATATGTATTATTATTATTATTATATGTATTTTATTAAATATCATATTTGTTATATATTTTATTACTCTGTATGTATATATTTATTTGTGTGTATATATGTATGTGTATATATATATATATATATATATATATATATATATATATATATATATATATAATATATTTTATTACTCTGTCTATCTATCTATCTATTTCTCTATCTATATACATACAGAGTAATAAAATATATAACAAATATAATATATTCAAAATTGGGTGTATTCCTGCGCTACTATGGAGAAGGCTAGCTAGTAATATAAAACTGCTGCAAGCACCAGGGGGGGTCAGATCATACCCACGGAAATTAAGTGTATAAAGAGGCGGGGTGGGGCTGCGCTGTTTAGTGAAATAAATTAGGTGAAATTCTTCTAAAACTTTGTGTAAGATAATAAAACAAATGCAAATAAACAATTATTGCAAAACGCACATAAAATAGCAAGATCTTCCAAGATGTGAAAAACGCACAATAAATAATCTTCAAGTGGTGACCATAAAATACTATCTTCTAAAATAATAAACAATGTGTGTCAAGAAATCAAGATTGTGCAAATCGCAAAATAAATAATGAACTGTGACAGTAAATCATAGACAATGAAATCAAAAATGTGAAATGCAAAGCATACGTGCAACCAGTGCAAAAGATGCATAAACTCATAAATCAATCCGAGGGGATGTTGCACTTTAAAAAGTGCACGGTGCGACAGGTCTCTGAATATCCTCACGAGCTAG
Source organism: Rana muscosa (assembly GCA_029206835.1). NCBI lineage: Eukaryota > Metazoa > Chordata > Amphibia > Anura > Ranidae > Rana > Rana muscosa. The sequence continues at coordinate 59,822,853 of CM055116.1, read as the reverse complement.
GATAACCATGTGAATTCTAACATGCGTCTTTAAATTATAAATGTTGCAGGGCGATCGCACAGAAAATTGCAAAGCGATCGCTCAAAAAAATGGTTGTGTGATGGGAATATCATATTCCTCTTCCTGTGCTGGTGCACTCCGGTGGTGGTGACTTTTTGGTGAAGGTGGCCTCTTTCCTGTAGGTAGAGAGGTAACAGCATGTAGCAAACAAGATGCTCTGTGTCCCTCTTGCCTGGTTTCTATAGGGGTCCGTGTGTTGTTTGGGATGGTTGTCTCCTAATAGCTGGATGCCGGGGTAATTGGGGTTTCCCTCTGGAGTATGGACTCATATGCCAGCCGTTGTGTAAGTAGAAATGAAGAGGGAAGATACTATATGGTGTAGTACGTTTTTAAAACATTTATTGTTCAACACGTTAAAAGCAGTGGTACTCACATTTGGCAGTTACACAATGTAAAAGACTCCACGAGCTGCGAGCTTGTCTGCTGAGCGTCACTTCTAGTTCCTAGATTCGTCTCTACGCGTGGCATCAAGGTCACGTGACTTCATCAGGAGACCGTGCAATTGTCAGTTAAAGTAACACAGTGCCGTATCACAAAAAATGGCCTGTTCAGGAAGGGGGGTAAATCTTCAGGAGCTGAAGTGGTTAAAGGAATTACCAAGAAAAAAGGTACATGTTAGTTTTATTGTAGTAACAGGGAGGGGTTGGCACCTCGGACACCCTCGTACAATGCGCAGCAAGGCTCCTCTTGTTGTTTGTAGTGCTCGGAGGACTAAAGTTCCACTGTAAAGCACAGAATGATTCCTATAAATTATCCTTCAGTTTGAGGTTGTCGCAGTCTCAGCTCTTCACACTGCAGATAAACCTGCAACCCCTGATCTCTTTTTATGGAAGCCCAGCAACTACTTAAATGGTAACTCCACTTTCATGGGGAAAAAATTGCAAAAAAACAACAACACTATAGCATATACTCCGCACGCGGTACCACCTTCCAAACATTTCCCCAATCAAGGCCTCAACACACGGGCTGTCTAGCAAGATTACTTTCATGCATCCAAACTCCTGATGAGTGGTAGGCAACCATGAAACGCGTAGAGTTTACATCCTCGGATGCTCTACATCAGCCCACATTATTCTTTTATCAATTACATTATTTATTATTCCTTGATTTATTTATTACTATGTCTGTAGGTCATTAATTATGTTCCCTAACTAATCATGTGTTATTAAATTAATGATCATTTTGAATTGCTCCATTTGTGATAAAGTTTCTGTACCATAAATGTATTGTGATTACTGGTTTACTTATACCGTATCATGCCAATTTAGAGGGAACCATGACATCCAAGTTATTTCATTTATTATACCCTTATACCTCAATTAAAGTCCAAACTCTACTACCTTCCTGTTTTTTTACACATCATTTAGGGATGGAGGTATTCTGGTATGTTTTTAGGCTGGGATGGATCTCAATCTCCCCTCTCTCTATAGTGTATATACAGTTGCAACACAAGGTTTATGCCGCGTACACACGATCAGAAATTCCGTCAAGAAAAGTCTGATGTGCACTTTTGGTCGGAAATTCCGACCGTGTGTAGGCTCCATCTGACTTTTTCTGTCGGAATTTCCGCCAGCAAAAGATTGAGAGCTGGGTCTCTATTTTACCGACGGAAAAAGTTTTTGTCCGAAATTCCGATCGTCTGTATGCAATTTCCCCAAAAAAACACGCATGCTCAGAATCAAGCAGAAGAGCCGAACTGCCTATTGAACTTCATTGATCTCGGCTCATTGTACGTCACCGCGTTCTTGACAGTCGGAATTTCCGACAAGATTTGTGTGACCGTGTGTATGCAAGACAAGTTTGAGCCAACATTCCGTCGGGGAAAAAAAAACACGGTTTTCTTGTCGGAATTTCCGATCATGTATACGCGCCATTACTGATTTTCCTAGAAGTCTCCGCTAAGATACAAGTCAGATTTTGGTCATCCTCTGCAACAAAAATGTTACTTTTGGTGAGATGTTTCCAAAGGGAAATCACATGGACACAGACAAACAAACAGCTATTCCTTCAGAATAAAAAAAGGTAGGAATCTGCAAAAACGTTTGTTAAAATCCCTGCAATGTACGAGGGTTCATTTCCGCACTTTAACTCTATTAAATATACAGCCGTGGCCAAAAGTTTTGAGAATGACACAAAGTCTGTTGCCTCAGTGTTTTTGGATCCTATTGTCAGATGTTACTATGGGATACTGAAGTAGAATTACAAGCATTTCATTAATGTCCACGGCTTTTATAGACAATTACATGAAGTTTATGCAAAGAGTCAATATTTGCAGTGTTGGCCCATCTTTTTCAAGACCTCTGCAATTTGCTCTGACATGCTGTCAATCAACCTCTGGGCCACATCCTGACTGATGGCAGCCCCATTCTTGCACAATCAATGCTTGGAGTTTGGCAGAATTTGTGGGGGGTTTTTGTTCACCCACCTCTTGAGGATAGACCACAAGTTCTCAATTGGATTAAGGTCTTGGGAGTTTTCTGGCCATGGGCCCAAAATTTCGATGTTTTGTCCCCCAAGCCACTTACCGTATTTTTCGGACCATAAGACGCACTTTTTCTCTGCGTCTTATGGCCTGAATGTACATCAGGCACTGCCCCCCGCCGCCGCTTTTAACGCCCCCCCCGCCACTGCCGGCAAAAAAGCCACCCCCCGCACGAAAAAACCCCCTCCCCCCTCACCTGTACTCCCGAGTCCCGGTTCCCGCGGCCTCCTCCCACACAGATAAAATATCCCAATCAGTGCACACTCGCGGCCGCATCCGCCGATGCCCAGCTTATTGCTCCAGCCGCCGCTGCAGCCACGGAGGTGCCTGGCCAGAGGCAAAGTGATCTGCAGCCTTGTGTGCTGTGACATGCCGCCCAGACTCAGGTAGGACACTATTGTAAAGGGAGAGTGGGGAGGAGTGTAGGACAGCCAAGGAGTGAGTGAATGGAAGGCTGTGCAGTCTCCTGATGCTGTGTTTGGAGCACAGGTGACAGCCCGCTCTGCTGGGACTTGTAGTGCCTCTGTGGGGGGCTGAAATATGGCAACCTGCTCTGCTGGGACTTGTAGTGCCTCTGTGGGGGGGGGCTGAACTATGCCAACCTGCTCTGCCGGGATTTGTAGTGCCTCTGTGGGGGGGCTGAGACTTGCAGTGCCTCTGTGGGGGGACTGAGGATTCCTCAGTTTCCCCACAGTCTAGGGCACTAAAAGTCCCAGCAGAGCTGGCTACTCTTACAGAACAGAAGAAGCAGCTGGGGGAGGGGAGGTTTGTACCGGGAGGGGAGAGAAGACGGCACAGGTTTGAGATGGGGGAGGATTTTTTTCTGCATTATTGGCAATGGTCAGGCTGCATTATTGGCAATGGTCAGGCTGAATTTCTTTGGCACAGGTCAGGCTGCATTTCATGGGCACTGGTAAATATTTTAGTAGACCATTTGGTTCAGAATATTTTTTTTCTTGTTTTCCTCTAAAACCTAGGTGCGTCTTATTGTCAGGTGCATCTTATAGAGTGAAAAATACGGTAGTTACCACTTTTGCCTTATGGCAAAGTGCTTCATCATGCTGGAAAATGCATTGTTCCTCACCAAACTGTTCTTGGATGGTTGGGAGAAGTTGCTCTCAGAGGATGTTTTTGTACTATTCTTTATTCATGGCTGTGTTCTTAGGTAAAATTGTGAGTGAGCCCCCCACTTCCTTGGCTGAGAAGCGACCCCACACATGAATGGTCTCAGGATGCTTTACTGCTGGCATGACACAGGACTGATGGTAGCGCTCACTTTTTCTTCTCCGGACAAGGTTTTTTCCGGGTGCCCCAAACAAAGTGAAAATTAATATTTGTGTCATTCTCAAAACTTTTGGCCAGGGCTGTAATAAACTCCCTGGGCAGACACCCATTGGCTTGCTACATCTTGGAAGTCTCTGAATTATATACAATTTTTAACTACTACATAACGTTCTATACCATATCAAAAGCATCTACTCCTGATATAGGGAATTAAGTTCACAAAACATGACGAGAATTGGGATGCACTTGATTTCGGCGTTGATAATTATGGTCATGTACAATTTAAATATCCATATGTGTGAATTTTGGAGCTCTAACTATAGCAGAATAGTCGGCCTATTTCATTTAGGCATGTTCTTCATACATTGTTATATTGTAATAAAGCAGCGGTCACTAAATGGCGGACAGTGGTCCGGAACCCAACCAGGTAACAGTCCAGTCCAGACTGCCGCCATGCCACTGCCACGGCTGGGTGTCCTCTCCTGGGCTTCCCGCCCGGCCACCAATGTCATCCTTACAGCGGGTAGGTGTGGGAGGAGCTGCAGATCAGGACTGAGGAGTGGGAGCTGCCCAAGTTATCATGTTAACAAGCGGGTGATTACCCGGCTTCTTAATATGAAAAGGCTCCCCCTCTCTGTCCCGATCTACAGCATGGCAGCATACTGCTGATTGTGACAGAGAGCGGGCGTCATTTCATATTAACAGGCCGGGTAATCACCCGCTTGTTAACATAATAACTTGGGCAGCTCCCACTCCTCAGTCCTGATCTGCAACTCCTCCCACCTGCTGTGAGGATGACATCAGTGGCTGGGCTGGAGACCCGGGAGAGGACACCCTCGGATGATCAGTGCCTCTGCCCTGCCAAAGGTTCCATAGGACTGTGCCCAGGAGGCTTGCATTAGAAGGGGCATTGTGTTGTGTTAAGGGGGCAGGGCTTTTTTTCTCAGAGAATAGGTGCAGGAACTCTTCCTTTCAAGTCCCTTCTTGTCTACGACCACTACCCACCTCCGAGCACCCTCCCTTCATTCCTCCCCCTATCCACCTCCCAGTACCACCCTTTTTAGAGAATACAGAACCAAGTATGATTTTACGGTACTAAGTAATTTGTATGGAATTTGTTAGTGATGAACTGTAAAATATATCCCCCTGAAGCCAGAGACAATACACCCCCCTTTCAACAATAGTTCGCCCCTGCAACAATAGACCCCCCCCCCCACAACAAGCAACTATAGATCCACCCCAACATTAGTAGACCCCCACCGGCAATAATAGATTCTTCAGCAGCCATCCTCAACAGACCCTCAACAATAGACCACTTCCTCAACATTAGATTCCTCCCAGTAGCAATTGAACCCCCCCTACCCCAGCAACAATAGATCCTCCAGCAGCCAGCATCAATAGACCCTCCAGCAGCCATCATCAATAGACCCCTCCCTCAACAGTTGAGCCCTCCCAGCAACAATTTACTTTCCCCCTAAGCATCAATAGACCCTCCAGCAGCCAACAACAATAGACCACTCTCTCAACACTAGATCCCTCCCAGCAGCTATTGAACCCCCCACAGCAACAATAGATCCTCCAGTAGCCAGCATTAATAGACCCTCGAGCACACCTAAACACCCCTTGCTATTAATACGTTCAGTGCTGGAGGTGCCGGAACTGCATTCCCCCGCGTTCCTGCTGAAAAAAAGCCCTGTAAGGGGGGCTCTGTGGTGTAAAGGGGCGCTGTTTGATGTAAAGGGGTGCTGTTTGGTGTAAAGGGGGTGTAAAGGGGCGCTGTGTGGTGTAAAGGTGCACTGTTTGGTGTAAAGGTGGTGTAAAGGGGCACTGTTTGGTGTAAATGTGGTGTAAAGGGGCGCTGTGTGGTGTAAAGAGGCACTGTGTGGTGTAAAGGGGCGCAGTGTGGTGTAAAGGGGCTCTGTATGGTGTAAAGAGCCACTGAAGGGGTGCTGTGTGGTGTAAATGGATGCTGTTTGGTGTAAAGGGGCACTGTGTGGTGTAAAGGGGCACTGTTTGGTGTAAATGTGGTGTAAAGGGGTGCTGTGTGGTGTAAAGGGGCACTGTTTGGTGTAAAGGTGGTGTAAAGGGGCACTGTGTGGTGTAAAGGTGGTGTAAAGGGGCACTGTGTGGTGTAAAGGGGCACTGTGTGGTGTAAAGGGGCGCTGTTTGGTGTAAAGGGGTGCTGTTTGGTGTAAAGGGGCACAGTGTGGTGTAAAGGGGCGCTATATTGTGTAAAGAGCCACTGAAGGGGTGCTGTGTGGTGTAAAGGGGCGCTGTGTGGTGTAAAGGGGCACTGTGTGGTGTAAAGGGGCACTGTGTGGTGTAAAGGTGGTGTAAAGGGGCGCAGTGTGGTGTAAAGGGGCGCTGCATGGTGTAAGGAGCCTCTGAAGGGGTGCTGTGTGGTGTAAATGGGTGCTGTTTGGTGTAAAGGGGGTGTAAAGTGGCGCTGTGTGGTGTAAAGGGGCACTGTTTGGTGTAAAGATGGTGTAAAGGGGCGCTGTGATGTAAAAGGCAGTGTTGTGACGGGGGAACTGAGGACACTTTTGGGATTGCTTTAAAGAGGGGACTGCAATGTAAAGGGGACTACGATGTGAAAAGTACGCTGAAAACGATGATGTATGTGGGGACAATGATGTGTTATATAGTTCTAATGAGATTTGGACCTATACCGGAAGGAAAGTTTGCTGGTCGGACCTCGGTAAATTTGAATTCAAGGCCCCTGTAATAAAGTTTCCCTTATTAATTGTACTGTTGTCTGTGTTGTACCTCATTTACCGTCCCATGGGCAGTTGAGTGGTCAGATTATATGACTATTCGGGATGGAGGAACATCACTTAACACACAGGATCACGTTATACTATTATTGTACAAATGCTAACTAAAAATATAGTAAAACTGTTCTTGAAAATGTATTTATTGAATCTTTCAAGGACGAGTAGAACTGATCATTTGACCCACATCCTATATAAGCATTGTTCGGTGAGACGGCCCCATATGTGCCGGGTGCTCTCCCCTCCGGCTCTAGGCAGGACGCAGTGTACCTCCCTGACAGGCCGGCAGGACGCGGTGTTATCACCCACTACAGATGGAAGCGCTCGCATTGTTCCTGCAATGTACAGAGCACATCCAATTATAACTCAGAATGTCACACGCTCTGTACAATTCAATGGCCCCAGAGCTGCAGATTGTCCCACAAAGTGGAAATAAAACTGTCAGCTCAAAGAGCCGTTCTGGAATGAAAAATGCTTCCGTCTCCATCACGCGGCCTCAGAGCGACTCGAGACGGTGACCGCTCAGCAATTCTAAACCCACATGTAGAATTTCGGGGCTTGTTTATAAAACGCCCCAAATCGTTACTTTGCTACGTTTTCCTCCGAAAATTTAGATTTTGACAGTTTATTTTTCTTCTAAGGCCATGCAGGGAGATTTATTTTCTCATTTTTATCCTATTTCAACAAAGGTGAGACAATCCAGCCAAAGATGTTTTATGGATAGATTTCAGAAGCTCATTAAGGCTCCCTGCCTATTTTTGTTCAGAGGAAATTTTGATAATTTGTCCCCTCGCAGGACCTTTTATAAAGCAAAACGGCAAAGAGCTTAAAGATGAACTCCAGGCAAAAAATAAATGTTTTTATTTAAATATATTTCTCAATAACCACAGAGGATAAAAATCCACTTTGTGTGCACAAAATGTCTTTATAAACCCAGGTATTACTTCTTAAAAGTAGTAGTGACATCATCACTGGGCTGTACAGAGAGCAGAGCTGTGGGAGGGGCCCAGCAGGCCCACCCAATACAGGCTGCCTGCAGAATATTACAGGAGGGGGCGGAGACAAGACCAGTCACCCTGCCCAAGGAAAGAGAGCAGCCGTGACCAGTCTTTGTTATAGGAAACTGCACTGTTTTTAGCCTTTAGATGGGTGGCCAGAAGGTGGTAAAACCGTAACCTAACCCTTACCCCCCAGCCTTCTGTGTGATGACGACTAACTCTGCAAGGCTACATTTAGATGTCGATCGCTTTTCGTAGGTGTATCACTTCCTCGCTGCCTATTGTAACCCTGTAAATGCCAAGCCACAAATGAATTGCACACAGTTGTGGGGTGGTTGCAGCGCAGCCCAATTAGCTTGAATGGGTCACGTTTGGCAGCAGTACTGCCCGCTGAATGCAACAAGGGGGAACATTTTGGCTACAGCTGCGAAGCAAGGCATACACCCCCGTCCACCTGCCTCTGCAGCTTAACATGGGGCAGTTGGGGGCGGTAAAACATGGCTCAACTGCCAGATTTTACTGAACCCCCAGCCCCCTCCAACAACAAGTGTATAAAAGAGCCCTAACTGTAACATTAAACCGTGTGAGGTCCGCAGAATGCAATTTATATTGGGTTAGATGGGCTGCAATTATAGGACTGTCCACAAGGAGTGCCGTTGGGCGCAGTAAAAACACATCTTAGCTGCCTAGTATTACTTTTTCCCCCCCTCCAACCACACGTCCAAAAGAGCACTAACTGTAACATCAAACCTCAATGTGTGAGGTTCATAGACTGCAATTTATATTGGTTTGCAGGTATTGGATAGGCTGCAATTATAGGACTGCCCACAAGGAATATATTTGGGTGCAGTAAAAACACAGCTCAACTGCCTAGTTTTACTGCTTTACCCCACCAACAAGTCTAAAAGAGTACTAACTAACATCAAACCTCAGTGTGTGAGGACCGCAGAATGCAATTTATATTGCTCTGCATGGCTGGGTTGGCTGCAATTATAGGACTACCCACAAGGAGTGCAGTTGGGCGTAGCAAAAACACAGATCAACTGCCTGGTTTTAATGCCCTCCCCCCGACCCCAACCACAAGTCTAAAAGAGCCCGAACTGTAACCTCAAACCTTAACGTGTGAGGTCCACAGACTGCAATTTATATTGCTCTGCAGGAGTTGGATAGGCTGCAATTATAGGACTGTCCACAAGGAGTGCAGTAAAAACACAGCTCGACTGCCTAGTTTCATTGCTTTCCCCCACCAACCACAAGTCTAAAAGAGTACTAATTATAACATCAAACCTCAGTGTGTGAGGTCCACAGAATGCAATTTATATTGCCCTGCAGGGGTTGGATAGGCTGCAATTATAGGACTGCCCACAAGGAGTGCAATTGGGTGCAGTAAAAACACATCTTAGCTGCCTAGTATTACTGCTTTCCCCCCACCAACCACAAGTCTAAACGAGCCCTAACTGTAACATCAAACCCCAATGTGTGAGGTCCGCAGAATGCAATTTATATTACTCTGCAGAGGTTGGATAGGCTGCAAATAAAACAGGACTGCCCACAAGGAGTACAGTTGGGCGCAGCAAAAACACAGCTCAACTGCCTAGTTTTACTGCTTTCCCCCACCAACCACAAGTCTAAAAGAGTCCGAACTGTAACATCAAACCTCAATGTGTAAGGTCCGCAGAATGCAATTTATATTGCTCTGCAGGGGTTGGACAGGCTGCAATTATAGGACTGCCCACAAGGAGTGCAATTGGGTGCATTAAAAACACAGCTCAACTACCTAGTTTTACTGCTTTCCCCCCCCCCCCCCCCCTCCAACCACAAGTCTAAAAGAGCCCGAACTGTAACATCAAACCCCAATATGTGAAGTCCGCAGAATGCAATTTATATTGCTCTGCAAGGGTTAGATAAGCTGCAATTTTAGGACTGCCCACAAGGAGTGCAGTTGGGCGTAGCAAAAACACAGATCAACTGCCTGGTTTTAATGCCATCCCCCCGACCCCCAACCACAAGTCTAAACGAGCACGAACTGTAACATCAAACCTAAACATGTGTGGTCCACAAACTGCAATTTATATTGCTCTGCAGGAGTTGGACAGGCTGCAATTATAGAACTGCCCACAAATAGTACAAAATATATTAAATTAAAACAAAAAGAAACAATCCATTATTATATATTAATGTAATGAAAACAAAAATAAACAATCCATTATATTATATAAAAAAAAAAAGGTGTGTGTGTGTGTAAAAAAAAAAAAGGTGTGTGTGTGTGTAAAAAAAAAAAAAATTGTACAAACACAAATTGGAAAGCAGCATGCATTTAAGTTGATTGCATTCCGATTACCTTTGTAACTACATGTTGATATTCATGAAACGACTTTTTATATCTGCTAATAGATTAATAAAGCAAAATGAAACGTAAACAGTCTGTTAAACCATTCAATAATCTAAGAGCACATAGCAGCGTCCGGGCAGGGGAGCAATAAAGACAAAAACACATATATCATTAACACCCAGGAGGAGCTTCTATTTCGATAGCTTGTTTTAAAGTATGCATAATTAATGTATATTCAACAAATATATAATTAAGACTGTAAGTGGCAGTTTGAGTCCTCCTGTGTACTGTCTGTGGATTGTGTATTCTATATTTAATGAACCCTGTTGTGTAGTTAGCAGCGGGGCTGCCAAATCCATATTGATAATAGGATTTTACCGTCCCTTCTATGACTCTTGACGCGTTTCGTCTTTCCGCTGGCTCATCATCTTTATTGTTTGCGCCAGACACTTTGTTTAAACCCGTCTGCAAAGTGATCATTCTTTATCACTAACTCTGAAACTGCTACAACTTTTTTTTTCTGTATTAAAGTGTTATTAAACCCGGCTGAATAAAGTTTTTATTAAATTGATACTTACATTTTCTCTGGTGGATGCATTCATTATTTGGACTGTCTGTTCTTTCCAGACAAAGATCCTGTTGTTTTGTTGCACAGCCTGACTTCCTTTTTTTGCGGTGGCTTCTATCATTAGCTGATGTTTATGGAGCCACTACAGCGTGCACTAACTTGATGTGCTTTGCCGCTCTGTACGCCGGCATACATAGATGGTATAGGGAGGCAGGAGATGAATGGAACAAGTGAAAAGCCACCCACTTACCTTTGATGGATATCCTGTCATTGACTTATGGCATGGACAATCCCCTCTCCTGGACTGAAATTGCTTGATTTCACTGCATACTGTGAGCTTCTCACAGTGTGCCTTATAAGCTATGGCAAGCCAGATAGAACCCTCCTCATTTCCTGGCTGGAGGATATCCAGCATCATCCTGTTCTTTTCTTCCTAGCCTGACTGTTCTGGAACACTTATGCCCTGTACACACGATCGGATTTCCGATGGAATAAAATCCGATGGAATTTTCTGTCGGAATTCCGATGAAGCTGACTTCCATTAGTCTTGCCTACACACCATCAGACAAAATTCCGACCGTCCAAAACGCCGTGACGTACAACACGTATGACGGCACTATAGATGGGAAGTTCAAATCCAATGGCACCACCCTTTGGGCTGCTTTTGCTGATTTTGTGTTACCGCGTGTTAGTTAAAGTTTGTTGAGAGCCGATTCGCGCTTTTCAGTCTCCGTGCTTTTCAGTCTGTTACAGCATGATGAATGTGCTATCTCCATTACGAACGCTAGTTTTACCAGAACGAGCGCTCCCGTCTTCTAATTTAGTCTGAGCATGCGTGAATTTTTCTCCAATGGAGTTCCCCACAGACGATCGGAATTTGCTATCCGTTTTTTTTCCATCGGAAAAATATAAAACATGTTCTATTTTTTTACACTGATGGAAAAAAGCCGATGTGGCCCACACATGATCGTTTTTTCCGATGAAAAAAGTCCATCAGACTTTTTTCAGCAGAAAAAACAATCGTGTTTACAGGGCATAAGGGTTCATGCACGCTGTATTCTTCAAATGCATTTTCTCCTTACAGGAGAAAAGCAGCAGAACAAAAAATTGTGTTCCAGGGCAGCCACGATGTTGGAAGATATATTTTTTGAATCGTAAGGTAGCTTCCATCTGGGCTATCCATTCCTTTAGAGTAGGAGGCTCAGTCGCCTTCCAGCATCTAAGAATGAGCTTACAGGCATAAAAGAGAGCCCTTGTAATTGCCTGTTTAGGGTTAGCCTCAATTTGAAGGTCATCAAGGATTTTTCCTATCGCTAGTAGTAGTTGGCCACATTCAACTGGACTTGTTCTGTAATACTGAAAAGGTTTCGTAACTTTACCCGAGCAATTTCTTCAGTTCCATCTAGAGAAGTGGTTTGGAGAAACTCCAAAGGTTTTCAACTTTACAGAAGAAGTCTAGTTGAATGTGGCCAACTACTACTAGATATGCCATGATCTGGATGAAGAAGAATCTTTACAGGCATTGATGAATCCTCATTGATCTCCTGAGGAATTGTGTCGAGAGGAAGACCGCTCCCTGAATGGACTCTTCTGATTACCATATATTTGTAGGTGTAGTACAGTATGGTGGTGATATATCTATCCTGTAGGGAAAATAGGGATAGATTCTATGCAAATGTTTTTTTTTGTAAAAAAATATGTTTCAATAAATAAAACATTAACAGCGCTTCAATGAGAAAATATAATCCCACCTGTGATATATGAATAAATCCTGCAGTGATTAACATAAATTTGGTTAAAAGTCTCCACAATCCACCATGAGATGAAAATAGAGAGCCACAACAACAAACATAAGATAAAAATAAACCCAAATTGCACCAAAGTCCAACTGCTGCTAATAGCAAAATAAGTAAGTATCTTCAGAGGTTAAATTGACAGGGAGATATTAAACAATGATCCTTCACAGCTAATAATGTCTCTCTTAAAGGTAGCAACAACCGCCTCATCCAACCTCAGAACTTCCAGCTGATCAAACAATGCAACTTGAAATTAAACTTCCATCGCTTGTAATGGTAGACACTCTCCCCTTAGGGAATGTACTCACCAGACTTTAGATGTAAATGCGCCTGTAAGCTCCTCTCCAGGAATTCCGTCAGCTGTCTTCAGGATATCCAGTGGCTTCAGTCAGCATAAAAGTGCGTGCAGTAATGCGGGCATGTAAAACAAGGGAAGCCTCACGTAGCATAAAACCCTTTTATTAGGAAAATAAATGCCCCCAAATACAATAAATGCTTACTAGAAATAAAATAAAATAGAGCGTGCACGCCCTCTCAAGACGTGAGCCAATCACGAAACGCGTCAGGGCGTGACCACGCGACCAATCATATCACAGGCACGATCGTCTACCCGGGACTCACGGAGGTTTTGAATGCAGGGAGCATTATATACTGCAGTGAGCTGATGATTCGGCTTGGGTGATACGCTCTATTTTATTTTATTTCTAGTAAGCATTTATTGTATTTGGGGGCATTTATTTTCCTAATAAAAGTTTTTTTTTGCAATATGAGGCTTCCCTTGTTTTACATGCCCGCATTACTGCACGCACTTTTATGCTGACTGAAGCCACTGGATATCCTGAAGGCAGCTGATGGAATTCCTGGAGAGGAGCTTACAGGCGCATTTACATCTAAAGTCTGGTGAGTACATTCCCTAAGGGGAGAGTGTCTACCATTACAAGCGGTTTACTGCGGCAGGTTGGCTCGGCTGCGCGAAATCACGTTTTATACAACATAATTTCACTCTGTGGCCACTAGGGGCACGCACACACCCCCTGCTCGCCCCCGGTGCTGATGCGAGTGCCCGGCGGGCGCAATGACCGCTGGGCACCCGCGATCGCTCGTGACAGAGCGAGAACCGGGAGCTGTGTGTGTAAACACACAGCTCCTGATTCGTTCAGGGGGAGAAATGACTGATCGTTGTTCATACAAAGTATGAACAGCGATCTGTCATTTCCCCTAGTCAGTCCCACCCCCCCTTCAGTTAGAACACACTATAGGGAACATATTTAACCCCTTGATTGCCCTCTAATATTAACCCCTTCCCTGCCAGTGACATTTTTACAGTAATCAGTGCATTTTTATAGCACTGATCACTGTAAAAATGCCAATGGTCCCAAAAATGTGTCAAAAGTGTCCGATGTGTCCGCCATAATGTCGCCTCTGGGCCCCTTACAAAATATATATATATATATATATATATTTTTTTTTATAATAAAAAAAAAAGGGGGGTTGGCATCCGGGCCCCTTACAGGTGTACTGCCTGTACCCCCCTGATGGCGGCCCTGACCAAAACCATGTAATATGAGGTCAAACCTTAAGAGTTTCAATTTGTATGCAATCTGGCAGGCCCTTGTACTGCATGGTTTTGGTAAATCAAAAGTCAAAAATCTGAAGAAAATCTAATAGTGTGTATGGGGTCTTAGTATGTGTTGGTCAAAGCCCACAATGCATAATAGTCAATCCTAGGTGACCAGATTTTTAGGGATCAATCCCTGTACACACGACCGGGATTCCCGGCGGTATAAAGTCCGCCGGGAATCCCGATGGGAAAACTGCGGGGAGAGCTTTGGCTGGGAATCCCGGCCGTGTGTACATGGCTTATGCTCCCTTGGCACTGCCTCGCAGTGTTTTCCATTGGCAAGTGTAGTAAATCTGGCGGAAAAAAAAAACGGTGGAAAATTAGAGAGCAGGTTCTCTATTTTTTTTCCGCCGGGATTCCCAGCAGTCTTCCCGGCGAGGGAGCATACACACGCCCGGTTTTCACTGCAAAAAGCTCTCCCAGCAGTTTTCTTGCCGGGAAAACCGGTCGTGTGTACGAGGCTTTAGTGTCATTTAGTATGTCCGTGAGTCTTTCATTGATAAGAGTACCAGAAAGTCTATGTTTGCTTCTCATTCTCCAATCCTGGTGGATGTGTTCCAAGCTGCTTTCTCAGTGCGCCTCTTGGCGAGGTAATATCGTACCTAACAGAGCACAATCCTAAATTGCAACAATCATTTAAGCATGACCTTATCTGTAGCGCTGTGGGAGGTCAAGGGAAAGTAAAACAGTGAGATGAAGTAAACGAAGCGTGTCTGGATTCCAGTACAGCCTGAAACCGATAGACAATGAAATACGTTCCGGGGTACAGCAATGTCATTTGTGCAGTGGGACCTGTTTAAAGGTAAATGGTACCGCCGAGAGATCCCGGCTTTAATCTGATTATTTGAAGGATACTTTGTAAGTGAAAAAGAAAACACGGGCAGACAATTTTACACTTCATGGGAGACTATGCTCTTTTTTTTATTATTTTTAGATAAAGTGATCATATTATTGTAACCTGTCTTATCAGTGAGTGTTAGAGCTTGACTCTGGACTATTTTTTGTTTTTTCAGTTCCCCAGCAGGTGTAAAAAAAAATAAAAAAAATTAAATAAATCATCTCAGGCTGCAACACTCGCTTTCAATTCAAAGCTGACCCTAACATGAATTTTTCATGAATGCAAATGAACCATTTCAATACTGGACACTTTCACCCCCTTCCTGCCCAGACCACATGGAGCTTTCTTTTGGTGGTATTTAATTATTTTTTGCTAAACAAACGAAAATTTTGAAGAAAAAGCCTTCTTCGTTTCTGTTATAAAATTTTGCAAATAAGTAAACTTTCTTCTTTACTAATGGGCGCTGATGAGGCTGCACTGATGAGGCTGCACTGATGGGCACTGATGAGGCTGCACTGATGGGCACTGATGAGGCTGCACTGATGGGCACTGATGAGGCTGCACTGATGGGCACTGATGAGGCTGCACTGATAAGCTATACTAATGGGTACTGATAAGCTACACTGATGGGCACTGATAAGCTACACTGAAGGGCACTGATAAGCTACACTGATGGGCACTGATAAGCTACACTGATGGGCACTGATAAGCTACACTGATGGGCACTGATGAGGCTACACTGATGGGCACTGATGAGGCTGCACTGATGGGCACTGATGAGGCTGCACTGATAAGCTACACTGATGGGCACTGATAAGCTACACTGATGGGCACTGATAAGCTACACTGAAGGGCACTGATAAGCTACACTGATGGGCACTGATAAGCTACACTGATGGGCACTGATAAGCTACACTGATGGGCACTGATGAGGCTACACTGATGGGCACTGATGAGGCTGCACTGATAAATAGGGGGGATGTCTTGAGCTCAGAGATGTAATTATAATTTATAATGTTTAATCGCTTAGCGACCGTTCACCATAGATATAGAGCGGCAGGGGAGCTGCTCTTCGGCAGATAACATACCTGGTACGTGATCTGACCCTTCCGAGTCAGGGGCACGCACACACGCCGCCAATTACCCCTTTCCTGCTGTGATTGGCTCCCGCTGTGTCCAATCAGTGAGTTCGGCGGATGCGGTATCCGCCGGGACCCGCCGATCGTTAAGGAGAAAGGCAGAACGGCGGTCTGCCTATGTAAACAAGGCAGACAGCCGTTCCGTGAGAGGGGAATGTACTGATCCTGTGTTCCTACTAAGCAGGAACACGGATCTTTACATTCCCCCGGTCAAAGCACCTCCCCCACAGTTAGTAATTATGCCCAGGGAACACATTTAACCCTTTGATCGCCCTCTGATGTTAACCCCTTCTCTATCAGTGTCATTAGTACAGTGACAGTGCATATTTTTAGCACTGATCAGTGTATTAGTGTCACTGGTCCCCAAAAAGTGTCAATTGTCAGTTAGGTGTCCGATTTGTCCGCCTCATTATAGCAGTCCCGCTATAAGTCGCTGACCGTTGCCATTACTAGTAAAAAAAATAATAGATAAAAATATCCCATAGTTTGTAAACGCTGTAACTTTTGCGCAAACCAATCAATATACGTGTATTGGGATTTTTTTTACCAAAAATATTTAGCAGAATACATACTGGCCTAAATTGGTGAAGAAAGGTGCGAGATCGCATGTGATTCACCCTGCACTGCAATGTAAATCACATGCCATGTCCGTGCGATGTGATTTCAGACATACAGATAGTATGACTGAAATCGCATCGCATTCGGACTAAACTCGCACAGGACCCTTTTTTTTTGGTTCGCACCAGAATTGGATCGTGCGGCTGTTCACACCTATGCGATCCGATTCTTGTCTGAACTGTCAGTTTGCACTGCGATAAGCGAGTTGAAATGGGGGTGGATCCCGCAGTGGATTCACAGGGTTCCCGCATCGCACAAGTGTGAACCGAGCCTAAAACCTGGAAGCTGATTGGTTTCTATGTGGAGCTGCACCAGATTTGGCACACTACAGTTTTAGTAAATCTCTCCATGGTGTCAGCGGTCCCCAACCCTAATGGTTGATCCAGTTTGATGTAGATGGCTTCCTCCACACTTTTGCAAACCAGTTGTACAACATGTGCACCTCGCTGTCCTTGAAAGAATGTCCCTTTTGTAAGAAAACTGCTGAGTCTTGATGTGTAGCATATCTCCTCCTAAATAATGGCCTTCACAGACATGTCAGGTACGTATCCGTCTTATTGCCTACTCCACTGTAGCTTGTTTCTGTGCTAGAGTTGTCAAATAACATGCTGTAATGTTCACTAACATTACAATCTAAAACAAGTCCCAGTCTAAGGAGTTATATAAGAACAAGAACGGAAGGTTAGCATAGATGTGATGGAAGCATTCAGGACGTAAGAGACAGATAGTCCCCCTGGAGTCTTTCTAAATGATGACACTGTAATTAAAGCTCAGCTATATCCTAAAACAATGACCCTTAATCATAAAAATACTATATATATATATATATATATATATATATATACAGTGGAACTTTGGATTATGAGCATATTCCTTTCCAGGAGAATGTTCGTAATCCAAAGTACTTGCATATCAAAGCGAGTTTCTCCATAGAAGTCAATGGAAACAAAAATAATTAGTTCTGCATTGACTTCAATGGCATGCAATACCGCATGCGGCCAGAGGTGGGGGGGCGCCGGAGAGCCTCGGAAACGGCCGGAAAGGCCAGAGGACAGTTCGGCCGACCTCGGAAAGACTCCGTTCACAAGCCTTTCCGAGTTTTGCCAAACTGTCCTCGGGCCTTTCCGTGTATTTCCGAACAGCGCCGTTCGGCTCCAGCGCCCCCTACCTCAGGCCAAAGGCGGTACTGCAGACCACTTTGGCCTGAATCCTGCTCATTTTGCGAGACAACACTCGCAAACCGAGTTAGGATTTTTAGAAATATAGTGCTTGTATTGCGAAACGCTCATTAACCGCGTTACTCGCAATCCGAGGTTCCACTGTGTGTGTATATATGTGTGTGTGTGTGTGTGTGTGTGATAGTATGTATGTATGTATGTGTAGCGCCTGCCCCTCTCCTCTCTCCATGCGTCTCGCACTGTCTCTTGTCTAGGGGTATCTGGTAGGGTGGCGAGAAAGAGCGGGTGGGCTACGCCTAGCCTCCACCACGTGGGAATACCTGTGGTATCAGCAATGTCCTGTTTACCTTCGGATCTGTGCTGTGCACCCGGATCCTCCCTCCAAGAGTCAGGAAGTGAGCCTCACACCATTAAAGTCCAACACTCCTTTATTAGAACACACCATACATGGACTCCCTTGATAGATAGAGCAGAAAAGGAGGTGTGAGTGTGAATAGGCCCAGACACAAATTCGCTCCTCCACTCTCCTCCTGGAGAGTGGGATATGGTCTCCGCACGAGAGGAAGGGGATCCTTCTGGACGGTCTCCGACAAGAGACTCACCCGTCACCGGCAGTCTGCTGCACCGGGTCTTCGAGTGAGGAGCTCTCCCCGGTCCATTGCGTCTTACTCAGATTTAGGCCTCCATCCCCGAAGTGCCTTAGGACCCTTCCCTCGCGGAACTCAGTGTTGGGCACTGAGCTCCGGACCTTCTTGCAAGTACCTCACCCCAGGGCTAAAGGTGTCTGGGGTGGAACACGATCTCCGTTGGTCCTCTAGGCCGAGGCCTCCTAGAGGACGAGCACGAACCCACGTCCGCAAGCTGAAGGTGCTTGGGACGAAGACCCCGTGACCAAGATGGCCGGCCCCTCTTATCCCCTCTCCCAGCAAGCATGGCGGGTTCCCCGCCACAACATTCCGCTACCGAGAGAGGACAAAAAGGAGGCCCGACACACAGTAATATTCGTCCCTCCGGCCACGATGACAGCGCCACCTGGTGGACCGCAGGGAACACAGCACTGATGTCACAGCTAAATTCAAAAAATGCACCCGGGAAAGTAAGTACCCGCTACATATGTGTATATATATATATGTATATATATATATAATATATAGCCACAAGTATTGGGACACCTGCCTTTACACGCACATGAACTTTAGTGGCCTCCCAGTCTTAGTCTGTAGGGTTCAATATTGAGTTGGCCGACCCTTTGCAGCTATAGCAGCTTCAACTCTTCTGGGAAGGCCGTCCACAAGGTTTAGGAGGGTGTCTATGGAAATGTTTGACCATTCTTCCAGAAGCACATTTGTGAGGTTCTGATGTTGGACAAGAAGGCCTGGCTCGCAGTCTCCGCTCTATTTCACCCCAAAGGTGTTCTATCGGGTGGAGATCAGGACTCCACCCAAAACTCGCTCATCCATGTCTTTATGGACCTTGCATTGTGTACTGGTCCAAATCATTTAGTGGAGGGGGGATTATGGTGTGGGGTTGTTTTTTTCAGAGGTTGGGCTTGGCCTCTTACTTCCAGTGAAGGGAACTTTTAAGGCGTCAGCATACCAAGACATTTTGGACAATTTCATGTTCCCAACTTTGTGGAAACAGTTTGGGGACGGCCCCTTCCTGTTCCAATATGACTGCGCCCCAGTGCACAAAGCAAGGCAACACAGGCAGTTCCTATGGCTAAGTAATGAAGCCCAGTGACTCATACATAATATATAACAATTGATATGACTTATGCTTCATGAAATGGATTTTAATTTGTATATGAGGCTTTCCTCTGCCAGAATCCTATACTTGGCTCCATCCCCTGGATCAGTAAACAATCCTGTTTCTCTGTGTACTCCCCCCCCATCCATCCCCAATATTTGTATAAACCATCCCACTGGGGTCAATTAGACGTCCCTTTATAAAGTGTAATAACAGAGATTTATAATTAAAGCCGAGCCAGTGTGTAAGAAACACTACATTTTTTATTCAAGCAAATGCATTTTTCATGCTTTCCAGACACCAACTGCTTAGGCATTAGTAATCTGTGGTTGTTCTCGGGATGGCGCTTGGCGTGATGAGCCTGACGTGCCAAAACCCGGATTCCGCTTCCAAGAATTAGGATCTGCCTCCACCACCTTCTTACTGCCGGCGTCCATATCCACACCGTGCATAATTCAGCCAGGCATTTAAATTCATTGCTGTCAAGTCACCGGAGATTAGCTGCACATCTCATATTGCCAATTGTCTCTATGCTGAATAGTATGGCGCTTTGCCTGCCCCGTATGTGGCCATCAGCACAAAATATGCTTCCCGTGTTGCATTTGTAATGTGTGTGTTTGTGTAATGGCATCAGAGTCACGGGGCCGCTCCTGGGAAAAAAGATTTGGAAAATGGTGATGTTTTTGCTTTATAAAAAATAATTTGCATCTGTAGAGCTGTGAGGTCGCTCCTGTAAAAAAATTGGGCAGTAGTGAGCTCGCTCTCCTGTAAAATGGAACATATTTGGAGACCAGTAATTCCACTCCACTTGTAAAATGGAACATATATCTGGAGAACAGTAATGTCTCTCCCATAAAACATAAAGTAATTGGAAAGCAGTGCTGTTGCTTCTGAAATATATAAATAGATTATATATATATACTGTAATAAAATATTGCCAAACTCACTGGTTGCTAGGGCAGTCCCACTTGGCGTATAGCAACCAGTGACTTCACATGCAGAGAGAGCAGAGGAAGGCGGCCAGCCGAGGGAACAGGCCTTTACCCAGTGCTGCCTGCACTGCGCTCTCCGACTCGACTCCACCTCCGGCCGTGGCAGCAGCAGAGAGAGCAGCATCACCAGTCACTTGCGTCACCGCTGACTCAGAGTCCTCCGACCAGACCTCCACCTCCAGTCCAGTCCAGTGACCTCTTGGCGCCGGCATTCTGCAGTGCCTTAGATCCACCGGCTCGGCTTAGCTGTTCCCGGTCCGTCCCCCGACCTCCCGCAGTTCCTTTTCAGGCTGCAGCCCGGGGCCGCGCGTCATCCGACCTCCTCCAGGCTCCTCCTCCCGCCCGAGCGGCCTGACTGCCTGGACCAGGGAACCAAGAAGAGAAGAAGACCGGCACTGCCTGAAGTCTGCCCCACCAGACCAGAGTGACAGATTCCAGATTAAAAGGTTAGCAAAGCAAATGGAACCGGAGCAGATGATCGGGGGACAAATAGCTTCTGATGGGGCACAGTGTCAGTCGCGGCAATTGATGGGCACACTCACACTGGCACTGGCAGCATTTGATCAAGGGGCACAGTAACGGCAATTGATTGGCACACTGGCTTTATGATGGGGCACAGTAGCGACAATTGATGGGCACACTGGCAGCATCTGATGGGGCACAGTAGCGACAATTGATCGGCACACTGGAGCATCTGATGGGGCACAGTAGCGGCAATTGATTGGCACACTGGCAGCATCTGATGGGGCGCAGTAGCGACAATTGATGGGCACACTGGCAGAATCTGATGGGGCACAGTAGCGGCAATTGATCGGCACACTGGCAGCATCTGATGGGGCACAGTAGTGGCAATTGATCGGCACACTGGCAGCATCTGATGGGGCACAGTAGCGGCAATTGATAGGACCACTGGCAGCATTTGATGGGGCACACTGGCGGCAATTGATGGGCACAGTGTCAGCAATTGATGGGTACATTGGCTGCGTTTGATGGCACAGTGGTGGCAATTAATGGGCACAGTAGCTGCGTTTGGCACAGTAGCTGTGTTTGATGGGCACAGTGGCTGCAATTGATGTGTTTTTTTTCAGTTTGTTTGCGCCCCCCCAAAAAAATTTGGAGCGCCAGCTGCCACTGCTGTCCCCCACTTGTCAGCCCCATTTATTACTGTCCCCCACTTGTCAACCTAATTTATTACTGTCCCCCACTTATCAGCTTCATGTATTACTGTCACAGTAATACACAAAGCCGACAAGTGGGGGTCGGGGGGACAGTAATACATGAAACTGACAAGTGGGGGGCAGTAATACATGAAGCTGACGAGTGGGGGACAGTAATATATGGAGCTGACGAGTGGGGGCAGTAATACATGTAGCTGACAAGTGGGAAACTTGAAGGTGATACAGGGGGAACAACAACTGAGAGGACAGTAATAAATAAGAAGGTGACACAAGTGGGGGGCACTAATGAAGAATGTGACACAAGTGGGGGACAGTAATGAAGAAGATGACACAAGTGGGGGACAGTAATGAAGAAGATGACATAAGTGGGGGGCAGTAATGAAGAAGGTGACACACGTGGGGGTCAGTAATGAAGGAGAAGGTGACACGCGTGGGGGACAGTAATGAAGAATGTGACACAAGTGGGGGACAGTAATGAAGGTGACACAAGTTGGGGTCAGTAATGAAGGAGAAGGTGACACACGTGGGGAAGATTAATGAAGAAGGTGACACAAGTTGGGGTCAGTAATGAAGGAGAAGGTGAAACAATTGAGGGACAGTAATGAAGAAGAAGGTGGCACAAGTTGGGGACAGTAATGAAGAAGAAGGTAACACAAGTTGGGGACAGTAATGAAGAAGATGACACAAGTGGGGACAGTAATGAAGGAGAAGGTGACACAAGCAGGGGACAGTAAAGAAGCTGACAAGTGAGGGGATATGAAGGTAACACAGGGGAACAACTGAGAGAACAGTAATAAGGGTGACACAGGGAACGGAGGGGACGCTAATAAAGGTGACACACAGGGAACTGAGAGGACATTGATGAAGGAGACACACAGAGAACTGAGGGGACACTAAACAGGGTGAATTTGATGAACTTGCCAAGAGTAAGTGAAGTAGAAAAGTACGCCGCTGTCACTAAGTGACTTAATTTAAAAAAAAGTATCAAAACATATTTTTTGGGGGGCGGGCGTGGGTGCGGGGGGGGGGTGTCCCTGAATGGCAGTTTGGAAATGTGGTCACCCTACTCCCCAGACCACTGACCCACCACAAAACCGGTCATGCTGAATAATGTTACAGGCAGCATAACATTCTCCACACCCTTTCACATCTGTCACATGTGCTCAGGGTGAACCTGCTCTCATCTGTGAAAAGCACAGGGCGCCAGTGGCGGACCTGCCAATTCTGGTGTTCAATGGAAAATGTCACCTGAGCTCCACAGTGCCAGGCAGTGATCACAGGTCCCACTAGAAGACGTTGGGCACTTAGCCCACCTCCATGAAGTCTGTTTCTGATTGTTTGGTCAGAGACATTCACACCAGTGGCCTGCTGGAGGTCATTTTGTAGGGCTCTGGCAGTGCTCATCCTGTTCCTCCTTTTGTAAAGGAGAAGATACCGGCCCAGCTGATGGGTTAAGGACCTTCTACGGCCCTGTCCAGCTCTCCTAGAGTAACTGCCTGTCTCCTGGAATCTCCTCCATGCTGTTGAGACTGTGCTGGGAGACACAGCAAAGCTTCTGGCAATGACACGTATTGATGTGCCATCCTGGAGGAGTTGGACTGCCTGTGCAACCTTTATAGGGTCCAAGTATCGCCTTGTGCTACCAGTAGTGACACTGACCTTAACCAAATGCAAAACTAGTGAAAAATAGTGAGAAAAGATGAGTAGGGAACAAAATGTCAGTGGCCTTCACCTTTAAAACCATTCCTGTTTTGGAGGTCGTCTCATTGTTGCCCATCTAGTGCACCTGTTGTTAGTTTCATTAACACTAGACTTGTGCACAACGGAAAAATTCGTTCCGTTTCGGTTCGTTTCTTTCCGGTCCTGTTGATTCGTAATCATTCGTAATTTTGCTAGACGGGATTTTTCGTGTTCGGACTCATTCGTATTTTTGCAAGCGACATTTTTCGTTGAATTTTTTGTTGCTTTATAATTCGTACTTTCGGTAGAGTACATTGTTTTTCGTTGATTCTGGACACAACTCCTACTTTCGTAACTTTTTTTGGGTTCGTTGATTCGTAATTTTCCGTGTCTCTCTCACAACGACGCTGCCTATTATGCCTAATGTGCTTCGAATGGATTTGTACTTTTCTAAATACATAGCGGTTATTTGTAACGATTCGAAATCTCGTATTTTACTTTCGTTTTTTACATGCGGCTATAGGCTCCGCCCCTGTACACCATTTTGAGAGGGTTCAGCACGGTGAGGGAGAAGCAGAGAGCAGAGCAGAGTGAGTGTTATTGTGCTTCGAATGGATTTGAAATCTCGTATTTTACTTTCGTTTTTTCATGCGGCTATAGCCTCCGCCCCTGTACACCATTTTGAGAGGGAGTTCAGCATGGTGAGGGAGAAGCAGAGAGCAGAGTGAGTGTTATTGTGCTTCGAATGGATTCGTACATTCGTAACTTTTTTCATAACGAATTATGCCGAAGACCTTCGGGCATTCGCTATTTTGCGGTATAATTTATTTCGGATTCAGTTTTATTCGTAATTGCTCTGTTCGGAAATTCGAATGCTTCCGAATGTCCGAAAGTTGCTAAATTCGGACGAATTTTGATTCGTTACGAAACGAATTGCACAAGCCTAATTAACACCAAAGCAGCTGAAACTGATTAACAATCCCCTCTGCTACTTAACTGACTAGACCAATTTCCCAAGAGTTTAGTTGACTTGATGCTATACTCTGATTAAAAAGTGTTCCTTTAACTTTTTTTAGCTGTGTGTGTGTGTGTATATGTGTGTATATAGATAGATAGATAGATAGATAGATAGATAGAGAGAGAGATAGATAGATAGAGAGAGAGAGAGATAAAATCACTATATATCTCAACGGTCTCCTGCTCTCTAGGTTCCTTGTTGCCTCCAGTACTTCTCCAGAGCTTCTCCCATCCTCAATCTGCCTATCTCCTACTCTTTTTTCATCTTTGGGCGAACCCTAAAAAAAATCTCCTTAGAGAAGCCTATCCCCCCTGCTTCTAACAACTGAACTTTTACTTTCTCCATAAACTCCTCCCCACACACTTACCCCATTTTGGATCACTTGCCCCCCCCCCCTCCCTATTTTTAGATTTTAGAGAGGAACTTCACTCTCTCAGTCAACATCTTATTTTCTCTTTTTCTTCCTTATTCTGCTAGCATGAGTAAATAGGTAGGAAGGTATATTATATTTACTTTTTTTTTTTTTTACGTTTCTTCAGTTACTTTTTGGTTTCCAGGCCTAGGCAAATGATGTCATACATCCCAGGAGTCTTCAGGAGGGGAGGAGGGTGGGTTTTCTCGGCAAAGCACACCTTCCTGCCTGCATGTCTGAGCTAAGGGCAGATGGATTTCAGGAAGTAAAGACTACATGATTTGTCTACCCTTTTTCAAGAAGGCCACGGCTAGAACTACTAGGGGGGGTGTTTTTCAAAGTGATTTCTCAGGAAGATAAAGCATGGAAACATGAATGGATGGGGAGTGTGCTTTGAATATTAAAAATAAATTAAATAGAGTTTTTGGTTTGTGGTGCTCAGATGCAGCGTAGTTGCGCTTTTAAGCTCTCAGATGCAGGGCTCTACTAACTCTCTTGTCTTGAATTCCATTGTCAGTGTATCACCCTTTATTTTTTAAAGTGCTACACAAACTATTGGTTCTATATAAATCCTGTTTAATCCTTTCATGAAGAAGGGTAAAACAAATTCTAACGCCTGTACAGTTTTTCAACTTTGGAATGTGTTTGTAAAACTATAAATATCATCGCTACGAACTACTTAATGTATCCAGGTGCATTATACTATTTTTTTTTGCTTGTTTTTTTAAGGACAATTTGGGCTTTCTTTGGTGGTAAATAGTAACAGATAACTCCTGAATTTCTTCTATTATCAAAGGAAAACTGCCCCAAAATAGTAAAAAAAATATTTGTATTCAATTTAGCTGTATATTTCTTGCTATTACCATAACTTGCCACCAAAGAACAACCCAAAATAAATTCTCCTGCTCCTGACGATTACAACGATATCACATACATGTATGTTATTTGTTGTTTGTTCTATAGAAGGGTCCAGAAACAACTGTGCCCATTTTGCTTTTTTTATGCCTCCTAAAACACACTGACACTGATACTAATTTAAAAAATTCCACCCAAAATATACTGACCCTGATCATACTACTATAAAGTCCTAGATGAAATTATATAATGGCACCACATCCCACATCTTTTATGAATTATTTCTGTTTAATACAGATTGATGCATGTACTCCTGAAGAAGCTGTGTAAATAATCAGCGAAACATGTCGAGTGGAACCATCACTTTTATTCAATGAGATCTATGTATCTGTGAAAAAACTGTTTTATAAAATTTATTTTAACGATTTATAATAAATGTTTTTTTTTTTAATTATGTGTACATTTGCACATTTAAAGTCCCCATTTGTTCGATTTGTCTATATACTGACCCTGATCTTTGACCCCAACCTTTGAACCTGACCTTTGATCCTTACCTTAACCCTAAACCTGCCACTGACCTAGATCAAACGTTGACCTAGCTATGTTTTTTTTTTTTTTTACACGCCTTTGTTTGTTGACATTTTTCTCCCCTGGCAAGGAGAGAGAGAATCAGTCTATCTTTCTCTCCATTCAGAGGAGACTGATCAGGTGATTGGGAGTACCAATTCCTGATTGTTAGTCTGAGCCCCAGGGCTGTGTTTGTGCTGGGACAGAATGTTTAACAATCTTCCACCCTACTCCAAACTAAAATTTCAGCTGTCTTTATTATTAGGTTTTCTTTATGTCGTACCAACTTGAGGATTTGAAGCTGAACTCAGAGCATATAAATGTAATTAAATATACTGCTTGGCACCGGCGCCTCCTGGCCCTTGAAGGGGGTTTAGGATGCCGGGAGGTGGGGCTGGGCTTTATGATCCTGTGAACGCCATAAATGGCTGTCACAGCGGTCACATGATCGGAAAGCTTTCCGTTCGCCTCCGGTAACTGTGCTGGGAGTGCACAGGGCACGCGCTCTCGACACAGCTGTATTTTCAAGAATGCACGCAAATATGTAGCCGCTCAGTGCCTGAGTAGGGTGACCACGTGTCCCGGATTGCTCGGGACAGTCCCGCATTTTTCAGGTCTGTCCCGGGCACCTTCATTCCAGGACAATACTGTGTCCCGGAATGAAACTGACACAGCCACCCCCCCCGGGCCAATCTAATGCCCCCAAAAATGGCTGCCACATCACCGCTTTACTGACAGTACTTGTCCTGGCCAGGAATGCCTGGAGGAGCACAATCCCTGCCCCCTGCTTGTGATTGGAGAAATCATAAATCCCGCCTCTTATGTCCAATCACTGTACTGTGATTCGTTACAGCACAAGCTGATTTTTGGGAAGGGAGGGTGTCCCCGAATGGTAGGTTGGAAATGTGGTCACCCTATGCCTGAGGCCCACCCGCCGAGAGGCCGCATATTTCCGTGCGGCTGGCACCAAGAAGTTAATAGCCACAAAGGATAAAATTCCACTTTATGTGAAGCAAATACCTTTGCAAACCCAATTATAACCTTGTAAAAATAACATTGACATCATCATTGTGCTGCACATGGCCTGTGCAGAGAGCAGAACTGTGGGAGGGGCCAAGCAGGCACCACCCACTGCAGGCTGCCTGCAGAAAACTACAGGAGGGGGCGTAGACCAGACCAGTCACCCTGCACAAGAGGAGAGAGCAGCAGTGACCGGTCTTTATTACATTGGCAAAGTTGTACTCTGTATTATTGCACAGATCTGGAAGAAATACACAAAGCACACCGAGATTCAAGCTAGAATACACTTGATGATGAATGTACTTAGACAACATTTGCTTATTCTAGAGTTCAGCTTTAAACTAATGACACAAAGCATTAGGCCAAGTTGGGCTTGCTATCCTAATTTCAAATTTTTCTCATGATTTTCAGATAGGGCAGCAGGAGTGCCATCTACAAGCAGAGACTGCCTCCAGGCTGGCGAGGCCTGCAAGAATAACCCAGGCTGCAGCTTCAATTTACGGACACTGCGTCAGTGCATAGCAGGGAACGGAGCCAACAAGCTGGCACCCAACGCCAAGAGCCAGTGCAAGCGCACAGTGGACGCTCTCCACTCCAGCCAGCTGCATGGATGCAAGTGCAAACGAGGGATGAAAAAGGAGAAGAACTGCCTGAACATATACTGGAGCATCCACCACACGCTGATGGAAGGTGGGGGTATCATTCATGTCATTGTTTTGAAATTCTTCTCCCTTTATGAAGGCAGCCATGGAATTTCAGGGAGCGGTTCTCAATGCATTGGAAACAATGGCTTAATTGGGACGTGTAGCATACTAGCATGATGGGTCCGAAGACTTTGTGAACACTTTTGCAATTTTGGGGCAGTTAAAGTGAATATGGTTTGGTTTTCTACATATTTTCTTTTTTTTTTTCCTACTTATTTACCAAGCATCTTTCTGTAAAATAATACTTTCTAAGATTATATTTGAGCTTTCCTTCTGCGAGCTTGAGGTCATGTCCTTGTGTTCTTGTTTCTTAGTTTTATATTGCAAATACTGCCCTCCTAAACCTTATTCACCCTTTATGTATTTAACGGTTTAGGTCATGTCTCCCCTTTCCTTTCTTTCCTCCAAACTGATACATATGATCAATATGTACTCTAATATGCAGCCAGTGGATGGAGCACTTTTTACGAGTTTTCCTGTACCTCCTTAGCTTCTTTGTTGGGAAAAAAAAAGTCCCTGCTAAGCCTCAAAACCCTAGTCATGGTATACCTACCCTGTTTCCCCGAAAATAAGACCTAGCGTGTTTTTCGGGGATGGCTGCAATATAAGCCCTACCCCTAAAATAAGCCCTAGTTAAAGTCCTTGCAAAAAATATGAAATCCATCCTGTAAAAAGATTATATAAAGTGCAGTGTGTCTCCTTGTGTAACTTTATTGTGGAAAATACTAGACATGTGCAATTTGTTTAGTTTCTAATTTGTTTTTCACGAATTTAGAGAAATGTGTTAATTCCAAATTTTTGAAATTTACAAATTTTTGAAATTTCCAAATTTTTGAAATTGGAAAATTTTTGAAATTGGAAAATCTAAAATTCGAAAATCTAAAATCCAAAAATCTAAAATTCAAAAATGGGAAATTTGGAAAGTTGAATTTCTGAATTTTTAGAATTTCCGAAAATCGGAAATGAAATTCGGAATTCTGAATTTCCGAAATTTCTAATTTCCGAAATTCGAAAATTCGAATTCAGAATTTCAGAATTACGAATTTCCCGAATTTCCGAAATAAGCCAAAAAACGAAAACAAAAAAACGAATTTTTCGAATTTCCTAAATTTCCGAAAAAAGCAAAAAACTAAAAATAATTTTTAAAGTTTCCCAAATTTCCGAATTTCCGAAAAGCCAAAAAACAACAAAAACTAATTTTTCGGCAGTGCACATGTCTAGAAAATACCTTATTTACAGCACGGCTGGGCGCTCACATGACCCGCCGGAGATCTTTTCGTCTCCTCCCGGCTGAGGTCAGCCGGGAGGAGAGGAAAAGATCTCCTTTGCAGTGGAGCGGGGCTGAAGTCAGCGGGGATCTCAGCCTCTCCCTCTGCAGTATTCAGAGCGGAGAAAAAGAGCTCCGGCAGGTCACGTGAGCGCCCAGAAACACTGTAAATAAGGTATTTTCCACAATAAAGTTAAACAAGGAGACACACTGCACCTTATATAATCCTTTTTACAGAATGGATTACATAATTTTACAAGGACTTTACCAAAGGTTTGGGGATTACAGAATTTCATAGTGCTGACTCCTGAGCTGAGAGAAAGAATTAAGACAGGGGAAACTGGAACTTTTTATTGTTTTATTCCAGGTTTTTTAGAACATAAAGAGGGGTAAATGACACAGCACAAGCACTGTGCCGTCTATCATGCTTTAAAGGATCAGGATATATATTTTTTTTTTCCAGAAAAAGGTGAAATGACTTTATTTGAATAAATGTATATTCTTATACATATCGTAAATACTGTGTTTTTCGTAGACAAAATTAATATAAGACCGGTCTTATTTTCGAGGAAACACAGTAGTAGTAGTTAGTCATATTTAAGCGGACTTGTTCTGTAACGTTTTGTAGATTCTAGATGCCACTTCTCAGTTCCAATGAATAATAAGAAGATTCTTCAGCATTTTTATCAACACAGGTAGCACAGACACTTTAATCCAATCACCAAGGGATGTGTAGATGTTAATGAGGAATTACGGGAAAAATGAGGAACGGCTTGTTCCCCTACACACGGCCGTTTTTCCCGTCATTTTTTCTCTTGGTCGAGAAAAACGACCGCGTGTAGGCTCCCCGGCAGTGTTTCCCTATGGGAAAACTGCCGCGGAAAAAAATGCCGTGAATCACGACGAGAAAAATTAAAGCATGTTCTAATTTTTCTCGTCGTGATTAATGCCGTTTTTCTCGTCGGGGAAAAATGACCAAAAGCCCACACACGGTCGTTTTTCTCGTCAAAGAGAAAAAAATTCATTTTTCCCGACGAGAAAAATGATCGTGTGTACGCGGTGTGTACGGTGGTTGTTTTTCCGTCGGATGTTGGCTCAAACTTGTCTTGCACACACACACGGTCGCACAAATGTTGCTTGGAAATTCCGATGGTCAAGAACGCAGAGACGTACAACACTACGACGAGCCGAGAAAAATGAAGTACAATGATTCCGAGCATGCGTCAAATTGATTCCGAGCATGCGCGGCACTTTTGTGCGTCGGAAATGGCTACACACGGTCGGAATTTCCGACAAGAACTTTTGCTGTCGGAAAAATAGAGAACCTGCTCTCAATCCATTTTGTTGTCGGAAATTCCAACAGCAAATGTCCGATGGAGCCTACACACGGTCGGAATTTCCGACGAAAAGCTCACGAACATTTGTTGTCAGAAATTCCGATCGTGTGAAGAAGCATAAGAAACATTCTTCCCACTGACATAACACTAATGTATTATGAGTTGTAAATATTGTAATTTTTAGCAGGGGTTTCCTAAACCGGAAAGGTATTTCAAGGGTTCCTATGTGTTAAAAAGTTTGAGCCATCTAGAGTGTCAGAAAAACTTAGAATAATCTTTAACAGACATCATCCCCGTGTCCTTCAAGCCTAGCAATACACTGAGACAGAAGCTTGTTCATAAAAAAGACCCAACACTCCTCCAACACAAGTGAGTATGCAGTGTAGTGAGGAATGCAAGGACCGTAAGGATACTTTCACACTGAGGCGCTTGAAAAACTGCCAGTAAAACACTGAGCGCTTTTGAACCGGTTTTCAGGCGCTTTTGAAGCGCTTTCAATTCATTTCAATGGAGAGGGGCGTTTTTTCAGCGCACTGCCCCAGTGTGAAAGCATTCATTGATTTTAATGGAAATAAGTTTTCAGGCGCTTTTTTTAGCGTGAAAGCGCCTGAAAAGCGCCTCAGTGTGAAAGTGGTCTTATAGTGGACAGCAAACATCCCCTGTAGGAATGAATATCACAGCATGGGAGGGCAAATTCTATAGGTCTTATAGACCTTCGCACACCTTTAGACCACTTTCACGCAAAAAAAAAACACCTAAAAAGCTTACGAAAACGTATTTCCATTAAAATCAATGAATGCTTTCACACTGGGGCAGTGCGCTGAAAAAAAAAACCCTCTCCATTGAAATGAATTGAAAGCGCTTCAAAAGCGTTCAGTGTTTTACTGGCAGTTTTTCAAGCGCCTCAGTGTGAAAGAGGCTTCAAGCCTAACTCCAGGTTTGTTACCACTTTAAATAGTTTGCTTGGACCAAGATTTGACAACAATTCACACCTTTAGCCATTTAAATTTGAGGAATTAACACCTATGCAGACTCCTGGACACAGAGGATGGGATTATGTCATTAGAATTGGTTATCTCCACACCTTTCAGTCTTTCCATCCTGTATAGACATCTACACTATCCATGGTGATTGGATTAAGGCGTCCGAGTGTAAATACAAATGTTGTAATATCTTCCTGACACTCATTGAAACTGAAGAAGTAACTTGGAGGCAAGGTCATCCAGTGCCCAGGTCGAAGGTGGAAAACTGCTTGGCACCACAATTCATTCCCTTGTCTAATTTAGTGTGCTGCACCCTGGACTTGATCTCATGACCTAACTCTTGCAAACCCTTCTGGAGGTGGTGCAGTCATTAAAGCAACAGATACTCAAACATTAGGTCATGAGATCAAGTTCAGGGAGTGGCACACTGTGTTAGACAAGGGAATGAATTGTGATACCAAACTTCTAGTTTTTTTTTTTTTTGGTCAACCCAGCGGGATGAACAAAAAGCTCAGGAGGAGTCGCTGTACTAATCTTGAAATGTTAGTACAGTGATCTCCTCCACTGAGCTATCGCGATCTGAGGGGAGGATGCAACACCCTCCCCGGTCAGTGCTCTCAGCCATTAGCCGAGAATGCTGATCGAAAGGCGATCGGCAGACCTTTTTCGGTCATGCCTCTTCGACAGAAGCCGGATTAGCGGTCGACCTCTGTTGGTCTGCCGTACACACAGGCCAAATGTCGGTTGCCTTCTGTTGAACCCGGCCGATGCCGTCTGACATTCGGCCCTTGTGTACTAGGCTTAAGGAAAACTGTGTCCCCACCCCAGGTGGAGAAGAAAGGGGCATGGGCAATAACAGCGAACATCAAAATGTATGTATTTGTGGTGTGCGATGAAATATTACCAATGTTTGTGGTCCACTAGAGCAAACTGAAGAGTTTAAAATTGGTGTACAATTATGAAGCTTAACAGTGATGAATGTGTCAGTGGCAGGAGCTCGCAGCATGCCCCCCCCCCCCCCCCCCTCTACACATAGCACCACTGCACCTGGGGCACGTGTCCCTTCTGCCCCCCTCTTGCCTCAATTCTGCTTGGAAAAGCTAGGAAATGCCTTCAGTATTACAGAACAAGTCCAGTTGAACG
This sequence comes from Rana muscosa, assembly GCA_029206835.1. Classification (NCBI taxonomy): domain Eukaryota; kingdom Metazoa; phylum Chordata; class Amphibia; order Anura; family Ranidae; genus Rana; species Rana muscosa. Next base: position 59,790,266 of record CM055116.1, on the reverse strand, counting down.
TGACTAACTTCTCAACTCCTAAGTTTATTTCTGTCAATGAATGCAGTCATCGGAAAACACCAATGATGTCTACACTGATGTACATTGATGTATATTGCACAGTGTGAGCCGGCTTCACATAAAACCACCAGCAACTCTAGTATGCAAAGTGGTTATAAAACACAATAGCAGAGGACAATGGCTAATTCCAATAATTGTGTTCCTGTTGTTTTTTAGGTGTCAGTGTCTTAGAGAGCTCGCCATATGAGTCATTTGTGAGGGGGTTTGACTACGTCAGGCTGGCGTCCATAACAGCAGGTAATGAACTCCTCATTGTATTATCACACAACATGCATAGAATGTGTTCCTGTCACCTGCGATAACATCACAAAATCTAACACCTTTTGGAGTTACATAGTTAGTTAGTCAGGTTGAAAAAAGACAAAGTCCATCCAGTTCAACCATAAAAATAAATAAAATAAAAAATATCGTACAATCCCATATACCCAATTCTATACCCAGTGTCCGCAGAGGTGTATATGTGGGGATTTTTGTGGTTAGGAACGGGACAGGGTTTGCAAGACGAATTACCCCCACCCCCTCCCAAAAAAAAGTACCGTATATACCCGAGTATAAGCCGACCCGAATATAAGCCGAGGCACCTAATTTTACCACAAAAAACGGGGAAAATTATTGACTCGAGTATAAGCCTAGGGTGTCCATCTGCATGCCTCACTGTGTCCATGTACATGCCTCACTGTGCCCATGCCCCACTGTGTCCATGCCCCACTGTGCCCATGCCTCACTGTGCCCATGCCTCACTGTGCCCATGACTAGACTGACGTTTAACATGGGAGTCTATGGAAGTGATGCCCGGTTTGAAAAATCGGTGCTCCCCGGCCGTAGGTCCCCCAGACAACAAGCTTTGCACACTTGTACAGGAGAAATGGGGCTACATGTGTGCCAAGTTGCGGATCCAGAGGACCTACGGCCGGCCGGTACCGGGTCCCCAAAATCACCAAAGAAATTACCGTTTAACATGGGAGTCTATGGAAGGAATGGCCGGCTTTTAAAAATCGGTGCTCCCCAGCCTTAGGTCCTCTGGACAAAAAAACTTTGCACAATTGTAGAGAAAAAGTGGGGCTACATGTGTGCCACTTCCGGCCAGTACCGGGTCTCCAAAGTCCAGGAGATCAGGCGCAAAAAGTTGACTTAAGTATAAGCCGAGGGGGGCATTTTCAGCACAAAAAAATGTGCTGAAAAACTCGGCTTATACTCGAGTATATACGGTATTTATGTTATCCTTTTATTCTGGCAAAGCTGAATCCATATTTATCATTCCATGTTACCTTTGCGTGGTTATCCATCAGAGAAGAAATTTTATTAGGAGTTTGTTTTGGACAAGAAGAAAATGTAAAGGCATTTTTTTTTTCGTTTTAGGTAGAGAAGGAAAGGGTTAGAACCCCTGTGCAGATATTTTTTTTGCTGTTTGTGTGACCACTGGGTAAATTCACCCTCCTATTTTTTCTTGTGACTATTGTCACTGAGATAAAAAGTGATGAGAGATACACCAGACTAAGATTTATAGGGAATATCCTCCAATTCAGGCACATTCTGATGACGAGATGGAAATACATGCTCACAGGAAGTGAAGTAAGTCTCCCCATCGTGTTCTTTAACAGATATGGAGAAATAAAGAAACTTTTTAATACTACCTGACCCTGACCTTGACCAAGACACGAACCCTAATGCCTCATACACATGACCGCTTTTCCCGGCAGGAAAACTGCAATGACAGTTTTTCGCCAGGAAAAACGGGCGTGTGTATGCTCAATCGCAGTTTACGCGGAAGAAAAACTGCGGGGAAAAAAAGAGAACTTGTTCTCTATTTTCCCGTCAGGCAAAAATCCTGCAGAGAAAACCGGTCGTCTGTATGGTTTCCCGAGGGGAAAAAAAACTGTGCATGCTCGTAAAACAATTAGACGCATGCGCGGAAGCATAGAACATAATTTTGTCGGCTCGTCGTAGTCTTTGACGTCACCGCGTTCTTGACATTCAAAAGTTCAGCGGTCTTTTGTGTGACTGTGTGTATGCAAGGCAGGCTTGACAGGAATCCCATCAGGAAAATCATAGTTTTTTTTCCTGCCGGGAAAAATGGTCATATGTACGCGGCATAACAATGACCGTGACACCAGTGTTAATTGTAACATCAAATTTCGATTTAGTTTTAGTCAAAGTCTTTTGACTAAAATGCAATTTTAGTTTTAGTTGTATTTTAGACATCTGAATACTTCTAGTTTTAATCGCATTTGAGTCGACTAAAATCTTATATATTTTAGTAGACTAAAACCTCCATTACATTTTAGTAGACTAAAATCTAATTACCGTATTTATCGGCGTATAACACGCACCCCAAGTTTAGGAGGAAATTTTAGGGAAAAAAACTTTTATGCCCCATACACACGATCGTTTTTCTTGCCATTTTTTTTCTTGCCGTTTTTCACGTCGTTTTTTTTCATGTTTCCTCTCAAGCCTGTCTTGCGTACACACGATTATTTAAAAAAACGATCAAGCAAAGCGCGGTGACGTACAACACGTACGACGGCACTATAAAGGGAAAGTTCCGTTCGAATGGCGCCACCCTTCATGTTAGTAAAGTTTGTTGAGCGACGATTCGCTCTTTTCAGTCTCGTGCTTTTCAGTCCGTGACTGCGTGACGAATGTGCTATCTCCATTACGAACGCTAGTTTTACCAGAACGAGCGCTCCTGTCTCATACTTGATTCTGAGCATGCGCGTTTTTTTTCACGTCGTTAAAGCATACACACTATCGTTTTTCACGTCGTTAAAAAAAACGACATGAAAAACGACGTGAAAAAAGAGAGCATGTTCGAAATTTTTAATGGCCGTTTTTCACGTCGTTAAAAATGCTCTGGAGCATACACACGATCATTTTTAATGGCCATTTTTTTTAATGGCATTTTTAACGGCATGAAAAACGATCGTGTGTATGGGGCATTAGGAGGGAAGTTTAAGGAAAAATAACTTACATTTAAATGCAGCCTTGTCAGTGTCCATTGCAGCCTTGTCACAGTGCAGCCTTGTCAGTGTCCATTGCAGCCTTGTCACAGTGCAGCCTTGTCAGTGTCCATTGCAGCCTTGTCACAGTGCAGCCTTGTCAGTGTCCACTGCAGCCTTGTCACAGTGCAGCCTTGTCAGTGTCCATTGCAGCCTTGTCACAGTGCAGCCTTGTCAGTGTCCATTGCAGCCTTGTCACAGTGCAGCCTTGTCAGTGTCCATTGCAGCCTTGTCACAGTGCAGCCTTGTCAGTGTCCATTGCAGCCTTGTCACAGTGCAGCCTTGTCAGTGTCCATTGCAGCCTTGTCACAGTGCAGCCTTGTCAGTGTCCATTGCAGCCTTGTCACAGTGCAGCCTTGTCAGTGTCCATTGCAGCCTTGTCACAGTGCAGCCTTGTCAGTGTCCATTGCAGCCTTGTCACAGTGCAGCCTTGTCAGTGTCCATTTCAGCCTTGCCCCAGAGTCGCCGTGCAGCCTTGCCCCAGTGTCGCCGTGCAGCCTTGCCCCAGTGTCGCCGTGCAGCCTTGCCCCAGTGTCGCCGTGCATCATTTTAAAATTGGCGCCGAGACTGTGCGAAGGCCGGGGACGCAGGGGACGCAGGGACTGGGCGGAGCCACCGCCGAGATACACATAGCCGAGTGTACTCGGCTATACTCGGCTTTTCTTGGCTGCGCTCACAGTCACGCCGAGTCCCGCCCTATGATGGACATAACACAGGTCCAATGGCGGGACTGGGCGTGACTGTGAGCGGAGCCGAGAAAAGCCGAGTATAGCCGAGTACACTCGGCTATGTGTATCTCGCTCCGCTCCGCTCACAGTCAGCGGAGACAGCTCAGGGATGTCAGTATCGGCGTATAACACGCACCCACGATTTTCCCATGATTTTCAGGGGAAAAAAGTGCGTGTTATACGCCGATAAATACGGTAATTTCGTTAAATAGAAATACATTATTTAAGCATTTCTCTAGAAATGCCAAACTTATTATATACTCCTGGAGTAAAAATTATAAAATGTATGTTATTATTTATGGTATTAAGGTTTAAACATGCACTACAGACACTAGTCACTAGACTTAGCCATTGTGATATAGAAGTTAAAGTGGTTGTAAACCCACTTATGCAACTTGCACCTACAGATAAGCCTAGATTAAGGCTTACCTGTAGGTGCAAGAAATATCTCCTAAACCTACACGGTTTAGGAGATATTTACAAAAAGACATGCACCAATGTCTATGGCGCATGCGCGCCTTAGACAACGGTGCATTCACAGGGTTAATCCCATTCACAAATCTGGCCTTGCCGGATTTGACAGCTCCCGCGCTCCCGCGCGCATGCGTGGAGTGACGTCTTCGCCGCTCCGCCCAATCACAGCACCGGAGCGGCACTGTGATTGGCTGGAGCGGCGATACTCGGAAGTAACCTTCCGGGTATCTGTGGAGCGATGGCAGCGGCTGGAGGGGGAGACGAGGACGGCTTCGGGGGCCCCGATCTAAGGTAAGTGATGCATAATGAGCTAGTATGCTAGTGCCACATCTCAGTGTCCACCAGTGCCTCCACCTATCAATGCCGCCCTATCAGTGCACATCAGTGCAGCCTACCAGTGCCCATCAGTGCACATCAATGAAGGAGAAAAATTACCTGTTCTTATTTATTTTTTTTATTGGCAATTTTTCATTTTTTAAGCAAAAAATAAAAACTCAGCAGTGATTAAATGGCACCAAAAGAAATCTTTATTTGTGTGAAAAAAATTATGAAAAAGTAATTTGGGTACAGTGTTGCATGACTGCGCAATTGTCATTCAAATTGTAAGAGCGCTGAAAGCTGAAAATTGGCCTGGGCAGGAAGGGGGTTTAAGTGCTCGGTAAGCAAGTGGTTAACTAAACCCACTGTAATGCGTAGTTGTGGCCAGAATAGGGAAGACTTTCATAGCTGAATGTAAACAAACCACACGTTTTATGTCCCTAATCCACCCATGTGCACTCAAGCTAAAGAACGAGTGCCTTTTAAAACAATGTACATTTATCTCCTCACCCTACCTAAGCCCCCCACCCCCTCCACAGATGCTTTTTTACCTCAGTACAGTGGTCACGGACTCAGGTGTTTGTTTACATCCAGCAGCACAAATATTCCCTGTTCTGGCCACAACTATGCATTACAGTCCCATAGATGTGTATAGGATCTTCTCAGATCATCTCCAGCTAGTGAGACACAGTCCCATAGAAGTTTATGGGGCTGTAATTAGCAAGCGTGTCCAGGACAGTAAAGGTAATGATGTATTTGGGATCCCTTGATAATGGCTCCTGATCATGTCTAGTCAACCACAAGCTATTGGTGACACCTCCAATGTATATACACTATATACATTATAGTATTGGGACACCTGCCTTTACACCCACATGAACTTTAATGGCATCCCAGTCTTAGTCCATAGGGTTCAATATAGAGTCGGTCAACCCTTTGCAGCTATAACAGCTTCAACTCTTCTGGGAAGGCTGTCCACAAGGTTTAGGAGGGTGTCTATGGGAATGTTTGATCATTCTTCCAGAAGCGCATGTGTGAGGTCAGGCACTGATGTTGGACAAGAAGTTCTGGCTCGCAGTCTCTGCTCTAATTCATCCCAAAGGTGTTCTATCGGGCTGAGGTCAGGACTCTGTGCAGGTCAGTCAAGTTCCTCCCACCCCAAACTCGCTCATCCATGTCTTTATGGACCTTGCTTTGTGCACTGGTGCGCAGTCATGTTGTAACAGGAAGGGGCCGTCCCCAAACTGTTCCCACAAAATTGGTAGCATGAAATTGTCCAAAATGTCTTGGTATGCTGATGTCTTAAGTGTTCCCTTCACTGAAACTAAGGGGCCAAGCCCAACCCCTGAAAAACACCCCCACACCATAATCCCCCCTCCACCAAATGATTTGTACCAGTGCACAAACTAAGCAAGATCCACAAAGACATGGATGAGCGAGTTTGGGGTGGAGGAACTTGACTGGCCTGCACAGAGTCCTGACCTCCACCCGATAGAACACCTTTGGGATGAATTAGAGTGGAGACTGCGAGCCAGGCTTTCTCGTCCAACATCAATGCCTGATAGGGTGACCACATTGCCAAACGGCCATTCAGGGACCCCCTTCCCAAAAATCAGCTTGTGCTGTAATGAATCACAGTACAGCTGGGGCAGCGGATGCACGCTCTACTCAGAAGAACTGATCACCCCCCCAAAAAAGGCAGCCACATCGCCACTTTACTCACTGACAGCACTTGTCCTGACTGGCCAAGATCCGTGTTACCTTGTTCCAACGCTGGCTTTACACCGCCCTGCTGTGATTAGACACAAGAGATGGGGTTTATCATTTCTCCAATCACAAGCAGGGTCGGGGATTGTGCCTCTCCAGACATTCCCAGCCAGGACAAGTGCTGTCAGTGAGTAAAGCGGCGATGTGGTGGCCTTTTTTGAGGGCAACAGGTGGAGGGGGGGGGGGCTGTTTCAGCTTCATTCCGGGACACTGTATTGTCCTGGAATGAAGGTGCCCGGGACCTGGGACAGATCTGCAAAATGCGGGACTGTCCCGGGCAATCCGGGACACGTGGTCACCCTAGTGCCTGACCTCACAAATGTTCTTCTGGAAGAATGGTCAAACATTCCCATAGACACTCCTAAACCTTGTGGACAGCCTTCCCAGAAGAGTTGAAGGTGTTATAGCTGCAAAGGGTGGGCCAACTCAATATTGAACCCTACGGACTAAGACTGGGATGCCATTACAGTTCATGTGCGTGTAGAGGCAGGTGTCCCAATACTTTTGGTAATATGGTCTATGTGTTGGGTTGGTGTAAAGGGGTTAAGTGTTGAACTTCAAATATACACCTCCATCTTTTTTTTGATTAGTACAACCATTTCCAGTGTCCCCCGTCCCTCACCTCTGCCATCTCCCAGCATTATGATTATCGCAGCAGTACAGGTGCACTTTACATAAGCCAAACCAAAATTTTACTCACCTCAGCTGTTCCAGCCATGCGATTTGCCAGGTGGAGACCAGATGCTGGTCCTTCTTAAGGCTGACACAAAGGGGAAATAAAAAAGATGTTTATTTCCCAGGAAATCTGATAGATTTTGAAAGCAAAACAGATTGTGTGAGTCTGGAATACCCTGTCAGAGTCCTCCGCATCCCGGAATATAATTCTAAGAACGGCATACTTATTATCTGTTCTCCGCCACCTACAGAAAATATCATCCTAACAGCGATTTGTCTCTGAATTGTGGGGGGAAATCCGCGAACGCTCACAGAGGAGAGTCAATGTGCGATTATTAAAAAGCAGACATGTCTAACCATAAATTCAAGGGCTTTGTAGACATTCATCTTAGAAATGGTGCATTTTAAAGCGGTATTAAAAAATGTAATATATTGCAGCTTACCAATCATAATTTTTTTTTAGATAAAGGTTTTGCATGAATAAATAAAAGCTGATAATTTTAACCACTTAACTGCTTGCCGATCGCCGCACGTCTTTTTACGTCGACAGAATGGCACGGCTGCGCAAATGGGCGTATATATACGTCCCCTTTAAGTTGCCGCCGCGTGGTCGTGCGCTCGCTGCCGGCGGCACACTCGCGACCCTGCCGCGAGCTCCATGACCGTGCCCGCGGGACCCGCGGACTCGATGTCCGCCAGTGTCCCGCGATCGTGTGACGGAGCTAGAGAATGGGGAGATGTCAGTCTAAACACAACATCCCCCCGTTCTTCCTAGTGACATGTCACTGATAGGGTAACCACGTGTCCCGGATTGACCGGGACAGTCCCGGATTTTGCAGGTCTGTCCCGGGCACCTTCATTCCAGGACAATACAGTGTCCCGGAATGAAACTGACACAGCCACCCCCTGGGCCAATCTGATGCCCTCAAAAAATGCCGCCACATCACTGCTTTACTCACTGACAGTACTTGCCCTGGCCGGGAATGCCTGGAGGAGCACAATCCCCGCCCCCTGCTTGTGATTGGAGAAATCATAAATCTCGCCTCTTGTGTCCAAACACTGTGCTGTGATTCGTTACAGCACAAGCTGATTTTTGGGAAGGGAGGGGGGTGTCCCTGAATGGTAGTTTGGAAATGTGGTCACCCTAGTCACTGATCGTCTGTTCCCTCTCATCGGGAACAGCGATCAGTGACGTGTCACTCGTAGCCACGCCCCCTACCAGTTAGAATCACTCCCTAGGACACACTTAACCCCTAAAGGCGCCCCCTACAGGTTAACCCCTTCACTGCCAGTGTCATTTTTACAGTAATCAGTGCATTTTTATAGCACTGATCGCTGTAAAAATGACAATGGTCCCAAAATGGTGTCAAAAGTGTCCGATGTGTCCTCCATAATGTCGCAGTTACGATAAAAATCGCTGATCACCGCCATTACTAGTAAAAAAATATATATATTAATAAAAATGCCATAAAACTATCCCCTATTTTGTAGACGCTATAACTTTTGAGCAAACCGATCAATATACGCTTATTGTGATTTTTTTTTTTACCAAAAATATGTAGAAGAATACGTATCGGACTAAACTGAGGCTAAAAAATTTTTTATATATTTTTTAGGGATATTTATTATAGCAAAAAGTACAAAATATTGAATTTTTTTCAAAATTGTCGCTCTATTTTTGTTTATAGCCCAAAAAATAAAAACCGCAGAGGTGATCAAATACCACCAAAAGAACGCTCTATTTGTGGGGAAAAAAAGGTCGTCAATTTTGTTTGGGAGCCACGTCACACGACCGCGCAATTGTCAGTTAAAGCCACGCAGTGCTGAATCGCAAAAAGTGGCCTGGTCTTGGCCAGCCAAATGGTCCGGGGCTTAAGTGGCTAAGGTTAAAAACTGTTTTTTTTTTTGCTAGAAATTACTAAGAACCCCCAAACATTATACATGTTTTTTTTCTAACACCCCCTAGAGAATAAAATGTTTGTCGTTGCCACACTTTCTGTCACACCGTATTTGCACAGCGGTCTTACAAGCGCACTTTTTTGGGAAAAAAATATACTGTTTTGAATTAAAAAATAAGACAACAGAAAAGTTAGACCAATTTTTTTATATTGTGAAAGATAATGTTATGCCGAGTAAATTGATACCCAACATGTCACGCTTCAAAATTGCGCCCGGTCGTGGAATGGCGACAAACTTTTACCCTTAAAAAATCTCCACGGGGGAAAAATTCTACAGGTTGCATGTTTTGAGTTACAGGGCTAGAAATATTGCTCTCGCTCTACCGATCGTGGCGCTGCTCACGTATGCGTTCGCTTTTGCACGTGAGCTCGGCAGGACGGGGGGAGTTTAACATTTTTATATTTGTTTTCATATTTATTGTACCATTTTTATTTTTTACACTGTTCTTTTTTTTTTTTTTTTTTTAATTGCGGCACTTTTATTCCTATTACAAGGAATGTAAACATCCCTTATAATAGAATGAAAACATGACAGGTCCTCTTAAATATGAGATCTGGGGTCAAAAAGACCTCACATCTCAAGCCTCGTACACACGGCCGAGATTCTCGTCGAAAAAAACGTCATTTTTTTCGACGAGATTCTTGGACAAGAAACTTGTCCCGGCCGAGTGTACACACGCTCGATTTAAAGAACCCGCGGTTCTTTGAATGGAGCGAACGCGGTGACGTCATCGAATACGATGAGCATGCGCTTGTCACATTCGATGCCGTCACCGCCATCTTGGTTCACCCTACCTATGCCTAGGAAGCTACCGCGCATGCGCCAAAGTCATTTCGAGCATGCGCGGGCTTCCCGGCGAAAAGGTAAGTGTACACACACACAATTTTCTCGTCGAGAAACAGGCTGACGAGAATCTCGACGAGAAAATAGAGAGCAGGATCTCTATATTTTCTCGTCGAGAATCTTGTCGCTTTTCTTGACGAGAAACCATACACACGAACAAATTTCTCGGCAAAAAATCTCTGCCAGCAAGTTTCTTGCTGGTTTTTGCCGAGAAACTCGTTCGTGTGTACGAGGCTTCATATTTACACTAAAATGCAAAATACAATGCTGGACTTTTGGGGGGATATACAGGCATCACCCAGGTATCGTTTTTTAGAGCCAGCAGTTGGATATCTTGTAATAGCAATTGGAGCAGCTAGCCAGTCGCTCGATCGCCATCACAAGCAGCGGGAGGGGACACCCCCCACTCGCCACCATCCCCAGCTCTCTTGGGCTCTCCCGTCCCCCCGGAAGACCCAAGCAACTAGCCAGCATGTCCACTGGCTGGCCAGACAGCCGAGCAAAGCCGGAAAGCAATGATGTGACATCATTTACGGTTTACTCAGAAACCATCTGCACTTTTTTATTTTTTATTTTTATCAAAAGCATTCAAATACACAGATCTTGGTGTTTTGAATGCTATTATGTGCAGAGAAGGGATTTAGGGTCTTATTGACCCCAGATCCCTCCATAAAGAGTACCTGTCACAGGCCTATTACTGTCACAAGGATGTTTAGATCCCTTGTGACAGCAATAAAAGTGATCAAAAAAGTAATAAAATAAAGCAACAGTGTAAAAATAGAAAAAAATGTATTAAATTAATAATTACATTTTTTTTAAAAGTACCCCTGTCCTCCCGTGCTTGCGCACAAAGGCCAATGCATGCTTTGGTCCCGCACCCACACAAACATCGATCATCCCACACATGGGGTATCACTGTGAACATCAGATCATGGGAAGTAATTCTAGCTCCAGACCTCCTCTATCAATCTAAAGTGGTAACCTGTAAAGGCTTTTAACCACTTAAGCCCCGGACCATTACGCAGCTTAATGACCAGAGGTGATTTCACAATTTGGCACTGCGCTGCTTTAACTGTAAATTGTGCGGACATGCAATGTTGTACCCAAATGAAATTTGCGTCCTTTTCTTCCCACAAATAGAGCTTTCTTTTAATGGTATTTGATTGCCTCTGCGATTTTTTTTTTTTGCGATATAAACGGAAAAAACTGAAAATTTTGAAAAAAATGATATTTACTACTTTTTGTTATAAGAAAAATCGAATGAACTAAATTTTAGTCATACATTTAGGCCAAAATGTATTCAGCCACATGTCTTTAGTAAAAAAAATGTCAATAAGCGTATATTTATTGGTTTGCGCAAAAGTTATAGCGTCTACAAACTAGGGTACATTTTCTGGAATTTACACAGCTTTTAATTTATGACTGCCTATCTCATTTCTTGAGGTGCTAAAATGGCAGGGCAGTACAAAACCCCCCCAAATTACCCCATTTTGGAAAGTAGACACCCCAAGGAAATTGCTGAGAGGCATGTTGAGCCCATTGAATATTTTTTTTTTTGTCGCAAGTAGTGATGAGCCGAACACCCCCGGGTTCGGTTCGCACCAGAACCCGCGAACGGACCGAAAGTTCGAACGAACATTAGAACCCTATTAAATACAATGGATGCGAACGTTCGAATTCTAAAGTGCTAATTATAACAACTATTATGCATGTTATTGTCCTAAAAAGGGTTTGGGAACCCGGGTTCTGCACCAGGGGACATGTATCAATGCAAAAAGAAGTTTTAAAAACGGTCGTTTTTCGGGAGCAGTCATTTTAATGATGCATAAAGTGAAAAAAAAAAAGTCAAATATTCCTTTAAATATCGTACCTGGGGGGTGTCTAAAGTATGCCTGTGAAGTGCCACGTGTTTCCCGTGTTTAGAACTGTCCCTGCACAAAATGACACTTCTAAAGGAAAAAAAAGCCATTTAAAACTGCTTGCGGCTTTAATGTAATGTCTGGTCCCGGTAATATGGATGAAATTCTTTAAGAAAAATGGCATAGCTACCCCATGCCCCCCCCCCTACCCCAGCCCATTACCAGCCCCTTTGGGTCTTGTATGGATATTAAGGGGAACCCCGCACATAAAATAAAAAAGGCCCTATATACTCTGAACAGCCCTATACAGGCGGTGCATACAAGACAGGGACTGTAGGTTTGTTCTTATGTAGAGTCTGTTTGTAATTTTGAACAGGTACATTGTTGAAGTGTAGCTCCAGACCAAAAATCTATTTTTAAACTTTTTGGAAAACATAGGTAAGGGTTATCACCCCTGTAACATTTGTTTTGCTGTCTGTGCCCCTGTTCAGAACATTTCACCTCACTTTCCGTCCCAATGACAACTCTTTTTGAAATGTGGTCTTTTTCTTGAAACAAGGATTGCTGATAAAGCATCAGTACAGAGGAGACACCTTTCTCCCATATTTATTCTTACAGGAGAGAATTTTCCTTCCTAGTGGTAGATTTCCTCTCACTTCCTGTTGTCTTCTTGCGTTTGCAAGTAGGAGTCGTTTGTAAGTTGGATGTTTGAAAGTAGGGACCTGCCGTATATACTCTGCAGAAATAGGCCCCTTAGTTGTTGGTGTTGGCACAACACTGTAAGCACTCACAGTTACTCTTGGTTGGTGCTGGAACGCCCTGCTGTCAACTATTATATCAGGAATTTTAATTACATATAATTGTTGAACAGTGGTAGTAAAAATTGGGCCTTTGATGGTGGTGCTGGTGCCACAACACTGTAAGCCCTGACAGTTACTCTTGGTGGGTGCAGCAATGGGCCCTGCTGTGAATTATTAGATCAAGAATTGTAATTACATGCCCCTGTTGAACAGGGGCTGAAAAATTGGGCCTTAGGCACTGGTGGCACAACACTGCAACCCCTCACAGATACTGTACTTGGAGCACAGCAATGAGCCCTGTTGCAAAGTATTGCTTCAAAAATTGTAATGACACGCCCCTGTTAAACAGGGGCTGAAAAATTGGGCCTTAGGCACTGGTGGCACAACACTGCAACTCCTCACAGATACTGTACTTGGAGCACAGCAATGAGCCCTGTTGCAAAGTATTGCTTCAAAAATTGTAATGACACGCCCCTGTTAAACAGGGGCTGAAAAATTGGGCCTTAGGCACTGGTGGCACAACACTGCAACTCCTCACAGATACTGTACTTGGAGCACAGCAATGAGCCCTGTTGCAAAGTATTGCTTCAAAAATTGTAATTACACGCCCCTGTTAAACAGGGGCTGAAAAATTGGGCGTTAGGCACTGGTGGCGGCACCCATAAACAAAAATGATCTTACAAGCTATCATCATCAATCGTATCATTGAGGACTCGGAGGAGGAGGATAGCCAGTCAACATAACAGCACAGGCACTCAGCATCAGCATCAGTCTTGAAGGGATGTGACATGTTAAAATCAATTAGTCTGTTATATCAGCATCAGGTGTGTGGTAGCTGGTGGTGATCCAAGACTGGTTCATCTTGATGAAAGTCAGTCGATCAACCAAGTCGGTGGACAGGCGCACCCTGTGATCCGTGACAAATCCTCCAGCAGCACTGAATGTGCGTTCCGAAAGAACGCTGGATGCAGGACAGGCCAGTAGCTCAATTGCATACTGTGCAAGCTCTGGCCAGTGATCCATCCTCAAGACCCAGTAAGCCAGAGGATTTTCGGTGGGGAAGGTGTCCAAGTCTGACCTTGCCCCTAGATATTCCTGCACCATGTTTATCAGACGCTGGCGATGGTTGCTGGAACCGATCATACTTTGGGGCTGCGGACTAAAGAATTGTCTGAACGCATCGGTCAGACGGCCACCTTCCCCACCGCTCCTTCTTTGACTGGCCGAAGCCTCAGCAACTCGTTGTCCAGGACCAGGAGTTTGCAACCTCCCAGTCTCTGGGAACGCGTTGCACAGACCTTTCTGCAAGGCCTCCCGGAGTTGTCTCATCCTCTGCTCCCTCTGCGACGGTAACATAAGGTCCGCAACCTTACCCTTGTACCGTGGATCAAGGAGAGTGGCCAGCCAGTAATGGTCCCTCTCCTTGATCCGAAGAATACGAGGATCCTTCCGCAGACTTTGCAGGATCAGGGAGGCCATGCAGCGTAGGTTTGCTGAGGCATTCGCTCCGGAGTCCTCTGGGTCACTAAGGACGACATGATCCGCAGCCACCTCCTCCCAGCCACGTACAAGTCCACTGGTTTCTTGGGACTGTAAATCATCCCTAAAAGACTGCTGCTGATGATGCTGAGTGCCAGCCTCCACCTCCATGCTGACACAATCCTCCTCCTCCTCCTCCTCTTCCTGTGCGATGGGTGGGACAGAAGGAACACTGTCTGGGTAAAGGGGGCCTTGAGAGGCAAGGAAGTCCTCCTCTTCCTGCCTCTGTTCTGCCTCAAGTGCCCTGTCCATTATTCCACGCAGCGTGTGCTCCAACAGGTGGACAAGAGGTACAGTGTCACTGATGCATGCACTGTCACTGCTCACCATCCTCGTGGCCTCCTCAAATGGTGCCAGGACAGTGCATGCATCCCTGATCATGCCCCACTGGCGTGGAGAAAAAAAACCAAGCTCCCCTGACCCTGTCCTGGTGCCGTAGTCGCACAGGTACTCATTGATGGCCCTCTGCTGCGTGTGCAGCCGCTGCAGCATGGCCAACGTTGAGTTCCACCTGGTGGGCATGTCACATATAAGGCGGTTCTTGGGCAGGTTCAACTCCTTTTGCAGCTCAGCCAGGCGAGCACTGGCATTATAAGATCTGCGGAAATGCACACAGACTTTCCTGGCCTGCCTCAGGACATCCTGTAAGCCCGGGTACCTGCCCAAGAAGCGCTGCACCACCAGGTTAAGGACGTGAGTCACACAGGGCACATGGGTCAGTTGTCCCTGTCGGAGGGCGGAGAGGAGGTTGGTGCCATTGTCGCAAACCACCATTCCTGGCTTAAGCTGGCGTGGCGTCAACCACCTCTCGGCCTGGCCCTGCAGAGCAGACAGGACCTCTGCCCCAGTGTGGCTTCTGTCCCCCAAACACACCAGCGCAAGCACGGCATGGCATCTTTTTGCCTGCGTACTTGCGTAGCCCCGTGAACGGCTACGGAGCACCGCTGGTTCATAGGACAAACCACAGGAAGAGGCCATGGAGGAAGAAGAAGAGGAGGGGGTGGAGGAGAGAGGTGTGTCACAACCAGTAGTAGCATTTTGGAGGCGTGGCGGTGGGACAACCTCCAACACTACTGCACCTTGTCCTGAATCCTTCCCAGCTGCCAAAAGAGTGACCCAATGGGCCGTGAAAGAAAGGTAACGTCCCTGTCCATGCCTGCTGGACCATGAGTCAGCGGTAATATGCACCTTACCGCTGACCGCCCTGTCCAGCGAGGCCAAGACATTGCCTTCCACATGCCGGTAGAGAGCCGGAATAGCCTTCCGTGAGAAAAAGTGGCGTTTGGGAACCTGCCACTGAGGAACCGCACATTGCACAAACTCACGGAAGGGGGCCGAGTCTACCAACTGAAAAGGCAGCAGTTGAAGCGCTAGCAATTTAGCCAAGCTAGCATTCAACCGCTGGGCATGTGGATGGCTGGGAGTGAACTTCTTTCGACGGTCCAGCAGCTGGGGCAGGGAAATTTGCCTGCTAGAATCGGACGTCGGTGTACTGCTAGCAGAGTGGGCGCAAGTACTTGGCTGTGACACACCTAATTCTACACCTTCATTCCTCTCAGTGCATGTTTCAGAGAGGACTGAAGTTATAGTGGGGTTGGAGATCCCAGCTGATGCGGTGCAAGGAGAGGTCCGCTTTGTTCTTTGGTGTGGGTCTTTGAGGTAGGCTTGCCAACGAGCTGCATGGCAGGTCAACATATGTCTGGTCAGGCATGTGGTACCCAAGCGGCTGATGTTTTGGCCACGCGATATACGCTTGAGACATATGTTGCAAACAGCAGCTGTGCGATCTGATGCACTAGCCTCAAAAAAGGCCCACACCAAAGAACTTTTTGAATGACGGGCAGAGGCAGCGACCTGCACAGGCGGAGCTCTGCGGTGTGATTCCGTCGGTGTACTGCCCTTACGCTGGCCACCAAAGGGCATCCTGCCTCGTTGGAGATGTGCCTCCTCCTCATCCTCCTCCTCCTCCTCTCTCCTATTAGGCACCCACGTGGAGTCAGTGACCTCATCATCCCCTCCCTCCTCATCACTGGAGCCAATCTGGCAGTATGCTGCAGCTGCTGGAACATGACTGCCAGATTGGTGTCCTTCTTGAGCATCCCCTCTGTCTGCTCTCACGCTACTGCCTTCCTCTAGCTGGGTTTCATCATCAGACCCTTCGAAACGCTGGGCATCCTCCTGGAGCATGTACCCAACACTGTGCTGAAACAGTTCGGGGGACTCCTCAGGAGGAGGACATGGTGGGTCTAGGGAAGGAGTGACTGATGATTTGTCTGACATTGATACCAGGGAAGACGACGCTTTGGCAGCTGCTTTTCCAGTACCCTGAGCCTGGGTGAGAGAGGATGAGGAGGAGGAGGAGGGCTTGGTCATCCACTCTACCAAGTCTTCGGCATGATGTGGCTCAACATGTCCAGCTGCCGAAAAGAAGGACAAGCGTGTCCCATGGCCATGTGCTGATGACAATGCACCGCGTCCACGACCAGCACTGTTGCCCCCAGACACAGAGCCTACTTGCCCTCTTTTATTGCCTCCTGACTGTCTGCCTCTCCTTGTTTGCCTTCCAGACATTCTAATAGATGGCCTGCAGGGAGATGGGAAAAAAGCAATAAGGGCTACCTTCAGGTGTCCTTCTCTGTCCCTTGAAACAAGGACTTTCACAGTGAAAGAAACTGACACTCTCCCTACCTACAGTTTTCTGTCCCTAGAAAAAATTTTTTTTTTTAAGCACAATATAGCACAAGGACAATTCACTCACTGTCCTTACAGGTCCCTGGAAACAAGGACTTGCAGAGTGAAATAAACTGACACTCTCCCTACCTACAGTTTTCTGTCCCTAGAATAAATGTTTTTTTTAAGCACAATATAGCACAAGGAGAATTCACTCACTGTCCTTCCAGGTCCCTGGAAACAAGGACTTGCAGAGTGAAAGAAAAAAAACACTCTCCCTACCTACAGTTTTCTGTCCCTAGAAAAAATGTTTTTTTTAATCACAATATAGCACAAGGACAATTCACTCACTGTCCTTACAGGTCCCTGGAAACAAGGACTTGCAGAGTGAAAGAAAAAAAACACTCTCCCTACCTACAGTTTTCTGTCCCTAGAAAAAATGTTTTTTTTAATCACAATATAGCACAAGGACAATTCACTCACTGTCCTTCCAGGTCCCTGGAAACAAGGACTTGCAGAGTGAAAGAAACTGACACTGTCCCTACCTACAGTTTTCTGTCCCTAGAATAAATGTTTTTTTTAAGCACACTATAGCACAAGGACAATTCACTCACTGTCCTTACAGGTCCCTGGAAACAAGGACTTGCAGAGTGAAAGAAAAAAAACACTCTCCCTACCTACAGTTTTCTGTCCCTAGAAAAAATGTTTTTTTTAATCACAATATAGCACAAGGACAATTCACTCACTGTCCTTACAGGTCCCTGGAAACAAGGACTTGCAGAGTGAAATAAACTGACACTCTCCCTACCTACAGTTTTCTGTCCCTAGAATAAATGTTTTTTTTAAGCACAATATAGCACAAGGACAATTCACTCACTGTCCTTCCAGGTCCCTGGAAACAAGGACTTGCAGAGTGAAAGAAACTGACACTGTCCCTACCTACAGTTTTCTGTCCCTAGAATAAATGTTTTTTTTAAGCACACTATAGCACAAGGACAATTCACTCACTGTCCTTACAGGTCCCTGGAAACAAGGACTTGCAGAGTGAAAGAAAAAAAACACTCTCCCTACCTACAGTTTTCTGTCCCTAGAAAAAATGTTTTTTTTAATCACAATATAGCACAAGGACAATTCACTCACTGTCCTTACAGGTCCCTGGAAACAAGGACTTGCAGAGTGAAAGAAAAAAAACACTCTCCCTACCTACAGTTTTCTGTCCCTAGAAAAAATGTTTTTTTTAATCACAATATAGCACAAGGACAATTCACTCACTGTCCTTCCAGGTCCCTGGAAACAAGGACTTGCAGAGTGAAAGAAACTGACACTGTCCCTACCTACAGTTTTCTGTCCCTAGAATAAATGTTTTTTTTAAGCACACTATAGCACAAGGACAATTCACTCACTGTCCTTACAGGTCCCTGGAAACAAGGACTTGCAGAGTGAAAGAAAAAAAACACTCTCCCTACCTACAGTTTTCTGTCCCTAGAAAAAATGTTTTTTTTAATCACAATATAGCACAAGGACAATTCACTCACTGTCCTTCCAGGTCCCTGGAAACAAGGACTTGCAGAGTGAAATAAACTGACACTCTCCCTACCTACAGTTTTCTGTCCCTAGAATAAATGTTTTTTTTAAGCACAATATAGCACAAGGACAATTCACTCACTGTCCTTCCAGGTCCCTGGAAACAAGGACTTGCAGAGTGAAAGAAACTGACACTGTCCCTACCTACAGTTTTCTGTCCCTAGAATAAATGTTTTTTTTAAGCACACTATAGCACAAGGACAATTCACTCACTGTCCTTACAGGTCCCTGGAAACAAGGACTTGCAGAGTGAAAGAAAAAAAACACTCTCCCTACCTACAGTTTTCTGTCCCTAGAAAAAATGTTTTTTTTAATCACAATATAGCACAAGGACAATTCACTCACTGTCCTTCCAGGTCCCTGGAAACAAGGACTTGCAGAGTGAAAGAAACTGACACTGTCCCTACCTACAGTTTTCTGTCCCTAGAATAAATGTTTTTTTTAAGCACACTATAGCACAAGGACAATTCACTCACTGTCCTTACAGGTCCCTGGAAACAAGGACTTGCAGAGTGAAAGAAAAAAAACACTCTCCCTACCTACAGTTTTCTGTCCCTAGAAAAAATGTTTTTTTTAATCACAATATAGCACAAGGACAATTCACTCACTGTCCTTCCAGGTCCCTGGAAACAAGGACTTGCAGAGTGAAATAAACTGACACTCTCCCTACCTACAGTTTTCTGTCCCTAGAATAAATGTTTTTTTTAAGCACAATATAGCACAAGGACAATTCACTCACTGTCCTTCCAGGTCCCTGGAAACAAGGACTTGCAGAGTGAAAGAAACTGACACTGTCCCTACCTACAGTTTTCTGTCCCTAGAATAAATGTTTTTTTTAAGCACACTATAGCACAAGGACAATTCACTCACTGTCCTTACAGGTCCCTGGAAACAAGGACTTGCAGAGTGAAAGAAAAAAAACACTCTCCCTACCTACAGTTTTCTGTCCCTAGAAAAAATGTTTTTTTTAATCACAATATAGCACAAGGACAATTCACTCACTGTCCTTCCAGGTCCCTGGAAACAAGGACTTGCAGAGTGAAAGAAACTGACACTGTCCCTACCTACAGTTTTCTGTCCCTAGAATAAATGTTTTTTTTAAGCACACTATAGCACAAGGACAATTCACTCACTGTCCTTACAGGTCCCTGGAAACAAGGACTTGCAGAGTGAAAGAAAAAAAACACTCTCCCTACCTACAGTTTTCTGTCCCTAGAAAAAATGTTTTTTTTAATCACAATATAGCACAAGGACAATTCACTCACTGTCCTTCCAGGTCCCTGGAAACAAGGACTTGCAGAGTGAAATAAACTGACACTCTCCCTACCTACAGTTTTCTGTCCCTAGAAAAAATGTTTTTTTTAATCACAATATAGCACAAGGACAATTCACTCACTGTCCTTCCAGGTCCCTGGAAACAAGGACTTGCAGAGTGAAATAAACTGACACTCTCCCTACCTACAGTTTTCTGTCCCTAGAATAAATGTTTTTTTTAAGCACAATATAGCACAAGGAGAATTCACTCACTGTCCTTCCAGGTCCCTGGAAACAAGGACTTGCAGAGTGAAAGAAAAAAAACACTCTCCCTACCTACAGTTTTCTGTCCCTAGAAAAAATGTTTTTTTTAATCACAATATAGCACAAGGACAATTCACTCACTGTCCTTACAGGTCCCTGGAAACAAGGACTTGCAGAGTGAAAGAAACTGACACTCTCCCTACCTACACTTTTCTGTCCCTAGAAAAAATGTTTTTTTTAATCACAATATAGCACAAGGACAATTCACTCACTGTCCTTACAGGTCCCTGGAAACAAGAACTTGCAGAGTGAAAGAAACTGACACTCTCCCTACCTACAGTTTTCTGTCCCTAGAATAAATGTTTTTTTAAGCACAATATAGCACAAGGACAATTCACTCACTGTCCTTCCAGGTCCCTGGAAACAAGGACTTGCAGAGTGAAAGAAACTGACACTGTCCCTACCTACAGTTTTCTGTCCCTAGAATAAATGTTTTTTTTAAGCACACTATAGCACAAGCACAAAACACACTGACACTCTCCCTACCTATCCTTCTCTTTCCCTAAACTAAAGGAATCCAGGTTAAGCAAGAAAGAAATAACAGTCACTGTCCCTGCCTATGCTGCTCTATCCCTGCTCCGGAACACACTACACTAGGCCGCCGTGCTGGCGGCCTTTTATAGTGTGGGGCGTGTACTAAACACCCTCAGCAATAATTGGCCACAGGCATCCTGCCTGTGGCCAATCATTGCTCTCCTCGCTGCCGGCGCTGTGATTGGCCAAGCATGCGGGGTCACAGTGCATGCTTGGCCAATCACAGCGCCTGGATGACACTGCGATGGCGTAGTGCATTGTGGGCCGTTCGCGTCACTCGAATTTGGCGCGAACGGCCCAAATCGTTCGATCTTCGTCGAACGATCGAACAGCCGATGTTCGAGTCGAACGTATGTTCGACTCGAACACGAAGCTCATCCCTAGTCGCAAGTGATTGAATAATGACAAAAAAAAAAAAAAATTACAAAAAGTTGTCACTAAATGATATATTGCTCACACATGCCATGGTTATATGTGGAATTGCACCCCAAAATACATTTGGCTGCTTCTCCTGAGTACGGGGATACCACATGTGTGGGACTTTTTAGGAGCCTAGCCGCGTACGGGACCCCGAAAACCAAGCACCGACTTCAGGATTTCTAAGGGCGCAAATTTTTGATTTCACTCCTCACTACCTATCACAGTTTCGAAGGCCATAAAATGCCAAAATAGCACAAAACCCCCCCAAATGACCCCATTTTGGAAAGAAGACACCCCAAGCTATTTGCTGAGAGGCATGGTGAGTATTTTACAGCTCTCATTTGTTTTTGAAAATGAAGAAATAAAAGATTTTTTTTTTTTTCAAAACTTTGTAACAAAAAGCGAGATCTGCAAAATACTCACAATACCTCTCAGCAAATAGCTTGGGGTGTCTACTTTCCAAAATGGGGTCATTTTGGGGGGGGTTTTGTGCCATCTGAGCATTCCATGGCCTCCGAAACTGTGATAGGCAGTGAGGAGTGAAATCAAAAATGTATACCCTTATGCCGCGTACACACGACCGCTTTTCTCGACGAGAAAAACTGCATTTTTTTTTTCGCCGAGAAAAAACGATCGTCTATGGGCTTTATATCGTTTTTCTCGTTGAGAAAAACGGCATAAAAAACGACGAGAAAAATTAGAACATGTTCTAAATTTTCTCATCGTTTTTTCCAGCATTTTTTTCCGCGGCAGTTTTCCCATAGGGAGACACTGCCGCGGAGCCCACAGACGGTCGTTTTTCTCGTCAAGAGAAAAAATGACGAGAAAAACGACCGTGTGTAGGGAACCAAGCGGTTCCCTCGTTTTTCCTGTCATTATTCACGGCGGTTTTTTAACCGCCGTGAATAATGATCGTGTGTACGCGGCATCAGAAAGCCTGAAGGCGGTGCTTGGTTTTTGGGGTCCCGTACGCGGCTAGGCTCCCAAAAAGTCTCACACATGTGGTATCCCCGTACTCAGGAGAAGCAACAGAATGTATTTTGGGGTGTAATTCCACATATGCCCATGGCATGTTTGAGCAATATATCATTTAGTGACAACTTTGTGCAACAAAAAAAAAAAAAATTCTTTTTTCCGCAACTTGTGTCAACATATAAAATATTCCATGGACTCGACATGCCTCTCAGTATATAGCTTGGGGTGTCTGCTTTCCAAAATGGGGTCATTTGGGGGGGTTTTGAACTGTCCTGGCATTTTATACACAACATTAGGAAGCTTACATCCACTCTTCTAACCACTTGAAGACAAAGCCCTTTTTGACACTTTTTGTTTACATGAAAACATTTTTTTTTTTGAAAGAAAATTATGTTGAACCCCCAAACATTATATATTTTTTTTAAAGCAAAGGCCCTACAGATTTCCACACAGCAGACCGCGCAGCAGATTTTCAAACGCATTTTTTGGGGAAAAAATACACTTTTTTAATTTTAATGCACTAAAACACACTATATTGCCCAAATGTTTGATGAAATAAAAAAGATGATCTTAGGCAGAGTACATGGATACCAAACACGACATGCTTTAAAATTTCGCACAAACGCGCAGTGGCAACAAACTACATACATTTTAAAAGCCTTTAAAAGCCTTTACAGGGTACCACGCTATATTTACAGAGGAGGTCTACTGCTAAAATGACTGCCCTCGATCTGACCTTCGCGGTGATACCTCACATGCATGATGCAATTACTATTTACATATGACGCCAGACCGACGCTTGCGTTCGCCATTGCGCAAGAGCAGGGCGGGACAGGGGTGCTTTTTTTATTATTATTAATTTTGCTTTTTTATTTTATTTTTAAACTGTTCTTTCCATTTTTTTTTATCATTTTTATTGTTATCTCAGGGAATGTAAATATCCCCCATGATAGCAATAGGTAGTGACAGGTACTCTTTTTTTGAAAAAACTGGGGTCTATTGGACCCTAGATCTTTCCTCTGCCCTCAAAGCATCTGACCACACCAAGATCGGTATGATAAAATGCTTTCCCAATTTTTTATATCCGGGGGGGGACATTGCCTCCCACTGCTTGTAAAAGCAGTCCAGAGGCTAATTAGCCGCTAGGATTGCTTTTACATGAAAGTCGGCCGCTGGCTGAAAAGAATGATACCAAGATGATACCTAAACCCGCAGGCATCAATCTGGTATAACCAAAGTCCAGCAACATACCAGTACGTTGCTGGTCCTTGTTGGACATGTATTGTAATCTTTTGTTTCATGCAGCCTGTTGGCTGAACGAAAAAAAGAGATTGATCGGTGGGTATGCCCACCATTAGAATACCACCCTTCATTCACCCACTTCTAATGATGGGCATACATGCACCATTTATATATGCCGAAACATAGGGGCATCCTCCCGCAAAAGTTATGCCGCACACACATGGTCAGACTTTTCCACGGGCAAGCCTCCGTCGGAATTTTGACCGTATGTACGCGGCATTAGGAACAAAATCGCTCCTCCGCCCCTGCTGCCCCCCTGCTTCGGCATATATGCTCTTTTTTTTTTTAACTGTGGTGGTGAAATCACCTCCTACAGCACTGGAGTCGCAGGGATCAGGCCTGTCTCTGCAAACGCTGCAGTTATGTGTGTTGTGTTTTGTAAGTGATAGTGATCGATCGATACTGCACTTGGGTGGCCTGGGCTGGACGGAGGGGCAAAACGCAGGTGCTAGCAGGTATCTGGGCTGATCCCGCTAACACTGCGTTTTTGGAAACCCTAAACTGCTGGGGACCCTAGTATAGATTTGATCAGATCAGATATTGATCTGTTCAGATACTATACCACTAAGGGAGGTGTATGCTTCACGCGTGGGTGTTAGCGTTCCTGGCACTAACCTGACGCTGCCTGGGGCGACGCAGACCCTCTCTGACACTAAAACCTAATTGATATCACCCGCCGGGCGATCAGGGGGTTAAACCTTTATTGGGTTATATACGGCGGGTGCCCTGACACTATAAAAAGCAAACTAACTAACCAGCGTCACCCGTAACACTTATATGGTGATCACTGGTGAAAGGGTTAACTAGGGGCAATCAGGGGGTTAAACCTTTATTAGGTAATATATGGGGGTACCTGACGCTATATAAAACCTGACGGGGAACCTAAATAACAAAATAACTAACTGGCTAACCAGTGTCACCAGTAACACTTATACGGTGATCACTGGTGAAAGGGTTAACTAGGGGCAATTAGGGGGTTAAAACCTTTATTAGATAATATATGGGGGTACCTGACGCTATAAAAACCTGCGGCGAACCTAAAAAAAATAACTGGCTACCTATCGGCATCACCGACACCTAGACAGCGATCAGAAAAATGATCTCTTAGTGACAGCGGTGAAAGGGTTACCTGGGGGGCGATCAAGGGGTTAAACCTTTATTAGGGGGGTTTAGGGGGCTACACTGGACCTAAACCTGACACTTTTACAGTCACAAATGTCACTGATTGCAGTGATCAGTAAATAAATGGTCACTGCAATCAGTGACACTGTGACTGGGGGCTGGGGGGTGATCTGGGGGGTGATCTGGGGGGGCCTGGGGGGGCGATCGTGTGCCTATGTGTCCTGGTGTCAGTGTGCTGTTTAGTGCACTAACCTGATGTCTTCTCTCATGCGGCGCTCGGTATATGTGAGCGCCGCATGAGAGATGACATCACTTCCTCCTGCCTGTGTAAACAATACACAGGCAGAGGAAGCATTTGATTCGCCGGGAGCGATCGCGAGGGGGTGGCCAGAATCGAATGACGGCCCCCTCATCACGGATCGCTCCTGAAGTGATCCCGGCCGCTCACTGTACCGGAGGGGGGTCCGATCAGACCCCCCACCCATACGAAGGCAGGCACGTACAGGTACGTGATTGTGCCTGTCCGTGCCATTCTGCCGACGTATATATACAGTGAGCGGTCGTTAAGTGGTTAAAGCATCGCCTATGGATAGTAAAATGTACATAGTTTTTCACCGTTGTACGGGCCTGCGCAATTTTAAAGCGTGACATGTTTGGTATCTATTTACTCGGCCTAACTTCATCTTTTGTATTTTACAAAAAAATTAGCTATGTATTGTGTTTTTTTTATTTATTTTTTGCATAATTTAAAAAAGTGTGTTTTTCCCTAAGAAAATGCTTTTGAAAAACCACTGCGCAAATACCGTGTGACATAAAAAAAAATGCAAAACCCACCAATTTATTCTCTAGGGCTTTAAAAAATATATATATATAATGTTTGGGGGTTCTTAGTCATTTTCGAGCAAAAAAAATACTGACTGTTGCATGTGAACAAAAATTGCCAGAAAAAGCCCAGACTGGAAGTAGTTAAACACAGAACTGGATCTGGGAATCATAAAATTTGTTTATTACAAAAACAAAGTCATCTGCATTTAAATAAATCAAACACGGGAGGCTCATGTGAATGCAGCCTAAAAGAGATTGTACAATCACATTGTAATATGTGTAGTTGGCCCCCCAAAATAATAAATTAATATTCTCATCACAGCAGCCTACTACGGAGGGGAGAGACAGATTGTAGAGAGAGCTATTTTTCTCATTATAAACCCGCTATTTTCCTGGATAATATTCGGCTGTGTAAAACAGAACCTTTGATCATGATTAATGGCGCAGTCATGGCAGCCTTTCCTATGTAAAGCTAATATTGCGGTCAATGAGATGGATCATACCATGTTTCTCAATCAAGAGCTAACGGAAGACTGAAGAGGTCCTAGCGGATCAGTGATCGCTGCAGTTTCATAACATTACAAACATCTGGATTCCACATGAGAAGATGTGTCTGAAATCAGCCTTCATTCGACTCCGTATCTAACCAGCCAGCCTGGAAAGAAGAGAGAGGGAAAGGCAGGCTTAGTACACAGTGCAAAGAATAATGACAGTGCTGTTATCTCGGCTCATTCCAAGGGAATGTTAGGAGTCTATCCATCTACCTGGTTGCAATTCATCAGTTTTTTCGGGACAGTCCCTGTTTTGAGGACTTGGCATGTCTTTGGCCATGAGGCAGTGAATTGTAAATGTCACAGGTGCCTTGGCTACCCCAAAATGGTGCTGTTGGCCTATGTAGGCAATTGTGCATGTGTAGCACGTATATGCTGCCTTTCTATTTCCATCTCCTAGCTATGGAGTCCAGCAGCTCCATTTCGGAGTGACTGAGGCACCTGCGCATTATAATGTTTACTCTGCATTGCCTCACAGGCCTAGGACATGCCAGGGATGAGGAGCATGGGGAAAGATTACTACTTCACTGGTGATTAACATGATTGAGAAAATACCACTACTTGCTAGTGTTACTCCTGACTTCTGCTCGCCGTATAATACTTACTCCTGACTCCTGCACTCTGTGCATCATTTACTCCTGACCTGTCTGCACTGTGTGCATCACTTACTCCTGACCTGTCTGTACTGTGTGCATCACTTACTCCTGACCTGTCTGTACTGTGTGCATCACTTACTCCTGACCTGTCTGCACTGTGTGCATCACTTACTCCTGACCTGTCTGCACTGTGTGCATCACTTACTCCTGACCTCTGCACTGTGTGCATCATTTACTCCTGACCTGTCTGTACTGTGTGCATCACTTACTCCTGACCTGTCTGTACTGTGTGCATCACTTACTCCTGACCTGTCTGCACTGTGTGCATCACTTACTCCTGACCTGTCTGCACTGTGTGCATCACTTACTCCTGACCTGTCTGCACTGTGTGCATCATTTACTCCTGACCTGTCTGTACTGTGTGCATCACTTACTCCTGACCTGTCTGTACTGTGTGCATCACTTACTCCTGACCTGTCTGTACTGTGTGCATCACTTACTCCTGACCTGTCTGTACTGTGTGCATCACTTACTCCTGACCTGTCTGTACTGTGTGCATCACTTACTCCTGACCTGTCTGCACTGTGTGCATCACTTACTCCTGACCTGTCTGCACTGTGTGCATCACTTACTCCTGACCTCTGCACTGTGTGCATCACTTACTCCTGACCTCTGCACTGTGTGCATCACTTACTCCTGACCTCTGCACTGTGTGCATCACTTACTCCTGACCTCTGCACTCAGTGCATCACTTACCTCTGACCTCTGCACATGGTGAATCACTTACCCCTGACCTCTGCACATGGTGAATCACTTACCCCTGACCTCTGCACTCTGTGCATTACTGTCAGGAGCGTTTAAACACTCCTGTTCTTTGGCAGCTGCTGGTCTCATTCCCACATCCTGGTTTTGGTTGTGATACATTCTCAGAAATTGATTAGACTCTTGTAGAGTGGCATGTGAATTGCCATCATCCCTGGTTGAATAGAAGGGATATTTACCTCAGGTATTGGGATTTTAAAAGGCAATTGTATAATAAAGAGAAAATTTATATAAAAAAAAAGTATTTATTACAAAAAAATTCATGAGACCAAAAGGTACTCTATATAATAGAAGACAACACAATTTAAAAATTGAATGCATGAATGTCTATATGCATGATCATAGAACAATGATACAAAATAGCTGCCTCAGATACAAAGAACATATACAAACAGTTCTGAGTGATAAATGGTTGAGAAATCCAACGCGTTTCGAGAGGTGCATATATAAACAATCTTCATCAGGGACAACAACCATTTCTGAAAGTGCAGAGTATAGGATTAATGCATGAACATAATACATTAGACCATACATGTCCATAGCATAATACTTCAGCATATACATCAACGCCTATTGGAGAATACAAGATTAACTTACATATAAGTATGTTCATTAAAGAGAGACAGCTCCTCCATCTTGGGCATTCCACCAAGGTCAGCATAAGCCCTCCGTCACATAGAGGAGTCCCAGAGTAATATACTCAATGGGGATGTAAAACCAAAGAGTCTCTATCATTAAACCACTCCACCCCAAATTGGGGAGGAGAAAGAAAAGACCTGTGGAAAAATTATAGATAGTCTGACTTGACATTGGTTTCAAGCCATTTACTATCAATGCCATTCGGTGAACCCAATCCCATCCCCCAAAGATGGAGAAAAAGCCTGGAAAAGATGACATTAAAGGGGGCCTAGAACCCCCCCTCCTCCTCCCATATATATATATATACTACCCCTGTTTGGACGGGCTGACCTTACAACTAACGGCCAAAAGGCCTGGGGTAAAACATATAAATAATAAATATGGAGGGGGCGCTGTAGACTTACGGCCGGAGTATCCTGGTGCAAGGTATCCAGATGACCAGCAAGATTAGAACCCCAAAGTCTAGACCAAAAGGTCAGACTGATCAGGCAGATTCCTTAGGAGGTAGGGAAGACAAAGTCTCACTGGATGGCGTCCACAGGAACAAATGGTAGGAGAAACACCCGGAGATATCTGGCATCCATGAGGTTCCCGGCGTTCTCATTATATATGCCAGGGAAGGCGCCAGGAAGTGACATCAATGGGCGGAGCCACGGTGTCACTTGCTGTGGCAGGCCAATAATCCCCCACAGGACGGCCAGCATTGGAACGCAATGAAAGCATCAAAACCGGAAGTGACCTCAGCCCGTGAGACCATCCCCGGAAATGACGCAACAGCGTCCCACGCGACCATTCCTGTGCCGCCGAGTCATCCAAAGGTGAGGATCCGGCCGCCCAAATGGTCAGATGGATAACCTGGCTGTCACAACCAAACACCCGGAAAGGGGGGAGGAGCCACCATGCGCTCAAACATGAGCCCAAGGCCGATCATTCCCTCAATCCTAAATGGGGGGGGACTGGCAATGGAATGGTACACAAACCATCTCAAGGGTGACAAAGCCAGGCAGGTCCAGCCTGCCAATAGGGCTGCCTATAAAAGGCCAAAACCCAGGGAATACCTAACAAAGTCAGGTAAAGGGGAGGGGCCAAAAGCTAAGGATGATATGGATATGCCTATCCTGGAAATAAAAAATAAATTATAAAGAGGCCCATCCTGAAAGAGAACTAAAACCCCCCAGACACATGACAGTACCTTAACCTGTGATACATTCTCTCTGCCTGTCCACCTGCAAGGTGATGGATGTGCTCTGGGTGGAGACCAAACCTGATTTAAGCCAGCCAAGCCTGCATTCTCATGCTTGTGATAGCATGTGTAATAAGTGGAGTGCAAGCTCTCTGTCTGTCCTGATCTGCTGTTTGGATTCCCCTATTTGTGACCTCACAAAAGATCAGATATCGACTACTCTCTGAATTCTGCCTGCCTTTTTTTTTTCTTCTTTTCTCTGCCTGCTTTTTCATTATGGATTGGACCCTGACTACTCTGAACCTTGCCCACCTTGTACATGGACCGTCTTTGAACCACTCTGCCTTTCTGCCAACCGCATGTATCTGTTTGCTTTGCTCAGTTGGCATCTGACCCGGCATGGTGGCCAGGCACTATAGCGTTGTGTATAAGACCTGGGGGCAACTGAGTGCCAGTAGGCCTGCTTGCCTTATGGGAAAGGGGGCTGCTATAGGTTAAGAACACAGAAGCTAGCTATACTGTTTGACCACCTGCGTTATACTCCTCAGCTCTGCGCTCTGTGTGTCCTTAACATGGTCAGTCGGGTGTCCCTGGATTTCATTTTGAAAAATCTGGTAACTTGAATCTATTCTATCTATCTATCTATCTATCTATCTATCTATCTATCTATCTATCTATCTATCTATCTATCTATATATCCTAGATCAAGAAAAAGTGATGCTCAATGTGCAGAGATAAGCCTACTAACAGCCTGATTAGTTATTATGGATTACTGTCGTTTATTCACTTCTTAATCACCTTGTTATCTATCTACAGTGGGGCAAAAAAAGTATTTAGTCAGCCACCAATTGTGCAAGTTCTCCCACTTAAAAAGATGAGAGAGGCCTGTAATTGTCATCATAGGTATACCTCAACTATGAGAGACAAAATGTGGAAACAAATCCAGACAATCACATTGTCTGATTTGGAAAGAATTTATTTGCAAATTATGGTGGAAAATAAGTATTTGGTCACCTACAAACAAGCAAGATTTCTGTCTCTCACAGACCCGTATCTTCTTTAAGGCTGGGTTCACACTGGGGCGACAAACGCTCCGACATTGGGAGCTCATGTCGCATGACGTGTGAAAATCAATGTTTCCCTATGGGAGCCGTCTTAACTGGTCCGACACATGACGGTCTGACTTTGAAAATGCTCCCTGTACTACTTTGGTCCGACTTTGATCCTACTTAAGCCCATTGACTATCATTGAAGTCGGATCAAAGTTGGACCGCAGTCTTGCATGATCCGACTTTGGCATGCGACTTGTGCTCTGCTGATCTTGAGGGGGAACGCCACGCCAAATTTTAAATAAAAAAACGGCATGGGTTCCCCTCTAGGAGCATACTAAGCCCTTCAGTCTGGTATAGATTTTAAGGGGAACCCCCAAAGCCGAAAAAACTGCGTGGGGGTCCCCCCAAAATCCAAACCAGACCCTTATCCGAGCATGCAACCTGGCAGGCTGCAGGGGAAGAGGGGGGGACGAGAGAGCGGCCCTGTAACGGGTGGGCCAGTGGAACCCAGAAGTTCTTAGAAAGTATGAGCCAGAAAATAATGGACATTGAGAATATGTCTTGGATTGCTTTAAAATGGGTCTGTAATATTAATCCACCTGGATGCCTGTTGCAATGTTAATGAATCCAGACTAACTTCCAAAGACCTTTTCATTGTTGTTTGTGATGATGTGGATTGGAGCTGGTAGACCGTCTGTCTGCCTATTATGGGATGTTTAACCACTTAACGACCGCCCACTGTAAATATACGTCGGCAGAATGGCACCGACAGGCAGAATCACGTACATATACGTGATTGCCTTTGTATAGTTGGGGGGTCCGATCGGACCCCCCTTCTTTACAGTGGGTGGTCGTTTTACCTTCGGGAGCGATCCGGCATGAGGGGACGGCCGTTCGATTCCGGCCACCCCCTCTCGATCGCTCCCGGTGAATGAGAGAGCTTCCCCTGCCTGCCAGGCAGGAGGAAGTGATGTCATCTCTCCTGCGGCGCTCACATATACCGAGCGCCGTGCAGGAGAAGATGCCAGGTTAGTGCACACAACACTACACTGACACCAGGACACATAGGCACATAAATCGCCCCCCCCAGGCCCCCCCAGACACCCCCAGATCACCCCCCAGATCACCCCCCACCCCCAGTCACAGTGTCACTGATTGCAGTGACCATTTATTTAGTGATCACTGCAATCAGTGACATTTGTGACTGTAAAAGTGTCACTACATTTAGTTTTAGGTCCAGTGTAGCCCCCTAAATCCCCCTAATAAAGGTTTAACCCCCTGATCACCCCCCAGATAACCCTTTCACCCCCTAGCACCGCCGTCGCTAAGCAATCATTTTTCTGATCGATGTCTTAGCGTCGGTGATGCTGATCGGTAGCCAGTAATTTTTTTTAGGTTCGCCGCAGGTTTTTATAGCGTCGGGTACCCCCATATATTACCTAATAAAGGTTTAACCCCCTTGATCGCCCCCCAGGTAACCCTTTCACCCCCTATCACCACTGTCACTAAGCGATAATTTTTCTGATCGATGTCTTAGCGTCGGCGATGCTGATCGGTAGCCAGTAATTTTTTTTAGGTTCGCCGCAGGTTTTTATAGCGTCGGGTACCCCCATATATTACCTAATAAAGGTTTAACCCCCTTGATCACCCCCCAGGTAACCCTTTCACCCCCTAGCACCGCCGTCGCTATGCGATCATTTTTCTGATCGATGTCTTAGCGTCGGTGATGCTGATTGGTAGCCAGTAATTTTTTTTAGGTTCGCCGCAGGTTTTTATAGCGTCGGGTACCCCCATATATTACCTAATAAAGGTTTAACCCCCTTGATCGCCCCCCAGGTAACCCTTTCACCCCCTAGCACCGCCGTCGCTATGCGATCATTTTTCTGATCGATGTCTTAGCGTCGGTGATGCTGATCGGTAGCCAGTAATTTTTTTTAGGTTCGCCGCAGGTTTTTATAGCGTCAGGTACCCCCATATATTATCTAATAAAGGTTTAACCCCCTGATCGCCCCCCAGGTAACCCTTTCACCCCCTATCACCACTGTCGCTAAGCGATCGTTTTTATGATCGTTGTCTTAGTGTCGGTGATGCCGATAGGTAGCCAGTAATTTTTTTTTAGGTTCGCCGTCAGGTTTTTATATAGCGTCAGGTACCCCCATATATTACCTAATAAAGGTTTTAACCCCCTAATTGCCCCTAGTTAACCCTTTCACCAGTGATCATCATATAAGTGTTACGGGTGACGCTGGTTAGTTAGTTTGCTTTTTATAGTGTCAGGGCACCCGCCGTATATAACCCAATAAAGGTTTAACCCCCTGATCGCCCGGCGGGTGATATCAGTTAGGTTTTAGCGTCAGAGAGGGTCTGCGTCACACCCCAGGCAGCGTCAGGTTAGTGCCAGTAGCGCTAACACCCACGCGTGAAGCATACACCCCCCTTAGTGGTATAGTATCTGATCAGCTCAATATCTGATCTGATCAGATCTATACTTGCGTCCCCAGCAGTTTAGGGTTCCCAAAAACGCAGTGTTAGCGGGATCAGCCCAGATACCTGCTAGCACCTGCGTTTTGCCCCTCCGTCCAGCCCAGGCCACCCAAGTGCAGTATCGATCGATCACTGTCACTTACAAAACACAACACACATAACTGCAGCGTTCGCAGAGACAGGCCTGATCCCTGCGACTCCAGTGCGGTAGGAGGTGATTTCACCACCACAGTTAAAAAAAAAAAAGCATATATGCCGAAGCATTGGGGCAGCAGGAGCGGAGGAGCGATTTTGCTCCTAATGCCGCGTACATACGGTCGAAATTCCGACGGAGGCTTGCCCGTGGAAAAGTCCGACCATGTGTGTGCGGCATAACTTTTTTGCGGGAGGATGCCCCCATGCTTCGGCATAGATAAATGGTGCATGTATTCCCATCATTAGAAGTGGGTGGATGAAGGGCGGTATTCTAATGGTGGGCATACCCACCGATCAATCTTTTTTTTTTCGTTCAGCCAACAGGCTGCATGAAAAAAAAGATTACAATACATGTCCAACAAGGAAAAGCAACGTACTGGTATGTAGCTGGACTTTGAATGTTTATACCAGAATGATGCCTGCGGGTTTAGGTATCATCTTGGTATCATTCTTTTCAGCTAGCGGCCGGCTTTCATGTAAAAGCAATCCTAGTGGCTAATTAGCCTCTGGACTGCTTTTACAAGCAGTGGGAGGGAATGTCCCCCCCCCGGATATAAAAAGCGCCATTGGGAAATTGGGAAAGCATTTTATCACACCGATCTTGGTGTGGTCAGATGCTTTGAGGGCAGAGGAAAGATCTAGGGTCCAATAGACCCCAGTTTTTTCAAAAAAGAGTACCTGTCATTACCTATAGCTATCATAGGGGATATTTACATTCCCTGAGATAACAATAAAAGTGATAAAAAAAAAATATGGAAGCAACAGTTTAAAAATAAAATAAAAAAGCAAAATTAATAATAATAAAAAAAAAAAAACACCCCTGTCCTGCCCTGCTCTTGCCCAATGGTGAACGCAAGCGTCGGTCTGGCGTCATATGTAAACAGCAATTGCACCATGCATGTGAGGTATCACCACGAAGGTCAGATCGAGGGCAGTAGTTTTAGCAGTAGACCTCCTCTGTAAATCTAATGTGGTAACCTGTAAAGGCTTTTAAAGGCTTTTAAAAATGTATGTAGTTTGTCGCCAATGCGCGTTTGTGCGAAATTTTAAAGCATGTCGTGTTTGGTATCTATGTACTCGGCCTAAGATCATCTTTTTTATTTCATCAAACATTTGGGCAATATAGTGTGTTTTAGTGCATTAAAATTAAAAAAAGTGTATTTTTTCCCCAAAAAATGCGTTTGAAAAATCGCTGCGCAAATACTGTGTAGAAAAAAAAAATGCAACACCCACCATTTTATTCTGTAGGGCCTTTGCTTTAAAAATATATATAATGTTTGGGGGTTCAACATAATTTTCTTGCAAAAAAAACATATGTTTTCATGTAAACAAAAAGTGTCAAAAAGGGCTTTGTCTTCAAGTGGTTAGAAGAGTGGATGTAAGCTTCCTAATGTTGTGTATAAAATGCCAGAACAGTTCAAAACCCCCCCAAATGACCCCATTTTGGAAAGTAGACACCCCAAGCTATATACTGAGAGGCATGTCGAGTCCATGGAATATTTTATATGTTGACACAAGTTGCAGAAAAAATAATTTTTTTTTTTTTTTTTTTGCACAAAGTTGTCACTAAATGATATATTGCTCAAACATGCCATGGGCATATGTGGAATTACACCCCAAAATACATTCTGTTGCTTCTCCTGAGTACGGGGATACCACATGTGTGAGACTTTTTGGGAGCCTAGCCGCGTACGGGACCCCAAAACCAAGCACCGCCTTCAGGCTTTCTAAGGGTGTCAATTTTTGATTTCACTTCTGACTGCCTATCACAGTTTCGGAGGCCATAGAATGCCCAGATGGCACAAAACCTCCCCCCAAATGACCCCATTTTGGAAAGTAGACACCCCAAGCTATTTGCTGAGAGGTATTGTGAGTATTTTGCAGATCTCGCTTTTTGTCACAAAGTTTTGAAAATTGAAAAAAAAAAAGAAAAAAAAAAAGTACTTTCTTCATTTTCAAAAACAAATGAGAGCTGTAAAATACTCACCATGCCTCTCAGCAAACAGCTTGGGGTGTCTACTTTCCAAAATGGGGTCATTTGGGGGGGGTTTGTGCTATTTTGGCATTTTATGGCCTTCAAAACTGTGATAGGTAGTGAGGAGTGAAATCAAAAATTTGCGCCCTTAGAAATCCTGAAGGCGGTGCTTGGTTTCCGGGGTCCCGTACGTGGCTAGGCTCCTAAAAAGTCCCACACATGTGGTATCCCCGTACTCAGGAGAAGCAGCAGAATGTATTTTGGGGTGCAATTCCACATATAACCATGGCATGTGTGAGCAATATATCATTTAGTGACAACTTTTTGTAATTTTTTTTTTTTGTCATTATTCAATCACTTGGGACAAAAAAAAAATATTCAATGGGCTCAACATGCCTCTCAGCAATTTCCTTGGGGTGTCTACTTTCTAAAATGGGGTCATTTGGGGGGGGTTTTGTACTGCCCTGCCATTTTAGCACCTCAAGAAATGAGATAGGCAGTCATAGTTTGTAAACGCTATAACTTTTGCGCAAACCAATAAATATACGCTTATTGACATTTTTTTTACTAAAGACATGTGGCTGAATACATTTTGGCCTAAATGTATGACTAAAATTGAGTTTATTCGATTTTTCTTATAACAAAAAGTAGAAAATATAATTTTTTTAAAAAAATTTCGGTCTTTTTCCGTTTATATCGCAAAAAATAAAAATCGCAGAGGCAATCAAATACCATTAAAAGAAAGCTCTATTTGTGGGAAGAAAAGGACGCAAATTTCGTTTGGGTACAACATTGCATGTCCGCACAATTTACAGTTAAAGTAGCGCAGTGCAAAATTCTGAATTCACCTCTGGTCCTTTAGCTACCAAATGGTCCGGGGCTTAAGTGGTTAAGTGTCTTGCTGTGAGGAAAGGGGGGGGGGGATCACTCCAGCAACCCCTCCTGCTAAGACTGTTTACTGAAGAAGAAGTTTGAACACACCTGACCTGTATTACCATTGTCATTGGACAGTTTAACCCGCCCTGTTCCCCAAGGATGGGAGGGAAGTGTTTTGAAGAGAAGTGTGTTACCATGTGCTTGTAATAAAGATTGATTCCCTCTTTTGGAACCTCAACACAGAGTGGTTGTCTCGTCTGTGGAAGGAGAAGTATTTGTATGGGGTCTTATTTGGCTGGTTGGAGTATCTGGTGGCTGTCGTCTGTTTGGGAAGGGAATATCCTAACGGCGTTAACCCCTTTCATACTTGGGGTGTCGTTACAATTGGTGGCAAAGCAGCGGGATGATTCCACAGCCTATAAGGACAGCTACAAGAGGACACAGGACAATGGAAGCACAGTATGAACAGCTAAAGCACGCTAACCTCAAGGACTTACTGGAGAACCGGGGCCGACCGGCCAACAAACGTAAGAAGAGGGACATTATTGCAGAATTAGTCGAAATGGTTGGAGCTGAAAGACCCAACATAACCGAAAGGCCCAGCGTAACAGACAGGACACCCGAAGAGGCAAGTTTTGATCGGGCTGTTAACATAAGACTGGCACATTATGGTCCTAACTAGGGATGAGCCGAACACCCCCCCGTTCGGTTCGCACCAGAACCTTCGAACGGACCGACCGTTCGCACGACCTTTAGAACCCTATTAAATACAATGGACGCGAACGTTCAAAATCTAAAGTGCTAATTATAACGCCTAATATGAATGTTATTGTCCTAAAAAGGGTTTGGGGACCCGGGTCCTGCCCGAGGGGACATGTATCAATATAAAAATAATCTTTTAAAACGGTCGTTTTTTCGGGAGTAGTGATTTTAATGATGCATAAAGTGAAAAAAAAAAGTGAAATATTCCTTTAAATATCGTACCTGGGGGGTGTCTAAAGTATGCCGGTGAAGTGCCACGTGTTTCCCTTGTTTAGAACTGTCCCTGCACAAAATGACACTTCTAAAGGAAAAAAAGCCATTTAAAACTGCTTGCGGCTTTAATGTAATGTCTTGTCCCGGCAATATGGATGAAAATCATTGAGAAAAATGGCATGGCTACCCCATCACCCACCCCTACCCTTTGGGTCTTGTATGGATATTAACGGGAACCCCGCACCCAAAATAAAAAAAAGGCCCTATATACTCTGAACAGCAGTATACAGGCGGTGCAAAAAAGACACGGACTGTAGGTTTGTTCTTAAGTACAATCTGTTTGTAATTTGGAACAGGTAAATTTTTTAAGTGTAGCTCCAGCCAAAAAATCTATTTTTAAGCTTTTTGGAGAACATAGGGAAGGGTTATCACCCCTGTAACATTTGTTTTGCTGCCTGTGTACCTGTTCAGAACATTTCACCTCACTTTCCGTCCCAATGACAACTGTTTTTGGAAAATTTGTTAATTTTTATTCAAACAAGGATTGGTGATAAAGCATCAGTAGAAAGGAGACTACTTTTTCACATATTAACTCTTACAGGAGAGAATTTCCCTTCCTAGGGGTAGATTTCCTCTCACTTTCTGTTGTCTCCTTCCGTTTGCAAGTAGGAATCGTTTGTAAGTTGGATGTTTTAAAGTAGGGGCCTCCCATATATACTCTGCTGAAATTTGGCCCTTAGGTGTTGGTGTTGCCACAACACTGTAAGCCCTCACAGTTACTCTTGGTGGGCGCTGGAATGCCCTGCTGTCAACTATTATATCAGGAATTGTATTTACATGCCACTGTTGAACAGTGGTAGGAAAATCTGAGCCTTTGGTGGTGGCGGTGGTGCCACAACACTGTAAGCCCTCAGTTACTCTTGGTGGGCGCAGGAATGGGCCCTGCTGTGAAATATTAGATCAAGAATTGTAATTGCATGCCCCTGTTGAACAGGGGCTGAAAAATTGGGCCTTAGGCACTGGTGCTGGTGCCACAACACTGCAACCCCTCACAGATACTGTATGTTACCGGCCTCAAAATATGAATTAAGAGAGCCGATAATTGTAGACGTGATGAGATAAGGTGATCAGCTTGGCGTGGACTGCAAAGAATCACACAGACAGCATGAGACAAGACCACTGGGTTTTATGGCTGGAGATAGTTTGACTTTTACATAACAATACATCTTTTACATTTTTATAATCACATGTTTATAACTATTAACAATATATAATACAGATTTTAACTGAAGTATTTTAAACCGTAGTTACACAAAAAACATTGTTATATTTTAATAACATATATATTCCTGTTATTCCGTGTTATAGATGATGATGTACACTTTAACTGTGCAATAATGCTTTAATACAAACATTATTTCGGTAGTTCTCTTTTTTAACCACTAGATGGTGCACATGAAGCAATGCATAGGCTTTACATATAGGCAAATACTCATTAGAATATCAGTTTTCAACATGTGCTTTTCTAACTTTATGGAACTTGTATAAACCAGGTTTCAATATTCCTATTTAGAACGGTTTAGTGCTTCTAATAGACATTTATTCTGACTAATGCAGTATTTTCATGTTTTTATGCCCTTTTCACTTGTTTCTCACACATGCTGTTCTAAACTTCTAATATCAGTAAAACTATAGCATACAGTCTGCTGGAACTTTCCCTGCATCTGCTCCAGATGTTTAAGAATCTTTCTATTAAAGTTTAATGCAGATTAGGAACGATTTAGAGTACATACCTGCAAAGAATCACACAGACAGCATGAGACAAGACCACTGGGTTTTATGGCTGGAGATAGTTTGACTCCAGTCACATGGTGGGTGGCCTTATATAAACTCTGTTTGTGTACCTTCTCTGCCATCTACTGGTTCTTGATAGAATAGCAGGAAGGTATTTCTTTGCTAGAAATAAAATAAAATAAATGAATATGTACTTTGCTTTGGGGTGTCTGTTTTGTGACCATATAAACCCAAGTCCGTCACATGTACTTAGAGCGCAGTAATGGGCCCTGTTGCAAAGTATTGCATCAAAAATGTAGGCTTTAGGTGAATGCTATGCAAAGCACACAGTAGTACACTAAGTGAAACACTGACTGTCTGCAGCTAGCACAATCACCAGCCTGCCTGTCACAGTATAGAGAATAGCTGTATCCAGGTGAGCTTTAGGTGATCGCTATGCAAAGAACACAGTAGTACACTAAGGCCCCTTTCACACTGGGGCGGTTTGCAGGCGCTATTGTGCTAAAAATAGCGCCTGCAAACCGAGCCTAAACAGCGGCTGCTGTCTCTCCAATGTGAAAGCCGAGGGCTTTCACACTGCAGCGGTGCACTAACAGGACGTGAAAAAAAGTCCTGCTAGCCGCATCTTTGTAGTGGTAAGAGGAGCGGTGTGTTTACCGCTCCTACACCGCTCCTTCCCATTGAAAGCAGAGGCGCATTGCCGGCGGTATTAACCCTTTTTTGGCCGCTAGCGGGGGTTAAAACACTGGGCTGGTTTCACACTGGGGCGGTGGGTGCGGTGGCGGTATAGCGTCGCTATTTTTAGCGGCACTATACCGTCGGAATTGTGGAGGTATTCGACCGCTAGCGACCGAAAAAGGGTTAATACCGCCGGCAATGCGCCTCTGTAGAGGCGCATTGCCGGCGGTATTACCGCGATTTCTCATTGCTTTCAATGGGAAGGAGCGGTGTAGGAGCGGTAAACACACCGCTCCTCTCACCGCTCCAAAGATGCGGCTAGCAGGACTTTTTTTCACGTCCTGTTAGTGCACCGCTCCAGTGTGAAAGCCCTCGGGCTTTCACATTGGAGAGACAGCAGCCGCTGTTTAGGCTCGGTTTGCAGGCGCTATTTTTAGCACAATAGCGCCTGCAAACCGCCCCAGTGTGAAAGGGGCCTGACTGTCTGCAGCTAGCACAATCACCTGTCTGCCTGTCACAGTATAGAGACTAACAGAAACGGATCTATCTAAACTCAATACAGTGTATAAATATATATACAACACCTAAGATGTAGACATGGGCGCCGTCAAAAAAAATTCTTTAGTTTCGTTCCCTTTCGTATTAAAAAAAATTCGTATTTCATAATTCGTGTACGAAATTTAATTCAGATTCGTACGAAATCCGAATTTCGTACGAATCGTAAATTTTAAACGTCGCGCATGTTT
Organism: Rana muscosa; assembly: GCA_029206835.1. Lineage (NCBI taxonomy): Eukaryota > Metazoa > Chordata > Amphibia > Anura > Ranidae > Rana > Rana muscosa. Next base: position 59,750,672 of record CM055116.1, on the reverse strand, counting down.
CCCGTGCTTAGAACTGTCTCTGCACAAAATGTCATTTTTGACGGAAAAAAAGTCATTTAAAACTCACTCGCGGCTATTAATGAATTGTCGGCTTTTATCAATACATAGAAAAGTCATTGATAAAAAAAAAAAAAGCGTGGGGGTTCCCCCAAATTCACTTACCAGGCCCTTCAGGTCTGGAATGAATATTAAGGGGAACCCCGCCGCAAATAAAAAAAAATGGCGTGCGGTTCCCCCTAAATATCCATACCAGGCCCTTCAGATCTGGCATGGATTTTAAGGGAAACTCCACCCCAAATTTAAAAAAAAATGGCGTGGAGTCCCCCCAAAAATCCATACCAGACCCTTATCCGAGCACGCAACCTGGCCGGCCGCAGGAAAAGAGGGGGGGACGAGAGAGCGCCCCCCTCCTGAACCGTACCAGGCCACATGCCCTCAACATGGGGAGGATGCCCGGTGGTTGTGGGTGTCTGCGGGCAGGGGGCTTATCGGAATCTGGAAGACCCCTTTAACAAAGGGGACCCCCAGATCCCGCCCCCCCATGTGAATTGGTAAGGGGTACATTGTACCCCTACCATTTCACAAAGAAAGTGTAAAAAAATGTAAATAAAAACACACAAACACCTTGGAAAAGTCCTTTATTAAAAAATAAGAAAAAAAAAAATATTCCAGCGATGAAATCCAGTGTCCCGCGGCGATCCCGATGTCCAGCACTGTCCGTCATTGGTTGAGCCTGAGCAGACCTGATGGGGAACTTCCTCCCCAGTGTTTTAAATGTATAGACCCGCCCCTTCTAAAGTTCCCCATCAGGTCCGCTAAGCGGACCAGATGTGGCACGTGAGAAGGGGCGGGTCTATTCATGTATTACACAGTGAAGGAAGTTCCCCATCAGGTCCGCTCTACAAGGGGGCGGACCTGATGGGAACTTCCTTCACTGTGTAAAACATGAATAGACCCGCCCCTTCTCACGTTCCGCATCTGGTCCGCTTAGCACTTCTTTGACAAACTGTCCCTGGAAGTCAGAGAGTGGGTCCGGGATCGAAAACCTTTCACCTTGCCTGAAGCAGCTCGCTTGGCGGACGAATACACAGACGCCCGCAAACTGGATAACCCTGTGGTCAAGACAACAGCTCGGGTGGATTATCGATCAGCGGCACCCCCTCCGGCTATTGCCTACCAACCACAGTCATACCGCCCTACAGCACCACCTCCAACGGCCACTTATTCTCAGCAGCCCAGGTCCAACTCCCAGGGATACTCGCAACCCATCAGGTGTTTCGGGTGTAAACAGCTAGGGCACAAAAAGCCAGACTGTCCGTTGGATCCAGCTAGGCAGTCCCAGTAATGGAGACAGCCAGCAAGGGGAAACCCCCACACATCCATGCCTGCGGCCCACTGTGTTGAGGAGGAAGAACATTGGGGCATCCTGCACGAGGCTGATCCAATACAAGCAGCTAACCGGGACAACCGGCAGCAACACAGGCAGACTGTCTGGGTCAATGGAAATGTAGCCAATTGCCTACGTGATACTGGCACCACCATGACCCTACTACAGAAGAACCTCATCCCAGAGAGCCAACATACCGGAGACACTGTAGCCGTAAGAGTAGCGGGAGGCACCGTCTTCCGGCTACCCGTTGCCCGTGTTTACCTGGATTGGGGGGTTGGTTCGGGACACGTGAATGTGGGGGTGATGAAGGATTTGCCAGCGGATGTACTACTGGGGAATGATTTGGCCCCCCTCGTTTCTGCTTACGCCGCGATGGGCCCCGCTGAAGCCAACCCAGTGACTACCTGTGCCCAGACCCATGCTGCTGGAACCGACCCGCTTGCTGCCAAGACCCGGGTAAGACTATCTTCCCCGACATGTACCTTAGATCAGGCACAATATCACAGTCTAAAATTGGAATGTGACAAGTTGGCCAGTGAGAAATCGGAGATGCAACGACACTACGTCATGTATTATGAGATGTCCCATGGCTTGAACATTGAAATGCACAAACAGGCTGAAATTGTCAAAAGGTTAAATGGGATTTGCGCCCAGGTTTTGCCTTACCTCTCCCAAGAGCGTCAGCAACAAGTTTTGGGAGCCATTGAGAGAGCAAAGCAAGTGACTGTTCCAGAACTGAATTCCATTATTCGCCCTACAACCTTATAACTTCACCATCAGCTACTGACCCGGTAAGCAAAATGGAAAGGCTGATGGGTTGTCCAGGCATTAGAGGAATGAAACTATGGACTAACTTCGGAGTCAACCCGTCTGGGGTCTCCTCCTGTGTTAGTCTCCTGCCGAAAGGGGAGAGATGTAACGGGTGGGCCCATGGAACCCAGAAGTTCTTAGAAAGTGTGAGCCAGCAAATAATGGACATTGAGAATATGTCTTGGATTGCTTTGAAATGGGTCTGTAATATTAATCCACCTGGATGCCTGTTGTAATGTTAATAAATCCAGACTAGCTTCCAAAGACCTTTTCATTGTTTGTGATGATGTGGATTGGAGCTGGTAGACCGTCTGGCTGCCTATTATGGGATGTTTAAGTGTCTTGCTGTGAGGAAAGGGGGGGGGGGATCACTCCAGCAACCCCTCCTGCTAAGACTGTTTACTGAAGGAGAAGTTTGAACACACCTGACCTGTATCACCATTGTCATTGGACAGTTTAACCCGCCCTGTTCCCCAAGGACGGGAGGGAAGTGTTTTGAAGAGAAGTGTGTTACCATGTGCTTGTAATAAATTATGATTCCCTCTTTTGGAACCTCAACACAGAGTGTTTGTCTCGTCTGTGGAGGGAGAAGTATTTGTATGGGGTCTTATTCGGCTGGTTGGAGTGTCTGGTGGCTGTTGTGTGTTTGGAAAGGGAATATCCTAACGGCGTTAACCCCTTTCATACTTGGGGTGCCGTTACAGGCCCCCCTCCCTCCTGAACCGTACCAGGCCGCATGCCCTCAACATGGGGGGTTTGGTGCTTTGGGGCAGGGGGGCGACCTGTGGCCCCCCCACCCCAAAGCACCCTGCCCCCATGTTGATGAGGACAGGGCCTCTTCCCGACAACCCTGGCCGTTGGTTGTCAGGGTCTGCGGGCGGGGGCTTATCGGAATCCGGGAGCCTAAAGGGGGCCCCCAGATCCCGGCCCCCCACCCTATGTGAATGAGAATGGGGTACATCGTACCCCTACCCATTCACCTGGTGGAAAAAAATGTCAATAAAAAAACACTACACAGGTTTTTAAAGTAATTTATTACACAGCTCCGGGGGTCTTCTTCCGATTCCGGGGGTCTCTTCCGACTTCGGGGGTCTCCGGTGTCGTCTCCGCGCTCTCCAGTTCTTCTCTCCCTCTCCGGTTCTTTCTTCCTTCTGCCGGGTCTCCGCTATCTTCTTCCAGCTCTTTTGCTAGCGGGGCCCGGTCTTCTCCGTCGCCTTCTTCCCTCTTCTCCTCTTCGATGTTGACACGTTGCTTCCTCCCGCTGTAATGCTGGGTGTGCGGTGCGCTCCGATTTATATAGGCCTCTCATGACGTCACAGTCACATGCTCCGGGTGGCCCTGGAGCATGTGACTGTGACGTCATGGAAGCATGTGGTGAATGGATAGGGGTACGATGTACCCCATACTCATTCACATAGGGTGGGGGCCGGGATCTGGGGGCCCCCTTATTAAAGGGGGCTCCCGGTTTCCGATAAGCCCCCGCCCGCAGACCCTGACAACCAACGGCCAGGGTTGTCGGGAAGAGGCCCTGTCCTCATCAACATGGGGGCAGGGTGCTTTGGGGTGGGGGGGCTGCTGGTTGCCCCCCTGCCCCAAAGCACCAAACCCCCCATGTTGAGGACATGCAGCCTGGTACGGTTCAGGAGGGAGGGGGGGCCGCTCTCACAAACCCCCCCCTCTTCCCCTGCGGCCTGCCGGGCTGCATGCTCGGATAAGGGTCTGGTTTGGATTTTGGGGGACCCCCACCGTGGTTTTTCGTCTTAGGGGTTCCCCTTAAAATCCATACCAGACCAAAGGGCCTGGTATGCGCCTGGAGGGGAACCCATGCCGTTTTTTTTATTAAAAATTTGGCGTGGAGTTCCCCCTCAAGATTCATACCAAACACAGTGCCTGGTATTGGCGGGGATCCAAGTCGGATCCCCGTTCATTGAAAGTCGGACATATCTTGGCTTCATGTCGCAGGGAAAAGTCGGATCCAAAGTAGGACGGCTGTCGTGTCGCACAAGTGTGAACCCAGCCTAAGAGGCTCCTCTGTCCTCCACTCATTACCTGTATTACTGGCACCTGTTTGAACTTGTTATCAGTATAAAAGACCCCTTTCCACAGCCTCAAACAGTCACACTCCAAACTCCACTATAGTGAAGACCAAAGAGCTGTCAAAGGCCACCAGAAACAAAATTGTAGACCTGCACCAGGCTGGGAAGACTGAATCTGCAATAGGCAAGCAGCTTGGTGTGAAGAAATCAACTGTGGGAGCAATAATTAGAAAATGGAAGACATACAAGACCACTGATAATCTCTCTCGATCTGGGGCTCCACGCAAGATCTCACCCCGTGGGGTCAAAATGATCACAAGAACGGTGAGCAAAAATCCCAGAACCACACGGGGGGACCTAGTGAATGACCTGCATAGAGCTGGGACCAACGTAACAAAGGCTACCATCAGTAACACACTACGCCGCCAGGGACTCAGATCCTGAAATGCCAGACGTGTCCCCCTGCTTAAACCAGTACATGTCCGGGCCCGTCTGAGGTTTGCTAGAGAGCATTTGGATGATCCAGAAGAGGATTGGGAGAATGACATATGGTCAGATGAAGCCAAAGTAGAACTGTTTGGTAGAAACACAACTCATCGTATTTGGAGGAGAGAGAATGCTGAGTTGCAACCAAAGAACACCATACCTACTGTGAAGCATGGGGGTGGCAACATCATGCTTTGGGGCTGTTTCTCTGCAAAGGGAACAGGACGACTGATCCATGTACATGAAAGAATGAATGGGGCCATGTGTCGTGAGATTTTGAGTGCAAACCTCCTCCCATCAGCAAAGGCATTGAAGATGAAACGTGGCTGGGTCTTTCAGCATGCAATGATCCCAAACACACCGCCCGGGCAACGAAGGAGTGGCTTCGTAAGAAGCATTTCAAGGTCCTGGAGTGGCCTAGCCAGTCTCCAGATCTCAACCCCATAGAAAATCTTTGGAGGGAGTTGAAAGTCCGTGTTGCCCAGCGACAGCCCCAAAACATCACTGCTCTAGAGGAGATCTGCATGGAGGAATGGGCCAACATACCAGCAACAGTGTGTGACAACCTTGTGAAGACTTACAGAAAACATTTGACCTCTGTCATTGCCAACAAAGGATATATAACAAAGTATTGAGATGAACTTTTGATATTGACCAAATACTTATTTTCCACCATCATTTGCAAATAAATTCTTTCCAAATCAGACAATGTGATTGTCTGTCTGGATTTGTTTCCACATTTTGTCTCTCATAGTTGAGGTATACCTATGATGACAATTACAGGCCTCTCTCATCTTAAGTGGGAGAACTTGCACAATTGGTGGCTGACTAAATACTTTTTTGACCCACTGTATCTATCTATCTATCTATCTATCTATCTATCTATCTATCTATCTATCTATCTATCTATCTATCTATCTATCTATCTATCTATCTATCTATCCATCTATCTATCTATCCATCTATCTATCTTTCTATATTTCTTTTCTTTCTCTCATCTGTCTAGTGAAAATATCTATCTATTAATCCATCTACTATTCTATCTAGTGGATGACCAGTGTCAACCTTTCGTCTGATGTACTTGTGGCCCCATATCTCAAACACTTCCATAAATGTTCTCTGCTGCCCCTTTTACCTGTGGGCTCTATTAATTTGTAGCCATGGTACAGGGACTCCTTGGTACTGAGGGTTAAACAATGGGAGCATGGTGATAGTCTCTCAGTATGGCAGCTGAAATGTAATGACATTATCCTCATAGGAAGGCACAGACTCAGCAATACAATTTGGAGGCAAACTTTAGAGCAGATTAAGGAATAGTGAAGCAATAACATCAAGCATCTGGTCACTGTCCTAAGGGTGCACGCTGGGTTAATAATGCACAGCATTACTGCAGGCTTTCTATACACTTTCCACTGTGCACAGCACACGGAACGTTCCATTGTTCTTCCTCTGGGATGGTTCTGGGAGCTCCCTGATCCAATGGAGACAGATATGCAGATAGATAATTACACATAGAGCATTGGCTGCACAAGACATTCGGCCTGATGGGGCAAGAAGATAACTCTAGCCCTGGCTGTGATTCTGTGTTGCATAAGGTAAACGCTAAACAAATCTTACACATTAAAAATCTATTTTCCCAGTCATGGGCCTCCAGTAGGGTTTCCACCTCATCCATTTTAAACTGAACACATATTAAGTAATCCGCTTCTGTGGCTGATTAGGGTGGTAATTAAATTAATTTAGTGCCTTATCCAGGGCCGGGACAAGGGGTGGGCAGGAGGGGCGGCTGCCCCTGGCGCAATGGTTTATTGCAGGGATGGGGGGGGCACCCAGACCCTAACCCTAAAGGAACGGGGGGTGCAGTTTGCCATCTTTGCCCTGGGCGCTTGATGACCTTGTCCCGGCACTGGCCTTATCTATAGCTCCCAACTGTCCCTGATTTTAAAGGGACTGTCCCTGATTTGGAACAATGTCCCTCTGTCCCTCTTTCCTCCTCATTTGTCTCTCATTTTGGTCTGATCTATATAGTTGTATATAAAATGCACTATTTATCTTTCAAAAAGTGTTTTCCAGTGCTAAACCTTTCATCCAATTTCTAAATCGCTGCATTTTTCAATTTTAAAAGCCAATATAAAGGAATAGTAGTGGTAAAAAAAAAAGTACTTGTGGATTTAATTAACCTTTTTTGGGGGGGTTATTGCCCCTTTAAGGGGCGTGGCAGGGGGTGTGTCATATGCCTACATACGTTTGCTAGTAGGTGTCCCTCATTCCCATCTCAAAATGTTGGGAGGTATGCCTTATCTGCATTAAATTAACCCCAGAACCTGTGTAATTAATATGTGTTCAGTTTTAAAGGGATAAGGTGGCAACCCTAGCCTCCAGTGACCCCAATCAGGTGGCTAGTATCCCATTAAAGTAAGATGGCACCCCCGGAGTTGGGTTACATAGATCCAATTGCTAGATCCGCAGGAAAAAGCATGCCCTTCTTGCAGTTTAGTTAATCTTTTCCAGATGTCTTAATGCCAGTCACATGATGCTGCAGGACCCTTTTAACCTCTTTTCCAGGCTTTTCTGTCCTCTGCAGTGGCACGAATTTGGTCTGCACATGTGGTGGGCCCATGACGTCTTGCCCTCACAGTATGTCCTCAGTAGGGTTTCCACCTCATCCCTTTAAAACTGAACACATATTAATTACACAGATTCTGTGGCTGATTAGGGTGGTAATTAAATTCATTGAATGCTGATTAGCGTGGTAATTAAATTCATTGAATGCTTTACCTGCATTAAAATAACCCCAGAACCTGTCTAATTAATATGTGTTCAGTTTTAAAGGGATGAGGTGGCAACCCTAGTTCTCAGTCTTCTGGGTTGAGTGATTCTGAGCGTCATTTATCCCATGAGACTCAGGACATCTTGCGAGAGAGAAAAGCTACTTAATGGGACAGCTCCAGATTGCAGGTTAGTATTGCAGCCCAAGCTGCCTGGGGAACCATATCAAATAACGCACAATAGGCACTTCCTCCAAGAAAAATACACAAAATCTGACGTGACTCGGAAATGTGGACTCGGATTGCACGGGTAGTCAGGAAACTTTTATTCTTGCTCAGGGTGTCAGCACAATGTATACTTGGCTATGTGCTGCCATGGCCTATGTTGGAAGTACAGAAATTTAAACTTATGCCCCGTACACACGATCGTTTTTAATGTCATTTTTTAAACCAACGTTTTTCTCCTCGTTTTTTTTCATGTTTCCTCTCAAGCCTGCCTTGCGTACACACCATCATTAAAAAAAACGATCAAGCAAAGCGCAGTGACGTTCAACACGTACGACGGCACTATAAAGGGGAAGTTCCGTTCGAATGGCGCCACCCTTCATGTTAGTAAAGTTTGTTGGGCGACGATTCGCGCTTTTCAGTCCGTTACTGTGTAATGAATGTGCTATCTCCATTACGAACGCTAGTTTTACCAGAACGAGCGCTCCCGTCTCATACTTGATTCTGAGCATGCGCGTTTTTTTTCACGTCGTTAAAGCATACACACTATCGTTTTTCACGTCGTTAAAAAAAAACGACATGAAAAACGACGTGAAAAAAAGAGAGCATGTCAGGAATTTTTAATGGCCGTTTTTCACGTCGTTAAAAATGCTCTGGAGCATACACACGATCATTTTTCAGGGCCATTTTTTAAAATGGCAGTTTTAACGGCATGAAAAACGATCGTGTGTATGGGGCATTAAAGTGGTATTGAACCCAAAAACAAAAATGGATTATATTGCAGCTTACCAATTCTTAGACATGATCTCTATTTTCACTGGTGATCTAAGTCTTTTATTTTTTTACTTCCTTTAACAGACCAAGCTGTCCAGCAAAATTGGCAGTTACAGGGTTGAGACAAACCATGGTCAGATGGTTACAATGGTCAGATTTTATTCATTTATGTAAAACCTTTATCCCAAACGGGGAAAAAAATTATACCAGAACTGCTTAAAAAGTGTTAGCTGGAGCTCCAGTTTAATTTCTTATACAAATCCATCTAAATTTCCTAGCACATCTAACACTACCCTACCCCCCCCCCCCCTCCCCAGATTGACAATACTGCTGTCCAAAAGTGTTTCCATTGCTCCTTCAACCAGAGAGGAGACACCCTAGGACAGGAAGCGTGTTACTGGCTGGATCACCAAGTGAAAATAAAGTTTAAAAAAAAGAAAGAAACTAATGTAGTCACCATATCTAAAGCCTCGTACACACCGGCGGGAATCTCGTCGGGAAAAAAAACTTTGGTTTTCCCGACGAGATTCCCGGCAAGCTTGCCTTGCTCGCCGAGTGTACACACGGCCATTCAAAAGAACCGCCGTTCTTTTGAATGGCAAGAACGCGGTGACGTCATTGACTAAGACGAGCCTGCGCTCATCACATTCGATGCCGTCGCCGCCATCTTGCTACACCCTACACTACCTTTGTATGCTATCGCGCATGCGTCAGTCTTTTCGAGCATGCGCGGGTTTACCATGGACAGGTAAGCATACACACTCACGGTTTTCTCATCGGGAAACAGGCCGACGAGAATCCTGACGAGAAAATAGAGAGCAGGTTCTCTATTTTTCTCATCGAGATTCCCGGCAGTTTTCCCGACGAGAAACCATACACACAGTTTTCTCGGCAAAAAGCTCTCCCAGCAGTTTTCTTGCCGAGAAAAACAGTCGTGTGTACGAGGCTTAAAGCGTAGCTCCACCCTAAAGTGGAACTTCCGCTCATCGGAACCCTCCCCCCCTCCGGTGTCACATTTGGCACCTTTCAGGGGGGAGGGGGGTGCAGATACCTGTCTAAGACAGGTATTTGCACCCACATCCGGGAGTCCTCTCTGCGGGTATTCTGCGGGTATACCAGAATACCCGTTGTGTTCTTGGAAACACTCGGGAAACACTCGGCTCCCAGAACACGAGGACCAGTAAGAACGGCGCAGCGCGATTCACGCATGCGCCGTAGGGAACCGGGCATGAAGCCGCAAGGCTTCACTTCCTGGTTCCCTCACCGAGGATGGCGGTGGGGGCAGCAGAGTGACGATTGCTCGTCTTCTGCTGCCCACGTCGCTGGACTCCAGGACAGGTAAGTGTCCAAATATTAAAAGTCAGCAGCTGCAGTATTTGTAGCTGCTGGCTTTTAATATTTATTTTTTTGGCGGTGCTCCGCTTTAAGGACTAGTAAGCTGCAATATATTATACTTTTTTTGGTTTAATACCACTTTAAGTCTTCAACACATAAAATCCACCAACCAGTCTCACTAAAAATATCTATCTTTTTTTTTCTATTCCTCTTTTCCTGTCTAAAGGACTTTATGCACATTTCTGTCCAGTCTATAAGGAGCAAACACTACTCCTAATGTTAGATATAATTCTGCTGGAGTTAGGCATACTTTTTCTTGAGCTGTTCTTGGACGAGGCCTGGCAGATGAATAATGACATTTCATTTTGTCCATGTGGAATATCATCGTCTGCTGGAAGAGACAGAGCAGCTCTGACAGGAAGGGAGACCAATAAATCCAAAGAAGTCGGAGTCCAGAACGATTCTGGCACGGGGCCTCCAGAGAGATCGGCAAACCACCCAACGAGCAGGAGAAGCAAACAGCGGTATGAGATCAACCTTAACATACAAAGTCAGCCAAGATCCTTGTAGCACTTGTCTATGTAACACCTGCCTTCAATTATGCTGCCCGGGCCCCAAAGGATGTTGGGAGCCTCATGTGCAACCCTGTTATGCAAGAGGCGCGAGATTTATGCACTGCGAACACTGCCTTTCAGGCAACACATGGAAGAGCAGGTACTAAGAAACTCTCTGGATGATGGATGAAGATATTAGGTGACCAGCTGTCCCCGCTTCTTGGGGCTTGCTCAAGGAAAGGATTCGCAGGAAACATAAATGATTAGATTTCATGTGAAAATGAGAATTGTTCCATGCTACAGCTAGACTTCCCAACATGCTGAGACTGTGGCTCTTTAATGACTTTACCATGCAACATTACACATCGGAATTGTGCCTGTGTGGGCTCTAACATTATAACGTCTAGTGCTCCGCCAACCAAACTATCTAAAGTTATCTCAATGTGCAGTATGTATCTGTCAGTCTATCTATCTAGATTATCATATTATATTTCTGTCTGTTTATTGAAACTATTTCTGTATCTCTATCTCCCCATTTTTCTATACACACTATATCTATCTATCTGTTTATCTGTCTATCCATCTGTAGCTCCCTCCTTACTCTTTAGAGCAGTCTTTCTCAACAAGGGTTTCGGGAAACCCTCCAGAGGTTGCTAGAGGTTCCTTGCGCAATGAGCAATTTCTGTCACCCAGAAAAGTAACCACTGACACCAAGGATCTTTTTACCTGTCTGTAGGGGGGGGGGCATTCTTTATACTGATCGCCAGTATAATGGGGCCCTTTTCCCAATGACCCCCAATGTAAAATGATCCTTCGATTCATGTTTTGTCTTATTATCTATCCAGATATATACTCACTGGCCATGACATGTTAAAGACCGATCCTTCACTTTGACTTAAACTCTACCACCTTACCCACCCCCTTGTACCATTCTAATAAATAACGACTGACAAGGTTGTGGAGTAAAATTGGCCTTCCGGCCTATTTATTTTAACAACTTTTATATGAAATAAATAACCACTTAAATAACCGTTTAAATAACATTTATAACACTTCCAATACCACTGGTGGGCTTATAGACCACCAACTCCCAACTTGGGCACTGGGACTAACATATCCCTTAGGCCTCCAGTCGCAAGACACCGACTCGGAGACGGTACACCTGTCCACAGTGCCCTACCATTTACCCCCCTTCCTGGTTAACCCTTGTTGACCAGAAGGTACTCAAAAAAACCCATACCACGTATGGGTACCACCTTTTTCTCCAGACCTTCCCCTTTTACCTCCTTTTCCAGGAACCAAACTCCGCCACATCCAAATAAACACCGCCCATGACCCTCGCCCTTGTCTTACCCCTCACACAGGGAGGGTGGGTGGGAAGCTTTCTACCTCGTGAGTGAAAAGGAGGAAGTGAGAAAACATCACTTCCTCCCTGACTAACTGCACTCCCCCTCCCCTTCTTCCCCACAGCCACCCCCCTTTTCTTAAAGGAACCACAACCTCTGCTGGCTACAGCCTGTCTCACCTGTCATGCCGTCCCTCCGCTTATTTCCCCTTTTGTCATTGCTCCAGGACTCTCTTGACATGTTAAAGACCGATCCTTCACTTTGACTTAAACTCTACCACCTTACCCACCCCCTTGTACCATTCTAATAAATAACGACTGACAAGGTTGTGGAGTAAAATTGGCCTTCCGGCCTATTTATTTTAACAACTTTTATATGAAATAAATAACCACTTAAATAACCGTTTAAATAACATTTATAACACTTCCAATACCACTGGTGGGCTTATAGACCACCAACTCCCAACTTGGGCACTGGGACTAACATATCCCTTAGGCCTCCAGTCGCAAGACACCGACTCGGAGACGGTACACCTGTCCACAGTGCCCTACCATTTACCCCCCTTCCTGGTTAACCCTTGTTGACCAGAAGGTACTCAAAAAACCCCATACCACGTATGGGTACCACCTTTTTCTCCAGACCTTCCCCTTTTACCTCCTTTTCCAGGAACCAAACTCCGCCACAGCTCGCAAGGGGTAAAACCTTACCCTTGCGAGCAACCCCACACCCTAAGGGCCTGCTGAATTCCTTCCTGCAAACCCATGTTCCACAGGTCGATGCCCACTGCATTCAGGTGGACCCCATCTCCCCTTAGGTACCTCCACGTATCCACCTCCAATTCGCGGTGGCGCACCACCAGGCCCCCATTCCTCACAAAAAATCTCCCCACTTCCTTATTGACTTTTATCCGGGCCTTATTGACTTTGTCCACCGACCATGCCCACCGCCAGGATGTCCTGCCTACCATGTCCGACCAAATAACCACCATACCCGGGAATGTAGTGCGCAACCTTAAAAAATCAGACTTAACGTCCCGTATCAGTTGGTGCATTGATCTGGCCCCCATGTCGTTACCTCCCGCATGTAGCACCAATACATCCGGTGCCCTCTCCCGACCAGCGAACCTCTGTATTTCCGGCATAACCCCACTCCACGCCATCCCCGGCACCCCGATCCAACGGACCCGAGCTTCTCGTAAGGGAATTCCCAACTGCCGTCCATTGGGCCGAACATCGGCCCGTTTTGCCCCCCAGAACACGTAAGAGTGACCCAAAATCCAAACTAGTCTGGGTTCACCACCTGAAAAACATGAAAATAACATTAGGACAACGAATTATTGGCACATTCTAACCTGCCATCACACAGACCCCATACAACACCAACCCAAATGCCCTCTACTCCTGTAACAGCTGAGGGCGAACATAAAGGCGAAACCTATCAGACTCCCACCTCCCAATCTTCCTCACCGCGTCCGCCTGCAGTCCTGCCCTAGCCGCCTCTGTAGCTGCCCCAATGCGGAAGGAGTGAGAGGCATAACCCTTCGGGTCATACCCCGCTGCCACCAAACATCTTTTGAACACCGCTATGAATTGAAACCTTGACAACGCTGCCCCATCCCGATGCATAAGAAAAGAACCCTCTAGTCCCGGACGCATGGAACAAAAGGATTCCACCGCCCGTACAGGACAGATCGACGCCTCTGGGATGCGAAACAACTGGAGCCGCATACCTTTTCCTACTTGGTCCGTTTTGGACCTGCTTACCCATATGCCCACCCAATCACCCGAACATTGCACATCCTGCGCCAACAACCCCCCCCGGAGCCATTTTGGAAGAACTGACCAGCTCCCCTACCCTCAGGGCCCCAAAAAAGGCAAGCGCGAATGCTGCCCGGAACAACTGACACTCATATTCCGAACTGCACACGGAGCGTAGCTGCAGAAACAATTTTTCCAACATTCTGAACGAGACCGGCCTGCGGCTATCAGCCGCCTTCCGACCTTTTCTGTACCCCTTCACTGCCTGCTTCACCCAAAATTCTTTAGTATGGTCCTTGCAGCCCTGCCATTTGAACAGAAACGCCAAACCCGCTAGTGTACGGTCCACCGCGGACACAGAAACGCCTTGCTCCATTTTCAATGTGAGAAAATAAATCAGAGCCGCTCCCTCTTCTCTACCTCCCGGGGAAACTCCCAGCCCCCGAACAAATGACCCCCACTCCTGCCACACCTTAGCATAGGCATTCCACGTGGCCCCACTCACCGACCGTTTAATCCACTGTGCTGCGCTGTCAAGGCAATGTCCCACATCCAGTCGGGACAGGTAACCCCTCGTTGCTCCGCTGCTGGTGCCAACTCCCGGAACCTGTCCCACTGAAAACGAGACAAAGCGTCAGCCAGGGTGTTATCCACCCCAGGAAGATGTACCGCGTACACAAACACATTGAACTGCAAGCAGCGCAAAACCAGATGCCTCAGCAAACGCACCACTGGCTGTGATGTGGCTGACACTTTATTCACTACCTGAACCACTCCCATGTTATCACAGTTCAGGCGCACCTTGCTATTCCGGAATGAATCCCCCCATAACTCAAACGCCACCACAATTGGGAAAAGTTCCAATAGTACCAGGTTCTTCAAGAACCCCGCTTCTTCCCACTCCTTTGGCCATGGAGCCGCACTCCATTTTCCCTGACAGAACGCCCCATACCCCGTGGAGCCAGCCGCATCTGTAAACAAGTCCAGATCGAAATTGCTAACGGGCCCCTTCATCCACAACGCCCGCCCGTTGAAGGATTCAAGGAATCCATGCCACACTTCCAAATCCTCACGAAGCTCTCTTGTTAGGCTCACAAAATGAGTAGGAACCCGCACCCCGGCTGTCGCAGCCGACAACCTGCGGCTAAATACCCTGCCCATGGGCATGATCCTGCAAGCGAAACACAACTTACCCAATAGTGACTGCATCTGTCGCAACTGGATCTTACGACGGCCGATAACACCTCGCACCTCCCCCTTCAATGCTTCCAGCTTATCCTCCGGCAGTCGGCATTCCATCTTCTCAGAATCTAGCTCTATGCCCAGAAAAACTAAGGACGACGTAGGGCCCTCTGTCTTCTCAGGGGCCAAAGGGACCCCAAAACGGTCGGCCACGTATTGCAGCGTACCCAGCAGGACCCTGCAAACGGTAGACCCCGGCGGGCCCACACACAGAAAATCATCCAGATAGTGGATGATCGAACTGATCCCCGACACGTCCCGGACCACCCATTCTAGGAACGAACTAAAAGTCTCAAAGAGCGCGCAAGAGATGGAGCAACCCATGGGCAAACAGCGGTCCACGTAGTAAGCCCCGTCCCACATGCAGCCCAAGAAACGAAAGCTGTCCGGGTGTACTGGTAGCAACCGAAAAGCAGATTGAACATCGGCTTTTGCCAACAGCGCTCCCCGTCCACACCTACGCACCCATGTCACAGCCGCATCGAAAGAGGTGTATGATACCGTGCAGTCCTCCGGCGCAAGAGCATCATTCACCGACCCACCCCTGGGAAAGGACAGGTGATGAATCAAGCAAAATTTTTTGAGGTTCCCTCTTGGGGACAACCCCCAAGGGAGACACCACTAAATCAGGTATGGGCGCATCGGTGAACGGTCCGGCCATACGCCCTAACTGCACCTCCTTCTCCAGCTTCTCCGAAACCACCAAAGGATGTAGCAACGCAGACCGGAGGTTCTTGGCTGCCGGGGGGACTGCAAACGGCGCGCACGGAATTCTGAAACCACCGGCGAAACCCTCCTCCAACAACTTAGCTGCACACCTGTCGGGATACCTATTGAGAAAGGGAAGCATCCTTTCCACCCGGATTGGCGTCGTTCCCTTTTCCCCCAGAATCCCCGGGGCGACCCCTGCCTCGCTTAAAGCATTTGGACAAGGCATGACTGCCCCCACATCCTGAACACACATGCTTGAAGCGACAGCTTGCTCCGTACTTGCAGGTGCCCTCGTTGAACTGCCAGCAGTAGCCCCACCTTTTCTCGGTCGGTTGTCCTGAGGCCGCAGCACCTCCGACCCCCCCCTGAAAAAACTGATTGGATGCCCGCGACGCTGTCATCAGTCGCATCCACAAGTTGATGTCCTTGTGATCCCATCGCAGTCCCGGTCTCATGGCCATCCTCTGCCGGAACTGTTCGTCATACCTCAACCAGGCTATGCCACCATACGTCCTGTACGCTTCGCTAACCGCCTCCAAATAAATGAACAGCCCAGAACAATGTTCTGGGGCCTTCTGCCCTATCACACAAGCCATGATCGCAAACGCTTGCAACCAATTGGTGAAAGTACGGGGTATAAGACGATAACGCCTCTTTTCTTCGTCCTCCTTCCTGCTCTCTTCCGGCTTCACCCTATCCAGGTTGAATTTGTCCAAGGGGAGCAACGTGAAGATCTCCACATACTCACCTTTCCACAGCTTTTCTCTAACCTCCGGCTTGAGGTGAGTTCCTAACGGTGCCTCAAAACAAATGTACATCTCATTTCTAGCGGCGTCCGCCAGCCTGACCACCTCCTTGTTTTTCTCACCGGTAGCCACTTGCCCCCCTGCTGTGGCTGCCCCCCTTCCAATGGGGCCTGCACCTCCTCTGACACCTCTACCGTTTGCACGCCTAGGGCCCCGGCTGTGTCCGAAAGCCCCGCCCCCTGCGATGAACCCCCAGTTGTCCCCCAAGCCGCCGCGGGCGACCCCATGTCGCCCCCGCCCGGCTTAAAACGCCTGACCAAATCCTCCAACCCCGACCACAAGTCCTGCGTCTCCCCTGCCGCTTTTTTCCCCAGTGGGGAAGAACGCGACCCAGGTGTTGCACCTAAGCCCCCCCCAACACCCCCTTGACCCAATAAATCTTGTAATAAGGAACAAATAACCACCGAAGAGTGGGACTCACCGGGCTGCCTGAGACTGGGTCCACCAGCCGCCGAACTGTTCTCCCTCGAAGCCAGTTGTCCCGAGTCCTCGCCACCGTCTGACCCGGACAGCTCCCCTTCAGACCTGTTGTCATCCGATCCCGCCGACACAAGCGCTGGCTGCACACCCTGCGGACGCGACCCACGTGGCAAGGGTTTTTGCGGCTGGGCCTCACGTCCTCTCGATCCCGGCACACCCGACCCACTCGCAACCTCCACCGACGAACTGCGGGTCCGCCCCCTGGCCCGGGTGCCATCCGCTCGACTCCCATCCGTCCCTCCAGGCGCCAAACCCCACACCGCTCGTCCTGCTGGCACCGCCGGACCCCTGACCGCCACCGCCTCCCGGCCACTGGCCCGCGAAATAGATCCTCCACGCTGGGCCGCACGGCTGTTCTGGGCAACCCCCGCAGCCTCGACCGTGATGTCCCCGCATCTCCGACGCGTGGGAGGGGGAGGGGCAAGAGGGCCACTCGTCTCCCCCACCGCAAAACTCCGTCCACGGCGCGGATTCCTCCCGGCCCCCCCCGCCGACACAGGCTGCGTGCGGCCAGGGGATGCGGCCGGAGGGCCCCCAACGGGTCTCCGGACGGAAGTTAAACCACTCGGGGATGCCTCCGGACTGTACCGCTCAGGCGGCCTGGACCGCCTAGCGCGCCCCGGAGCGACCCCCCCACCGGCGGGCGCCGCCGCCTGCTCGTCCACCACTGCAGCAAACTGTTCCTGCAGCCAATCTGCCCCCTGCGCGGCCACCGCGGCCCGCAATTGCGCTAATAGTCCAGCCACATCAGCCATGGCACCGGCTGTGAAGCTTTCTACCTCGTGAGTGAAAAGGAGGAAGTGAGAAAACATCACTTCCTCCCTGACTAACTGCACTCCCCCTCCCCTTCTTCCCCACAGCCACCCCCCTTTTCTTAAAGGAACCACAACCTCTGCTGGCTACAGCCTGTCTCACCTGTCATGCCGTCCCTCCGCTTATTTCCCCTTTTGTCATTGCTCCAGGACTCTCTCATTGTTAGGTTCACCTTGCTAGTACCGGGTTGGACCCACTTTGCCTTCAGAACTGCCTAAATTCTTCATAGAATAGATTCAACAAGGTGTTGGAAACATTCCTCAGAGATTTTGGTCCATATTGACATGATAGCATCACACAGTTGCTGCAGATTTGTCGGCTGCACATCAATCATTTTGCACATCAATGACGCAAATCTCCTGTTCCACCTGTTTCACCACATCTCAAAGGAAGACCGAAGAATGCTGGCTCCAAACAGTCTGTGACTCTATTTCCGTGTACACACGCTCGGAATTTCCGACAACAAAACCGTGGGGGTTTTTTTCAGTCGGATTTTTGCTCAAACTTGTTTTGCATATACACGGTCGCACAAATGTTGCTCGGAAATTTCGATGGTCAAGAACACGGAGACGTACAACACTACGACGAGACGAGAAAAATTAAGTACAATTATTCCGAGCATGCGTCGAATTGATTCCGAGCGTGAGCAGCATGCGTCGGAATTGGATACACACGGTCGGAATTTCCGACAAGAACTTTTTCTGTCGGAAAAATTGAGAACCTGCTATCAATCATTTGTTGGTGGAAATTCCGACAGCAAATGTCCGATGGAGCCTGCACACAGTCGGAATTTCCGACGAAAAGCTCACATCGAACATTTGTTGTCGGAAATTCCAACCGTGTGTACGCGGCATAAGACTAAGCTCCTAATGGACTTAAACATGTAAGAGGACCTGTATTGAATAACTTTAATAAGCATATTTTGGACTTTTGGAAGTTATGTCCTTCTTCATCACCATGGCTCAAATACATAAATTTTCTTTCTGTCTGCGTTTTTCGTGGTTCAACTTTCACAACCATAGGTAGTAATGGAAAAGACAATATCTCGGACTAGTCTGCATTGGTTGCCAGTCTTACAATCCCTGCTGTTCCATATTTGGCGTGTGATATCCTTACATTAACTAACTGATTTGTAGCATCTCTATAAAGCCAACCTTTTGAGAGCTTTCACTTCCTGTCCTCATGATCCATCAGGAAGTGAGAGAAAATCATCCCTAGGACAGTTGTCACCAGAACAAGTACTGTATCTCCTTTTAAATATTTCTCAATTTCTGTTTTGCTGAAAAATCTAAAAAAAATTATTTCAATTTAAGTAAAGGTTACAAAGATCACCAGGACAAATAGAGAGAATAAATGTCCCTAGGGGTGACCCAAACAGTAGTAAAAACCTGATGGAGAATTCAATCTCCTCATCACTCTATCCAAAACTAAAAAAAAGTTAAAATGAAACTCCAATCAAAACATTTTGCTTAAAGTGGATGTAAACCTGAGTCATGAAATTTGAGCTGGGCACATATATCTGCAGTGTTTTGTTATCTCAATTCAAAGAGCTAAGTCCTGTAGCTCTCTCCTGAACCGTTCCTCTGTAATCAGCCTGATAACTCCTGAAAAATTCTCGGACACATCAGATAAAAGCAGCCTGAAATTTCTGTCAGGGGAGGTTGCTAAAATAGATTAGCAGGGAGCTGTCCCTGTTACAAAACCCCCCTGAGAGTCTCAGCCTATGAGGAGAGGGGGTGTGTGCCTTTCCTCCAATCAGCAATGTTAGCTATCTTGGCTGTATGCCCAGACATCACACTCTGTGTTAAACAGGAAGAGAAAATCTCCTTACACAATCTGAACTTTCTAAACAGTATATTATTATTATTATTATTATTATTATTATTATTATTATTATTATACACGATTTATATAGCGCCAACAGTTTACGCAGCACTTTACAATGTATAGGGGGGACAACACAATTACAGTACAGTTCAATACAAAAGGTACAGGAGGGCCCTTCTTGTAGAGCTTACATTCTAAAGGGAGGGGGTGGTGGTACAAAAGGTAATAGCTGCAGAGAATTTGATGAGAGTGGCTCAGGGATAGTTGTTAGGTGGGTGTGGGATAGGCTTCTCTGAATAAATGAGTTTTCAGGGATCTTCCAACGGTGGACAGGGTAGGGGCTGATCGGACATAAAATACTGTATATAAATGTGAAGACAGCAGATATACAGGTAAAACCTTTGTAGGGAGATTTGGTTCATCTCTGTGTATCATCTGAGGCTGTTCACTTCACTGGGTGTATGGAGGGTTTACATCCACTTTAAGTTAGAATGGAGAAGGTACTTAATGGGTGCGGGTTTACCTTTGCTATCTGTCCATGAGACACAAAAACGAAGAGTTGTCCCTGGTAGAAAATTTCTGGTGGTGGCTGTAAAATTTTGGATCTCCCCTTACTTTCTATCTTCATTTTCTAAAAATACAAATTACTACTGCATAATGTTTGTTTTGCTATAGATGTACCATTGTTTTGTATATATATTTTTATTGAGATTTTCAGTTTAGAAAGTCACAAGAAAAGAAAAACAGAAGGTAGAGCAACCTTCATATGTACTGTAGAGAGGGTACATTTACAAAATTTTCAAAATTGTATCTGATACCACTGCTTTAATGTGTTTCTGTTCAAATACAGATCAGCTTTTTTAAGTGTCACATCTTTTCTAGGTTCTGAGAATGAAGTCACACAAGTGAACCGTTGCCTGGATGCCGCCAAAGCCTGTAACGTAGATGCCACATGCCAGAAGCTACGGACGGAGTATGTCGGATTGTGTATACGCACCACCACCCGGAATGATGCTTGTAATCGCTCCAAGTGCCACAAGGCTCTGAGGAAGTTCTTTGACCGGGTTCCTGCAGAGTACACCAATGAACTGCTCTTTTGTCCATGTGAAGACACAGCTTGTGCCGAACGTAGAAGACAAACTATTGTCCCAGCATGTTCCTATGAGTCAAAAGAGAAGCCAAATTGCCTGACCCCGCTGGATGCCTGCAAGGGTGATTACATCTGCAGGTATTTGTCTTGTAGTTTAAGTTATATTGTCTGTTTTCCTTATCAGCTGCTTTGACATTGAGACCTCACAGGTACCACAGATGTTTTCATTGTATAGCTGGAACTAAAAAAGAAGTACTTGAAGCTCAGAAAGTTTACTTTCCAGATGTTGAAGATGGAACCTTGAGATTCTAGAGACAGCTACTTGCAAATAATATATTTATAGAAAAATTTGAGATATGGATATTTTTACATATAGCATTGGTCCAGCTTGGACCAAAGTGACTATGCATGTACCATATCAGTAGGATGCCTCTAGAAGCTGGAAAGCACTGTAGTAGGCCTATTCGTCTATGCACGTAGGGGTACCTCATCAATGCCCGGGACCAGGCAGGGACTGTGGTCATGTAAACAATCAAACATTAAGGCAGTTCCCCAACTTAGAGATAAGCCCTGTGTGCCGTAAATAACATACAGAGTTTCTGGGAAAAGTGTCCTGTCCCATGTCACCACACACTGTAACTTGGCAGATGTTGCATTAGGAGGGACGTGCTAAGCCTGCACCTGTAACAGAATGGGGTCCCGCTATGCACCTAGCATTCACTTCTTACCTCCTACACTTCCTGTACTTCATGACCAGGCCGTAGATCTTCATAATGCGGGTTTGGATGCGGTTGCTATCGCATACCAACTGCTAGGGAGGGAGCCAGAACAACGACCCCCTCTCACTACTGGAGGACCTCCCAGCTATACCAGGTACCGTGCCTCATGACTGGTTGCTTTGTAGCTTATATACTATTGCTTGTTAACCTTTAGCAACAGCTGTACTTCTTCTGTTGGTTTCCTTGCCTCATAATGCTGCGTACACAATATCGATTTTCTCGACGGTGAAAACACCGTCGAGAAAATCGACGGGAAAAACGAGGGAAAGGCTTGTTTCCCTACACACGTCCGTTTTTCCCGACATTTTTTTTTTGGTCGAGAAAAACGACTGTGTGTGGGCTCAGTGGCAGTGTTTCCCTATGGGAAAACTGCAGCGGAAAAAAATTACGGGAATCACGACAAGAAAAATTAGAGCATGTTCTAATTTTTCTCGTCGTGATTAATGCCGTTTTTCCCGTCGGGAAAAATGACAAAAAGCCCACACACGGTAGTTTTTCTTGTTAAAAAAAAAAAATGAAATTTTTCCCGACTGGAAAAATGATCGTGTGTACGCGGCATAAGCCTTTTTGTTGCAGAACTTCATACCCCGTAGTGTTTTACAGACCCTGACTCTTTAGATATGCCAAAACCCACGTGCACCCCTTGAATGACTTCAGACCAGGCTTGAAACAGTTAACGTAACTTTACAGAGCAGGTTATAGCATGACATTTCAATATGAACAACTTTCTTTTTCCTAAACTAACTACTATAGTAGGATGACCAGACATCCCCGGTTTCCGGGGACAGTCCCCGGATTGAGGACACTGTCCCCGGATCAAGTCTGTCCCCGGTTTTGTCCCCGAATTGGATTTGAACAGGGGCCCGGGCAATTTCAAAGACAGTCAGTGCAGAATTAAAAAAAAAAAAAAAAATCTGAACTACACACCCCCCCGCTCTGCTGCTCCTACTAGCTTAGGGAGTGTATTTGTTTCCATTATCTGAGCCCCGTTCTGATGATCATGTGCTGGTCGGAGCGGAAGGAATATTTCTTCAGTTTCGGGTGCCCATTCAGCTCCGCTCACATGTTCTGCCTTGGCTCAAGTCCCGGCCAGCCGCCTGCCAGCTTATCTCCTTGTCTTCCCTGGCGGAGTGATCTTCCTCCGCTCCCCACCCAGTAGTAGCCGGGGCCTGGAGAGTGAGACTTGAGAGGCTGTGAGGCGGGCGGCGGCGGCGACATGCAGAGAGTCGCTGATTGCCGCCATTACTAGTAAAAAAAAAAAAATATGCCCCTGGATTTCATTTGAAAAATCTGGTCACCTTATACTATAGTGTGGCTGCCCAGACATACCTCCATGAGGTGAGAGTCCATGATGGTATATTCCAAGGCTGGGATGCCCCAGAAAGTCCTGGTGCCTTCGGTCCAGAAGTACCTCCAACCGCAAGCAGGAACAGACCCCACCAATGGGGGCTCAAAAGGGCTTGAACCAGGCTCTCGGATCTCAGCCTTTTCCCTTTTAATAGCACTGGTCGGCTGGCAGGACCAAAAAGTACAGGAACTGAGCTGCTCTGTGTCTTCCCCCACAGAAGCCCAGATACCCCCCCACCGCCATCTTGCTTCTAACACTTCCTGTTCAGAAAAGAAGGAGCACATCTCAATGGAGCCGGTTCACACAGGTCCAGGGCACCCGCGGTCCACATTCAAAAAGGGTCCCGTGCATCTTTGGGCCTGATTCAGGTGCGAATTCAGGCACCTGAACCAGTAAACAGGGACGCACCGGACCCCAATTTCCGCCAGCAAAAGATTGAGAGCAGGTTCTCTATTTCCGACAGAAAAAATTCCGATCGGAAATTCCGATTGTCTGTAGCAATTCCGACGCGCAAAATTCCTACGCATGCTCGGAAACAATTTGACGCATGCTCGGAAGCATTGAACTTCATTTTCTCGGCTCGTCGTAGTGTTGTACGTCACCGCGTTCTTGACGGTCGAAAGTTCAGAGAATTTTTGTGTGACCGTGTGTATGCAAGCCAAGCTTGAGCGGAATTCTGTTGGAAAACCATCCAAGGTTTTTCCGACGGAAAATCCGATCGTGTGTACGCGGCATAAGAAGTTCAAGGCTGGATGACTCATCTTGACAGCTCCTTTGGTGCCTCCCCCTGGTCTAGAAGGTTGGAGAATCTTCTATAATTAGTGGGTGGAGGTTAGGAGGAGCTGCCTTGAATATTTATGAGGCCTCGGCCAAACCCCAGGAGTTGGCTGGCAGTGGGCAGAGCTTATCCCGTAAATATTAATGGACCATGCCAGCAGGGACATTTTGGTGGAAGATGGAGATACAGTACTGAGGAGGCTGTCGTGAGCCTCAGGGGTACCCCCTAGTCGGGGGGGGGTGTCCTGTCTTGGGCCAGGGCTCAGGTGCTTGAAGGATCCTGCCTTAACAACCTTCAAGCTATCCTGCTAAACAGCTCGAAAAAAATTAACAGCAGCTCCCAACACCTGATGGGCCAAAAAGTCCCCGTTCGTAATGGCAATCTAAATGGGATTTGTAGTTCCATAACGGATTGAGCGCCATAGAATCCCAAATGGCTTTCAAAGAGGAACATTGCATCCTTTTAATTATAAATTAGTGCTTGACATTTAATACTCCCGTGGGAGTCTGGAAAGGTCCTTGAGCTTCGTTGTAATAAACGTTGACAGAGACGCACTCCTATTCTGCTAATGGCAGCAGCCGTGAGTGATTGTGTGACAAGTGCTACAGGCACCAAGTCAATATCCATTGTGGAGGATGTCATAGATCTTTTGACAGTTGTGTAGAGGAGAATGAAGAGTTCTGACTGCGAAGTGTGGCTAATTCTTCTATCGGAGCACAACAATGAAACGCTGTACAGAGCCGGGCAAGTGGAAACACTATAAAATCATGTTCTGGAATGGAAGCCATTTAAAGTGTACCTGCCCTTGGCTCATGTAAGGCAAAGCAACAGGTCCACTTTATTGCCCGCCCCTCTGGCATTTCTTGTTCAGCTTTTTATTAAATATGTAGGTATTGCCTTTCTCATGTAATGGGTGGGAATAGGTTGTCTCCGACCCTTCCCTGCTGCTAATTTAGTTAGGCATGTAGAGAATGCCATTTGTTACTTTAAAGTGGAACTTCACACTCTCAATCAACACTGACTATTTTTAATCCTTATGCTGTTAGCATTAGTAAATAGATAGGAAACTACACTATATTGTCAAAAGTATTGGGACGCCTGCCTTTACGCGCACATGAACTTTAACAGCATCCCAGTCTTAGTCCATAGGGTTCAATATTGAGTTGGCCCAACCCTGTAGGGTTCAATATTAAGTTGGTCCACCCCTGTAGGGTTCAATATTGAGTTGGCCCTCCCTTTGGCCCACCCCAATAGGGTTCAATATTGAGTTGGCCCACCCCTGTAGGGTTCAATATTGAGTTGGCCCTCCCTTTGGCCCACCCCAATAGGGTTCAATATTGAGTTGGCCCATCCTTTGCAGCTATAACAGCTTCAACTATTCTGGGAAGGCTGTCCACAAGGTTTAGGAGTGTGTCTATGGGAATGTTTGACCCTTCTTCCAGAAGTGCATTTGTGAGGTCAGGCACTGATGTTGGACGAGAAGGCCTGGCTCAGTCTCCACTCTAATTCACCCCAAAGGTGTTCTATCGTGTTGAGGTCAGGACTCTGTGCAGGCTAGTCAAGTTCCTCCACCCCAAACTCGATCATCCATGTCGTTATGGACCTTGCTTTGTGCACTGGTGTGCAGTCATGTTGAAACAGGAAGGGGCCATCCCCAAACTGTTTTCAAAAAGTAGTAGGGAGCATGAAATTGTCCAAAATGTCTTGGTATGCTGACGCCTTAAGAGTTCCCTTCACTGAAACTAAGGGGCCAAGCCCAACTCCTGAAAAACAACCCCACACCATAATCCCCCCTCCACCAAATGATTTGGACCAGTGCACAAATCAAGGCCCATAAAGACATGGATGAGTGAGTTTGGGGTGGAGAACCATGACTGACCTGTACAGAGTCATGACCTCAACCCAATAGAACACCTTTGGGTTGAATCAGAGCGGAGACTGCGAGTCAGGCCTTCTCATCCAACATCAGTACCTGACCTAAAAAATGCGCTTCTGGAAGAATGGTCAAACATTCCCATAGACATACTCCTAAACCTTGTGGACAGCCTTCCCAGAAGAGTTGAAGCTGTTATAGCTGCAAAGGGTGGGCCAACTCAATATTGAACCCTACGGACTAAGGCAGGGATGTCATTAAACTTCATGTGCATGTAAAGCCAGGTGTCCCAATACTTTTGACAATAAGTATATCATATTTACTTGTGTAGCGCTTCCCCCAGTTAAGAGAGCCGCTGGTTTTGTTTTGGGCCCTGTAGTGCACCGCTGTCAACCCCTGGCAATCGGCTCTAACCTCCCGTGGCACAGCTAGTAAGGAGAGATAGGACCGCGTGACCGCAACTCTAGGTGACGCAGTCCTATGGCAAACACACACAGTGATATACTTTAAAACTTCTATTAAAGTAAGTGAAACTGACACCAATGTACTTGACCCAGATATTTTACTGAGGCTAATAGGCAGGTAATAAACAACAGTATAACAAGTTGCAGATCCCTGCAATAAACAGTAATAAAGATAAACAGAGTAATCAGAATAATAAAGTATTGCTATGCAACTCTAGCGCTGCCCTTTTGCAGCTACTCCCCCTCATGGGTAGACTAACACCCAGCAATGTCTACCTTTGCAGTCAGGCCTGACTGATCTAAATGGAAGTTCAGTGAAACAATATTCGCTAGCAATCTTTCGGTGGTGCACTTGAAGAACAACTTTGTAATCCCAACGAATAGTAAAGATAAAGTATCTGTCTTTAAACAGCTCTCACCACCCGGACAAGTCCAAGTCCGTTTCCTCCGCCGATTCGTCTAGGAACAGGAATCCACCGACATCCAAGTCTTCAATCCTTCTGGTGTACTGCAGCAAGGAGGAGAAGATGTCTCTAAGGCTCTGCTAGGCTGGCAGAGGGGCTCTTTGGAAAAGAGCACAAGGCCCAGGCTTCAGGCCTTGTGCATACAGCAGTCCAGCACAGAGATCCTCTTGCTAGGAGAGGGGGTGTCCAAAAAGAGGCAGAACAAACTCCACCTCCCCTTTATAAAGTCTGCCCCAGCAGTCTCTGTTCCGGAGCAATGCACCCTGTGTGCTGCAAGATGTACTGGGAGATGTAGTCTCTCTCCTCTGCTTTCACTTCCAGTAATGTCTCTTCTCTCCTTCCTCCCGACTCACCTCTCACCTGGAACTTCTTGTCTCTTCGCATTAAAGGGGAACACCCCGCTACACTTGTGTTAAACTTATTTTTTTTCCTAGAGGAGGGGAGGAAGGTCTTTCTCATTAAAGCACACCCCTGCCTGCATGCCTGAGTTAAGGGCAGATGGATTCCAGAGAGTAAATGGTACATGAATCATCTGCCCTTATTAAAGATGGACACGGCTAGAAATGAGAAAGGGGTGATTTTCAAAGTTATTTCTCAGCAAAATAAAGCATGGGGACAGGATGGGGGGGGGGTGGTGTTGGTTTGAATTTTATAAATTTATGAAATAGTGTTTTTGGTGTGTGGTACTCACTTCCCAATTCAGTACTGCTTTTATTGTGTTGGCTCTAAAGCCTCGTGCACACGGCCGAGACTCCCGTCATAAAAAAAACGTTGGTTTTCTCTACGAGTTTCTTGTCAAGCTTTCCTTGCATACACACTGTCAATTAAAAATCTTTTCATTGTAAAGCGCGGTGACGTACAACACGTATGACAGCAGTATAAAGGGGAAGTTCCATTCCAATGGCGCCACCCCTTGGGCTGCTTTTGCTGATCTTGTGTTACTGCGTGTTAGTAAAAGTTTGGTGAGAGACGATTCGCGCTTTTCAGTCTTCGTGCTTTTTAGTTTGTTTTAGCGTGACGAATGTGCTATCTCCATTACAAACGCTAGTTTTACCAGAAGGAGCGCTCCCGTCTCATACTTGATTCTGAGAATGCGCGTTTTTTAAGACTCGGAAAAGCGTACACACGACCGGTTTATTCGTCGGGAAACAGGCCGACGGGAATCCCGACGAGAAAAACGAGAATCCTGACGAGAAAATAGAGAGCAGGTTCTCTATTTTTCTCGTCGAGATTTCCGGCAGTTTTCTCGACAAGAAACCATACACACGAACGGTCGTGTGTACGAGGCTTGACTCTAGGAAAGATCCTGGGCATGTGATTTGGGATGTCATTCATCTTTCTCCCCTCCCTCTCAGCAAGGTACAAGAGGTGGACAAAATAATGGACAAGTCTCTAAAAAATGATCTGACTTTGAAGTAGTGAAATCACAGTTACAAACACATCTGCAACAGAGAGTCATTAGGTTGACTGCCAATTATCATTATGTAATAGCTATGTCCATTAGCACTTCATCATGTGAGTTTGCAAAGCAAACCGCAGGGCACTAACTCAGGTCCAAATATGATGAAAAGTTAGAGCTGGGACAACAGATACTTGCATTAAGAAATGATTAATTATTTAACCACTTAAAGACCCCTCACAGCATATATACGTCGGCAGAATGGCTCGTACAGGCACAATCACGTACCTGTACGTGGCCCTTTAACTGCCGACGTCGGGGACGCGCGCGGCCGGCGGCGCGCTCACGACCCCCCTGCCTTCCCCATGAGTCGGACCGCGGGTCCCGCGGACTCGATCGCTGCGGGGATCCCCGCGATCGTCTCACGGAGGCATGAAGCGGGGAGATGTTAGTGTAAACACAACATCTCCCCGCTCCCCTACCGACAATGTCACCGATCTCCGCTCTGTGTAATCAGAGCGGAGATCGGTGATGTGTCACTAGTAGCCACGCCCCCCTCAGTTAGAAACACGCCCCTAGGCACACTTAACCCCTCCAGCGCCACTAGTGTTTAACCCCTTCACTGCCAGTGTCATTTTTACAGTAACCAGTGCATTTTTATTGCACTGGTCGCTGTAAAAATGACAATGGTCCCAAAAATGTGTCAAAAGTTTCCGCCATAATGTCGCAGTCACGAAAAAAAATCGCTGGTCGCCGCCATTACTAGTAAAAAAAAAAAATTTATAAAAATGCCTTAAAACTATCCCCTATTTTGTAAACGCTATAATTTTTGCGCAAACCAATCAATAAATGCCGATTGCGATTTTTTTTTTACCAAAAATATGTAGAAGAATACGTATCGGCCTAAACTGAGGAAAAAAAACGTTTTTTTATATATTTTTTGGGGATATTTATTATAACAAAAAGTAAAAAAAATGTCATTTTTTTCAAAATTGTCGCTCTATTTTTGTTTATAGCGCAAAATATAAAAACCGCAGAGGTGATCAAATACCACCAAAAAGAAATCTCTATTTGTGGGAAAAAAAGGACATCAATTTTGTTTGGGAGCCACGTGCAATTGTCAGTTAAAGTGACGCAGTGCCGAATCGCAAAAAGGGGCCTGGTCATTATGCTGCATATTGGTCCGGGGCTTAAGAGGTTAATTTTAGTTTAGTTTTTTTTGTCAGGGAAAACAGTCTCAAGCATATTGACAACATGGGGGAGCTTTGCTAAGAGCAGTGCCTAGTAACCAATCAGCTTTCCGGGTTTCATTGTCAATGCTTAATTGAAAAAGCTATAGGGTGAATAAGTTTGGACAGTTTCCAGAAACAGACTAGATTCTCCAGTCCCAAGAACGTTAAAAGAATAAAGAGAGAGACTACCGTATATACTCGAGTATAAGCCGACCCGAGTATAAGCCGAGGCACCTAATTTTACCACAAAAAACTGGGAAAACTTATTGACTCGAGTATAAGCCAAGGGGAGGAAATGTGCCCATTGCCCAACCTTACTGTGCCCATTGCCATCTCACTCTGCCACCTCACTGTGCACATTGCCACCTCACTGCCCATTGTCACCTCACTGTGCCCCCTTACTGTGCCCATTGCCATCTCACTGTGCCACCTCACTGTCCATTGTCACCTCACTGTGCCCCCTTACTGTATCCATTGCAGCCTCCCTGTGCCCGAGTCAGCGTACCTGAAAATCTTGTAATTCTGCGGCCGGCGTCCATTGTACAAATCTCGCGTCGTTCTCCCTGTCCCTTCCGTGATAGGCGTTTCCAGCAAACACTGTGTTGATTGTTTGCGCCTATCATGGAGGTCCTCTCATTCTCCGACTCCGTTTCCCAGCAGGCACTGTGTTCAGTGCTCCGCCAATCACGGACGTCGGACAAGAGGACCTCCGTGAAAGGCGCAACACTCAACACAGTGTTTGCTGGAAACGCCTATCGCGGAAGGGACAGGGAGAAAGGCGCTAGATTTAAACAATGGACGCCGGCCGCGGAATTTCACGATTTTCAGGTACTGACTCGAGTATAAGCCGAGGGGTATACTTTCAGCCCTAAAAAAAAGGGCTGAAAAACTCGGCTTATACTCGAGTATATACGGTAAGCTCTCACTGAGCAAAAAAGGACTGTTGTGGAGATCGTAAGTCTGTTAATAGGTGAAAACTCAGAAACGGTATTTAAGAAAAATAATACATTTTAATAAAGGCATTGATTAAAATATAGTTATAAAAGAAAAATTTGCGCTAGGTGCGAATTATTAAAGTGCAATAAATGAATAAATCCCTAAAGGAAAACCTGCTGCTAAACACCAAAAAAAAACCTGATATAAGGTACAACAAATATAAATATACAAAAAGGTGTAGCGCTGGATGAGCAAAACTGTGTATGGCTATACAGTGAAAAAAATGGGAAAAAAGTATCAAAAACATGAGTGAATACTACAAATAAACAATTTAAAGTTCATATGTGTCAGTGAAAAATATATGAAATCTTCTCCTCTATTTGAAGATAAGAGTTCTACAGAGTGCAGGTATCCGATGAAAATCATAGGCAAAATGCTCCAACACTTAGTAAAGATCCCGCCACCAAGGTAAAGAATGAAGGCTTACCAGACAGCCTGCGACCACCCTTTTCAGGGGGGTCAAAACAGGCTCAGTAGAGTGATGTTTTACTCCATGGAAGGCAGAATGATTCTGCAGGAACGCTTCATCCACAGTGGGAGAGTCTCCAGAGACGTTGATTGAACACCTGGCCAGAACTGGGAGTAGACACACTCTTGGCAGATCAGAGTGGATGTTCCTCAGTAAGTAGGATAAAATCCAAAAGAGAAAGAAAAACTTTCCATAGTGTGATGACGTCAGATTTGACGAAACGACGTAGGGCGACACGTTCACGCATTGCGCACGCGCGAACGGTCGTTTAAATGACAGAATACAGAGCTTTTTATTCCTTGCAAGCAGTTTTTTAACCACCATTTTAATATCTCAGGACTTGTTTCTTTGAGGTTCTGTATCGCATACTTTGTGAAAATACATCACTCTACTGAGCCTGTTTTGACCCCCCTGAGAAGGGTGGTCGCAGGCTGTCTGGTAAGCCTTCATTCTTTACCTTGGTGGCGGGATCTTTACTAAGTGTTGGAGCATTTTGCCTATGATTTTCATCGGATACCTGCACTCTGTAGAACTCTTATCTTCAAATAGAGGAGAAGATTTCATATATTTTTCACTGACACATATGAACTTTAAATTGTTTATTTGTAGTATTCACTCATGTTTTTGATACTTTTTTCCCATTTTTTTCACTGTATAGCCATACACAGTTTTGCTTATCCAGCGCTACACCTTTTTGTATATTTATATTGATTAAAATATGACATAGTCATGAATGCAGTAAGACCATGATACAGTTTAGATGCGTGGTAATGGATGGATAGAAGTGCAGGGAGCAAACATGTTTGGCAAAGATGCATCGTCAGGGCGCTGCATCCATCTACATTTGCATCTAATAATGTAAGACACAGAAGAATATGTATTTAGTATAAAACAAAGTACATTACATACAGTAAATTGCAACATTTTATAATGCCAAAAATACGATAGTAATACAGTGCTCACCTGGTCTGCCTGCGTATTGAAAATTTACGTACACCGCTGGTGCAGGTGTGGAGGATCCAAATTTATCAGCAGTCCCTACAGAGGTGTGCTACACAGGGATAGATGGACAGTTACAGGATAGTTTCCAATGGCACGAAAAAGCCTAAAAAATGTCCATTATACTGAATTGACACATTGGTGATCCAAACTCTACAAAAACTGACCACCATCTGTCTCCATTTTGCCCAGACCCTCTATGTATCGTCACACAATGGCACTGTGTATATAGACAGTAATGGTGGCCTCTGCTGATACCCAAGGGATGGTGGCATCTCTCCATGTCAGGGTTAGTTGTACTGGGAAGTGATACAGCAATCTTAAAATTGCTAAATTATTGTCCCTTTTTTCCAGTGTAAACATAGAAGTCCCATGAACCCTGCTTTAACACAGGCACTAGGGGGAGGCCAGCATTGGACTATTGCGTCCTCTGACATGGGCTATGGGTGCCATCTTGAAGGAGCCTGAATTCCTGCAAAATTTTGATGGCCATCTCAGGATGCAGGACATCTACATATAGCTTTTCCTGTGGCATTACAGGACTCTGGAGTTGGGAAGTGTAGCCAGGAACAGAGCCCCATTTTGGTGAGGGATAAATGGGTCCTGAAGGAAGTCTCTTCTTTACTTGGGCACAGGTGGGAGACTGGAAGAATCTGGGCCGCAATGTACTGTCTAAGTACTCAAAAAAAAGCTGGCTTAAAAACTATATAACTTTTTAGAAGATTCTCCTTTTTGAGAGACAGGTTCCCTTTGAAGCTTAAAGCGGACTAAACCTTCTTTTCCTTTACACCCAAGGAAGTTGTCATCCTATCCTCTGTTTGATCTGCAGTTGCGATGGTGCTGTACATGCGATCAGTTATGACACCAGCCATTTGAGGAAAGTTTGGTCTAGAGCTGACATAAGCACACTGGCAACCTTTACAGCAGGGGTCTCCAAACTTTCCAAACAAGGGGCCAGTTTTTTCTCCTTCAGACTTTAGGGGGGGCAGACTGTGGCCAGCGGGAGTGGAGACATCCCTTGCATCAAAAACATCACATTTGGTATTAGGTGAAGGAAACAATAAGGGAAGTCCCTTATTGTTTGGTATCATCGGCAGGAATAGTGCCCCATTGTTGGTGTGAATGGGAGAAATGGTGCCCCATTGTTGGTGTCAGTTGGCAAAATAGTGTCTCGTATCAGTGGAAGGAATAGTGCCCCAAGGGCCTGATAAAGTCAAGCAAAGGGCCACACCTGGCCCCTGGGGCGCAGTTTGGAGACAACTGCTTTACAGTGATCGCTAGAGGCATGTCTTGAATATAACTGTTTAGTCCTGCTTCAGCTAAGGTAAACTTTTACCTGATCCCAAGAAATGAAGACATATGGACTGCATTTGCCTCTGTTACATATGTAGCGGGTATATGCTTTTCTATTATGTTTAAATTTGGTGGGGAATCTGTGATGTGTGGTTCCCTGGGGCCCAGCGGGTGGCGCTGTCACTTTGGGCCCGAGGTTGAGCCATCGTTGCAGTGGGGTACCCTTTTTGGCCTCTCGCAGCATGAGTACAGCGGGGCGGGGGCTCCGCTGGGCTTGCTGGGGGAGGGTATAAAGGGGTCGGCCATTTTGGTCACGGGGTCGTCGAGTCCCAGGCACCTTCAGCCTGAGGGCTGTGGTTCGTGGTCGGTGTCCAGGCGGCCTAGGCCTGGACACCCGGAGCTCGTGTTCCACCCCAGGCACCTTCAGCCTGGGGTGAGGTACTCGGTTGGAGGCCTGGGGCCCAGTGTCCTCCGCTGGGCTTCGCGAGGGAAGGATTTCCTAGGGGACCCCGGGAGTGGGGTACCCGAATCCAGAGGCGTAAGGGACCGGAGGAGTTACTCACCCGAAGACCTGGTGCAGCAGATTGCCGGTGCCGGGTGAGCCTCAGGAGACCGCCGGAGGGGAATCTTCCCAAACAGGGGCCGAGTGCAGTCAGGAGGAAGGTTCATCGTTCACCCGGTCGGTGGCAGCGACCAAGTTCCTCAACAGGTGGCATAGATCATGTGCCAAACCTATTCGCTGTTAAAGGAATAGGAGAGTTCATTGTGCCTGGGCCTACTCGTATCCACACCCCCTGTCTGTTCGTTGAGGGAGTCCAACTGATTGTGTTTCATCCTGACATTGAAGAATAAAGGAGTGGTGGACTTTAATTGGTGTGGGGCTCATTTACTGGCAGACACGGTTCCACAGAACAGACGGAGGCTCCAAACTCAGAACACCGACCCGAAGGTAAAGGAACTTTGCTTACACCACACAAACATCTGCGGTGAAGGCTTGGCGTGGTGACCCCGCACTCTCTCCTCCAAGGTACCCCTAGACCAGCAGAAACCAGCCAACAGCGGAGTGAGAGAGTGGAGGCCGTTACACATAGTTACATAGATTGAAAAAAAAGACAAAAGTCCATTTAGTTCAGCCAATAGAAAAAAAATAAATGGAAAACCTACAAACAGGACCCTAAACCCACAGGTGAACAAGAAGAATGCAAAAAAACAGTATGGTCCAATTTTCTCCAGAGGGCGAAAAAATGATCCTTGCAATCAGATATTCCTTTGGAACAACAATCTCCGGGGTTATATCCTATAGATATTAATATTCATTTATATGCATTGAGGAATTTATCCATATCCTTTTTAAAACAGCTTACTGAGCTGAAGAATCCTTTCCATATGTGGAGAGTAAATCTCTTTTCCTCCAGACACAAAGTGAGCCCATGTCCTTTGTAACGACCCTAAAGTGAATAACTCTCTACACTAAGTTTGCTACCGTGTTTCCCCGAAAATAAGCTTGGGTCTTATATTCATTTTGGCAACAAAAGACCCAGTAGGGCTTATTTTCGGGGTAGGGCTTGTCATGTGCTGTCTTCTCTCTCTGTCTACCTCCCTGCCTGTCAGGAATCCCCAGTGGCCAGTGGAACTGAGTAAAAGTGCTTGTAAAATCGTAGAATGCACTGTATTACAGTGTTATATCATGTAAACTGTGTATGTTTCTGTAATCTATTTGTGATAAATACCTTCTTATAGCGCCACTTGGCGCTTCCGAGACCCGCCAGACCTCTATTTACCACTCCGAGATCCCCTGCTGACAGCTGGGAGAAGAGGAGGAGAGCAACGGGGGATTAGTTGAGCGCCGAGCGGCGCTGTAACAAAGGTATTTATTACAAGTAGATTAACCACTTCCCACCCAGCCACTGCATATATACGGCCAGGTGGGCGCTTCCTCCTTCTGAGTGGACGTTCAGGAACCTCCCTCAGAAGGATGGGGATCGCACGCGCGATCCCGATGCGCTCGTGTCACCCGGACATGGCGCATCGCCGATCGGCAGGAGGGCTCTGTGATTGGCCCTCCTGATCACATGACGTCTGTGTCCAATCACAGCCGTCATTATATGTAAATAGAGAGCCGGTTGCTTGGCGATCTGCTCTCCTCTCCTCATACGGAAATTGTCAGTGAGGAGAGGAGAGCGGATCACTGCAGCCGGCCGATGATCAGTATGTATGAGCTGTTTTTTACAGCTTTTTACACACTGATCACCAGCCTAGTGTCCACACACATGTCCCCACACAATGTAAAACACACAAAGTCCCCAAAATAGTGTCCCCAAAACACATGTCCCCACACAGATGTCCCTACACATGTCCCCACATAGTAAAAAGACCTGCCCCCCACATATGTAACAGTAAAATCACATGTCCCAATGATTATCTGCACACATATGTCCGTGATCACCTGCGCACATCTGTACATGATCATTTGCGTACATCTGTCCGTGATCAGACAAACCAATTATTATACACTTAACAGGATTTTTTTTACCAAAGACATGTAGCAGAATACATTTTGCCTAAAATGTATGACAAAATTCGATTTTATTGGATTTCTTTTAAAATAGAAAGAAGAAAATATTGTTTTTCCCAAATTTCCGCTCTTTTTTCGCTTATATCACAAAAAAATAAAAACGGAGTCGTGAATAAATACCACCAAACGAAAGCTCTATTTGTGTGAACAAAATGATAAAAAAAATTATTTTGGTACAGCGTAGCATGACTGCGCAATTGTCATTGAAAGTGCGAGAGCGCTGAAAGCTGAAAATTGGCCTGGGTAGGAAGGGGGTGAAAGTGCCCGGTATTGAAGTAATTAAAGAAACATACACAGTTTACATTATATAATACTGTAATACAGTGCATTCTAGGATTTTACAACCATTTTAAACTAGGGCTTTTTTTTTCGGGTTAGGGCTTATCTTGCAGTAGGGCTTATTTTCAGGGTATGTCTTATTTGCGGGAAAACACGGTATATGGACCACTTATGTATTTATACACGGTGATCATAGATGTTGTCGCCTTGCTATTCTGGAGATGGAACTGTACGCCATCAGTATTCTGGTTTCTTGGATAAAAGTTTACTGTCAAATATGACTGTGGTGTAGCATTCTTCATTGGCTCCCTGTTTGTAAAGTACCAGCCTGTTACATCTATGTTGTTCTATATGGAGGTGATAGGATATTTTTTTATCCGATATATGTTCTTAGTATGCCAGTCATCCAATCAGATGCTCAAAATGTTTACAGGTCGGAACTAACCTGCAGTCAATCCTATGTCAGAACAGCGACAATATCGATAAAATATGCAGTGAAATCAATTACTTGCTTGTTGGAAAGGAAAAAGATATTTCGGGACTTTATATGAGGCACACTGAGCCAATCAATATAAACATTGTTTACTTAATACAAAAGGCGTACATACATATATAACATAGTAAAAAATACTAATAAAATAGCATATAAAATGAGTGAGTAATACATAATTATCTCAACATAGTAAACATAATAGACCTTGGGTATGTAGACCAAATTGTAATAGTAACATATAGATCAGGGCTCAAAATTTCAAATCCTGAGCTACTAGCCAGACCTCAAGGGTTACTCGCCACCAGTTACCGGGCTCAACCCTTACCATGCCCCGCCCCTAATCCCGCCCCTAAACACACCCTTAAATTATCTTATGAAAGACACTTAAACGTTTTATGCAGAGATAAGGTATAAAAATAAATATTAACAACAACTTTGTCCAAAACTGCAGCCTGCCCGTGTCCGCCAATACAGCCTGTGTCCGCCAGTGCAGCCTGTGACGCCAATGCAGCCATCTGTCCCCAAATGCAGCCTTGTGTAGCCATGTGTCCCCAAATGCAGCCTTGTGTCCCCAAATGCAGCCATGTCCTGAAATGCAGCCATGTCCCCAAATGCAGCCATATGTCCTGAAATGCAGCCATGTCCCCAAATGCAGCCATATGTTCTGAAATGCAGCCATGTGTAGGTCCCCAGTGGCCTACCTGTGTAAGAGGTAAGAGAGAGGAGAGGAGAGGAGAGGAGGAGCTGCTGCCGCCACCGCATTGATCAGCGCGCGGGGAACGTAGCAGCTTTCATTTCAATAGCTGTGTGTTCCACGCCGCGCGTGCCGTCACAGCCCCTCCCCCTTGTCCCGCCACTTTGATAGACAGACCACCCGCCCCAATCCTGGGGCGGGTGATCTGTCTATCAAAGTGCCCGGACAAGGGGGAGGGGCTATATATGAAGACGGGGAACACACAGCTATTGAAATGAAAGCTGTTATGTTCCCCGCGCGCTGATCAATGCGGCGGCAGCATCTCCTCCTCTCCTCTCTCTCCCTTGCCCCACGACCGCCCCTAGGCAGCCCACACTCGCCCAGCCCTCAAAATCCACTCGCAAAATGCGAGCAGGCGAGTGGAAATTTTGAGGGCTGATATAGATATATAAACAATGATGGATTGGTTCATAATAAGTAAGCTGTATTCATGTAAGATGGTAAAACATGAATAACTGTGACGTTGCATCATAGGAAAGCTCTACGCGTTTCGTGGTTAATATACCACTCATCAGGAGCAGATGCAGGGTTTGTGGGAATGTCTAGAATAAAGCAAATGACCAAAATGATATAGTAAAAAAAGGAATATAGAACATAGAAGGAAGAGGGGGAGCAGTAAAAGATCCCAACCACTCTTACCTAATAGCAGTATACGGATAAAAATGTAGAAGGTAACCATAATGGAAAGGTATTATATATAACGTTATCCCCGGGAGCTGAGGCTGTAAACACCTGAGGCACGGCGGCAGTAAAAGCAGCGAGAAGAGAAGCATATAGATGAAATCTCCAGTAGTTCAGCTGTAGTCTGTGTATTTGGTACTGTAAAATGTTCATAATGCAGATAGTTCCAAAGAATATCTGTAAAAATAGGTAATTGGACAATAAGCTAATAGTACCTTTCCATTATGGTTACCATCTACAGTTTTATCCGTATACTACTATTAGGTAAGAGTGGTTGGGATCTTTTATTGCGCCCCCTCTTCCTGTATTAACCACGAAACGCGTAGAGCTATCCTATGATGCAACGTCAGTTATTCATGTTTTACAATCTTACCTGAATACAGCTTTCTATTATGAACCAATCCATCATTGTTTATATATCTATATGTTACTATTACGATTTGGTCTACATACCCAAGGTCAATTATTATGTTTACTATGTTGAGATAATTATGTATTACTACTAATTTTATATGCTATTTTATTCATATTTTTTACTATGTTATTGTCACGAGGATGCTATACACAGACATCCAATACAGGTGGTCAGATCATTGGGCTGCACATTAAGGAATCAGGAACAGAGTAAGTGAAAAATATAAATATTTATTAAAGATAATGACACACGTGTAAACAAAACCACAGCAAACCATAAGCAAGACACGAATACAAAAGAACACAACAAACCCCAAAAACAACCTAATCTAACTAGCTAACTAATATGTACAAAAGGGAACACACATACATGAACAAGGCAGGGATGAGAGACAAGGGGAGCAGAAGGTCAGGTACTGGGAGCAGTCAGCAAGAGGGAGCTGGAAGCTGGTATCAGGGGACAGGTCTCAGGGGACAGGGTACAAGGATCAGAGTCCAGGACAAGGCAGGGAACAGATCAGGATCAGATAACGGATCAGGTTCAGGTTCAAGCAGGGACCAGGCTTACAGAAGGAATTCTGGAGCACTGAGCTTTGTTAAGGGTGGGTTTATATAGTCCAGCAAACCCAGATCAGGTGTGCTTGATGGCTGGTGGAAAGTCTTGGTGAGGAGACACCCGCTGGTGGCCACCAGAACTACACTCACTGGTGCTGAAAGCAACAGTGCCACCAGCAGGTGAGCCCAGTAATGACACCATTCCTGACAGTTATATATGTATGTATGTATGCCTTTTGCATTAATTAAACGATGTTTACATTGATTGGCTCAATTTTTGTATGTAGCAGTGTGCCTCATATAAAGTCCCAAAATATCTTTTTCCTTTCCAACATATCAGGAATGGAGGTAAATCTTAGTCATTGCCTCAAAAAAAGCCCAACTCCATTTTTTGTTTTCAATTACTTGCTTGTGTCGCTTCCTCGACACAGGCTGCTGAAAATGTTTCAGAGTGTAATTCAGGGAGCAACACTTTGCTCATCCGGTTGGTGCGTGAGCAACTCAAGCAGGGGAATTTCACTGCCCTGCTGTGTCCTGCATGTAGGCAAGGTGGAGGCTGCAGTATACCCTCCAACCTGATGGTGGCATTGTGCTGTTTCTGCAGGCTTTCAGGAGCCCACTACGGACTCA
Source organism: Rana muscosa (assembly GCA_029206835.1). Taxonomy (NCBI): domain Eukaryota; kingdom Metazoa; phylum Chordata; class Amphibia; order Anura; family Ranidae; genus Rana; species Rana muscosa. The sequence continues at coordinate 59,711,747 of CM055116.1, read as the reverse complement.
TTTTTCCCATGCTATGGGCTCCAGGCAACCTATTTTGGGGAGGACAGGATGTCCTACAGCAGGGGTGCCCAAACTTTTGAAGAGCGAGGGGCACTTAAGCAACTTGGTAACCAGTCGTGGGACACAAATATCGGAGCAGGCGGATGATAGGTCACGGCTATTCTATCGGCCCTCTGATCCGCCCAGATGGAAGGGGACAAATTCCCTTCTATTTTTTTTTTTTTTTAGAGGGTCGGATACTATTACAAAATGCCTTGCGAATAAACAGCGCCCTCTTCTGCCTGAAGAAGTGTATAACCTGCAACAAATGTAGCACTATTACTATTGGAAAATGCCTTGTGGTTAAACAGCGCCCTCTTCTGCCTGAAGAAGTGTATGACCTGCAACATATGTAGTGCTATTACTATTAGAAAGTGCCTTGTGGATAAACAGCGCCCTCTTCTGCCTAAAGAAGTGTATGACCCGCAACCAATGTAGTGTTATTACTGCAATATTACTATTGGATAGTGCCCTGTGCATAAACAGTGCCCTCTTCTGCCTGAAGAAGTGTCTGACCTGCAACATATGTAGTGCTATTACTGTAATAATAATTTTGGAAATTGCCTTGTGGATAAACCGCACCCTCTTCTGCCTGAAGAAGTGTATGCCCTGCCATGGATGTAGTGCTGTTACTATTAGAAAGTGCCTTGTGGATAAACAGAGCCTCTTCTGCCTGAAGAAGTGTATGACCCGCAACCAATGTAGTGCCATTACTGCAATATAACTACAGTGAAACCTCGGATTGCGAGTAACGCAGTTAACGAGCGTTTCGCAATAAGAACCTTTTTTTTCTAAATCCTGACTCGGTTTGCGAGTGTTGTCTCGCGAAATGAGCAGGATTCAAGCCTCTGCGGTGTGCAGTACCGCATTTGGCCAGAGGAGCGGGGGTGCCGGAGCCAATCGGAGCCGTTCGGAAATACTCGGAAACACTCGTAAATACTCAGTTCCCAAGCCTTTCCGGGGCTTTTCGAGTCTCTCTGGTGCCCCCCACATCTGGCCACATGTGGTATTGCATGCCATAGAAGTCAATGCAGAACTAATTATTTTCGTTTCCATTGACTTCTATGGGGAAACTGGCTTTGATATGCGAGTGCTTTGAATTACGAGTATTCTCCTGGAACGGATTATGTTCGTAATCCAAGGTTCCACTGTATTGGATATTGCCTTGTGGATAAACAGCGCCCTCATCTGCTTAAAGAAGTGTATGACCTTTTATCTAGGATTGCAACCTCATCCCTTTAAACCCAAACACATATGAATAACACAGGTTCTGATGCCGCGTACACACGACCATTTTTAATGACGAGAAAAATTTCATTTTTTTAAATGGTCATTAAAAATGATCGTGTGTGGGCTTCAGATCATTTTTCACGACGTGAAAAACGGGCATGAAAAAATTGAAACATGCTCTAATTTTTCACGTCGTTTTTTACATCGTCGTTTTTCTCGTCATGAAAAACGGCCGTGTGTAGGCTTTAACGACGTGAAAAAAAATGTGCATGCTCAGAATCAAGTATGAGACGGGAGCGCTCGTTCTGGTAAAACTAGCGTTCGTAATGGAGATAGCACATTCGTCACGCTGTAACGGACTGAAAAGCACGAGGCTGAAAAGCGCGAATCGTCTCTCAACAAACTTTACTAACATGAAGGGTGGCGCCATCCGAACCCCTTTATAGTGCCGTCATACGTGTTGTACGTCACCGCGCTTTACTCGAACATTTTTTTCCACGATAGTGTGTAGGCAAGGTAGGCTTGAGAGGAAACACGAAAAATCACGTCGAGAAAAATGCCGTTTTTTTCAATGACATTAAAAACGGTCGTGTGTACGCGGCATGAGAGTACGTTAATGCAGATAAGGTACTAAATAAGTTTAATTACCACCTTAATCAGCCACAGAACCTGTGTATTTAATATGTGTTTGGTTTTAAAGGGTAGAGGGGGCAACTCTACCTTCATCCTGGTGCCATTGTTGTAAATTGCCCTTATTTTATGATCAATTTCTACAATATAGACAAAGTTTTGAGTATCCCTGTTTGTTTATTTACTACACGCATGGTGATCCAGACGCTGGCTGGCGAGATGTCCCCAGAGACCGGATCTCTAGTCTGCCGTGGCCCTTAGCACCGAAACACCGACCGTATCATTGTTTACTGAGCCCGAAAGCTACAAAATATTTATGGAAGACAAAGCTCCTATAGGAAACAAAGTTCATACACCCGGCTTGTTTTATCCCCGGCTTCCAACTCACTTGCCCGAAAACCCCATTAAGAAAGTTTATATATCTCTGTTCCGACAGCGGCTATAACAAGCTCACCGCTGCATACACCAAAAATCTATAAATCACTTTCTCTATCCTATCATCTCTTAGACGAGAGGTCTTTCCTCTGAGATCGTGTCTGGGGCTCAGGAATATTCTTTACCCAGGGAATGTGTGATCACAGCAAAAGAACAAATGATGGCCCGGTGGGTCTTGAATCTCCTTCACATGCAACCAATATTTATAGAAATTTTAAAGTGACACTAAACGATATCTTAGTAATCCATACACATCCACTACTTAAAGAGGGATTCCATCCGCAATTTTTTATTTTTTTTTAAAAGTCAGCAGCTACAAACACTAGCTAGGGTTGCCACCTGTCCGGTATTCACCCGGACAGTCCGGGTTTTGAATCATGTGTCCAGGTTTCAGGTGGACTGAAACCTGGACACATTATTCAGATTGGGCTGTGGATCCCCAGGTAACCAAGATTGTCACACACAAATCTGTTGCGAGAGCAATAATTCTAGCCCTAGACCTCCTCTGTAACTCAAAACATGCAACCTGTAGAATTTTTTAAATGTCGCCTATGGAGATTTTAAAGGGTAAAAGTTTGTCGCCATTCCACGCAATTTTGAAGCGTGACATGTTGGGTATCATTATCTTTCACATTATAAAAATTCGGCTAACTTTACTTTTGTCCTATTTTTTTATTTAAAAAAGTGTATTTTTTTTCCTCAAAAAAGTGCGCTTGTAAGACCGCTACGCAAATACGGTGTGACCGAAAGTATTGCAATGACCGCCATTTTATTCTCTAGGGTGTTAGAATAAAAAAAATATATAATGTTTGGGGGTTAACTTCTAAGTAAAGGGAAGGAGATGGGCGGGCAGTGAAACAGGCAAGCATTGTTTTTTTGTCTTGTCATACCAACGGCCACCACAAGATGGCGCCAGATTACAGAATGAAGCCTAGGCCTGCAGAAGGCCGCAAAGCCGCGGTCTAATTTACCGGCCGGCGCGGCCCGACGAGATCACGCGATCGCGGGGGGGGGCGCACGGACATACAGGTGACCTCAGCTGTGCTGCCCCAGGTGCCAGGTCGCTAATTCTAGTCGCATTTGCGACCTGGCGCCCGGGGATTGTCGAGCCCTGAGCTAAAGGACCAGGCCCCTTGTTGTGATTCAGCACTGCTCGCTTCAACTGACAATTGTGCAGTCGTGCGGCGTGGCTCCCAAACAAAATTGACGTCCTTTTTTTTCCCACAAATAGAGCTTTTTTTTGGTGGTATTTGATCACCTCTGTGGTTTATATTTTTTGCGCTATAAACAAAAATAGAGTGACAATTTTGAAAAAAAATCTATATTTTTTACTTTTTGCTATAATAAATATCCCCCAAAAATATATAAAAAAAACATTTTTTTTTCCACAGTTTAGTCCAATACGTATTCTTCTACATATTTTTGGTAAAAAAAATCGCAATAGGCGTTTATTGATTGGTTTTCTCAAAAGTTATAGCTTCTACAAAATAGGGGACTGTTTTATGGCATTTTTATTAATAATCTTTTTTTTTTACTAGTTATGGCGGTGATCAGCGATCATTATCGTGACTGCGACATTATGGCACTTTTGACACCATTTTGGGGCCATTGTCATTTTTACAGCGATCAGTGCTATAAAAATGCACTGGTTACTGTGAAAATGACACTGGCAGTGAAGGGTTTAACCTCTAGGTGGCACTGTAGGGGTTAAGTGTTCCCTAGGAAGTGATTCTTACTGTAGGGGGGCGTGGTTACACGTCACTGATCGTCTGTTCCGATGACAGGGAACAGACGATCACTGATATGCCAAGGAGAAGAACGGGGAAAGGTTTGTTTACACTCACCTCTCCCCGTTCTTCAGCTCTGTGACCCGATCTCGGGACACCGGCGGCAATCGGGTCTGCGGGTCCCGCGGGCGTGGCCACGGAGCTCAGGACCGGGTCGCGAGCGTGCCCCCTGGCGGCGCGCGCGACCCACGGCTGGGCTCTTATAGGGCAACGTTCCTGTACGTTGATGTGCCATTCTGCCAACGTATATCGGCGTGAGGTGGTCCTTAAGTGGTTAAAACCCAAATAAGAAAAAATATATGTAGAAGCATACCTCATACAAGTTTTCTGTCCCTTTTTTGTGCCTAGTCTGGAAAAATTAGGTATGAACTTCAGTATACAATATTTCATTTTTTTATTTACTGTCAGTTATTTGTAGCTCAATAGATAGAGCAATAATAAACTGAAGATTTAATACAACTTTAAGGGGAATATTAATAAAAAATAAAAAAACACATACTGGTACCTGTTTGTTTGTCTGTCGAAACTGTAGATTTTTTTTTTGTGTGAATGAGGAAAATACCACATTATGGTCACTAGATGTCGCTGACTATCATAGCAAGTAAATATGCTCCCCATCTCCATCTAGTGGCCGTAATGTGGTGATTTTCGCATTCATACATTCGATCTGCAGAGAATATAGCCAAAGAACATTCACGCAGAACAAATTTCAATGAACAAACAGCTTTGCAAATTATGTATAAATGCACCCATAAGTGAACTGAGTACTACATATGTATTTTTAATTTGTGTATGCAGGTTCCCCTTTAAAAAGAAGAGGCTATCCCTTTATTAGAGCTGGATCCAGAACACTTTCAAAATGTTGATGGAGACACTAGGCAATGTTTTTTTTTTTTTTTGCACAGGGTCCTTGTGGCTTTAAGTTGAACCTTTGGGGCTGAGATTGTTCTTTATGGGAAACACAGTTATAAAACAGCCCTTGGTTTATCTGCAGCAGTTACAGCTATGCATCAACGACCCGAGCAATAAATTTACTGGTACATTTAGAAATTGTCATTGCACAATGCATTCCTCTATAGAACAAGATGTATTGCTCCCTTACAAGATGCATGGCCTGGCTACGAGGTTATTACTTAAAGCCCAATGTGTTCAATGCTAGTAAAAGATACAGCAGGCAGTTTTCTCCTACATCTATCGTATACGGGATTGTGGCGCCCACACATTTTCAGCATTTCAATCATCGCTTTCTGGCCTGCATCCTGCTGCCTCACTTTATTAAACCACTTTATGTAGAGCTGGCGATAACTCATAACTCCCAGCATCCCACTTTTGGGATGAGACAGTCCCTGTTCTGGATTTTCTGTGTAATAGGGTAACCCATTCCTGTCCAGCCTTTAATCCAGCGGAGTACTATGAACATGAGGCCCCCAGGATCCCAGTGCTGATCACTTAGAGCAGGGGTCTCCAAACATTCTAAACAAAGGGCCGGTTTATTGTCCTTCAGACTCTAGGAGGGCCAGACTATGGCCAGCGGGAGTGGAAATTTTCCTGGCATCAGTGGGAGTAAGCATTGCCACATTTGGTATTAGGGGGAGGAACAGTGCCCAGTCCTTGGTATCATAGGGAGGAATAGTACCCCATTTTTGGTGTCAGTGGGAGAAATGATGCCCCATTGTTGGTGGCAGAATAGTGTCTTGTATCAGTGGGATGAATAGTGCCCAAAGGGCCGGAAAAAGGCAAGCAGAGGGCCACATATGGCCCTCGGGCCGCAGTTTGGAGACCCCTGACTTAGAGGATGCCTGCATGGCAATACTCCCCAGAGTCCCAAGATTAGAAGGCAATAGACCCCAGTGCATATGGCTATTTACAGGGGACATCCCCATATACGTCCACATATGCAGACTCTTTACTAAATGAATGAATGCAAGGTATAGGTCAGCCTACCAGATGATCAGCAAAATACAACATACAATTTTAAACACTTTCAAACCAATGTACAGAGAGCACAAGGGTAGTTATGTAAGTCAAAAAAATACCATAGTACAGAGGGTATAGACAAAACAAGTGGCCTGTATCTACAGGTGGGGTGTCCCAGAGTACAAGGGAAATGCAAGTGGTCCCCAAGGGTAATCTAAACAATCTCCCTTTCCTGCCTATATGATGGTCCATATTTATCCACCCACAGGAGTAGCCGATTACCACTCTTCTTGTGGCAACTACTGCCTACCACTACAATAAGTTCTACACTTTCTAAATATATCCTCATCCGGGGCGCACCTCTCCTAACAGGGGCATGGCTGGCACCTAACCCAACTGGCTCCTAAGTCGGATCATACTCGCCACCTATCAGGGCATCTAGTGAATAACCAGGGGAACTACAACCTACATGCTCTACCCTACCGAATGTGAGCAGTCATCCAGCTGCCTCCAGCTTTCCCACTAAAGGGAAGCTCAAGAATCCTCTTTTTTTGCCTACAAGAAGGTTCATATTAATTCACTCACAGGAGAAACCAGTTACATAGTTACATAGTTACATAGTTAGTCAGGTTGAAAAAAGACACAAGTCCATCCAGTTCAACCATAAAAAAAAAAAAATAATAATATCATACAATCCCATATACCCAATTCTATACCCACAGTTGATCCATGGGAAGGCGAAAAACCCCAGCAGAGCATGATCCAATTTGCTACAGCAGGGGAAAAAATTCCTTCCTGATCCCCCGAGAGGCAATCGGATTTTCCCTGGATCAACTTTACCCATAAATGTCAGTACTCAGTTATATTATGTACATTTAGGAAAGAATCCAGGCCCTTCTAAAAGCAATCTACTGAGCTGGCCAGAACCACCTCTGGAGGGATTCTGTTCCACATTTTCACAGCTCTAATACCACGTACACGCAATCATTTTTCCCGTCGGGAAAAATAAAAAAAAAATTTTAACAAGAAAAACGACCGTGTGTGGGCTTTTTGTCATTTTTCCCGAAGGGAAAAACAGCATTAATCAGGACGAGAAAAATTAGAACATGCTCTAATTTTTCTCGTCGTGATTCCCGTCGTTTTTTTTCCGCGGCAGTTTTCCCATAGGGAAACACTGCCACGGAGCCCACACACGGTCGTTTTTCTCGACCAAAAAAAAAATGTTCGGGAAAAACGGACGTGTGTAGGGAACCAAGCCGTTCCCTCGTTTTTCCCGTCGATTTTCTCGACGGTGTTTTCACCGTCGAGAAAATCGATCGTGTGTACGCGGCATTACTGTGAAGAAACCTTTCCATATTTGGAGATGAAATCTCTTTTCCTCTAGACGTAAAGAGTGCCCCCTTGTCCTCAGTGTTGACCGTAAAGTGAATAACTCAACAGCAAGTTCACTATATGGACCCCTTATATATTTGTACACGTTGATCATATCCCCCCTTAATCTCCTCTTCTCAAGAGTGAATAAATTCAGTTCCTCTAATCTTTCCTCATAGCTGAGCTCCTCCATGCCTCTTATCTGTTTGGTTGCCCTTCTCTGCACTTTCTCCAGTTCCCTGATATCCTTTTTGAGAACTGGTGCCCAAAACTGAACTGCATATTCCAGATGAGGTCTTACCAAAGATTTGAACAGGGGCAAAATTATATCTCTCTCTGGAGTCCATACCTCTCTTAATACAATAAAGAACATTGCTTGCTTTGGAAACCGCAGCTTGGCATTGCATGCCATTATTGAGCTTATGATCTACCACTCCCCTTGTGGCATTTACTGCTACCCACTATAGGAAGTTCTCTACCATCTTAATATATCTTCACCTAGAGTGCCCTCGCTTAAGAGGTGAAAAGCTGGCAGCTAACCCAAGCAGCTCCTAGGCTGAATCTCACTCCGACCTATAAAGGCATCTAGTAGCCAACCAGGGGAACTAAAAACCCTCCACTAACAAATGCAAGTAGTCCTCCAATTTTCCCTCTAAGGGAAAGGTAAAAAAATAAATATTTTCTTGCCTAATTCATTCACTCACAGTGAAAAACTGGAAACCATTCTTTTCGGTGTACCAGAGTACCAGAGGTATGTGAGTAGTCCCAAAATATACAAGTCCTCCAGCTGCCTCCAGCTTTTGCCCCCAAGGGTAAACTGAACAATCTTGTTTTCCTGCCTAAATGCAGGTCTGTATTTATCTACCTACAGGAGAAACCAGTTGCCACTCTCCTTGTGTTGACTAACACTGTCCATTATTGGAAGTTCTCCACCTTCGTAATATACCCTCACCCAGGCACCCCTCTTCTAAGAGGGGCATGGCTGGAACTTAACCCAAGAGGCTCCTAGGTTGACTCTCTCTTGCCACCTATAAGGGCATCTAGTGGCCAACCAAGGGAGCTACAACGTATTTGCCCACAACGTATTTGCCCAACCCTACTAATTGTGAGTAGTCCCCCAGCCTCTACCCCCCCCCCCAAGGGGAAGCTAAACAATTTCCCTTTCCTGCCTACATGCAGGTCTGTATCCACCCTCAGGAGAAACTTGTTACCTCTCTTTGTGGCAACTACTGCTACCCACCAAAGTAAATTCTACACCTCTCTAATACATCCTGACATAGTATACCCCAATCCTAACAGGGGCATGGCGGGCACTTAACCCAAGCGGCTCCTAGGTCGAATCCCACTCACCACTTATAAGGGGAACCCAGTGACCAACTGTGGGAAGTACTACCTACATGCCCTACAGATTCAAATCTCTGCATCCCTGTTTTCCCCACTCTGACTGTGTATATATATATATATATATATATATATATATCCCGTATTTATCGGCGTATAACACGCACCCTAACTTTAAGAGGGAAGTTTCAGGAAAAAAAACTTTTCACAGCCCCCTGCGTATAACACGCAGGCACAGTTTACCCTCTATTTTCAGGTAAAAAAAGTGAGTGTTATACGCCAATAAATACAGTATATCCTTTTCTTTCCTACTCTAAACACATGATAGAATTTCATTATGTCCTCTATGGTTCTGTATAAACTGTACTGAACATGAGCAAAAGTATGTGGTCCCCCTTCCAGGTTACTAAGTTTAGGTGTTTCCAGTGAAGAGTACAGTTAGTAGTGATACAGCAAACAAAGACATAATCAACAGTAGGGATGAGCTTCGTGTTCGAGTCGAACATACGTTCGACTCGAACATCGGCTGTTCGATCGTTCGACGAAGATCGAACGATTTGGGCCGTTCGCGCCAAATTCGAGTGACACGAACGGCCCACAATGCACTACGCCATCGCAGTGTCATCCAGGCGCTGTGATTGGCCAAGCATGCACTGTGACCCCGCATGCTTGGCCAATCACAGCGCCGGCAGCGAGGAGAGCAATGATTGGCCACAGGCAGGATGCCTGTGGCCAATTATTGCTGAGGGTGTTTAGTACACGCCCCACACTATAAAAGGCCGCCAGCACGGCGGCCTAGTGTAGTGTGTTCCGGAGCAGGGATAGAGCAGCATAGGCAGGGACAGTGACTGTTATTTCTTTCTTGCTTAACCTGGATTCCTTTAGTTTAGGGAAAGAGAAGGATAGGTAGGGAGAGTGTCAGTGTGTTTTGTGCTTGTGCTATAGTGTGCTTAAAAAAAACATTTATTCTAGGGACAGAAAACTGTAGGTAGGGACAGTGTCAGTTTCTTTCACTCTGCAAGTCCTTGTTTCCAGGGACCTGGAAGGACAGTGAGTGAATTGTCCTTGTGCTATATTGTGCTTAAAAAAACATTTATTCTAGGGACAGAAAACTGTAGGTAGGGAGAGTGTCAGTTTCTTTCACTCTGCAAGTCCTTGTTTCCAGGGACCTGGAAGGACAGTGAGTGAATTGTCCTTGTGCTATATTGTGCTTAAAAAAAACATTTATTCTAGGGACAGAAAACTGTAGGTAGGGAGAGTGTCAGTTTATTTCACTCTGCAAGTCCTTGTTTCCAGGGACCTGTAAGGACAGTGAGTGAATTGTCCTTGTGCTATATTGTGATTAAAAAAAACATTTTTTCTAGGGACAGAAAACTGTAGGTAGGGAGAGTGTTTTTTTTCTTTCACTCTGCAAGTCCTTGTTTCCAGGGACCTGTAAGGACAGTGAGTGAATTGTCCTTGTGCTATATTGTGCTTAAAAAAACATTTATTCTAGGGACAGAAAACTGTAGGTAGGGAGAGTGTCAGTTTATTTCACTCTGCAAGTCCTTGTTTCCAGGGACCTGTAAGGACAGTGAGTGAATTGTCCTTGTGCTATATTGTGCTTAAAAAAAACATTTATTCTAGGGACAGAAAACTGTAGGTAGGGAGAGTGTCAGTTTATTTCACTCTGCAAGTCCTTGTTTCCAGGGACCTGTAAGGACAGTGAGTGAATTGTCCTTGTGCTATATTGTGATTAAAAAAAACATTTTTTCTAGGGACAGAAAACTGTAGGTAGGGAGAGTGTTTTTTTTCTTTCACTCTGCAAGTCCTTGTTTCCAGGGACCTGTAAGGACAGTGAGTGAATTGTCCTTGTGCTATATTGTGCTTAAAAAAAACATTTATTCTAGGGACAGAAAACTGTAGGTAGGGAGAGTGTCAGTTTATTTCACTCTGCAAGTCCTTGTTTCCAGGGACCTGTAAGGACAGTGAGTGAATTGTCCTTGTGCTATATTGTGATTAAAAAAAACATTTTTTCTAGGGACAGAAAACTGTAGGTAGGGAGAGTGTTTTTTTTCTTTCACTCTGCAAGTCCTTGTTTCCAGGGACCTGTAAGGACAGTGAGTGAATTGTCCTTGTGCTATATTGTGCTTAAAAAAAACATTTATTCTAGGGACAGAAAACTGTAGGTAGGGAGAGTGTCAGTTTATTTCACTCTGCAAGTCCTTGTTTCCAGGGACCTGTAAGGACAGTGAGTGAATTGTCCTTGTGCTATATTGTGCTTAAAAAAAACATTTATTCTAGGGACAGAAAACTGTAGGTAGGGAGAGTGTCAGTTTATTTCACTCTGCAAGTCCTTGTTTCCAGGGACCTGTAAGGACAGTGAGTGAATTGTCCTTGTGCTATATTGTGATTAAAAAAAACATTTTTTCTAGGGACAGAAAACTGTAGGTAGGGAGAGTGTCAGTTTATTTCACTCTGCAAGTCCTTGTTTCCAGGGACCTGTAAGGACAGTGAGTGAATTGTCCTTGTGCTATATTGTGATTAAAAAAAACATTTTTTCTAGGGACAGAAAACTGTAGGTAGGGAGAGTGTTTTTTTTCTTTCACTCTGCAAGTCCTTGTTTCCAGGGACCTGTAAGGACAGTGAGTGAATTGTCCTTGTGCTATATTGTGCTTAAAAAAAAACATTTATTCTAGGGACAGAAAACTGTAGGTAGGGAGAGTGTCAGTTTATTTCACTCTGCAAGTCCTTGTTTCCAGGGACCTGGAAGGACAGTGAGTGAATTGTCCTTGTGCTATATTGTGATTAAAAAAAACATTTTTTCTAGGGACAGAAAACTGTAGGTAGGGAGAGTGTTTTTTTTCTTTCACTCTGCAAGTCCTTGTTTCCAGGGACCTGTAAGGACAGTGAGTGAATTGTCCTTGTGCTATATTGTGATTAAAAAAAACATTTTTTCTAGGGACAGAAAACTGTAGGTAGGGAGAGTGTTTTTTTTCTTTCACTCTGCAAGTCCTTGTTTCCAGGGACCTGGAAGGACAGTGAGTGAATTGTCCTTGTGCTATATTGTGCTTAAAAAAAACATTTATTCTAGGGACAGAAAACTGTAGGTAGGGAGAGTGTCAGTTTATTTCACTCTGCAAGTCCTTGTTTCCAGGGACCTGTAAGGACAGTGAGTGAATTGTCCTTGTGCTATATTGTGATTAAAAAAAACATTTTTTCTAGGGACAGAAAACTGTAGGTAGGGAGAGTGTTTTTTTTCTTTCACTCTGCAAGTCCTTGTTTCCAGGGACCTGTAAGGACAGTGAGTGAATTGTCCTTGTGCTATATTGTGATTAAAAAAAACATTTTTTCTAGGGACAGAAAACTGTAGGTAGGGAGAGTGTTTTTTTCTTTCACTCTGCAAGTCCTTGTTTCCAGGGACCTGGAAGGACAGTGAGTGAATTGTCCTTGTGCTATATTGTGCTTAAAAAAAACATTTATTCTAGGGACAGAAAACTGTAGGTAGGGAGAGTGTTTATTTTCTTTCACTCTGCAAGTCCTTGTTTCCAGGGACCTGTAAGGACAGTGAGTGAATTGTCCTTGTGCTATATTGTGATTAAAAAAAACATTTATTCTAGGGACAGAAAACTGTAGGTAGGGAGAGTGTCAGTTTATTTCACTCTGCAAGTCCTTGTTTCCAGGGACCTGTAAGGACAGTGAGTGAATTGTCCTTGTGCTATATTGTGATTAAAAAAAACATTTTTTCTAGGGACAGAAAACTGTAGGTAGGGAGAGTGTTTTTTTTCTTTCACTCTGCAAGTCCTTGTTTCCAGGGACCTGTAAGGACAGTGAGTGAATTGTCCTTGTGCTATATTGTGATTAAAAAAAACATTTTTTCTAGGGACAGAAAACTGTAGGTAGGGAGAGTGTTTTTTTTCTTTCACTCTGCAAGTCCTTGTTTCCAGGGACCTGTAAGGACAGTGAGTGAATTGTCCTTGTGCTATATTGTGCTTAAAAAAAACATTTATTCTAGGGACAGAAAACTGTAGGTAGGGAGAGTGTCAGTTTATTTCACTCTGCAAGTCCTTGTTTCCAGGGACCTGTAAGGACAGTGAGTGAATTGTCCTTGTGCTATATTGTGCTTAAAAAAAACATTTATTCTAGGGACAGAAAACTGTAGGTAGGGAGAGTGTCAGTTTCTTTCACTGTGAAAGTCCTTGTTTCAAGGGACAGAGAAGGACACCTGAAGGTAGCCCTTATTGCTTTTTTCCCATCTCCCTGCAGGCCATCTATTAGAATGTCTGGAAGGCAAACAAGGAGAGGCAGACAGTCAGGAGGCAATAAAAGAGGGCAAGCAGGCTCTGTGTCTGGGGGCAACAGTGCTGGTCGTGGACGCGGTGCATTGTCATCAGCACATGGCCATGGGACACGCTTGTCCTTCTTTTCGGCAGCTGGACATGTTGAGCCACATCATGCCGAAGACTTGGTAGAGTGGATGACCAAGCCCTCCTCCTCCTCCTCATCCTCTCTCACCCAGGCTCAGGGTACTGGAAAAGCAGCTGCCAAAGCGTCGTCTTCCCTGGTATCAATGTCAGACAAATCATCAGTCACTCCTTCCCTAGACCCACCATGTCCTCCTCCTGAGGAGTCCCCCGAACTGTTTCAGCACAGTGTTGGGTACATGCTCCAGGAGGATGCCCAGCGTTTCGAAGGGTCTGATGATGAAACCCAGCTAGAGGAAGGCAGTAGCGTGAGAGCAGACAGAGGGGATGCTCAAGAAGGACACCAATCTGGCAGTCATGTTCCAGCAGCTGCAGCATACTGCCAGATTGGCTCCAGTGATGAGGAGGGAGGGGATGATGAGGTCACTGACTCCACGTGGGTGCCTAATAGGAGAGAGGAGGAGGAGGAGGATGAGGAGGAGGCACATCTCCAACGAGGCAGGATGCCCTTTGGTGGCCAGCGTAAGGGCAGTACACCGACGGAATCACACCGCAGAGCTCCGCCTGTGCAGGGCGCTGCCTCTGCCCGTCATTCAAAAAGTTCTTTGGTGTGGGCCTTTTTTGAGGCTAGTGCATCAGATCGCACAGCTGCTGTTTGCAACATATGTCTCAAGCGTATATCGCGTGGCCAAAACATCAGCCGCTTGGGTACCACATGCCTGACCAGACATATGTTGACCTGCCATGCAGCTCGTTGGCAAGCCTACCTCAAAGACCCACACCAAAGAACAAAGCGGACCTCTCCTTGCACCGCATCAGCTGGGATCTCCAACCCCACTATAACTTCAGTCCTCTCTGAAACATGCACTGAGAGGAATGAAGGTGTAGAATTAGGTGTGTCACAGCCAAGTACTTGCGGCCACTCTGCTAGCAGTACACCGACGTCCGATTCTAGCAGGCAAATTTCCCTGCCCCAGCTGCTGGACCGTCGAAAGAAGTTCACTCCCAGCCATCCACATGCCCAGCGGTTGAATGCTAGCTTGGCTAAATTGCTAGCGCTTCAACTGCTGCCTTTTCAGTTGGTAGACTCGGCCCCCTTCCGTGAGTTTGTGCAATGTGCGGTTCCTCAGTGGCAGGTTCCCAAACGCCACTTTTTCTCACGGAAGGCTATTCCGGCTCTCTACCGGCATGTGGAAGGCAATGTCTTGGCCTCGCTGGACAGGGCGGTCAGCGGTAAGGTGCATATTACCGCTGACTCATGGTCCAGCAGGCATGGACAGGGACGTTACCTTTCTTTCACGGCCCATTGGGTCACTCTTTTGGCAGCTGGGAAGGATGCAGGACAAGGTGCAGTAGTGTTGGAGGTTGTCCCACCGCCACGCCTCCAAAATGCTACTACTGGTTGTGACACACCTCTCTCCTCCACCCCCTCCTCTTCTTCCTCCATGGCCTCTTCCTGTGGTTTGTCCTATGAACCAGCGGTGCTCCGTAGCCGTTCACGGGGCTACACAAGTACGCAGGCAAAAAGATGCCATGCCGTGCTTGCACTGGTGTGTTTGGGGGACAGAAGCCACACTGGGGCAGAGGTCCTGTCTGCTCTGCAGGGCCAGGCCGAGAGTTGGTTGACGCCACGCCAGCTTAAGCCAGGAATGGTGGTTTGCGACAATGGCACCAACCTCCTCTCCGCCCTCCGACAGGGACAACTGACCCATGTGCCCTGTGTGGCTCACGTCCTTAACCTGGTGGTGCAGCGGTTCTTGGGCAGGTACCCGGGCTTACAGGATGTCCTGAGGCAGGCCAGGAAAGTCTGTGTGCATTTCCGCAGATCTTATAATGCCAGTGCTCGCCTGGCTGAGCTGCAAAAGGAGTTGAACCTGCCCAAGAACCGCCTTATATGTGACATGCCCACCAGGTGGAACTCAACGTTGGCCATGCTGCAGCGGCTGCACACGCAGCAGAGGGCCATCAATGAGTACCTGTGCGACTACGGCACCAGGACAGGGTCAGGGGAGCTTGGTTTTTTTTCTCCACGCCAGTGGGGCATGATCAGGGATGCATGCACTGTCCTGGCACCATTTGAGGAGGCCACGAGGATGGTGAGCAGTGACAGTGCATGCATCAGTGACACTGTACCTCTTGTCCACCTGTTGGAGCACACGCTGCGTGGAATAATGGACAGGGCACTTGAGGCAGAACAGAGGCAGGAAGAGGAGGACTTCCTTGCCTCTCAAGGCCCCCTTTACCCAGACAGTGTTCCTTCTGTCCCACCCATCGCACAGGAAGAGGAGGAGGAGGAGGAGGAGGAGGAGGAGGAGGATTGTGTCAGCATGGAGGTGGAGGCTGGCACTCAGCATCATCAGCAGCAGTCTTTTAGGGATGATTTACAGTCCCAAGAAACCAGTGGACTTGTACGTGGCTGGGAGGAGGTGGCTGCGGATCATGTCGTCCTTAGTGACCCAGAGGACTCCGGAGCGAATGCCTCAGCAAACCTACGCTGCATGGCCTCCCTGATCCTGCAAAGTCTGCGGAAGGATCCTCGTATTCTTCGGATCAAGGAGAGGGACCATTACTGGCTGGCCACTCTCCTTGATCCACGGTACAAGGGTAAGGTTGCGGACCTTATGTTACCGTCGCAGAGGGAGCAGAGGATGAGACAACTCCGGGAGGCCTTGCAGAAAGGTCTGTGCAACGCGTTCCCAGAGACTGGGAGGTTACAAACTCCTGGTCCTGGACAACGAGTTGCTGAGGCTTCGGCCAGTCAAAGAAGGAGCGGTGGGGAAGGTGGCCGTCTGACCGATGCGTTCAGACAATTCTTTAGTCCGCAGCCCCAAAGTATGATCGGTTCCAGCAACCATCGCCAGCGTCTGATAAACATGGTGCAGGAATATCTAGGGGCAAGGTCAGACTTGGACACCTTTCCCACCGAAAATCCTCTGGCTTACTGGGTCTTGAGGATGGATCACTGGCCAGAGCTTGCACAGTATGCAATTGAGCTACTGGCCTGTCCTGCATCCAGCGTTCTTTCGGAACGCACATTCAGTGCTGCTGGAGGATTTGTCACGGATCACAGGGTGCGCCTGTCCACCGACTCGGTTGATCGACTGACTTTCATCAAGATGAACCAGTCTTGGATCACCACCAGCTACCACACACCTGATGCTGATATAACAGACTAATTGATTTTAACATGTCACATCCCTTCAAGACTGATGCTGATGCTGAGTGCCTGTGCTGTTATGTTGACTGGCTATCCTCCTCCTCCGAGTCCTCAATGATACGATTGATGATGATAGCTTGGAAGATCATTTTTGTTTATGGGTGCCGCCACCAGTGGCTAAGGCCCAATTTTTCAGCCCCTGTTTTACAGGGGCGTGTAATTACAATTTTTTTAGCAATAATTTGCCATAGGGCTCATTGCTGTGCTCCAAGTACAGTATCTGTGAGGGGTTGGAGTGTTGTGGCACCAGTGCCTAAGGCCCAATTTTTCAGCCCCTGTTTAACAGGGGCGTGTCATTACAATTTTTGAAGCAATACTTTGCAACAGGGCTCATTGCTGTGCTCCAAGTACAGTATCTGTGAGGGGTTGTAGTGTTGTGCCACCAGTGCCTAAGGCCCAATTTTTCAGCCCCTGTTCAACAGGGGCATGCAATTACAATTCTTGATCTAATAATTCACAGCAGGGTCCATTGCTGCACCCACCAAGAGTAACTCTGAGGGCTTACAGTCTTGTGGCAACGCCACCACCACCACCACCACGAAAGGCCCAATTTTTCAGCCCCTGTTCAAAAGGGGCATGTAATTACAATTCTTGATCTAATAATTCACAGCAGCGCCCATTGCTGCACCCACCAAGAGTAACTGTCAGGGCTTACAGTGTTGTGGCACCAGCACCACCATCAAAGCCCCAATTTTTACTACCACTGTTCAACAATTATATGTAATTAAAATTCCTGATATAATAGTTGACAGCAGGGCGTTCCAGCACCAACCAAGAGTAACTGAGTGCTTACAGTGTTGTGCCAACACCAACAACTAAGGGGCCTATTTCTGCAGAGTATATACGGCAGGTCCCTACTTTCAAACATCCAACTTACAAACGACTCCTACTTGCAAACGAAAGAAGACAACAGGAAGTGAGAGGAAATCTACCCCTAGAAAGGAAAATTCTCTCCTGTAAGAATAAATATGGGAGAAAGGGGTCTCATCTGTACTGATGCTTTATCAGCAATCCTTGTTTCAAGAAAAACACCACATTTCAAAAACAGTTGTCATTGGGACGGAAAGTGAGGTGAAATGTTCTGAACAGGGGCACAGACAGCAAAACAAATGTTACAGGGGTGATAACCCTTACCTATGTTTCCCAAAAAGTTTAAAAATAGATTTTTGGGCTGGAGCTACACTTCAACAATGTACCTGTTCAAAATTACAAACACATTCTACATAAGAACAAACCTACAGTCCCTGTCTTGTATGCACCGCCTGTATACGGCTGTTCAGAGTATATAGGGCCTTTTTTATTTTATGTGCGGGGTTCCCCTTAATATCCATACAAGACCCAAAGGGGCTGGTAATGGGCTGGGGTAGGGGGGGGGGTCATGGGGTAGCTATGCCATTTTTCTTAAAGAATTTCATCCATATTACCGGGACCAGACATTACATTAAAGCCGCAAGCAGTTTTAAATGGCTTTTTTTTCCTTTAGAAGTGTCATTTTGTGCAGGGACAGTTCTAAACACGGGAAACACGTGGCACTTCACAGGCATACTTTAGACACCCCCCAGGTACGATATTTAAAGGAATATTTGACTTTTTTTTTTTCACTTTATGCATCATTAAAATGACTGCTCCCGAAAAACGACCGTTTTTAAAACTTATTTTTGCATTGATACATGTCCCCTGGTGCACAACCCGGGTTCCCAAACCCTATTTATGACAATAACATGCATAATAGTTGTTATAATTAGCACTTTAGAATTCGAACGTTCGCATCCATTGTATTTAATAGGGTTCTAATGTTCGTTCGAACTTTCGGTCCGTTCGCGGGTTCTGGTGCGAACCGAACCCGGGGGTGTTCGGCTCATCACTAATCAACAGCTGTACACTTGCAACCTTGTGGTAACAGATTGGTGAAGCCTATAAATTCTCTAGCATGACTGTGCCCCTGTGAACAGCACCAAATTCATAAGTACAAAATTTGATGAGCTTAGTGTGTGGAGCCCTGACCTCAACGTTACTGAACACCTTTGAGGTGAATTATACAGCCAACTGTGAGCCAGGTCTTCTCATCCAACATCAATGGGCACAAATACCTACACACACTCCATAATCTTGTGGGAAGGCTTTTCAGAAGAGCGGATGCTGGTATAGCCACAAATGGGGAAAGGCAACTCCATTTTAATGACCTGGGTTTTGAAATAGAATGTCTGTGACAAACCCAACTGGGACAGGGACCTTTGGACAGGACTAGGGGCTAGCCTTCTACCCACTGATTATGCCCAATAGAGGAGACCGGAGATTTTTTCTGCTTGTTCCGGTCAGAGCATGGAAAAGAGCTCAGTCCAGCCTCTGATCCGATGGAGAGAGCCGGTCATTCTGTAATCAAGGACAACAATGTGATGAGCGCTGAGAGCGAGGCTTGGATTAATTCTCTAAATAAAGATAATAAAGCTTTCCTTCTGGAGTGTGGGGAAAGATGTAATATTAATCTTGCACAGGTGAATGGTCAGAGGAAATATGGTGACCCTCCTGCAGACTGGGTTGGAGAAGCTCCTCCACTTGGGACAGAAGTATTTATCAATAATCTCCCTCAAGAAATCTATGAAGATAAATAAATGAATTCCACTTTTTCTTATGGTGACTTTTGTAGTGGACAGATTACACAAGTGAAAGTCAAACACCTGACAGACAGCATGTGTAATGTACTTTGTGTATCTGTGGTCTTGGTACCGGATTGTCTGGGGTGGACACTCCCGGACTAATCAAAGTTTGGGAGCCTAACTGTTGAATAGCTTACTGTTAATTAAATCAATGTTAGCTGTTGGCTGTTCACGACGTGTACTAATGATATTACTGTTTAAAGTTTGCATTGTTTAGAATAATGTGATCAAACTCCTATCTAAATTTGTGTGGTATATATTCTGTGTGCATTTACAATAAAGGGTCAGTTCCAGTTTGCACCTAAGCTAGTGTCGTCTAGTTCTTGGGTTTAATGCTCAGCTATAATACCTGGTTCCAGAGTGGAGGAAGCTGTATCTTGGCGGAGGCACCCAGGCTGGATGCCAGGCAGTTTCACAAAGTCCAACAAGCTTATATAGTTGTGATGGTCAATTGTCCACAAACTTTTCGCTATATCGTGTATCTGAGTCTCTGACAGCCATAACAACATTGTCAAAAGTTCTAGTAATTCATAAGGGCCCTTTTAACACTGTTAACTTTTTTTTTTTCAGGTCCCGGCTAGCAGCTTTCCAGTTAGATTGTCAGCCTTCACCGCACTCCGTGACTGGGTGTGCGCGAGAGAATTATGCCGCCTGCCTGATGGCGTACACAGGAATTATAGGTAATGCTTCGCAGGATGCTTGCTGCTTTTATGCTGCTTTATTATATAAGCAAATGTTGCATTAAAAAATAGATGGCTTTCAGATATCCATCTTCTAAAGGGAAAGTTTTTTTTAAAAGCAGATCTTTACCCTCAGGTGTGACTTCCCTCCCCTTCCCTCTATTACCAGAATAGGGCTGTCTTTTTTTGTTTGTATGTTTTCGTTTTTTTAAAGTGCTGCCCGGCCCTATTTTTTCAGATTAGAGAAAAGTTGCAATCTTCACCAAGTTTTTGCTGCTGTTTGAGTCTTGCTTGGTATCTTCTGCCGTTTCACCACAATAGGAGGTGTCTGTTTAATAAAAACAGACACCAATAAGACCATAACCATTTTAGAAACCAGCACTGTGTTGCAGTGTGCACACACACACACCAGCTAACGCATAGATACCCCAGTAATTCCAGATTGTCAACCCTACATTTTTTAAGTTCTAATGAAGGAGGCAATTTCAGGCCCCCAAAATGCATTGATGACTACCCTCAATAAACCACTTTCTGAATACAACCTTATGATATGGCACATCAATCTCTAGATCAAAGTTTTTCCTACACAACCCAGGGTTAGGGTGATGACCCCTCAGTTTGCAGAAGCAACCTACCTACCAATGGAATGCTCTACAAGGGTAATATAAACATTTTGGTAACAGCAATCTGAACACAAGTCTATCACATTAGGGTGACCACATTTCCAAACTACCATTCAGGGACACCCCCCTTTCCCAAAAATCAGCTTGTGCTGTAACGAATCACAGCACAGTGATTGGACACAAGAGGCGGGATTTATGATTTCTCCAATCACAAGCAGGGTGCGGGATTGTACTCCTCCAGGCATTCCCGGCCAGGACAAGTACTGTCAGTAAGTAAAGCGGTGATGGGGTGGCCTTTTTTGGGGGCATCAGATTGGCCCGGGGGTGGCTGTGTCAGTTTCATTCCGGGACACTGTATTGTCCTGGAATGAATGTGCCCGGGACAGACCTACAAAATGCGGGACTGTCCCGGGCAATCCGGGACACGTGGTCACCCTATATCACATACTTCTTGCTCTAGGTTCCAGCAGCATCTACCGAATTCCCAGAACACCAATAGCACCATGATAGTGGTTCTAACCCTGCACTATTGTATCTAAAACAAATAAGATAAGCTGCGGCTAGAGTTAACCTTAATTTTTTTTTTTGCAAAATTTTAGACTTTCAGAACTTTGTTAGATGCCCCATGTTGCTTTGAAGGCTCACATATCAATATTACATATACTTCTACCGAGTCATCATCCTGTATGACTTACCTTTACAAGCCCATTTTTATGTAGGTTTCATTATTTTTTTAAATCCCCTGTATGTACTGGCTGCTTTAAGTAAATCACAGTGACATTTTACCTTGCCAATAACAAACATTTATTTTGGGCAGACAGCAGTGTGACCGATCCAGGTGTCACTCCCCGTCTCTGTCTCAGCTGCGTTGTCCTCTTCATTTATGCATGCCATACGAAGGAATCACACAGATTGTCTCATGGTATTTACGCGTGTCATAAACAGCATCGGCCTTTCCCTGTCACAGCTGGTGCTGGCAACAACCCCAGTTAGCAGTTGGGGCTTGAACTACGGGCCAGTTTTTTAACAGATGAGCTTTCCAGCGCTGGCATAAATCGACAATGAAGGTGATTCACAGTCAAGGCTGTATCTGTCTACATAGTAAAATCATTGAGGGCCCCCCTTTTTTTCTAATCCCCTTCTCAAAGTAATTTCCTTCAGTAATACAGAATATTCATTTATTTTATTGTAGTAAACAGAGATTCCATAACTAGATATACATCAAAATTTTCCAAATACATTTGCCAGATGTTATTCATATTCACATAAATAATTGTGTAGCCAAACAGTGCTTTTGGGCACCATAGCACTTGCACGGTCTTATATATGTAGCGCACCAACCCCAGACTTTACCTGCTTTTCTTCTGCTTGGCTCCTCCGCAGGAAAAGAATGAGGCACACCGCACCACAAGCCCGTACCCTCCTGAATAGGGAGGTTGAGCGGTGTTAGTTTCTTGGGCCTGCCTGCGACTGCTGTAAAAAGGCCTCCAGTGCTGACCTCGTTTCTGCAGTAATCAGAACAAGTCTTTAATTCTCCCCAGTAA
Source organism: Rana muscosa (assembly GCA_029206835.1). Lineage (NCBI taxonomy): Eukaryota > Metazoa > Chordata > Amphibia > Anura > Ranidae > Rana > Rana muscosa. Next base: position 59,689,873 of record CM055116.1, on the reverse strand, counting down.
GCAACTGTCCACACCAACTGAAAGGTCCAACACTTATTTATTCCTTCTTGCACAATAAACAGTCTCTTTTGGAGCAGACGGGTTGAGACAAACACGGGTCAGATAAGGTGGGAGGAGGTCCAGGCACAAACTTAAATTTGGGTTTCTCCTGTTCTGGATAGCACTAACAGCCTTGGCGCACGGTCGCTACCACCAACCATGAGGGGTCTCTGCCACAGACCAGGTGAATAGGGCCTCTGCCACAGGCCCGGTTGTTGGGTCTCTGCCACCAACCAAATTCACGATGGGTCTCTGCCACAGACCATGAGAACGTGGATTACCTTCTAAAAGTATTGACCCCTGTCAGGGAAAGGACATCCATCCGGAGAGTTACCAGAGGCCCCACCGTCACCAGGGATGCCGCACCGAGTCTTCGGGAAGGGTCACCTCCCTTGCCTCCTCGTCCTAGATTCGGGCACCCACTTCCAGGGGGTACCCTAGGAGCCCTCCATCCCTTGTGGGACCCAGTCAAAGGTACTGGGCCCCGGGCCTCACTCGAAGTACCTCACCCCAGACTGAAGAGGTGTCTGAGATGGAACAGCAGCTCCGTCTCTGGGCCTAGAGCACCCAGAGACCACCCGACAGGCCTCCGGGCCTAGGGCACCCGGAGGCGACACACCCGCACCCAGGCTTAAGGTGCCTGAGCGCGGAACCAACGACCCCTCTGGAAGATGGCCGCCCCCTTTTATATCCTCTCCCGACAGGCACAGCAGGTTCCCCGCCCCGCTGCCGAGAGGGGACAAAAAGGACACAACCTCGTACCGCAGTTCAACCCGGACCCATGGCAACAGCGCCACCTATAGGCCCCAGTGAACTTTACCACCAGTACTATCTCCCAGGGATAGAAATGGTCAAGACTTAACAATTGGTACATCTAAGCCTGGCTACCACTCAGATGCTTCCCCCTAAATGTAACCACCCGCTACACATAGAAGGTCTTGTATGTATAGTTACAGCATGGAGCAGTGAGACACACTGAATACTCTGCTCTTTGTCAGCTGCCTCTCCTTACTGGACACATGTACAAGATTGGTAGATTTGTTCAAACTTAAAGTGTTACTAAACCCACAGCAGTAAAATCAGTCTGTATATGCACTAAAGCATGCTTGTTATACTCATTGTGGAACCTAATTGTGTAAAAAGGCTGTTTGATACGGACTTCTCTGATCCTCCCCTTCTTTCACAGTCCCCAATTCATTTGATAGTACAGAGCCTTGGGGGAACTCTGCACATGCTCAGTTCGGTGTGTATTGCTAGAGAGTTTTTTTTGTTTTTGTTTTTGTTTTTTGGGAGGGTGCATGTGATCAGCACAGGGCTAATCAGCACTGTCCAGATAGAGGGTCAGGGGTCCCGCAGCCTCATAGTACAGTCAGAGGAGAATGAAAACTCCTCCCACAAGCTTTAACCAGACACTGATTGAAGTCACAAGACTGCTATATACTGCTGATGAGAAAAGGTATTTAGCAGTTTATATCCACTGTAATAATTGCTTTTCCATGTTCTGTGTACGGTGGGAGACCAGATATAGTGAATGCAGGCTCCTGGGTTTAGTAACACTTTAAAGAGAAACTTCAGTTTACCTCGACCTAAAACATTTTTTTACATGCTGGTAATTGTTCCTGTATGGGAAAAAAAATCATACAAGTCTATGTAGTCCACCATTGTCCATCTTCCAGCCAAAAGTTCTTCTTCCTAACTCTGCTCCGGTGCCACTATCTTGGACCAATATCTGTGCATTCCCAGACATGCCACAGGGCTCTGCCAGGTCCTATAGATAAATGCTGTGTTTGCACACAAGTAATATATGCACGCTGGACACATCATACTTGTCTTAGCGAGGAAGGAGGATGTAAAAAGTTTTTTTGTTTTTTTTATATTTATTAATATAGCGCACCCACCCCAGACTTTACCTGCTTTTCTTAGTTTGGCTCCTCCGCAGGAAAGACTGAGGCACACCGCACTACAAGCCCGTACCCTCCTGAATGGGGAGGTTGAGCGGTGTTAGTTTTCTCTCGGGCCTGCCTGCGGCGGGTGTTAGAATCCTCCCGAGATGACCTCTCTTCTGCCTTGGCCAGAAACAAGTCCTTAATTCTCCCCAGTAAAGTAACTGTCCACATCAACTGAAAGTCCAACTTCTGTATTTATTTCACATGGATAATAAATAGTCCCTTTAAGAGCAGACAGGTTGAGAGGAGACACAGGTCAGATAAGGTGGGAGGGAGGTCCAGGCACAAACCTAATCTTGGTTCTCTTACTGTTCTGATATGCACGAACAAGTTTGGCGTACGATCTTTGTCACAGACCTAATGAATATGAAAGTCACTGCCACTGACTTGTTGTTGAGGATGGTCACTGCCACTGACCGGGTGAATAGGGCCTTGACCTACAGAACATGTACTGCCTTCTTGGAGAACTTGGCCCATGTCAAAGAGAAAAACATCCCTCCGGAGAGTTACCAGAGGCCCTTACTGTCACCACGACTCTGCGCTGGGTCTTCAGAAAGGGTCACCTCCCTGGCCTCCTCGATCCAAGATACGGGTCCCCTCGCAAGGCGGTACCCTGGGAGCTCTCAATCCTTAGCGGACCCCAGCCTAAAGTTGCTGGGCCCCGGGCCTCCTATTTAGTACCTCACCCCAGACTGAAGGTGTCTGGGATGGAACAGCAGCTCCGTCTCTGGGCCTATGGCACCCGGAGGCGACACACACACGCACCCAGGCCGAAGGTGCCTGGGCGCAGAACCACGACGACGACCCAGGCCTCCGGGCCTAGGGCACCCGGAGGCGACACACACACCACCCAGGCTGAAGGTGCCTGGGCGCGACCCCACTGGAAGATGGCCGCCCCTTTTTATACCTTCTCCCGACAGGCACAGCAGGTTCTCCGCCCTGCCGCACTGCTGTCAAGAGGGGATAAGAAAAGGCACAACCCTGTACTGTGGTTCAACCCGGGCCCATGGCAACAGCGCCACCTATAGGCCCCAGGGAACTGTACATCAATACTATCTTCCAGGGACAGAAATGGTCCAAGAACCCTAACAATTGGTGTATCTGAGCCTTTTTACCACTCAGATTCTTCCCTTAAATATAGCACCCCGCTACATTAATAAACAAATTGCCGTTGTGTAAGTGGAAGGGGGAAGAAGGTTGAGCAATGGAAGTCATATCCATTGGTAAAGGTCCACTTTAACCTGTTGTCCTTAAAAGTAACAGAAGAGACCATTGGGTTCCTCATAGGACCTTTATTTGAAAGTAAACCATGTTTGCCTAGAAGTTCTCCCTGTCCTGTACTTTACTATGGCACGATCCCCTAGCCCATCCCATGCAGAGTCTCTCAATTAGCCTTGAGGTGCCTGCTTTTGTTATGGTATAGCCAGGCCTATGCTTTCCACAGTGGTACTAGTGGCCCTGTGTTGAGCACAGCACCAAGCTCAAAACTATGATTTATTTTTATTTTTTTCATTTTGACCCCTTTTGGACAGCTGAAGCAAAATTTAGCAAAAGAACTGTAGGGGGAAGGTGTGCCAAGGCATGTCGACTGGACTGTGACTTCCCAGCTGCTGGGCTGCAGTCAAAGTGAGGGGAATTCCCCTGTTGGACACTTGTCCCTAGAACAGGTATCCTCATTAGAAGACTTCCCTTTATTGCTTCTTCTGAGGACACCTCTGAAATTTCCAGTGTTCCAGTGTTCCTATACTTTTAGTGTGTGAGTACATTTTTTTTTTCTTTACTCTGGTGGCATGGAAGGTTTTGGAAGATTTACCAGGCCCTGGTTTCACTAAGGTTGAAAACTACTGTTTGAAAGGGTCCAATGGGGAATTAACTAAACTTGCTGTACGGTACAATACATTAAAATCTCTTGATTCTATGAGTATGCCTCAAATTTATAAAGCCTACAGAGTGTGTTTTCTATATGTTAGGACCTATGTGTGGATTGATCCTGGTAACAAGTCTGTCCTATTTTTTGCATAATTTATGAATGTTCTTTTAGGTAAAACTGAATGTGAGTATATTGTTGCCTAACTCCAGCCAAAATGTTTAAATATCAGCTTTGGATCAAGTGGGAACAGTTAAACATCCTGTCCCATTTCTTATTTTTGGGGAGATTTTTTTTCCCTCTTCTGCCGCGTACACACGATCGGAAATTCCGACAACAAAACTGTAGATTTTTTTCTGACGGAATGTTGGCTCAAACTTGTGTTGCATGCACTCGGTCACACAAATGTTGTCGGAAATTCCGAACGTTAAGAACGCGGTGACGTACAAGACGTACGACGAGCCGAGATCAATGAAGTTCAATAGGCAGTTTGGCTTTTCTGCTTGATTCTGAGCATGCGTGTTTTTTGTGCGTCGGAATTGCATATGTAGCGGGGGTTCCAAATTTAGGGACTGCTATACCAAATTTAGGGGTGATTTGAGTGGTAGTTGACTCAAATCTTTCAATTGTTGGACTCTTTCTTGTTGCTATTTCACCTGGTGTGCAGTTCCCCTAAGAAGTATGGGTGGCGCTGTCATCTATACTCGGGGTTGAACTACAGGTGATAGGGCAGCGATTTGGTGTCTCCTCTCGGCAGCCTACAGTGGGTGTTGTGAACCTGCTGTGCATGCCAGGAGGGGGTACAAAAGGGGCAGACGCGGGGGAGTTGGACAGTCGGATTCGAGTTGCCACCCCAGGGACCTGTACCTGGGGGAAGGTAGTGTGTGGAGTCCAGTTTCGAGTGCATGGCCCTCCAGGCCATGGGGCCACGAGTGCCTCAGTCCCAGGCACCTTTTAGTCCTGGGACTGCAACTTCAGCCCTGGGCCCAGCACCTTTAGCTGGAGCCCACTTAGGGAGGAAGAATCCCAGGGTGCCGTCTTGCGAGGGGACCCGTTTCTGGAAGAGGAGGCTGGGGGAGGACCGTTCCGAAGGACTGGTGAGAGATCACAGTGAAGGAAGGGGCCCAGTAACTCTCCAGAGGGATGTCATCCATCCGGAAACCAGGGGCCTAACATCTGAACCATCAGGAGGTTTGGGGTACCATAGATTCTGTGGCAGAGGATCTCCTGAACGCATCCGTTAGGGAACTAAATTGACTGTTCGAGCTACACGCCAGCTGCTAGTGCCATTGGGTGACTATCCGGGTGAGCTGTACCCACTCGGGATCAAGTGGCGACGAAGCCAGGAGTGTCTGAATTCCATCTGTCTTGCTAACCCCTTTCTCCTTTCATGCATAAGAAAATAAAGCTCTACGTTGGAGTGATATACTGGTGTGGAGTTACTTGGGGCAAAGAGACTTTTGTCCTTACATATTAGGGACAGAAACCAACACTGAGGGGATCGCTGCAAAGAACCGTAAGGAAACTAAGTGTGCTTAACCTCTGTAACCCAGGGGGTACGGGCATGGAAGAGACCACACGCTCCTTCCTCTCCAGTGAACGAGCCAAAGAGTGGAGAGGGAGGGTGGCGGTGGGCGCTGCACATACAGACGATCGGAATTTCCGACAAGAACTTTTGTTGTCCAAAAAATTTGAGAACCAGCTCTCAAATTTTTGTTGTCGGAAATTCCGACAGAAAATGTCCGATGGGGTCTACACACGGTCGGAATTTCCGACAAAAAGCTCACATCGAACATTTGTTGTCGGAATTTCCGATCGTGTATACGCGGCATTCTTGTACCTCTGCCACCCATACAAGAAATTAGAAGATATAGTTGTCAAGGGGATAGTAAGACACAGACAAAAAAATTCTCAGATGTGCGAACCCTTCCATATTCTATAGAATATTCTTCCATATTCTACTAAAAATAGTTTTGCCTTTTTTGTCTGTGTCCCCTCACTTCCTGTCCTGATGCTAAAAGAAATAATACCCTGTAAAAATGAAAAGTTTTGGCTGCAGTTAAGTTACACTGGTCTAGAAGAGAATGAAAGTTTCCTGCAAAGTTCTTCGTTACTCACGTACTGTATATATTGAAAAAGGTCATTTATAATAAATTCATCCTTTAGGACCCTTGTATTAAATCATGAATAGACGAATGTGATTCCTAGTTGGACAGATGTGATGTTTGATTTTAAGCTTTGTGTCTGTCTCCTCCTCAGGCAGCCCAATTACTCCAAATTATGTGGACAATTCATCCTCAAGTGTCGCCCCCTGGTGTACCTGTAACACGAGTGGAAACCGGCAGGAGGAGTGCGAGAAATTTCTGCACTATTTCACCAACAACATCTGCCTCCGTAAGACTTTTTATTATACATTTTTGTATTTTGTTCTACATATAAGATACTGTATATTCTGTATAATCATTTACTCAAAAAATGGATTAAAAAACTAAGACCCAGAACATCTTATATGGTCAGTACATGCAGGCCGTGTTTCCTATGTGTGCCTTGATCCTCTAATCTAGGGGTAAGCAATCTTTGAGAGGTGGGGATGTACCTGAGCAACATGAAAGTGATCAAGAATCACAGGGGTTTGGCGTCCTTTTTTTTTTTTTAAAGAAATTAACTGAGAAAGACCTAACTAAATAGTAAGGAAAACTTAGAAAAATTATAATAAAACAAATGTCACTATAAAAATATAAGCTTAACCTACCTTAAAAGGGGACGTGTCAGTCAGGAGAGCAGTGGATGGTGTCAGTAGAGCAGTGGATGGTGTCAGTAGAGCAGAAGATGGTGTCTGTAGAGCAGAAGATGGTGTCAGTAGGGCAGTGGACGGTATCAGTATAGCAGAGGATGGTGTCAGTAGGATAGTGGACAGTGTTAGTAGACTAGTGGACAGTGTCAGAAGGGCAGTGGACAGTGTCAGAAGGGCAGTGGATGGTGTTAGTAGAGCAGCAGACAGTGTCAGTAGGGCAGTGGATGGTGTCAATAGAGCAGCGGACAATGTAAGCAGAGCAGTTGACAGTGTCAGTATAACAGAGGATGGTGTCAGTAGGATAGTGAACAGTGTTAGTTAGTAGAGCAGTGGACGGTGTCAGAAGGGCAGTGGACGGTGTCAGAAGGGCAGTGGACGGTGTCAGAAGGGCAGTGGACGGTGTCAGAAGGGCAGTGGAGGGTGTCAGAAGGGCAGTGGAGGGTGTCAGAAGGGCAGTGGATGGTGTCAGTAGAGCAGCAGACAGTGTCAGTAGGGCAGTGGATGGTGTCAGTAGGGCAGTGGATGGTGTCAGTAGGGCAGTGGATGGTGTCAGTAGAGCAGCAGACAGTGTCAGAAGGGCAGTGGAGGGTGTCAGAAGGGCAGTGGACGGTGTCAGAAGGGCAGTGGAGGGTGTCAGAAGGGCAGTGGAGGGTGTCAGAAGGGCAGTGGAGGGTGTCAGAAGGGCAGTGGATGGTGTCAGTAGAGCAGCAGACAGTGTCAGTAGGGCAGTGGACGGTGTCAGTAGAGCAGTGGACGGTGTCAGAAGGGCAGTGGACGGTGTCAGTAGAGCAGTGGACGGTGTCAGAAGGGCAGTGGACGGTGTCAGAAGGGCAGTGGATGGTGTCAGTAGAGCAGCAGACAGTGTCAGTAGGGCAGTGGATGGTGTTAATAGAGCAGCGGACAGTGTAAGCAGAGCAGTTGACAGTGTCAGTAGAGCAGTGGACGGTATCAGTATTGCAGAGGATGGTGTCAGTAGGATAGTTAACAGTGTTAGTCAGTAGTAGACATGTGCATTTCGTTTCGTTCCGAATCAAAATTCGGACAAATTTTCATTATTCGGACGTTCGGATGCATCCGAATTACCGAATTACAAATGCTAACGAATTCGACCGAATCCGAAATAACGATTCGAATCGAAAAACCACGGACGAAATTCGAATCTAATTCGAAAAAAATTCTATTCGAATTGAATTTGAAAACAATTAGAATACAATCGAAAATATTGGAAAGAATCAAATAGAAAAACAATAGAACAGAATAGAATAAAATAAAATATATATATATTATATTTTATTCTATTCTGTTCTATTTTTTTTCCAGTCTATTTTCTATTTCTATTCTAATCTTTTCTAATTGGAATTCGAAAAATCGGTCGCATTCGAAAATATTTCAACCAAATTCGAAAATATTTCTACCGCATTCGATAATATTTCATCCGCATTCGTTAATATTTCAACCAAATTCGATAGTAATTCAACCGGATTCGAAATTATTCCAACCGAATAGAAAAGATTGTAATAAACCATGTTCCGACATTCGAATTTTGTATAGAATGAATTCTAATTCCAATTATAAAAGATTAGAATAGAAATAGAAAATAGACTAGAAATAGTCTATTCTCTGTTTTTCTATTTTATTATAATCTTTTCTATTCGGTTGAAATAATTTCGAAACCTGTAGAAATAGTTTCTAATGCGGTTGAAATAATTTCGAATCATGTTGAAAGTCTGAAAGATGATCGAATCCGGTTGTAATTTTTTTGAATGCGGTTGAAATATTTTGGAATCCGGTAGAAATATTTTCGAATTCGGTTGAAATATTTTCGAATGCGACCGATTTTATGAATTCGGTCGAAAACGGAACGAAAGCCGAAAACGAATGTAACGAATCGAACTAAACAAAATTAATTAATTAACGAATTAAAACGAAACTAAACAATTTTTTTCCTTTTGCACATGTCTAGTCAGTAGGGCAGTGGACGGTGTCAGTAGGGTAGGGATTGGTGTCAGTAGAGCAGTGGACAGTGTCAGCAGGGCATTGGATGGTATCAGTATAGCAAAGGATGGTGTCAGTAGGATAGTGAACAGTGTCAGTCAGTAGGGCAGTGGACGGTGTCAGTAGGGCAGTGGACGGTGTCAGTAGAGATGGTGACGGTGTCAGTAGGGCAGTGGATGGTGTAAGCAGAGCAGTGGACAGTGTCAGTAGGGCAGTTGACAGTGTCAGTAGAGCAGTGGACAGTGTCAGTAGGGCAGTTGACAGTGTCAGTAGAGCAGTGGACAGTATCAGTAGGGCAGAGGACGGTGTCAGTAGGGCAGTGGACGGTGTCAGTAGAGCAGTGGACGGTGTCAGTAGGGCAGTGGACGGTGTCAGTAGAGCAGGTGACAGTGTCAGTAGGGTAGGGATTGGTGTCAGTAGAGCAGCGGACAGTGTCAGTAGGGCAGTGGATGGTGTAAGCAGAGCAGTGGACAGTGTCAGTAGGGCAGTTGACAGTGTCAGTAGAGCAGTGGACAGTATCAGTAGAGCAGTGGATGGTGTCAGTAGGATAGTGGACAGTGTTAGTCAGTAGGGCAGTGGAAGGTGTCAGTAGGGCAGTGGAAGGTGTCAGTAGGGTAGTGGACAGTGTCAGTAGGGCTCTGGACGGTGTCAGTAGAGCAGTGGACGGTGTCAGTAGGGCAGTGGACGGTGTCAGTAGAGCAGTGGACGGTGTCAGTAGGGCAGTGGACGGTGTCAGTAGAGCAGTGGACGGTGTCAGTAGAGCAGTGGACGGTGTCAGTAGGGCAGTGGATGGTGTCAGTAGAGCAGTGGACGGTGTCAGTAGGGCAGTGGACGGTGTCAGTAGGGCAGTGGACGGTGTCAGTAGAGCAGTGGACGGTGTCAGTAGGGCAGTGGACGGTGTCAGTAGGGCAGTGGACGGTGTCAGTAGGGCAGTGGACGGTGTCAGTAGGGCAGTGGATGGTGTCAGTAGAGCAGGTGACAGTGTCAGTAGGGTAGGGATTGGTGTCAGTAGAGCAGCGGACAGTGTCAGTAGGGCAGTGGATGGTGTAAGCAGAGCAGTGGACAGTGTCAGTAGGGCAGTTGACAGTGTCAGTAGAGCAGTGGACAGTATCAGTAGAGCAGTGGATGGTGTCAGTAGGATAGTGGACAGTGTTAGTCAGTAGGGCAGTGGAAGGTGTCAGTAGGGCAGTGGAAGGTGTCAGTAGGGTAGTGGACAGTGTCAGTAGGGCTCTGGACGGTGTCAGTAGAGCAGTGGACGGTGTCAGTAGAGCAGTGGACGGTGTCAGTAGGGCAGTGGATGGTGTCAGTAGGGCAGTGGATGGTGTCAGTAGAGCAGTGGACGGTGTCAGTAGGGCAGTGGACGGTGTCAGTAGGGTAGGGATTGGTGTCAGTAGAGCAGCGGACAGTGTCAGTAGGGCAGTGGACAGTGTCAGCAGGGCATTGGATGGTATCAGTATAGCAAAGGATGGTGTCAGTAGGATAGTGAACAGTGTCAGTCAGTAGGGCAGTGGACGGTGTCAGTAGGGCAGTGGACGGTGTCAGTAGAGAAGGTGACGGTGTCAGTAGGGCAGTGGATGGTGTAAGCAGAGCAGTGGACAGTGTCAGTAGGGCAGTTGACAGTGTCAGTAGAGCAGTGGACAGTGTCAGTAGGGCAGTTGACAGTGTCAGTAGAGCAGTGGACAGTATCAGTAGGGCAGAGGACGGTGTCAGTAGGGCAGTGGACGGTGTCAGTAGAGCAGGTGACAGTGTCAGTAGGGTAGGGATTGGTGTCAGTAGAGCAGCGGACAGTGTCAGTAGGGCAGTGGATGGTGTAAGCAGAGCAGTGGACAGTGTCAGTAGGGCAGTTGACAGTGTCAGTAGAGCAGTGGACAGTATCAGTAGAGCAGTGGATGGTGTCAGTAGGATAGTGGACAGTGTTAGTCAGTAGGGCAGTGGAAGGTGTCAGTAGGGCAGTGGAAGGTGTCAGTAGGGTAGTGGACAGTGTCAGTAGGGCTCTGGACGGTGTCAGTAGAGCAGTGGACGGTGTCAGTAGGGCAGTGGACGGTGTCAGTAGAGCAGTGGACGGTGTCAGTAGGGCAGTGGACGGTGTCAGTAGAGCAGTGGACGGTGTCAGTAGAGCAGTGGACGGTGTCAGTAGGGCAGTGGATGGTGTCAGTAGAGCAGTGGACGGTGTCAGTAGGGCAGTGGACGGTGTCAGTAGGGCAGTGGACGGTGTCAGTAGAGCAGTGGACGGTGTCAGTAGGGCAGTGGACGGTGTCAGTAGGGCAGTGGACGGTGTCAGTAGGGCAGTGGACGGTGTCAGTAGGGCAGTGGACGGTGTCAGTAGGGCAGTGGATGGTGTCAGTAGAGCAGGTGACAGTGTCAGTAGGGTAGGGATTGGTGTCAGTAGAGCAGCGGACAGTGTCAGTAGGGCAGTGGATGGTGTAAGCAGAGCAGTGGACAGTGTCAGTAGGGCAGTTGACAGTGTCAGTAGAGCAGTGGACAGTATCAGTAGAGCAGTGGATGGTGTCAGTAGGATAGTGGACAGTGTTAGTCAGTAGGGCAGTGGAAGGTGTCAGTAGGGCAGTGGAAGGTGTCAGTAGGGTAGTGGACAGTGTCAGTAGGGCTCTGGACGGTGTCAGTAGAGCAGTGGACGGTGTCAGTAGAGCAGTGGACGGTGTCAGTAGGGCAGTGGATGGTGTCAGTAGGGCAGTGGATGGTGTCAGTAGAGCAGTGGACGGTGTCAGTAGGGCAGTGGACGGTGTCAGTAGGGTAGGGATTGGTGTCAGTAGAGCAGCGGACAGTGTCAGTAGGGCAGTGGATGGTGTAAGCAGAGCAGTGGACAGTGTCAGTAGGGCAGTTGACAGTGTCAGTAGAGCAGTGGACAGTATCAGTAGAGCAGTGGATGGTGTCAGTAGGATAGTGGACAGTGTTAGTCAGTAGGGCAGTGGAGGGTGTCAGTCGTTTTTTATTTAACCCCTCATGTCTCACTTTTGAGACAGAGAAAGGGACTGAGTAAAGAGATTACCCAGTCCCTTTCTCTGCAACCTCGGCTGCACTGAACAGTGAATGAATAGGAAGTGCTCTGTGCTGAGCAGCTTCCTGTTCATTCACAAACTGAACTGTCCCGATCACACTCTGTGTTCATTCAGAAATTAAGGGACTGGCACATTACTTTTCCTGGCCTCTTTCCCTATTCATTTTGAAATGGCAGCAGTCGACAAAAGAGGAGAGGAATGGAAGCTGGCAGTGCTCTCCGGGGCGGGGGGTTTATACAGGAGCCGTGCACAGAAGAAATGGAAACCTGGACAGGAGGGGGGGCAGGGGTGGCATTTACTGAAATCTATCCCCTGTATTTAACTCCTGCAGCAGCTGAATGCCTGCGGGAGGGAAAGAAGGAGAAGCCAGATTTCAGCTACTGCAGGAGGAAAATAATGGGCATCAGTTCCAGTAAATGCCACCCCCACCACCCCTCCTGTCCAGGTTCAGGGGGTTGGCAAGGAAGGGTCACGATATGCCTATAACCTTCCCATGATCAAGGGGTTGCTGACCCCAGCTTTAATCTTACAGCAAGTCTACCAGGCAGTGATCTAACTTACCTAGACTTTGGATCAGATAAGGAATTGGATTTTTTATTCATGGCAAGAGAGAATTGATAGGACATTTGTTCTACTGATTCATGTGAAGTGATTATTAAAGAATTCCAAGTATGGATTTTTTATACAAAGTTACACTGGTCCAGCTTGGTCCAATGTAATTATGCATATATCATACCTGACTGGCACTGCAATTCATCTTTAATGATAGGCCCATTCAGGGCAAAGTTACTGTTTCTGGTATAGCCCACCACTCAACAAGTTTTTGGTTGAATCTGTTTTTTATTGGTTTACAATAATCAAAAAGGTAAGCCAAGGCACAATAACATATGTAGCTCCCAGGGTGTTTTTAATTTCTTCCCGTTCTCTCTTGGGGAACTGGGCTTCCCTCCACTCTTTCCCCCCTGCGGCTACGCCGGATCCACACTTTAAGTGTGAAAATCACTATTTAGTTACCTTTGGGTCTGCAGCAAAATACTTCTTATGAGTGGATCCCTGGTCTCCGTTGTCTAGGCGGAAGTCCCTTTGTAATAAAGCCAATGTCCACACAAGTGTAAAACCTAAGCAGCAAGGTTTTATTCTTTTATCTTGAGGTAAAACTTTGAGAGAGAGAATAGACGAAGTGGGGAAAAAGGTTCAGGCACGCAACACTTAAGACTCAGTATCGTCGCCACTCAAGCCTGAGTGGGCCTTGCTCACCCGGATAGTCCCTTTTTAGATAGGTCCAAGCAGCCGGAGTAGAGCACAAATTAATCTGTCCTTTGTGAAATGGGGATGCAATTGGGAATCCTCTGCCACAGGATTATCCGGTCCCAAACCTCCCAGCCAAGCAACAATGAGAGAAATCTTTAGGGTATTGCAGGGCTTGTATCAAAGATGATGGATCCCCCTTTAGTTTGGCCTCCAGGCCTCTCCCCGAGACAGCAGTACCGTCGCTATCTCCGACAGGACTGATATTCCCCTGGAACTCCTTTCCTAATGTTGAGCCCCCTTCCAATGGGCAGCCTGGGATCCAGTGGCGGCTGGTGCTCAAAATTTTTGGGGGGGGGGCGCAAACAAACTGAAAGAAAATAAAAAATCAATTGCCGCCACTGTGCCCATTAAACGCAGCCACTGTGCCCAAACGCCACCAGTTTTCCCCCTCAAATACAGCCAGTTTGTTTCCATATACAGCCAGTGTGCCCCCATATATATACAGCCAGTGTGCCCCCATATACAGCCAGTGTGCCCCCATATACAGCCAGTTCCCCCCAAATGCAGCCAGTCCCCCCCCCCATATACAGCCAGTTCCCCCCAAATGCAGCCAGTTTGTCCCCCATATACAGCCAGTTCCCCCAAATGCAGCCAGTTTGTCCCCCATATACAGCCAGTTCCCCCCAAATGCAGCCAGCGTGTCCCCCATATACAGCCAGTTCCCCCCAAATGCAGCCAGTTTGTCCCCCATATACAGCCAGTTCCCCCAAATGCAGCCAGTTTGTCCCCCATATACAGCCAGTTCCCCCCAAATGCAGCCAGCGTGTCCCCCATATACAGCCAGTTCCCCCCATATTCAGCCAGTTTGTCCCCCATATACAGCCAGTTCCCCCCATATTCAGCCAGTTTGTCCCCCATATTCAGCCAGTTCCCCCCATATTCAGCCAGTTTGTCCCCCATATTCAGCCAGTTCCCCCCATATTCAGCCAGTTTGTCCCCCATATTCAGCCAGTTCCCCCCAAATGCAGCCAGTTTGTGCCCTATATTCAGCCAGTTTGTGCCCCATATTCAGCCAGTTTGTGCCCCATATTCAGCCAGTTTGTGCCCCAAATGCAGCCTGTCCCCCCCCCCCCCCCAGCCCTGCACTTACCTTCCTCGGTCCGCGCCGTCCTCGATGTGTTCTCCCGCCCTCGATGTCGCTTCAGCCAATCAGGTTACCGGTATCCAGATCCAGTGAACCTGATTGGCTGAAACCTCCACACAGTCTTCTTCCAGGAACGCACCTCCGTGCGTACCTGGGAGGAGTTTTTGGAAGCCGAATACAGCGTGAGAGCTGTATTCGGAAAGCCTATCAGAGCCGCTGGCTCTGATAGGCACTTCCAAGTTACACCCACCGCCGGTCGCCGCTCTAATTCATATGGCCGGCGCTCACCAGGAGGCTGGCCATATGTATAGTGGGCAGCGCGGCAGCGGTGACAATACACAGATTCATGCAATGCATGAATCTGTGTATTGTCTTTCAGTGGCGGTGCGGGAGCGAGAGGGGGCGGCGCTCCGGCGCCCTCTATGGATGCACCGCCACTGCTGGGATCCTTCTGTGAGGTGTAGGTCCTAGCCAGCCGAGCCAGGCCTACCAAGCAGCGATGCAGCCTCGGGCTAAAAGTGCCCAGGACTGAAACACGCGCACGCACCCCTAGCCATGAGGGCCACAAGAGGTCGGGTACGTGCCGAACGTCCTCCAGGACCAAGGGGTTCCCTGGAATACCTCAGGCCTAATGGCGTCTGCCCCTTATGTATCCTCTCCCAGTATGCACAGTGGGTCCACCACTCCCACTGCACGGCTGCCGAGAAAGGACACCCAATGGTGCTGTGATACCCCCTGCGGTTCAACCTGAGCCAGCGGTGACAGTGCCACCTACAGGCAACAGGGAACTGTACTGCTAGGCAGCATCACACCCAGAGCAGAAGCAAATAATTGAAAATATAATTGGTCTGAGCCTAACTACTGGCTCAGACTACCCCTAAATTTGTACACAGCGTCCCCAAATATTGGGAGGGGCACTACACATAAATAGTCCAAAAAATGCAAACAAGGTTGTACAATGCACTTGACTCAATTAGACAAATATTGAAAAACAGACATATTACAGAGTTCATAGTCGAGTCATGGACACCCACACACTGAGGTCATCACCCAAGTGATGGGTTCCAGCTTGACAATAGAGAGCTGTGCTGCAGAAATAATAAGCAAAGAAAACACCTTCTAGTAGAGAGACTTGGGAGAAGAGGTCCCTGAAAAAGGAAAGAAGAAAGGAGGGGAAGGAAACTACAAAAGAAAAAGAGTTGACGAGGAAAAGAAGAGAGCCTGAGCTGAGGAAAGGCCGTTGCAATGCAATTTAAGCTATGGGGAAAATTCTATTGCAAATTCTATTGCAAAATGCAACTGCCCTTGCACTGTGAACAGTCTATTTGCAGTTAGTAAAACAACCCCCATTATGTTCAAGAACTGTATATAGAAGAGGGTGCGTGAATCAGAGTCTAGATTTTAAGGTACCTGTGGAAGAGAGATGAAACCATGTGACCAATTGTGGTTTAAAAATGGTGCAAGTTGTCAATAAAAAAAGTGAAAAGTTCATCCTTTCGCAATGTTATTTATTGTACTGACCTGCAACAATTATGTGGTTCTAAAGGCACTTTTACCTCAATGCATAGATTGCAAAAAAAAAGCCTTCTGGGTGCAGCCCGCCTCCAGCCCCCCTTATACTTTCCTGAGCCCCATCTCGATCCAGTGATGTGGAAGAGAGTAGCGACTCTCCTGCTGCTGTCAATCACAGCCAGTGAGCCAATAAGGAGAGAGCGAAGGGCGGGACCGAGCAGCAATCTGTGTGTGAATGGACAATATCTATTTACAGGAGCATGGCTCGGGAATGAGCCTGCCCGAGTGCCCCTATAGCAAGAGGCTGGCTATTGGGGACACTCGGCAGAGGGGAGGAGCCTGAACCGCCCGGCGGGGGACCCAAAAAGAAGAGGATCAGGGCTGTTCTGTGCAAAATCATTACACAGAGCAGGTAAGTATAACATGTTTGTTCATTAAAGAAAAAAAAAAAAAAACCTTTAGAATCACTTTCTAAAGTAATTTTTCTGGAAAACTTTAAAACCCACTCCAGGCCAACTCTAAAGCAGCCATTCTCAACACGGGTTTGGTGGAATCCTCGGGTTCCTCCAGAAGTTGTTAGGGGATCAACCTCTGGCCATACACTAGTAGATTTTTGAACGAACAAAAATTGTAAAAAAATGCTTAAGGGCCCTTTCACACGGGCGGATCCGGTAATGATCCACCCAGTGAACATCCGCTTGCTCAGCGGGAATCGCTCCGTTGATCCCCGCTGAGCCGGAAGATGACAGGGCGGTCCTGTAATGGCGGCAATCAGGGACTCTGTGCCCGTTGCCGCCGCCGCCCGCCTCACAGCCGGTTAAGTCTTACTCTCTGGGCCCCGGCTACTACTGGGTGGGGAGCAGAGGAAGATCACTTTGTCAAGGAAAGCAAGGAGATAAGCAGGCAGGCGGCTAGCTGGGACTTGAGCCAAGGCAGAAGAACATGCAAGCGGCATGCACCCGAAACTGAAGAAATATTCCCTCCACTCCGACCAGCACATGATCATCAGAAACGGGGCACAGATAATGGGAAAAAATACACCCCCCTAAGCTAGTAGGAGCGGGGGTGTGTAATTTCGAATTTTCTTTTTTTCATTCTGCACTGACTGTCTTTGAAATTGCCCCAGACCCTGTTCAAATCCAATCCGGGGACAAAACCGGGGACAGACTTGGTCCGGGGACAGTGTCCTCAATCCGGGGACTGTCCCCTGAAACCGGGGATGTCTGGTCACCCTACCCTAGGGGGCATGTAAACAACAGACTGGGTTCATAGGAAATCGGCAAAATTACATGACTGCGAAAAGTTTTCAAAGAGTGTGACGTTATTAGCTAGCACTCTGCAAGTAGACAGCAGCTGTACAGAAGCCCCTCACGCTCTTTGATTTGGTCTGGGAAGAAGAAAGATTAATGCATCACTTTGGCCTTTGTGATTCAGTCATTGGCCTCCTTAATGGCTGCAGCAATCAGCAGCGAGCAGTGTTCATTCAGTTCTGGAATCTGAACATCTAATCAAGCTTGCAAGGCACAAAACTTTATTTTAAGCTAGCCTGGAAGATCGATAAACCTAAAACAAAAAAAAGGACATTATGTGAGGAGGGCTGTTAACAACAGCCCCACACACAGTATCTCACAAAAGTGAGTACACCCCTCACATTTTTGTAAATATTTTATTCTATCTTTTCATGTGACAACACTGAAGAAATGACACTTTGCTACAATGTAAAGTAGTGAGTGTACATCTTGTATAACAGTGTAAATTGTCTGTCCCCTAAAAATAACTCAACACACAGCCATTAATGTCTAAACCGCTGGCAACAAAAGTGAGTACACCCCTAAGTGAAAATTTTCAAAATAGGGACCAATTAGCCATTTTCCCTCCCCCAGTATCATGTGACTCGTTAGTGTTACAAGGTCTCAGGTGTGAATGGGGATCAGGTGTGTTAAATTTGGTGTTATCGCTCTCACTCTCTCATACTGGTCACTGGATGTTCAACATGGCACCTCATGGCAAAGAACTCTCTGAGGATCTGAAAAAAAAAGAATTGTTGCTCTACATAAAGATGGCCTAGGCCAGTGATGGCGAACCTTGGCACCCCAGATGTTTTGGAACTACATTTCCCATGATGCTCACCTACACTGCAGAGTGCATGAGCATCATGAGAAATGTAGTTCCAAAGCATCTGGGGTGCCAAGATTCGCCATCACTGACCTAGGCTATAAGAAGATTGCCAAGACCCTGAAACTGAGCTGCAGCAAGGTGGCCAAGACCTTACAGCTTGAGTTTAATTGTTAACTGAAGGGGGAATGTTACAACTAAAAACAGCTTTTCAGAGTTGGGTCAAGGTTAAGTGTTAGGATAATATCTACATTAAAGAATACTTTGTGTTGTGAGCAGTTATGTTTACTTGCTACTACTGCAGAAAGTGCCATAACACAAGCTACAGTACCCTGAAACACAAACCTACCACCATTATATAGATGGCCAGTGGAGGATTACCAAATGTTAGAGTCTGTACAAAGTTGAAGATTGTAGGACACAAACATCAAATTTTTGGGGGCTCCCCAAGATGCTTTGGACCAATTTGTGTCACATCCTTGTGGTGCCTGTTTGCAGGATAGCTGCTAGTTTAATACTGACCGTCTTGACACAGATTCAGTTGTAGCTGCTGACTTTTAATAAGGACACTTACCTGTCCTACTCGCCCGCGATGTCAGCCCCCCCGAGGCCGATCCCTCGATCCTGGCAGCTCCCGGTGCCACCATCCTCAATAAGGGAAACAGGCAGTGAAGCCGTGTGGCTTCACTGCCAGTTTCCTACTGCGCATGCGCGATCCGCGCATGCGCGATCCACGCAGCGCTTTGTGAATGGGCCGGCTGCTCTCTAGGATACACACAGTTCCCAGAAGGCAGTGTACCCCATTCACCAGAAGACACCACAAGTAGGACGGTGGAAGCTGACCAGCCGCGGATGATGAAAAGGCAGATTAGGGACTTCCGCATAGCAACTGCTATTTCTGGTAAGTAAATTTTTTTTTAGGATTTTTGGGCAAAAATTTTTTTTCAGGGTGGAACTCAACTTTAAGTTATGCAGATGCCAGTAGGCTGAAGCATCCCTAAACTAATAATACACTACATGGCCAAACGTTTTTGTTAAAACTCCAAATTAATAGGTTTAGTTGTGTCCAATGAAGGGTCTATTATTGCTACAGAATACCAAGACATTTTAGACAATTCTGCATTTCCAACCATTTGACGAAGGCCTTTCCTGTTCCAGCATGACCGTGCCCCCATGCACAAAGCCAGCTCCATAAAGACACAGTTTAATGAGAGCCTTGACCTCAACCCTACTGAAAACCTTTGGAATAAATTGTAATGCTGATTTTTGTCCAACAGCAGTACCTGCCTTTTTTATAAATGCTCTTTTGGCTGAACGTGCGCAAATTCTTACAGGCACACTCTTACAGGCTAAACGCTTTCCCCGACTTGTTCATTCCCCGACTTAGTTGGGGTAGGTGGCACACTTTGGTGGGGGTGGGTCAGCCACGCCTCTTGACCATTCACCTATAGGGACCTGCCGGAAACCCTAAACCTTAACCCTAACCCTCTAACCCTAAGTGCATCTCCACTTAGTGACTCCCCCACCCTAAAACCCCTGCCTTTCCCAGATCCCGCTCGGTTTGTCGGAAAGAACAAACCCCAACCCTAACTTTAACCCTAACCCCCTAACCCTAAGTGCATCTCCTCTTAGTGCATCCTAAAACCCCTGCCTTTCCCAGATCCCGCTCGGTTTGTCGGAAAAAACAAACCCCAACCCTAACTCTAACCCTAAGTGCATCTCCACTTAGTGACTCCCCCATCCTAAAACCCCTACCTTTCCCAGTTCCCGCTCGGTTTGTCGTAAAAACAGCCCTAACCCTCTAACCCTAACCCTCTAACCCTAACACCCTAACTGACCTTTGACCTTTAACCCCCAAGTGCATCTCCACTTAGTGACTCCCCCACCCTAAAACCCCTACCTTTCCCAGATCCCTCTCGGTTTTCCCAGAAGAATGGAGGCTGCTATTAGGGATGGAGGGGTAACTCCATACTAATGCTTATGGTTTTGAAATGGGATGTTCAACAAGCTCAAATAGATGTTATGGTCGGGTGTCCACAAACCTTTGGCCATATCATGACCCTTACTTTATTGTTCAATTTTAGACTAAGCCATCATTGAGTCTCACACATCACTAACCCGCTAACACGCTTGGTGGATCATTTACTTAATGTTGTCACTTGTGTTTCAGAAAATGCTATACATGCTTTTGGCAATGGGACCAATTTAAATCCAGCGGTGAATCCATCAGTACCCCCTACGACTCCACTACACAAAGAAGAGAAGTACAGTAATGCTTCTATTCCTGCAGTCAAAGAGAGTTTCACTGTCCGTGTACAGCCCACCAAGGTAATTTGGAGGAAAAAAACTATACAGAGAAAAAAATGTAAAAGCAAAAACACAGATGTTGCAATAGTTCCATTAGGCCGCTTTCACACTGAGGTGTCGGCGGTGGTAAAGCGGCGCTATTTTTACCGGAGGTATTCGGCCGCTAGCGGGGCGCTTTTAACCCCCGCTATGCGGCTGAAAAAGGGTTAAAACCACCTGCAAAGCGCCGCGCTGCCCATTCATTTCAATGGGCAGGAGCGGTGGAGGCTTTCACACTGGAGTGAGAGGAGCGGCTCTTTCAGGGCGCTTTGCATGCGCTATTTTTAGCGTTATAGCGCCTGCAAAGCGCCTCAGTGTGAAAGGGGTCTTAGTGTAAATACTAGGTGGGCAAGGCATTCTTTTGCCCCTTGAAAGCTTGCCTTACACTAGAAGATTTTCGGACAAATATTTTGCATTAAAATTCGTACGAAAATCTTAGTGCATTGAATGTAATTCAAAAGTATTTAAAATTTGTGTATGCTTTTAATAGACATGTGCAGAATGAAAAAAAAATGTTTAGTTTAGTTTTGATTGGTTATTTACATAAATATGTTTAGTTAAATTTGTTTAATTGGTTTTCGGAATTCGTTTTGTTTATTTGAACCTATTTGGATTTTCCGAAATCGGTCAAATTCAACTGAATTTGACCGAATTCAAAAAATATGAATCGTTTCGAATTCAAAATCGAATTCCATTCTAATTGAATTTTATTCTAAATAAAATTTATTCTATTTGAATTTAGAATTCGAACTTCAGAAGAAGGTTATATTCTTTTTATTATATTCTTATATTCTTTTCTATTTTATTCTATTCTATTCTTTTTTCCTATTCTATTCTTTTTTTTTTCTATTCTTTTCTGTTATATTCGAATTTAAAATGTATTCTATTTGAAATTCGAATTTCAGAAGATGGTTTTATTCTTTCTATTTTATTTTTATTCTAGTCTATTCTATTCTATTCCTTTGTTGTGCATTCTATTTTATTATGTTCTTTTATTTTCTATGTGCTGTTTTTATTTTTTGTGCTGTTTTATATACTCTTTTATATTTTGTGCTGTTTTACTCTATTTTATTCTATCCCTTTATTTTTTATTCTGTTCTGTTTTACGCTATTATATATTATTCTTTTATTTTCTATTCAATTTTTTTGTCTTCTATTCTATTCTTTTCTATTCTATTCCTTTTATTTTCTATTCTTATTTATTCTCTTTGAAATTTGAATTTGATCTGAAAACGTTTTGAATTCTAAAACTATTTTAGATTCAAATTTTGTCCGAAATTTTGCTTTGTTATTTCGGATTCATTTAAACTTGTTACTATTGTAATTCGGAAGTTCGGATACATCTGAATTTCTGAATAACGAAAAATGTGTCCAAATTTCAATTCGGGAACTAAATGAACCGCACATGTCTAGCTTTTAACATATGATTTTGGAATGAATGTAATCTCCCAAATAAAATTACATTTATTGTTAGAAATTTGTTCATTCAAGAATAATTTCTATCCTGCTCCTTCAAATTTCTTTGTCACTGTGGTCGAAAACGAATGTTGATTTGACCTCACTAATGATTAGAAAATTGAACAAACTCTCTTAAAACCAAAACTTTCGAACAAAATTCTAGATTAAGGCCAGTATTAGTGTATTCCTACATGGCCATTCAATTATTTAAATGTAAATCTCATTTTTTTTGTCCCCTCTGTTTATATTGATAACCTAAATTTATCATGACGAAACCTTCAATGCAAGTAAACTAGACGTTATTTTTTTGAATCATATCTAACAGACTTTGTTTTTTGTTTTCCAGGCCACAAAAGATGAGCCATATTTAGTAGGATCCGATGAAATGAAATCCGAAGTTTTCAACTCCCTGGTTCCCTCTTCCAGTTCACAGTTGGTCCACGGTGGATGTTCTTTACTCATTGCTCTATTTTTCCAGACCTTTATCTGAAGACAGCCAAGGGCCTCGTATTTTATGCTAAAAGAGAAAATATAAAAAGCCGAGAGAAAAACTTTGTCTTCTCTATTTTTATTATGTTCATTCATGGTAACCTTAAGAGTCCTTATTTTCATTTATTGTCTTTTGAAATAATCAAGAAAATATAAAAACACACTCAGAGTCTCTAAAGTGACTTTCAGACGCGTTTCAGAAGAAGGCCTGGTGGGGCCTGCTGGAGATCAAGAACATTGGCCTGGATCTCCTTTTAGTGGACGACCAAGGAGCTTCTGAGATGAGACACTTGTATTATTTCTCTATTTGAAAACGAGATAACCGAAACATGGACAAGAACTAAATGATAAGCATTAAACAGTGCCGGTAATCAAGATGATTTGCACACTTGCCGAAATTACAACCCAATAGTATGTAGGAAAATGCATACAAAAAATGTAATGAATCCTACTCTATTTGCGTAATCGGGACACCTATTTTCTATATATTTTAAGAGAAAGAGGGGGAGGGGGAGGTGTGTATATACTACATTACCGATTCGTCTGACATAACGCCAAGGAAGCCAGAAACAGACAAGGAGGAAAAAGTTGTATTTTTAGCATTGGCTTTTATTGGTATCGTTTTTTTTTTTTCAACCTCTAAAGTGCTTGTGTACCTTAATACCCCTTAAAACCTATTTCTTGATGGTCATATGAAACTATTTCTACAAGATGGGACAAAATGCTTTCTAACAGGGCTTAATTTCAAGTTATGTCAACATAAGATTTCCGATAATAATTTGGTGTTATGAACCCCCTCCTGTTTCTTTTTCCTCTCTGCTAAGATAGGGTTGAATTCAATCGACACACAATTTAATTTTTAACCTTGGGATTTTCTTTTTTCTTTTTTTGGAAAGTAGCATTAAATTGTACTATACAACTCTGGGTGTCTAAAGGTCTTTTCAGTTCTGATGGTCTAAACAAACAGTAAACGATGTACATTTCTGTAAAAGTTAATATGGCAGTTACTGGAGGGTTTCATTTGAATTTGTGTTTGTTAAGAAATGGAATAATGACTGATCATTTTGCAGACCTTATATCAATAATTGTCAAGGTGGACCCATAGTGTGACCATGGATGACAGCAGGCTGCAGCAGATTTAGTCCTCCAAAAGATGATTAGAACAGACAGTAGCAAAATCAGTAGCCTGGTGGAAAAAAACAGGCAGATGATCCCAAACAGCCAAGGTTTCAGACAAACAGAGAAATGACTGCCAGCATCAGAGATAACAGATCAATGATCAGAATAAGCACAAACGCTGCCCAAACAATTTACAGCATGGGTGCTCAACCTGTGGCCCTCCAGCTGTTGCTGTCCTATGAGCTGACTTGTAGTTCCACAACAGCTGGAGGGCCACAGGTTGAGCACCCATGATTTACAGGAATAACCAAGGGCATGAACAGACAGAACTCAGGTAGACCTAAATCTGGAACATTAACAGGAAGACATCCTGAAGATCAGGCATTTCTGACTGTTAAGCAGTCTATTTAGGTACTTCCCTGACTAGGGAAGGTGTGTGCTGCAGAGACCTAAGCCTCAGGGCTGTTTAACTACTTGCCGACTGCCTCACGATTATATACGTCAGCAAAATAGCACGGGCAGGCAAAGCAATGTACCAGGACGTTGCTTTGAATCTGCCGCCTAGTGGGCGGCGCGTGCCCACCGCAAGCTCCGTGACCGTGCCCGCGAGACCCACAGATTCAATGTCCGGTGTCCCGCGATTGTGTCACGGAGCTGCAGAACGGGGGGATGCCTATGTAAACAAGGCATTT
This sequence comes from Rana muscosa, assembly GCA_029206835.1. Classification (NCBI taxonomy): domain Eukaryota; kingdom Metazoa; phylum Chordata; class Amphibia; order Anura; family Ranidae; genus Rana; species Rana muscosa. Next base: position 59,666,089 of record CM055116.1, on the reverse strand, counting down.
CCCTGTTCTGCCTAGTGCCTAGTGACAGGACAGTGATCTACTGCTCCCTGTGATCGGGAGCAGTGATCACTGTCGTGTCATTAGTAGCCCAGCCCCCTCGCAGTTAGAATCACTCCCTAGGACACACTTAACTGCTTCCTCGCCCCCTAGTGTTTAACCCCTTCCCTGCCACTGTCATTTACACAGTAATCGGTGCATTTTTATAGCACTGAGCGCTGTATAAATGACAATGGTCCCAAAATAGTGTCAAAAGTGTCCGATGTGTCCGCCGCAATATTGCAGTCATGATAAAAATCGCAGATCGCCGCCATTGCTAGTAAAAAAAAAAAATTATTAATAAAAATGCCATAAAACTATCCCCTATTTTGTAGATGCTATAACTTTTGCACAAACCAATCAATCTACACTTATTGCGATTTTTTTTTTACCAAAAATATGTAGAAGAATACACATCGGCCTAAACTGAGAAAAAATAAATTATATATTTTTGGGGGATATTTAATAAAGTAAAAAATATTGCTTTTTTTTCAAAATTTTTGCTCTATTTTTTTGTTTACAGCACAACAAATAAAAACTGTAGAGGTGATCAAATACCACCAAAAGAAAGCTCTATTTGTGGGAAAAAAAGGACGTCAATTTTGTTTAGGTGTAACGGCGCACGACCGCGCAATTGTCAGTTAAAGCGACGCAGTGCCGAATTGCAAAAAATGGCCCGGTCATTGGGCAGCCACTTCTTCCGGGGCTGAAGTGGTTAACAACCAGCAAATAGCAAAGGCTTAAAAACCAGGGCAATAGTACAGAGTTGTCTCTCTCTTTGTGGCTATAACAGCCTCCATTCTTCTTGGATGGCTTTTCACAAGATTTTGGAGCGTGTCTGTGGGAATTTGTGCCCATTTGTGAGGTCAGGTGCTGACTTTGGACAAGAATTTGCATTCCATTTCATCCCAAAAGCATTCAGTAGGGTTGAGTTCAGGACTCTGTGCAGGCTACTCAAGTTTCTCTACACCAGTGGTCTCCAAATTGTGGCCCGGGGACTAGATGTGGCCCTGTGATTGCCTTTGCCCAGCCCTTAGGGCACTATTCATCCTACTTATACGAGGAACTATTCTGCCCACTGACAATCGGCCATAATTACTGCCACTGACACCATTGAATCAAGAAACTATTCCTTTTACTGACACCGACAATGGGGTATAATTGCTGCCACTGACACCAACATTGGGGTATTATTCCATACACTATTCCATCCACTGACACTAACAATGGGGTACTATTCCTCCTACTGACACCAACAATGTGGCATAATTCCTACCACTAACACCAATGATGAGGAATCCTTTGCTCCCACAGCAGGACATTTTCTACTCCCACTGACCACAGTCTGACCCTCTTAAAGTCTGAATGACAGTAAACTGGCCCTTTGTTTAGAAAGTACACCAAACTCATCAAACCATGTCTTTACGGAGCTGGCTGTCATGCTGGAACAGCAAAGGGCCTTCCCCAAAATGATGTCACATGGTTGGAAGTATACAATTGTCTAAAATGTCCTTGTGTGCTGTACCATTTGCAGTACCCTTCACTGGCGAGACCTCCCACCTAATATTGAGTACGGCTCCCTTTTGCCCTGGCCCATTGAGGCATGGACACCAACAGAGGCGGCTCTCTAATTAGGCAAATAAGGCGGTCGCCTAAGGCCTCGCACTCACATGGGGCCTCACGACTGCCTAATTGAAGAGCCGCCTCTGCTGACAACAATGCCGCTGCGGCGTTAAGCTCCAGCCAGCAGCGGTTTAACATTTCCTGTGTGAGAGAACTGACACCAGCACTTTAAAGCTCTTAATATATGTAATTTATACAGTTAATTTTTTTGTCGCTTGAATTATTTTTCCCATTATGGACATGAGTGGGGCCTCATGTCTAGGTATTGCCTAAGGCCTCACAAAGCCTAGAGCCGCCTCTGGCAAAGTAATATCCACGTGAATGGCAGGACGGAAGGTTTCCCAGCAGAACATTGCCTAAAGCATCTCACTGCCTCTGCTGACTTGCCTTCTTATACTGCATCCTGGTGCCATCTCTTTCCCAGGTAAGTGACACACACGCACCCGGCCATCCACATGATGTAAAAGAAAACGTGATCCATCAGACCAGGCCACCTTCTTCCATTGCTCCGTAGTCCAGTTCTAATGTTCATGTGACCATTGTAGAAGCAGTTTTGGCAGTGGACAGGAGTCACCATGGGCTTCATAGCCCCACACACAAAATACTACGATGCCCATTTTTTCTGCTTAACCACATCAGCTTCATGGACAACATGTTCACCTGCTGCCTAATATATCCCACCAACTTTCAGATGCCATGGTAATGAGATATTCCCTTTACCTGTCAGTGATTATAATGGTATGGCTGATCAGTGTATATACAGTATCTGACAAAAGTGAGTACACCCCTAACATTTTTGTAAATATTTTATTATATATTTTTCATGTGACAACACTGAAGAAATGTCACTTTGCTGCAATGTAAAGTAGTGAGTGTGCAGCTTGTATAACAGTGTAAATTTTACTGTCCCCTCAAAATAACTCAACACACAGCCATTAATGTCTAAACCGCTGGCAACAAAAGTGAGTACACCCCTAAGTGAAAATGTCCAAATTGGGCCCAAAGTGTGAATATTTTGTGTGGCCACCATTATCTTCCAGCACTGCCTTAACCCTCTTGGGCATGGAGGTCACCGGAGCTTCACAGGTTGCCACTGGAGTCTCTTCCCCTCCTCCATGACGACATCACAGAGCTGGTGGATATTAGAGACCTTGCGCTCCTCCACCTTCCGTTTGAGGATGTCCCACAAAAGCTCAATAGGGTTTAGGTCTGGAGACATGATTGGCCAGTCCATCACCTTTACCCTCAGCTTCTTTAGCAAGGCAGCAGTTGTCTTGGAGGTGTTTTTGGGGTCGTTATCATGTTGGAATACTGCCCTGTGGCCCAGTCTCTGAAGGGAGGGGATCATGTTCTGCTTCAGTATGTCACAGTACATGTTGGCATTCATGGTTCCCTCAATAAACTGTAACTCCCCAGTGTCGGCAGCACTCATGCAGCCCCAGACCATGACACTCCCACCACCATGCTTGATTGTAGGCAAGACACACTTGTCTTTGTACTCCTCACCTGGTTACCGCCACACACGCCTGACACCATCTGAACCAAATAAGTTTATCTTGGTCTCATCAGACCTCAGGACATGGTTCCAGTAATCCATGTCCTTAGTCTGCTTGTCTTCAGCAAACTTTTTGAGGGCTTTCTTGTGCATCAGCTTTAGAAGAGGCTTCCTTCTGGGACGACAGCCATGCAGACCAATTTGGTGCAGTGTGCGGCGTATGGTCTGAGCACTGACAGGCTGACCCCCTACCCCTTCAACCTCTGCAGCAATGCTGGCAGCACTCATACGTCTATTTCCCAAAGACGACCTCTGGATATGACGCTGAGCATGTGCACTCAACTTCTTTGGTCGTCTATGGCGAGGCCTGTTCTGAGTGAAACCTGTCCTGGTCTTGGCACTTTTCTTATAGCCTAGGCCATCTTTATGTAGAGCAACAATAATTTTTTTTCAGATCCTCAGAGAGTTCTTTGCCATGAGGTTCCATGTTGAACTTCCATTGACCAGTATGAGAGAGTGAGAGCGACAATGCCAAATTTAACACACCTGCTCCCTATTCACACCTGAGACCTTGTAACACAAATGAGTCACATGACACCGGGGAGGGAAAATGGCTAACTGGGCCCACTTTTGTTGCCAGCGGTTTAGACATTAATGACTGTGTGTTGAGTTATTTTGAGGGGACAGCAAATTTACACTGTTATACAAGCTGTACACTCACTACTTTACATTGTAGCAAAGTGTAATTTCTTCAGTGTTGTCACATGAAAAGATATTATAAAATATTTACAAAAATGTGAGGGGTGTACTCACTTTTGTCAGATACTGTACATATATGTTGCAAACAGACTTTATCTTTTCTTTACTTCAATCTAAGAAAACGGGCCACAAACCAACGACATCTTTGAAATCTACAGTGGAACCTCGGATTGCGAGTAACACGGTTAACGAGCGTTTCGCAACACGAGCACTGCATTTGAAAAAATCCTAACTCGGTTTGCGAGTGTTGTCTTGCAAAACAAGCAGGATTCAGGCCAAAGCGGTGTGCAGTACCGCATTTGGCCTGAGATGGGGGGGCACCGGAGCCGATCGGCGCAGTTCGGAAATGCTCAGGAAAAACACGGAAATACTCAGTTTCCGAGCATTTCCGAGGTCAGCCGAGGTGTCCTTGGGCCTTTCCGGACATTTTTGCATGCCATTGAAGTCAATGCGGCACAAATTATTTTCATTTCCATTGACTTCAATGGGGAAACTCGCTTTGATATGCGAGTCCTTTGGATTACGAGCATTCTCCTGGAACGGATTATGCTCGTAATCCGAGGTTCCACTGTAATTGGTTTTATTGAGCAAGCAAGTACACATTTCAGTACACATTGCAAGCCCTCCACCTCTAGCCACACCCCAATATATTTCACCTATTGTCTTTCATTGGTGAAATACATTGGATGTGCGGCTAGAGGTGGAAGGCTCCCATTGTGTGCTGGAAGCTACTTGCTTGCTCAAAAAAACAAAAAATTGTATCAATTACTTACAGTAATTTTCCCTTCCTAGCGCCAATCCATGGCAGCATACTGAAGCTACCACATGTATGCTGCCCTGTTGGTGCCAGGAAAATGGAAAATTGTATCAAATACTTACTGTAATTTTCCTTTCCTGGTGCCAATCCATGGCAGCATCCATGTGGCATCTTCAGTATGCTGCCATGTTGGTTCCAGGAAAACCTTTTGGTTTGGCTAATGCCTCATACACACGGTCAGATTGTTGGTCCAACTTGCTCAAAATGAAGTTTGTTGGCCAAAAGTCCGACCGTGTGTACGAGGCCTTAAGATGCTATGGGTGTGGCCCGTTTTCCTGAACTGAAGTGCAGTGCGGAGCGTGGTCTGGCTCCTCGGCTTTGGCACTAGGCTGGTCCACGAGATTAGGAAGGGCCATGGTGGTGTTGTTAGCGGTGGGACATGCTGTGGTAGACGATTATTGATTTTCCTCAATGTTGTTTCACGTTAAATTGGATATTTCTACCGTATCATTCTTTGTGAAATGAACTTCCGTCACCATGGCATACCTTTCTAATGACATAGTTACCAGATGCAATTAATATCACATTCACTGAGAAAGGTTTGTACCGGGCTATCCTCGGCGATTGTGTTCCAAACAATAGGAACAAGCCGTATTTATGTAGCTGCAATTTTCACATCTCACTGATTTTATCCACTTTCCTCGGAGCTGAATTGTTTTAGCGCTGGGTCATCAGTGATGAATGGATTCATGTGAATGAAAGCTGGGTGTTCTCTTACCTGCTTCTGCTTTGCATCATTTAAACTGTCAGTCAGGAGAGTCATTTGTGGATTTATCATATAAAAGGGAGAGGGGAAGCTGGAAGAGAGGGAAGGCTTTGCATTGATCCTCATACGGCCAACAAGTGAAATGAATAAGGTGTGCTTAGACATAGGGATGAGCTTCGTGTTCGAGTCGAACATACGTTCGACTCGAACATCGGCTGTTCGATCGTTCGACGAAGATCGAACGATTTGGGCCGTTCGCGCCAAATTCGAGTGACGCGAACGGCCCACAATGCACTACGCCATCGCAGTGTCATCCAGGCGCTGTGATTGGCCAAGCATGCACTGTGACCCCGCAGGAGGAGGAGGAGAGCAATGATTGGCCACAGGCAGGATGCCTGTGGCCAATTATTGCTGAGGGTGTTTAGTACACGCCCCACACTATAAAAGGCCGCCAGCACGGCGGCCTAGTGTAGTGTGTTCCGGAGCAGGGATAGAGCAGCATAGGCAGGGACAGTGACTGTTATTTCTTTCTTGCTTAACCTGGATTCCTTTAGTTTAGGGAAAGAGAAGGATAGGTAGGGAGAGTGTCAGTGTGTTTTGTGCTTGTGCTATAGTGTGCTTAAAAAAAACATTTATTCTAGGGACAGAAAACTGTAGGTAGGGACAGTGTCAGTTTCTTTCACTCTGCAAGTCCTTGTTTCCAGGGACCTGGAAGGACAGTGAGTGAATTGTCCTTGTGCTATAGTGTGCTTAAAAAAAACATTTATTCTAGGGACAGAAAACTGTAGGTAGGGACAGTGTCAGTTTCTTTCACTCTGCAAGTCCTTGTTTCCAGGGACCTGGAAGGACAGTGAGTGAATTGTCCTTGTGCTATATTGTGCTTAAAAAAAACATTTATTCTAGGGACAGAAAACTGTAGGTAGGGAGAGTGTCAGTTTCTTTCACTCTGCAAGTCCTTGTTTCCAGGGACCTGTAAGGACAGTGAGTGAATTGTCCTTGTGCTATATTGTGATTAAAAAAAACATTTTTTCTAGGGACAGAAAACTGTAGGTAGGGAGAGTGTTTTTTTTCTTTCACTCTGCAAGTCCTTGTTTCCAGGGACCTGGAAGGACAGTGAGTGAATTGTCCTTGTGCTATATTGTGCTTAAAAAAAACATTTTTTCTAGGGACAGAAAACTGTAGGTAGGGAGAGTGTTTTTTTTCTTTCACTCTGCAAGTCCTTGTTTCCAGGGACCTGTAAGGACAGTGAGTGAATTGTCCTTGTGCTATATTGTGCTTAAAAAAAACATTTATTCTAGGGACAGAAAAGTGTAGGTAGGGAGAGTGTCAGTTTATTTCACTCTGCAAGTCCTTGTTTCCAGGGACCTGGAAGGACAGTGAGTGAATTGTCCTTGTGCTATATTGTGATTAAAAAAAACATTTTTTCTAGGGACAGAAAACTGTAGGTAGGGAGAGTGTTTTTTTTCTTTCACTCTGCAAGTCCTTGTTTCCAGGGACCTGTAAGGACAGTGAGTGAATTGTCCTTGTGCTATATTGTGCTTAAAAAAAACATTTATTCTAGGGACAGAAAACTGTAGGTAGGGAGAGTGTCAGTTTATTTCACTCTGCAAGTCCTTGTTTCCAGGGACCTGTAAGGACAGTGAGTGAATTGTCCTTGTGCTATATTGTGATTAAAAAAAACATTTTTTCTAGGGACAGAAAACTGTAGGTAGGGAGAGTGTTTTTTTTCTTTCACTCTGCAAGTCCTTGTTTCCAGGGACCTGGAAGGACAGTGAGTGAATTGTCCTTGTGCTATATTGTGCTTAAAAAAAACATTTATTCTAGGGACAGAAAACTGTAGGTAGGGAGAGTGTCAGTTTATTTCACTCTGCAAGTCCTTGTTTCCAGGGACCTGTAAGGACAGTGAGTGAATTGTCCTTGTGCTATATTGTGATTAAAAAAAACATTTTTTCTAGGGACAGAAAACTGTAGGTAGGGAGAGTGTTTTTTTTCTTTCACTCTGCAAGTCCTTGTTTCCAGGGACCTGTAAGGACAGTGAGTGAATTGTCCTTGTGCTATATTGTGCTTAAAAAAAACATTTATTCTAGGGACAGAAAACTGTAGGTAGGGAGAGTGTCAGTTTATTTCACTCTGCAAGTCCTTGTTTCCAGGGACCTGTAAGGACAGTGAGTGAATTGTCCTTGTGCTATATTGTGATTAAAAAAAACATTTTTTCTAGGGACAGAAAACTGTAGGTAGGGAGAGTGTTTTTTTTCTTTCACTCTGCAAGTCCTTGTTTCCAGGGACCTGTAAGGACAGTGAGTGAATTCTCCTTGTGCTATATTGTGCTTAAAAAAAATATTTTTTCTAGGGACAGAAAACTGTAGGTAGGGAGAGTGTCAGTTTCTTTCACTGTGAAAGTCCTTGTTTCAAGGGACAGAGAAGGACACCTGAAGGTAGCCCTTATTGCTTTTTTCCCATCTCCCTGCAGGCCATCTATTAGAATGTCTGGAAGGCAAACAAGGAGAGGCAGACAGTCAGGAGGCAATAAAAGAGGGCAAGCAGGCTCTGTGTCTGGGGGCAACAGTGCTGGTCGTGGACGCAGTGCATTGTCATCAGCACATGGCCATGGGACACGCTTGTCCTTCTTTTCGGCAGCTGGACATGTTGAGCCACATCATGCCGAAGACTTGGTAGAGTGGATGACCAAGCCCTCCTCCTCCTCCTCATCCTCTCTCACCCAGGCTCAGGGTACTGGAAAAGCAGCTGCCAAAGCGTCGTCTTCCCTGGTATCAATGTCAGACAAATCATCAGTCACTCCTTCCCTAGACCCACCATGTCCTCCTCCTGAGGAGTCCCCCGAACTGTTTCAGCACAGTGTTGGGTACATGCTCCAGGAGGATGCCCAGCGTTTCGAAGGGTCTGATGATGAAACCCAGCTAGAGGAAGGCAGTAGCGTGAGAGCAGACAGAGGGGATGCTCAAGAAGGACACCAATCTGGCAGTCATGTTCCAGCAGCTGCAGCATACTGCCAGATTGGCTCCAGTGATGAGGAGGGAGGGGATGATGAGGTCACTGACTCCACGTGGGTGCCTAATAGGAGAGAGGAGGAGGAGGAGGATGAGGAGGAGGCACATCTCCAACGAGGCAGGATGCCCTTTGGTGGCCAGCGTAAGGGCAGTACACCGACGGAATCACACCGCAGAGCTCCGCCTGTGCAGGGCGCTGCCTCTGCCCGTCATTCAAAAAGTTCTTTGGTGTGGGCCTTTTTTGAGGCTAGTGCATCAGATCGCACAGCTGCTGTTTGCAACATATGTCTCAAGCGTATATCGCGTGGCCAAAACATCAGCCGCTTGGGTACCACATGCCTGACCAGACATATGTTGACCTGCCATGCAGCTCGTTGGCAAGCCTACCTCAAAGACCCACACCAAAGAACAAAGCGGACCTCTCCTTGCACCGCATCAGCTGGGATCTCCAACCCCACTATAACTTCAGTCCTCTCTGAAACATGCACTGAGAGGAATGAAGGTGTAGAATTAGGTGTGTCACAGCCAAGTACTTGCGGCCACTCTGCTAGCAGTACACCGACGTCCGATTCTAGCAGGCAAATTTCCCTGCCCCAGCTGCTGGACCGTCGAAAGAAGTTCACTCCCAGCCATCCACATGCCCAGCGGTTGAATGCTAGCTTGGCTAAATTGCTAGCGCTTCAACTGCTGCCTTTTCAGTTGGTAGACTCGGCCCCCTTCCGTGAGTTTGTGCAATGTGCGGTTCCTCAGTGGCAGGTTCCCAAACGCCACTTTTTCTCACGGAAGGCTATTCCGGCTCTCTACCGGCATGTGGAAGGCAATGTCTTGGCCTCGCTGGACAGGGCGGTCAGCGGTAAGGTGCATATTACCGCTGACTCATGGTCCAGCAGGCATGGACAGGGACGTTACCTTTCTTTCACGGCCCATTGGGTCACTCTTTTGGCAGCTGGGAAGGATTCAGGACAAGGTGCAGTAGTGTTGGAGGTTGTCCCACCGCCACGCCTCCAAAATGCTACTACTGGTTGTGACACACCTCTCTCCTCCACCCCCTCCTCTTCTTCTTCCTCCATGGCCTCTTCCTGTGGTTTGTCCTATGAACCAGCGGTGCTCCGTAGCCGTTCACGGGGCTACGCAAGTACGCAGGCAAAAAGATGCCATGCCGTGCTTGCGCTGGTGTGTTTGGGGGACAGAAGCCACACTGGGGCAGAGGTCCTGTCTGCTCTGCAGGGCCAGGCCGAGAGGTGGTTGACGCCACGCCAGCTTAAGCCAGGAATGGTGGTTTGCGACAATGGCACCAACCTCCTCTCCGCCCTCCGACAGGGACAACTGACCCATGTGCCCTGTGTGGCTCACGTCCTTAACCTGGTGGTGCAGCGGTTCTTGGGCAGGTACCCGGGCTTACAGGATGTCCTGAGGCAGGCCAGGAAAGTCTGTGTGCATTTCCGCAGATCTTATAATGCCAGTGCTCGCCTGGCTGAGCTGCAAAAGGAGTTGAACCTGCCCAAGAACCGCCTTATATGTGACATGCCCACCAGGTGGAACTCAACGTTGGCCATGCTGCAGCGGCTGCACACGCAGCAGAGGGCCATCAATGAGTACCTGTGCGACTACGGCACCAGGACAGGGTCAGGGGAGCTTGGTTTTTTTTCTCCACGCCAGTGGGGCATGATCAGGGATGCATGCACTGTCCTGGCACCATTTGAGGAGGCCACGAGGATGGTGAGCAGTGACAGTGCATGCATCAGTGACACTGTACCTCTTGTCCACCTGTTGGAGCACACGCTGCGTGGAATAATGGACAGGGCACTTGAGGCAGAACAGAGGCAGGAAGAGGAGGACTTCCTTGCCTCTCAAGGCCCCCTTTACCCAGACAGTGTTCCTTCTGTCCCACCCATCGCACAGGAAGAGGAGGAGGAGGAGGAGGAGGAGGATTGTGTCAGCATGGAGGTGGAGGCTGGCACTCAGCATCATCAGCAGCAGTCTTTTAGGGATGATTTACAGTCCCAAGAAACCAGTGGACTTGTACGTGGCTGGGAGGAGGTGGCTGCGGATCATGTCGTCCTTAGTGACCCAGAGGACTCCGGAGCGAATGCCTCAGCAAACCTACGCTGCATGGCCTCCCTGATCCTGCAAAGTCTGCGGAAGGATCCTCGTATTCTTCGGATCAAGGAGAGGGACCATTACTGGCTGGCCACTCTCCTTGATCCACGGTACAAGGGTAAGGTTGCGGACCTTATGTTACCGTCGCAGAGGGAGCAGAGGATGAGACAACTCCGGGAGGCCTTGCAGAAAGGTCTGTGCAACGCGTTCCCAGAGACTGGGAGGTTGCAAACTCCTGGTCCTGGACAACGAGTTGCTGAGGCTTCGGCCAGTCAAAGAAGGAGCGGTGGGGAAGGTGGCCGTCTGACCGATGCGTTCAGACAATTCTTTAGTCCGCAGCCCCAAAGTATGATCGGTTCCAGCAACCATCGCCAGCGTCTGATAAACATGGTGCAGGAATATCTAGGGGCAAGGTCAGACTTGGACACCTTCCCCACCGAAAATCCTCTGGCTTACTGGGTCTTGAGGATGGATCACTGGCCAGAGCTTGCACAGTATGCAATTGAGCTACTGGCCTGTCCTGCATCCAGCGTTCTTTCGGAACGCACATTCAGTGCTGCTGGAGGATTTGTCACGGATCACAGGGTGCGCCTGTCCACCGACTCGGTTAATCGACTGACTTTCATCAAGATGAACCAGTCTTGGATCACCACCAGCTACCACACACCTGATGCTGATATAACAGACTAATTGATTTTAACATGTCACATCCCTTCAAGACTGATGCTGATGCTGAGTGCCTGTGCTGTTATGTTGACTGGCTATCCTCCTCCTCCGAGTCCTCAATGATACGATTGATGATGATAGCTTGTAAGATCATTTTTGTTTATGGGTGCCGCCACCAGTGCCTAACGCCCAATTTTTCAGCCCCTGTTTAACAGGGGCGTGTAATTACAATTTTTGAAGCAATACTTTGCAACAGGGCTCATTGCTGTGCTCCAAGTACAGTATCTGTGAGGAGTTGCAGTGTTGTGCCACCAGTGCCTAAGGCCCAATTTTTCAGCCCCTGTTTAACAGGGGCGTGTCATTACAATTTTTGAAGCAATACTTTGCAACAGGGCTCATTGCTGTGCTCCAAGTACAGTATCTGTGAGGAGTTGCAGTGTTGTGCCACCAGTGCCTAAGGCCCAATTTTTCAGCCCCTGTTTAACAGGGGCGTGTCATTACAATTTTTGAAGCAATACTTTGCAACAGGGCTCATTGCTGTGCTCCAAGTACAGTATCTGTGAGGGGTTGCAGTGTTGTGCCACCAGTGCCTAAGGCCCAATTTTTCAGCCCCTGTTCAACAGGGGCATGTAATTACAATTCTTGATCTAATAATTCACAGCAGGGCCCATTGCTGCACCCACCAAGAGTAACTGTCAGGGCTTACAGTGTTGTGGCACCAGCACCACCATCAAAGGCCCAATTTTTACTACCACTGTTCAACAATTATATGTAATTAAAATTCCTGATATAATAGTTGACAGCAGGGCGTTCCAGCACCAACCAAGAGTAACTGTGAGTGCTTACAGTGTTGTGCCAACACCAACAACTAAGGGGCCTATTTCTGCAGAGTATATACGGCAGGTCCCTACTTTCAAACATCCAACTTACAAACGACTCCTACTTGCAAACGCAAGAAGACAACAGGAAGTGAGAGGAAATCTACCCCTAGAAAGGAAAATTCTCTCCTGTAAGAATAAATATGGGAGAAAGGTGTCTCCTCTGTACTGATGCTTTATCAGCAATCCTTGTTTCAAGAAAAACACCACATTTCAAAAAGAGTTGTCATTGGGACGGAAAGTGAGGTGAAATGTTCTGAACAGGGGCACAGACAGCAAAACAAATGTTACAGGGGTGATAACCCTTACCTATGTTTTCCAAAAAGTTTAAAAATAGATTTTTGGTCTGGAGCTACACTTCAACAATGTACCTGTTCAAAATTACAAACAGATTCTACATAAGAACAAACCTACAGTCCCTGTCTTGTATGCACCGCCTGTATAGGGCTGTTCAGAGTATATAGGGCCTTTTTTATTTTATGTGCGGGGTTCCCCTTAATATCCATACAAGACCCAAAGGGGCTGGTAATGGGCTGGGGTAGGGGGGGGGGGGTCATGGGGTAGCTATGCCATTTTTCTTAAAGAATTTCATCCATATTACCGGGACCAGACATTACATTAAAGCCGCAAGCAGTTTTAAATGGCTTTTTTTTCCTTTAGAAGTGTCATTTTGTGCAGGGACAGTTCTAAACACGGGAAACACGTGGCACTTCACAGGCATACTTTAGACACCCCCCAGGTACGATATTTAAAGGAATATTTGACTTTTTTTTTTTCACTTTATGCATCATTAAAATGACTGCTCCCGAAAAACGACCGTTTTTAAAACTTCTTTTTGCATTGATACATGTCCCCTGGTGCAGAACCCGGGTTCCCAAACCCTTTTTAGGACAATAACATGCATAATAGTTGTTATAATTAGCACTTTAGAATTCGAACGTTCGCATCCATTGTATTTAATAGGGTTCTAATGTTCGTACGAACTTTCGGTCCGTTCGCGGGTTCTGGTGCGAACCGAACCCGGGGGTGTTCGGCTCATCACTACTTAGACAGATGTTCGTTCAATTCTTTTTTTTTTTTGTTATTATTAACTTAAAAGCACACACCAGTCAAAACTGAAAATTAAAAGGTGCAGAGTAAAATTCTGAAACAAACACAGAAACTGTTTTACTTGCAAAAAGATTTGTAAAAAATAAATTAAAATTAAATAAAAACCCTTGTAATCTCTCCTCTTATACTATGCTATATACAGCATAAAGAGCGCTGTCAACACTTTGTGTCACTGCCCCGCCTCCTGCTTTCTCATTGGACTACTGTTGGATATCCCTACATTGAGCTCCCACCCCTCCTAAGTACCTCCCTCTCACACACATGAGCCTACAAAGCAGGCGCACCTACAGCAAGCCTGATTTCAACTTTCAAGTGATTCTAGAAAGCATAGTATAAAAAGAGATATTAGGTAATCACGTAAGCTAAACTAAAATGTTAGCTCTTGAATTTTTGATATAAAATGTGCATGAATTTAACATTCGTTTTATATTTTCTCTGGAGTTGACATTTTATATTTGTGTTCTATTTGTGTAAAATAATTAATAAGTTATTATTAAAATAATATAATATAATATCATTATATTATTATTATTATTATATTATTATTATTATTATATTATTAAAATAATAATTAAAAAAAATACATATTTAAAAATGTTACTAAACCCAGGAGCCTGCATTCACTATATCTGGTCTCCCACAGTACACAGAACATGGAAATGCAAAAATTTTAGTAAATATAAACGGCTAAATACCTTTTCTCATCAGCAGTATATAGCAGTCTTGTGACTTCTATCAGTGTCTGGTTAAAGCTTATAGGAGGAGTTTTCGTTCTCCTCTGACTGTCCCATGAGGCTGCAGGAACCCCTGACCCTCTGTCTGGACAGTGCTGATCGGCCCTGTGCTGATCACATGCACCCTCCCAAGAAAAATAAAATAAAAAACTTTCTAGCAATACACACCAAACTGAGCATGTGCAGCCTTTCCCCAATGCTCTGTTCTATCAGGAGATGGTTTGGGGACAGTGGAAGAAGGGGAGGATAAGAGAAGATGGGATCAAACAACCTTTTTATACACTGCAGAGGATTAACCCCTTAGGTTCCACAGTGAGTATAACAAGCATGCTTTACTGTATATACAGATTTTACTGCTGTGGTAACACTTTAATAAACAAACAAACGGTAACACTTTAATACAGGGTGCACTGATGACGCAGATGACGTTTCTAAAGACAGCACTTCAGTCATTTTTCCATAAGGCTTCATTCAGATCTCCTGATTTGAAATCGCTGGCAGATTCGTAGCAAAATGCGTGACGTGCATTTGGGTGCATGACAGTCGTGTTAAGCTTGTCACCCAAAAAGGAGCAGGAGTTTCTTTGCGGCAACAAACGTGCATGGGGCAGACCATTGAAGCGAAGGGACTGCTGAAATGCGAAATTGTGCTTTAAAAATTCTGGGCGTTATTCCTAATGCCCCACTCACATCTGATTGGTTCATGCGTGAAAAAACATATGTTGCGCTTGCATGCTATTTATTGATAATGACACCTCAAATGCAGCAAGCAGGCGCACATTTTTCCATGTGGGAAAATACTCAATAAAAGCATAAAAATGCTCAGCTAAAAAACATGCATTACTCAACACTCAAAAAGCTACATGAGCTACTTTGTTGTGTTTGTCACACGGAGGGCAGCCCATTGAAATGAATGGGCTACCCTTTGTGTGTAGGGCAAAAACGCACACAAAAAATGCACAATTTTGCGTGCATTCTCAAAACACTCAGCTGTAAATGAGGTCTCAGTCTCTAAAGCCTGAGACTGCACAGTAAAAGGAGATCCAGTGGACTGGTGAGCTCATCTTTGTCACTCTGCTCTCTCCTCCTATCAGCACAATGGATTGGCTTCTTGTGCTTCTTCTCCTAGTTTAATTCAGGTACCTGCAATGCTGGTATTTATAAAAATGCATTTAAGGATATACACTATATTACCAAAAGTATTGGGACGTCTGCCTTTACACACACATGAACTTCAATGGCATTCCAGTCTTATGCCGCGTACATACGATCGGAAATTCAGACAAGAAAAGTTTGATGCGAACTTTTGGTCGGAAATTCCGACCGTGTGTAGGCTCCATCGGACATTTTCTGTCGGAATTTCCGACAACAAAAATTTGAGAGCTGGTTCTCAAATTTTCCGACCAGAAAAGTTCTGCTCGGAAATTCTGATCGTGTGTAGCCAATTTCGACGCACAAAAATCCTACGCATGCTCGGAATAAATTAGACGCATGCTCAGAATCATTGAACTTCATTTTTCTCGGCTCGTTGCAGTGTTGTACATCACGTGTTCTTGACGGTCGGAATTTCCGACAACATTTGCGTGACCGTGTGTATGCAACACAAGTTTGAGCCAACATCCGTCTGGAAAAAATCCACGGTTTTCTTGTCGGAATTTCCGATCATGTGTACGCGGCAAAAGTCTGTAGGGTTCAATACTGTATTGAGTTGGCCCACCCTTTGCAGCGATAACAGCTTCAACTCTTCTGGGAAGGCTGTCCACAAGGTTTAGGAGTGTGTCTATGGGAATGTTTGACCATTTTTTCAGAAGCGCATGTGTGAGGACAGGCACTGATGTTGGACGAGAAGGCCTGGCTCGCAGTCTCCACTCTAATTTATCCCAAAGGTGTTCTATCAGCTTGATGTCAAGACTCTGTGCAGGTCAGTCAAGTTCCTCCACCCCAAACTCGCTCATTCATGTCTTTAGGGACCTTCCTTTGTGCACTGGTGCACAGTCATGTTGGAACAGGGAATCTAGGATGGAAAAGTACCTGGGGGTCCTAGTAGATGATGGGCTCAGCAATGGCATGCAATGCCAAGCTGCTGCTAGCAAAGAAAACATAATAGGCATGTATTTAGAAGGGGATTAACTCCAGCGATAAAACGATAATTCTTCCGCTCTACAAGACTCTGGTCCGGCAGCACCTAGAGTATGCTGTCAAGTTCTGGGCACCAGTCCTCAGGAAGGATATACTGGAAATGGAGCGAGTACGGAGAAGGGCAACAAAGCCAATAAAAGGTCTGGAGGACATTAGTTATGAGGAAAGGTTGCGAGCACTGAACTTATTCTCTCTGGAGAAAAGATGCTTGAGAGGGGATATGATTTAAATTTACAAGTACCATACGGGTGACCCCACAATAGGGATAAAGTTTAATAAGACACGAGGCCACTCATTAAAATTAGAAGAAAAGAGGTTTAAACTTAAACTACGTAGAGGGTTCTTTACTGTAAGAGCGGCAAGGATGTGGAATTCCCTTCCACATGCGGTGGTCTTAGCGGGGAGCATCGATGGTTTCAAGAAACTATTAGATAAGCACCCGAACGACCACAACATACAGGGATATGCAATGTAATACTGACATATAATCACACACATAGGTTGGACTTGATGGACTTGTGTCTTTTTTCAACCTCACCTACTATGTAACTATGTAACTATGTACTGTTCCCACAAAGTTGGGAGCATGAAATTGTCCAAAATATCTTGGCATGCTGACAGGCAGGGAGGGAGGGAGTGAGGAAGACAGAGGAGAGCTGCTTATGACGAAGGGACATATGTTGACCACGGTGGTCAGGGCTCAGCAGCCATGATTATCGTGGTCAGCACAGAGCGGGGGGACACAGGAAGTGACAGGATCAGACAGTTTTTTTTTTACAGTTTAGAGAGGGGCAGATTACACATCACAAGCACTGTGCTGTTTAATGTGCTTTAAGGGAACAGGATCTCTTTTTTATTTTAGAATAACAAACGCTTTAAGATTTCCCTTCACTGGAATTAAGGGGCCAAGCCCAACCCCTGAAAAACAACCCCACACCATAATCTCCCCTCCAACAAATAATTTGGACCAGTGCACAAAGCAAGGTCCATAAAGACATGGATGAGCGAGTTTGGGGTGGAGGAACTAGACTGGCCTGACCTCAACCCAATAGAACAGGCCAGGCCTTCTAGTCCAACATCAGTGCCTGACCTCACAAATGCGCTTCTGGAAGAATGGTCAAACATTCCCATAGACACACTCCTAAACCTTGTGGACAGCCTTCCCAGAAGAGTTGAAGCTGTTACAGCTGCAAAGGGTGTGGCTGCACTACTGCTGATCTCCTGAGCTCCAGTGAGGCCTATTGATCCAGGGAGCTTGATTACTCCCTATACCCAGGGTGGATGCAGGAACCTGGGGTGGACCCAGGGGAGGATCCCCCGGATGGCCAGAGTACTGGTCCTCCCATACCAGTGTTTGAGGACCTGGGAAATGGCCCAGCTAAAGGTGAAAGCCTGGCAACCTACAGAAAGAAGGTTTGTGCTAGGATTGCGAGAATCGCTAAGGAGGAAGAAGTACTGGCGAAGTTGAAGTTTGACTTCAAGCATAAAAAAATTGCAAGTGACCGGCTTCACAGTTCTAAGAGGAAACAGATGCGGCCTGAGTTAATGGCTTTGGAGGCCAAAGTGGAAAAGCAGAGTCTGCTGGTGGCCACATTGAAAGAAACCAGCGGTGCTTTCAAGGAGAAGTTTGGCAACGATGATCGCTTCCGTGCAATGCGCAGAGGGGCCATAGAGGCCAGTGGAGGGCAGGCATCATCAGAGTGCGAGAAGCAAAGGTCGGTGCAATGCAAAAAAGTTTCTGTGGGCTTGGATTGTGTTTCTGGCCAGCACGCTGGAAAATCTTTGCATCCCGAGCCAACTATCAGTATGCCTGCAGAAAGTGGAGAAAGCTCTGGCACACAGGCTGCGGGTGGTCAGCAGTCAGGTGTTTTGACTGGCAGTATGTCATCGGGCCAAGGAAGTTCTGTGCCCTTACCACCGCAGCAAGAGGCTATGGAGCAAGATGATCCATCTGAGCCTGTGGAGGGAGCAGGTATGCTGAACTTTATATCAGAAATGGAATCACCTTTGCATGGTCGCAAGTTTTCAGTGTCTGGATCATCTGAGGATGAAGAAGAGGATGATGATGTCCCCCCAAAACCTTTGAAACAACGGGTGAAAGAAAAAGAGGTTTTTGGTCATGACTTGCCTGTACAATGTAATGGAGGTGTAGTTCCTATGGATGGTGCAGTAGAGGGCAGCGGAGAGCAAGCTCATCTCCTGGCTGAGACTTCCACCTGTGTACAGCCAGCCAGTGCAGACTCTGCTAAGAAGAGTGCTGACAAAGACATCTCTACTGCTGGTAATGAAGTAAGAATTACCAAGGGTAATGTAAATGACATTTCTGTGTTAGAAGTCTCTGCTCCATCTGTTCCTGACAATAATGTTGTTAATACTTTATCTAAAGAAGGGTCTGTTACTAAAAGTGATGTGCCTGATGTTACAAGGAGTGCAGTTATTTCCCATGCTGCAGCACTGGCTGCACCTGTCCCCGGGGTGAGTAGGGCCAGTTATTCTGCGGTCACTAGGAGTGATGTGAGTGAAGGTCAGGCCAATCTGTCACCATCTGGTAGCTCCTTTAAACGCCGCAATGTGGTCCAATTGAGGTGGACTGGAGAAGGCCCCCCCCCCCCAAATAGGAGAGATGTGGTGGACCGTATTGTGGGGATGGGTTTTAAAGCAGAGGAGATTTTTGCCCTTATTAGCCCAGTTGGGTCATATGAATATGACCTCTCCTTTGTCAAGGCGGAAGGTTTAGATGTCTTTTGGGAGAGGTATGAGCAGAGGTCTAAGGAGTCCCCAAGATGGGCAGGTTTGTCACCTAAAGTAGTCTCCCACCAGCCATTATACAAGAACGCCACCATTCTAGTGCGTAACGAGTCCATTCCTGCTGCGGATCTGGTGGTGTGGTTGAGGAGATATGCAGATGTCCAAGCCCCCTTGAGGAAAGTTGTAGATGACAGGGGGATATGGACAGGAGGATGGACCGTGTTAGTAAAACTACATGTCACGGGTAATGTTGTTAAGCACATCCCTTCGTCTGCCTTTATAGGCCGTGACAGGATTATTACCTTGTATGCAGGGCAACCAAAGCTTTGTCATCGCTGTGGTGAAAAGGGCCATTTTTCAAGCTCATGTTCTGTGCAGAAATGTTCCCTCTGTCAGGGCTCAGGGCATGTTGCAAAGGTATTCGTTGTAATCTTTGTAACAAGTTAGGTCACCCCTATAGCCTTTGCCCTGAAGCCCTCCATAATCAGCCAGAGGTGGTGGAAGAACTGCTGAGGATGGAGGAGGAGGAACGTGGGGGGCAGCAAGGGGTTGGTGGAGCTGTTTCAGCTAGTCCTGAGGGGTCTCCTCCAGGTGTCAGTTTCCCAATCTGAAGGTGTGACCCCTCTTGTGTCTGCTCCCCAGTCTGTGCTCCCTACTGTGTCAGTGTCTACTTCTGTTGTGTGTTCTTCCCCAGTGTTTCAGGTGCCCAGTGTTCCAGGTGTAAATAAGTCATCCAGATTGGCTGAGGCTGCCAAAGGGGCAGATTCATGCCGATCTGAGGTGGCAGCTTCACCTGGGCCATCCCTGAGGCAACGTAAGACCTCTAGTGGAGGTTCTAAGGGGAAGAAGGGGGAAGTTGCCACTGCTAATGATGTAGATGAGGCCTTTCAGGGTGATGTTTCAGGGGAGGAGGGAGAGTGGACCAAGGTGGGCAGAAGGAGGAATAAGGTAGTCCTGACCTCTGCCTCCTCGGTTTCATCTTTAGAGGTAGATGATCTACCTCTGGGAAACAAGTTTGGGTCCTTATCTGAGGGGGAGGAGGAGTCTTCTAATTCCGTGTCTCAGATGGAGGAGGATGAGGTAGAGTGCTCCCTAAAGAGGTCAAGGTCTCCAGTAAAGGGGGAGGGAGCTCAGGCTAAGAAACGCCTACCTCAATCATCCTGATGGCAGTTCCCACTCCGATAAAGGTGGCAACCATTAATGTTGCCAGCATAAAATCTGTAGGGGCTCGTAACATGGCCTTATTTTTGCTCAGCGAGATGGATGCTGATGTTTTATTTTTGCAAGAGACCCGGCTAAATAGCCTTGCCGATGTCCACCTGGCAAAGAGGGAGTGGAGGCGTGGGCCCTCCTTCTGGTCTCTTGCGGCCGAGCCTTACAGCGGAGTTGCAGTACTTTTTACTGGCATGGTAACGTGTCGGCGGGTTATCGAGGTAGAGATTGGAAGGTGTATGGTCTTGGACGTCTCTGTGAAGGGGCATGATCTACGTTTAGTAAATATTTATGGACCACAAACTAGATGGGAGAGGAAATGCCTCTTTACAAAGATTAGGCCTTTCCTTTTTACATCTCGGCAAGTTGTCTTTGGAGGTGATTTTAACACTGTTACTAGGCCCAAAGACAGGAAAGGCTCCACTGACAGCCTGAGATATGATAGCGTCTTTCTTAATTCGATAGCCAGGGAAGCAGGTCTGGAAGATGCGCATATTAAGCGTTGCCCAGTCAGCACGGGGTACACATTTAAGCGAGGCAGTTGTGAGAGCAGGATAGACAGGTTTTTTTTTAAGGGGGACTCTGCCTTTTCGGCTCCTGAGTGTCGTATGGTGGAGTTCTCTGATCACCTTATGCTGTCTGTTATTCTCAATGCTTCAGATATGCCACCTAAAGGAAAGGGTATTTGGAGGATGAATTCGGCTCTGCTGGATGACGAGGAGGTAAGACAATCTTTTGAGGATTTTTTTCAGGCTCAGGTAACCATCCTGGATTTCTGCAGCAGTAAGTCGGAGTGGTGGGAGCTTGCCAAAAGCCGGATTAGTGGGTTTTTCAAGGCCATAGGAAAAAGGAAACAGCTTGGTAGGTACATTGCCTACCAGCAGCTGCGGAGAAAACTTGATCGCCTTGTCTCGAGTGGTGGAGATTCAGGGGCAATCTCTGAGGTAAAACTTCTCCTTAGGAAGTATCAGTATGATCGGCACGCTTCTTTGGTTCTGGAAAGGGACTACGGGAAATATCACTCGCCCGACCCTTATCAGAACTGCAAACAAAGCGCAGCAGTTAAGACGGTTGTTGGGCTAAGGGATAGTACGGGCTCTTTGACGAAATCCAGGTCAGGGATCCTGGAGGTCTCAAGGTCTTTTTATGTGGATCTTCTGGGGGAGAAGTACCTCGATCGGGCAAAGATGTCAAGTTTTCTGGATTCTACACCAGGTCTGGGAAACAACATTCCGCTGGCAAGTTTGACGGGGGAAATCACAGCAGAAGAGGTAGTCAAAGCTATAGACGGTCTGGCTATTAAGAAAACACCTGGGCCAGACGGATTGACAGCTGAATTTTATAAGACTTTCAAATCCAGCTTGGTACCTTATCTTGTGGAGGTATTTAATGGCTGTCTGCAAGAGGGTTCGCTCCCTCCCTCCATGAGACAATCTGCTGTGATTCTGTTGTCAAAATGCAAGGATCCCTCGATGATTGAGAACTGGCGCCCCATTAGCCTTCTCAATGTCGATAGAAAAATTCTGGCGAAGATCATTTTCCGGCGCTTGTCGTCAGTAGCAGACAGATTGCTTTCTCGTCAGCAGCACTTTTCGGTCCAGGGCAGGAGCACTTTTTCAGCGGTGTTAGCTGTCCGGGAGGCTCTGGAACGTTGCAGGGCTGAAGGCTGGGGAAAGTATTTGCTGGCATTGGATCAGGCGAAGGCTTTTGATCGTGTCAACCATGAGTACCTCTGGCTTCTCCTTGACAAGTATGGCCTGGAGGGTGGGTTTATTGGATGGCTTAAGACTTTATACAGAGAGGCAGAGAGCTTCATGCTTGTTAACGGTTGGGTTGGACGACCCTTCAGGGTTGGATCCGGGGTGCGCCAGGGGTGTCCACTGAGCCCTTTGCTATATGTGTTCGCAATCGACCCCTTCATCAGAAGGCTAGAGAGCGGACCGTTGTCCGGGGTGCCGGTGGGCATTACTGGTGAGCCGCCCTTGAGGGTTGTAGCCTATGCTGATGACGTTTCTGTCTTTATCTCTGGGACAGAGGAGGCGCAGGAGGTGGTCTCAGTTATAGAGCAGTATTCCGAGGCATCGGGCTCCCAGGTCAACCGTGATAAAAGTGACGTTTTTTGGATGAGCGAGGGAGGTGAGAGCTTTGCACTTCCGGACACCTTCCCGAGGCCTCAGCAGAAAGTCAAAATATTAGGCATCGAGTTTGGCCCTGATGATTACAGTAAGTCAAATTGGGAAGCCAGGCTGAATGATGCTGATGTCAAGGTGAAATGCTGGAAGGGGTGGCGGGTCTCCTTGAGGGAAAGGGTGGACTTGATTAAGACCTACCTGATTCCTACCTTTCTGTATGTCAGCTTTGTTTGCATCTTGCCAGAGTCCTTCTATACCAGGATTTATAGTTGTTTCTTCCAATTATTATGGGGTAACAGGCTGAATCTTGTGAAGCGGAATGTGACTTACCTATCAAGGCGGAAGGGTGGCCTAGGGATGGTCAACCCGGTTGTGTTCTTCTCTCTGATGTTTTTGAAATACAATTTTGGTAACATGCTAGCAGAGAGACTGCCTGGATGGGTAGGTATTTTCCAGATCTGGTTTAGACCTTTTCTGGGCTGTTGGGAGAGTGGCGGGCCAGTGAAAAGCCTAAGGATCAAGCATGGTAAGCTCCCGGCTTATGTTGCCCCGTGCCTGAAAATTCTTAAACGGTGGCATGTGACAGCGGAGGATATCAGGTCCCTTCCTAGGAGACTCCTGGGTGAGAAGATCGTGGGTACTGTCTTTCATGCGCCACTGGCCTTAAGGGATTGCCCAGGTCATATTATGAGGGAAGGTTTACGTTTAATAAATTCTGAGCGGATTCCCTTGAAATTTAGGGACCAGGCCTGGCTCGCTTTCCACGGTAGGCTCTATGTGAGAGGGAACGTGAAGTGCCGCTCTTTGGACAATCGTGGTTGTCCAAGAGCGGAGTGTCAGGGTGAAGTGGAAACCATGGACCACTTCTTGCTTCAGTGCCCTTTCAATATAGAAGTCTATAAAAAGGTGGGGAGGGCTCTAAATATTCCTTTCTTGCCTAGCATGTCTTATGCTGAGTGGGTGTATGGAGCATTGCAGAATCGCAAGGGATTTGATTTGGACACTCTTTTTTTAGTCAGTTTAGTAGTCCGATATTTCACCTGGAATGCACGGTGTCAGGTATCCCTTCGGCAGAAAGTCCTTCCTGTTCCGGTGGTGGTGTGTGAGATTCT
Organism: Rana muscosa; assembly: GCA_029206835.1. Classification (NCBI taxonomy): domain Eukaryota; kingdom Metazoa; phylum Chordata; class Amphibia; order Anura; family Ranidae; genus Rana; species Rana muscosa. The sequence continues at coordinate 59,642,815 of CM055116.1, read as the reverse complement.
TGGTGAGGTAGGGAAAATTCGGGGTCTCGAGAAAGACAGATGGCGGCAAAGGGTCTGGATAAAGGCGTGGAGGAATATCAGGCCTGTAGCTGCTGTTTGTTGATCTCTGGGTGTTGGGTTCTTTCCCTGTTTTCTCTCTGGGCACTCCCTTAGATTTTCAAGGATACACATCATTTTTGAAGAAAGGCTACATACACATGATAATCTATGTTTCTTGGTCTGAGTGTTAATCAAGTTGAGTAATGTGTAGTATTTTTGAAGATGTCCGTGCTTGTAGTGATGTGTGTTTGTGTGTGTATATATAGTATAATTTAATGCAGTGATATTTCTCTTGGTGGAAAAAACGTTTGTTCATATATTATAGGTTGAAGTATGCCTTTATTATTGTTAGTCTTGTATACAATATGTTATGCATATATAAAAAAAAAAAAAAAAAAAGGAAATATATATATATATTTATTTTTTGTATTTTTGTATAAAACAAAAGTTGGAATGTGTTTCTTGTTTGCAAGATTCTCAAAATAAAAAATTGCCAACTCAATATTGAACCCTATGGACTAAGACTGGGATGCTATTAAAGTTCATGTGCGTGTAAAGGCAGGTGTCCCAATACTTTTGACAATATATTGTATTTTGCACCTGTTAGAATTTTACTTATAGATTGGTAGGTTGTGCTGCATTCTTTAAATTACTATTTAGTCCCTTGGTGTGGGAACACATGTCAATGCTGCCTGGCCTTTCCTGCGTAGCCTCTCACTTCCACCCTTCCTGCCGCTCTGTGCTGCTCCTGGTTCCTGGGTCCTCTTTTCCCAGGAACTCTGCTATGCGCGTCGGGACCCTTCAGGGTAAGACCGCGCTATATTAAGACACCTCTCAACTCAACTCTCAACTCAACTCAGAAACCAATTAAGTTTCTTTCACAAATTGTTGGTTTTGTTTTGTCACAATGGTAGCACTGTGGTTATAATATTTAATTTAGCATTCAATGACTGCCAACAGCAGGTGTGTTTCAGCTTCACAAGCAGAGTTTGCTCCAGCATCCTCAGCAGGTGTTCCAGCATCTACCGGAAGATATGTTTAATTAACACCAGTAGGTGTAATTAGCATGCCAGACATGTTTGTTCCAGTATTACCAGCAGGTGTTCCAGAATTATTAGCAGGTGTGTTCCAGGATCATCAGCAGGTGTGTTCCAGGATCATCAGCAGGTGTGTTCCAGGATCATCAGCAGGTGTGTTCCAGCATCACAAGCAAGTTGGCCCCATCATCAACAGCAGGTGTGTTCGACTACACGTATGTGTAATCCAAGCAGTGGCGGCTGGTGCTCAAAAAGCAGCAGTGGCAAACCAACGACACTCCCCCCTGCGTGCGGGACACGGACGAATAGGCGAGCAGGGGCCACCTTACCTTATCAATCCGGCGATCCCGACCTTCATCCTGGCAGCCAGCGAGGAGACTGAGAGCCGAGAGGGACAGGTGCAGAAGGGGCCGGGACCAGTGGCAGGCAGAGAAGGATCCTGGCTGCTGCTCCTCGCTCCAGGGGCCAATGCATCTCCTCCCGACAAATCCAGTCTCAGTAGCTGCTTCCTGATTGGCTGGGAGGAGAATTGAGAAGACAATAGCGGATATTAACCACTTAAGGACCGCCGTCTGTATATTTACGTCGGCCGATTGGCACGAACAGGCATAAGCACGTACAGGTACGTCCCCTTTAAGATGCCACCATGTGGTCTCGCGCGCGCTGCCGTGAGCCCGACAGGGGATACCCGCGATCGTCTCACGAAGAGATAGAGCAGGGAGATGCTAGTGTAAACAAGCATCTCCACGCTCTGCCTAGTGACAATGACGCTGATCTCCGCTCTCTGTGATCGGAGCGGTGATCAGTGTCATGTCACACACAGCCCATCCCCCCTACAGTAAGGCCCTTTTCACACTGGGGCATTTTTCATGCGGTTTAGCGCTAATAATAGCGCTGTTATACCGCATGAAAAAATCCTGCCCTGTGCCTTCAATGTGAAAGCCCGAAGGCTTTCACACTGAAGCGGTGCGCTAGCAGGACCGCTCCAAAAGTCCTGCTAGCCGCTTCTTTACAGCGGTAAAGGAGCGGTGTGTTCACCGCTCCTTTACCGCGGTCTCCCATTGAAATCAATGGGACAGCGCGGTAATACCGCCCGCAAACCGCGGCAATAGCCGCGGTTTGCGGGCGGTATTAACCCTTTTTCGGCCACTAGCGGGGGTTAAATTAACCCCCCTAGCGACCGCATACCGCGGTAAGAACGACAGTATAGCAGCGCTGAAAATCGCGCTGCTATACCGCCACCGCTCCTGCCCGCCCCAGTGTGAAAGGGGTCTTAGAAGCACTCCCTTAAAAAACACCTAACCCCTACAGCGCCACCTACTGGTTAACCCCTTCACTGCCAGTGTCATTTTCACAGTAATCATTGCATTTTTATAGCACTGATTGCTGTAAAAATTACAATGGTCCCAAAAATGTGTCAAAAGTGTCCGATGTGTCCGCCATAATGTCGCAGTCACGATAAAAATCGCTGATCGCCGCCATTACTAGTAAAAAAAAGATAATTAATAAACATGCCATAAAACTACCCCCTATTTTGTAGACGCTATAACTTTTGCGCAAACCAATCAATAAATGCTTATTGTGATTTTTTTTTACCACATATATATAGAAGAAAACGTATTGGCCTAAACTGAGGAAAAAAATAATTTATATATTTTTTGGGGATATTTAATATAGCAAAAAGTAAAAAATATTGCATTTTTTTTCAAAATTGTCGCTCTATTTTTGTTTATAGTGCAAAAAATAAAAAACCGCAGAGGTGATCAAATACCACCAAAAGAAAGCTCTAAAAAAGGACATCAATTTTGTTTGGGAGCCACGTCGCAAGACCACGCAATTATCAGTTAAAACGACGCAGTGCCGAATCGCAAAAAGTGGCCTGGTCTTTGACCAGCAAAATGGTCCGGGGCTGAAGTGGTTAAATTGCTATTGTCACACACTGGGTGGGCTCAGGGCGCAGTGCTCTTCGCCCCGAGCCCACCCTTTTTTGAAGCCAATTAGAGCCTCTGGCCCTAATCATGTGCTTCAAAAGATAAAAGCACATTTGAATCCATGTGTCCGGCGCCCTGCATTTAGATTGGGGGGGGGGGTGCACACTCGTGCGCCCCCTATGGATGGGCCGCCACTGGTTTCAAGATCACCAGAATACAGACAAAAGGCAATTGTATGCAGTGTGTTCAGTCAATTTTACCCATAAAGTTGCAGTAAGCTATAAAACATTGAACTGAATCTCAAGGTTTATTTTAATTTTTTTATTGCAGTGTTTCCTTAAGATTTCCTTTATTAGCAGTTTGTATAACTCGGATTTACAAGTAGGAGGTTTCAGTTCTGATTCAATAATTATTCAGTAAATGCAAAGTGACAGCTTAGGTTGTCATTACCACAGTGAGTCTCGTTGGGGGATGCACCCTTTGCCTACAGAACGGCTGTTCTGTTAATATCTCTTCAACACTTTCTGTTGCTATTTTTTTTTCTTTTACCTGACAGAAAGTGATATGGGAAATAAACATGAAAAGATAGATATTTAGGGTGGCCTTAATACACACCTAGCATAAAGTATATTTATATATTAATATATAGATAGACAGACAGACAGATAGATAGTTTTTTTCATATTAGTTCATGCATGCTAAGCAAGAGAAGACCAGGGACTTTTGGCCTAGGGAGCAAAAACAACTACTAGCCCCTTCACTGCAATTGGTAGGCAGGGTTAAATAGAAATGTTATTTTAACCACTTGCGGACCAGAAGTTTAACCACTTAAGGACCGAGCCTCTTTCTGAGATTTGGTGTTAAAAACATTTTTTTTTTGGTAGAAAATTACTTAGAACCCCCAAACATTTTTATATATTTTTTTCTAACACCCTATAAAATAAAATGGCGGTCATCGCAAAACTTTTAGTCACACCATATTTGAGCAGCGGTCTTACAAGCGCACTTTTTTGGGAAAATATTCACTTTTTTTAATTAAAGCTGTTGTATACTCGCTGCTGCTTTTTTTTTTTTTTTTTTACATACCTGAAAGGCAAAAGGCATATTGAGCTAGTATGCACTGCATACTAGCTCATTATGAAATACTTACCTTAGAACGAGGCATCGTAACTTACCTGGTCCACGCCAAGGGAGATGTCATCTTGCCTTGGCGTGTCTTCCGGGTATCGCCGCTCCAGCGCTGTGAGTGGCTGGAGCGGCAATGTCTTCACTCCTGCGCGCCGGCAAGGTCCGGGCTTTAGCCGAGAATTCCCGCTGTGCATGCGCCGCTGCAGTCAGCGGCTCATTGTGAGGGGAATATCTCCTAAACCGTACAGGTTTAGGAGATATTCTTTTTACCTACAGGTAAGCCTATAATAAGGCTTACCTGTAGGTAAAAGTTAAAAAACAGAGTATACAACTGCTTTAAAAAATAAGACAACAGTAACATTAGCCCAAATTATTTTTATATTGTGAAAGATAATGTTACGCCGAGTAAATTGATACCCAACATGTCACGCTTCAAAATTGCGCCCGCTCGTGGAATGGCGACAAACTTTTACCCTTAAAAATCTCCATAGGTGACGTTTAAAAAATTGTACAGGTTGCATGTTTTGAGTTACAGAGGAGGTCTAGAATTATTGCTCTCGCTCTAATGTTCACGGGGATACCTCACATGTGTGGTTTGAATATCGTTTTCATATGCGGGTGCTGCTTACGTATGCGTCGGGACGGGGCGATTTAAAAAAAAAAAAAATTATATTTTTTCTTCTTTATTTTACTTACATTTTTTTATTTTTACACTGTTTTTTGAAAAAAAAAAAAATTAGGTCACATCCCTTGTAATAGAAAAAAAGCATGACAGGCCCTCTTAAATATGAGATCTGGGGTCAAAAAGACCTCAGATCTCACATTTACAATGAAACAATAAAATAAAATTAATGTCATTTAAAAATATATATATATATATATATATATATATTCCTTTAGGAGCATTGGGCGGAAGTGACGTTTTAAGGTCGCTTCTGCCCTGCAGTGATATGGAGACAGGTGGGGGCCATCTTCCCCTCACTTGTCTCCAGGCCACTGACACAGAAGGATCCGATTGCCTCCGCCGCTGCCGATGGCTCCGGTAAGAGGCGGAGGGCCCCGGAGAGCCGATAAAAGTGATCTTTGTGACCAGATTGTACAGGAGAGGGAGAGGAGACTGTGTGACCAGATTGTACAGGAGAGGGAGAGGAGACTGTGTGATCAGATTGTACAGGAGAGGGAGAGGAGACTACGAGAACAGATTGTACAGGAGAGGGAGAGGAGACTACGTGAACAGATTGTACAGGAGTGGGAGAGGAGACTGTGTGACCAGATTGTACAGGAGAGGGAGAGGAGACTGTGTGACCAGATTGTACAGGGGAGGGAGAGGAGACTGTGTGACCAGATTGTACAGGAGAGGGAGAGGAGACTGTGTGAACAAATTGTACAGGAGAGGGAGAGGAGACTACGAGAACAGATTGTACAGGAGAGGGAGAGGAGACTGTGTGACCAGATTGTACAGGAGTGGGAGAGGAGACTGTGTGACCAGATTGTACAGGAGAGGGAGAGGAGACTGTGTGACCAGATTGTACAGGAGAGGGAGAGGAGACTGTGTGACCAGATTGTACAGGAGAGGGAGAGGAGACTGTGTGATCAGATTGTACAGGAGAGGGAGAGGAGACTACGAGAACAGATTGTACAGGAGAGGGAGAGGAGACTACGTGAACAGATTGTACAGGAGTGGGAGAGGAGACTGTGTGACCAGATTGTACAGGAGAGGGAGAGGAGACTGTGTGACCAGATTGTACAGGGGAGGGAGAGGAGACTGTGTGACCAGATTGTACAGGAGAGGGAGAGGAGACTGTGTGAACAAATTGTACAGGAGAGGGAGAGGAGACTACGAGAACAGATTGTACAGGAGAGGGAGAGGAGACTGTGTGACCAGATTGTACAGGAGTGGGAGAGGAGACTGTGTGACCAGATTATACAGGAGAGGGAGAGGAGACTGTGTGACCAGATTGTACAGGAGAGGGAGAGGAGACTGTGTGACCAGATTGTACAGGAGAGGGAGAGGAGACTGCGAGAACAGGTTGTACAGGGGAGGGAGAGGAGACTGTGTGACCAGATTGTACAGGAGAGGGAGAGGAAACAGTGTGACCAGATTGTACAAGAGAGGGAGAGGAGACTGCGTGACCAGGTTGTACAGGAGAGGGAGAGGAGACTGTGTGACCAGATTGTACAGGAGAGGGAGAGGAGACTGTGTGATCAGATTGTACAGGAGAGGGAGAGGAGACTGCGTGAACAGATTGTACAGGAGAGGGAGAGGAGACTGTGTGACCAGATTGTACAGGAGAGGGAGAGGAGACTGTGTGACCAGATTGTACAGGAGAGGGAGAGGAGACTGTGTGACCAGATTGTACAGGAGAGGGAGAGGAGACTGCGAGAACAGATTGTACAGGAGAGGGAGAGGAGACTGTGTGACCAGATTGTACAGGAGAGGGAGAGGAGACTGTGTGACCAGATTGTACAGGAGAGGGAGAGGAGACTGTGTGACCAGAGTGTACAGGAGAGGGAGAGGAGACTGTGTGACCAGATTGTACAGGAGAGGGAGAGGAGACTGTGTGACCAGATTGTACAGGAGAGGGAGAGGAGACTGTATGATCAGATTGTACAAGAGAGGGAGAGGAGACTGTGTGAACAGATTGTACAGGAGAGGAGACTGTGTGACCAGATTGTACAGGAGAGGGAGAGGAGACTGTGTGACCAGGTTGTACAGGAGAGGGAGAGGAGACTGTGTGACCAGATTGTACAAGAGATGGAGAGGAGACTGTATGACCAGATTGTACAGGAGAGGGAGAGGAGACTGTGTGACCAGATTGTACAGGAGAGGGAGAGGAGACTGTGTGACCAGATTGTACAAGAGATGGAGAGGAGACTGTGTGACCAGATTGTACAAGAGATGGAGAGGAGACTGTGTAACCAGATTGTACAAGAGATGGAGAGGAGACTGTGTGACCAGATTGTACAAGAGATGGAGAGGAGACTGTATGACCAGATTGTACAGGAGAGGGAGAGGAGACTGTGTGACCAGATTGTACAGGAGAGGGAGAGGAGACTGTGTGACCAGATTGTACAAGAGATGGAGAGGAGACTGTGTGACCAGATTGTACAAGAGATGGAGAGGAGACTGTGTAACCAGATTGTACAGGAGAGGGAGAGGAGACTGTATGACCAGATTGTACAGGAGAGGGAGAGGAGACTGCGAGAACAGATTGTACAGGAGAGGGAGAGGAGACTGTGTGACCAGATTGTACAGGAGAGGGAGAGGAGACTGTGTGACCAGATTGTACAGGAGAGGGAGAGGAGACTGTGTGACCAGAGTGTACAGGAGAGGGAGAGGAGACTGTGTGACCAGATTGTACAGGAGAGGGAGAGGAGACTGTGTGACCAGATTGTACAGGAGAGGGAGAGGAGACTGTGTGACCAGATTGTACAGAAGAGGGAGAGGAGACTGTGTGACCAGATTGTACAGGAGAGGGAGAAGAGACTGTGTGACCAGGTTGTACAGGAGAGGGAGAGGAGACTGTGTGACCAGGTTGTACAGTAGAGGGAGAGGAGACTGTGTGACCAGATTGTACAGGAGAGGGAGAGGAGACTGTGTGACCAGAGTGTACAGGAGAGGGAGAGGAGACTGTGAGAACAGATTGTACAGGAGAGGGAGAGGAGACTGTGTGACCAGATTGTACAGGAGAGGGAGAGGAGACTGTGTGACCAGGTTGTACAGGAGAGGGAGAGGAGACTGTGTGACCAGATTGTACAAGAGAGGGAGAGGAGACTGTATGATCAGATTGTACAAGAGAGGGAGAGGAGACTGTGTGAACAGATTGTACAGGAGAGGAGACTGTGTGACCAGATTGTACAGGAGAGGGAGAGGAGACTGTGTGACCAGATTGTACAAGAGATGGAGAGGAGACTGTGTGACCAGATTGTACAAGAGATGGAGAGGAGACTGTGTAACCAGATTGTACAAGAGATGGAGAGGAGACTGTGTGACCAGATTGTACAAGAGATGGAGAGGAGACTGTATGACCAGATTGTACAGGAGAGGGAGAGGAGACTGTGTGACCAGATTGTACAGGAGAGGGAGAGGAGACTGTGTGACCAGGTTGTACAGGAGAGGGAGAGGAGACTGTGTGACCAGATTGTACAAGAGAGGGAGAGGAGACTGTATGATCAGATTGTACAAGAGAGGGAGAGGAGACTGTGTGAACAGATTGTACAGGAGAGGAGACTGTGTGACCAGATTGTACAGGAGAGGGAGAGGAGACTGTGTGACCAGATTGTACAAGAGATGGAGAGGAGACTGTGTGACCAGATTGTACAAGAGATGGAGAGGAGACTGTGTGACCAGATTGTACAAGAGAGGGAGAGGAGACTGTATGATCAGATTGTACAAGAGAGGGAGAGGAGACTGTGTGAACAGATTGTACAGGAGAGGGAGAGGAGACTGTGTGACCAGATTGTACAAGAGATGGAGAGGAGACTGTGTGACCAGATTGTACAAGAGATGGAGAGGAGACTGTGTGACCAGATTGTACAAGAGAGGGAGAGGAGACTGTATGATCAGATTGTACAAGAGAGGGAGAGGAGACTGTGTGAACAGATTGTACAGGAGAGGAGACTGTGTGACCAGATTGTACAGGAGAGGGAGAGGAGACTGTGTGACCAGATTGTACAAGAGATGGAGAGAAGACTGTGTGACCAGATTGTACAAGAGATGGAGAGGAGACTGTGTAACCAGATTGTACAAGAGAGGGAGAGGAGACTGTGTGACCAGATTGTACAAGAGATGGAGAGGAGACTGTGTGACCAGGTTGTACAGGAGAGGGAGAGGAGACTGTGTGACCAGATTGTACAAGAGAGGGAGAGGAGACTGTATGATCAGATTGTACAAGAGAGGGAGAGGAGACTGTGTGAACAGATTGTACAGGAGAGGAGACTGTGTGACCAGATTGTACAGGAGAGGGAGAGGAGACTGTGTGACCAGATTGTACAAGAGATGGAGAGGAGACTGTGTGACCAGATTGTACAAGAGATGGAGAGGAGACTGTGTGACCAGATTGTACAAGAGAGGGAGAGGAGACTGTATGATCAGATTGTACAAGAGAGGGAGAGGAGACTGTGTGACCAGATTGTACAGGAGAGGGAGAGGAGACTGTGTGACCAGATTGTACAAGAGATGGAGAGGAGACTGTGTGACCAGATTGTACAAGAGATGGAGAGGAGACTGTGTGACCAGATTGTACAAGAGAGGGAGAGGAGACTGTATGATCAGATTGTACAAGAGAGGGAGAGGAGACTGTGTGAACAGATTGTACAGGAGAGGAGACTGTGTGACCAGATTGTACAGGAGAGGGAGAGGAGACTGTGTGACCAGATTGTACAAGAGATGGAGAGGAGACTGTGTGACCAGATTGTACAAGAGATGGAGAGGAGACTGTGTAACCAGATTGTACAAGAGATGGAGAGGAGACTGTGTGACCAGATTGTACAAGAGATGGAGAGGAGACTGTATGACCAGATTGTACAGGAGAGGGAGAGGAGACTGTGTGACCAGATTGTACAGGAGAGGGAGAGGAGACTGTGTGACCAGGTTGTACAGGAGAGGGAGAGGAGACTGTGTGACCAGATTGTACAAGAGAGGGAGAGGAGACTGTGTGACCAGATTGTACAAGAGAGGGAGAGGAGACTGTATGATCAGATTGTACAAGAGAGGGAGAGGAGACTGTATGATCAGATTGTACAAGAGAGGGAGAGGAGACTGTGTGAACAGATTGTACAGGAGAGGAGACTGTGTGACCAGATTGTACAGGAGAGGGAGAGGAGACTGTGTGACCAGATTGTACAAGAGATGGAGAGGAGACTGTGTGACCAGATTGTACAAGAGATGGAGAGGAGACTGTGTAACCAGATTGTACAAGAGATGGAGAGGAGACTGTGTGACCAGATTGTACAAGAGATGGAGAGGAGACTGTATGACCAGATTGTACAGGAGAGGGAGAGGAGACTGTGTGACCAGATTGTACAGGAGAGGGAGAGGAGACTGTGTGACCAGATTGTACAAGAGATGGAGAGGAGACTGTGTGACCAGATTGTACAAGAGAGGGAGAGGAGACTGTGTAACCAGATTGTACAGGAGAGGGAGAGGAGACTGTATGACCAGATTGTACAGGAGAGGGAGAGGAGACTGCGAGAACAGATTGTACAGGAGAGGGAGAGGAGACTGTGTGACCAGATTGTACAGGAGAGGGAGAGGAGACTGTGTGACCAGATTGTACAGGAGAGGGAGAGGAGACTGTGTGACCAGAGTGTACAGGAGAGGGAGAGGAGACTGTGTGACCAGATTGTACAGGAGAGGGAGAGGAGACTGTGTGACCAGATTGTACAGGAGAGGGAGAGGAGACTGTGTGACCAGATTGTACAGAAGAGGGAGAGGAGACTGTGTGACCAGATTGTACAGGAGAGGGAGAAGAGACTGTGTGACCAGGTTGTACAGGAGAGGGAGAGGAGACTGTGTGACCAGGTTGTACAGTAGAGGGAGAGGAGACTGTGTGACCAGATTGTACAGGAGAGGGAGAGGAGACTGTGTGACCAGAGTGTACAGGAGAGGGAGAGGAGACTGTGAGAACAGATTGTACAGGAGAGGGAGAGGAGACTGTGTGACCAGATTGTACAGGAGAGGGAGAGGAGACTGTGTGACCAGGTTGTACAGGAGAGGGAGAGGAGACTGTGTGACCAGATTGTACAAGAGAGGGAGAGGAGACTGTATGATCAGATTGTACAAGAGAGGGAGAGGAGACTGTGTGAACAGATTGTACAGGAGAGGAGACTGTGTGACCAGATTGTACAGGAGAGGGAGAGGAGACTGTGTGACCAGGTTGTACAGGAGAGGGAGAGGAGACTGTGTGACCAGATTGTACAAGAGATGGAGAGGAGACTGTATGACCAGATTGTACAGGAGAGGGAGAGGAGACTGTGTGACCAGATTGTACAGGAGAGGGAGAGGAGACTGTGTGACCAGATTGTACAAGAGATGGAGAGGAGACTGTGTGACCAGATTGTACAAGAGATGGAGAGGAGACTGTGTAACCAGATTGTACAAGAGATGGAGAGGAGACTGTGTGACCAGATTGTACAAGAGATGGAGAGGAGACTGTATGACCAGATTGTACAGGAGAGGGAGAGGAGACTGTGTGACCAGATTGTACAGGAGAGGGAGAGGAGACTGTGTGACCAGATTGTACAAGAGATGGAGAGGAGACTGTGTGACCAGATTGTACAGGAGAGGGAGAGGAGACTGTATGACCAGATTGTACAGGAGAGGGAGAGGAGACTGTGTGACCAGATTGTACAGGAGAGGGAGAGGAGACTGTGTGACCAGATTGTACAAGAGATGGAGAGGAGACTGTGTAACCAGATTGTACAAGAGATGGAGAGGAGACTGTGTGACCAGATTGTACAGGAGAGGGAGAGGAGACTGTGTGACCAGATTGTACAGGAGAGGGAGTGTCACGTACCTGGTGGAGATTGAGCTGTAGAGAGGGGTTCTCTTGCACCTCCTGTCCAACGCCCCTGATAGAGGTGACAGGGAGTGAAGGACACAGAGTGGCATGAGGGCCGGTATAGCAGGTGGCACCAGCTGAGCCTTGGCAGGAACCCCGATGGCTGTAGATCACCAGACAGGCAATGGGACCTGGAACTCTGTGTCGTGGAATCAGCAGGCAGAAGCGCTGCCGGAACATAAGCCAGGGGTTCATTAACAGCCGGGAAGAGCAGGTACAGGAACGTGAGACTGAAGCTCAGACAGCATACAGCAGTGTTTCTCAACTCCAGTCCTCAAGGCGCCCCAACAGGTCATGTTTTCAGGATTTCTCCTCAGATGAAACGGCTGTGGTAATTACTAAGGCAGTGAAACTGATGAAATCACCTGTGCAAAATGATGGAAATCCTGAAAACATGACCTGTTGGGGCGCCTTGAGGACTGGAGTTGAAAAACACTGGCATACAGGCCGGGCTCCGTACACAATTGGGCAGCGAGGTTCTGGAGCATGAGACAGGAGCAGAGTCAAACACAAGCCAAGGTCACAGGTAGGCAAGCGGAAGTCCAAAGAAAGGTACAGGTGAAGCCGGGACAAACACAGGTAGCTGGAACAGATCAAGGCATAGGTTAACAGGAACAAGCTGAAAGACCACTCAGCAATGGGTTTGTGTCGTTGCTCGGTTTAAATAGGCTGTCTGGCGCCAATGCGTGCACGTGTGCCCGCGCGTGCTCACGAATGCGACAATACATGTTTCTCCTTGTGCACACACTGGTATGCCCGTGCCTGCGCGCCAATGTTAACGCGTTTGTTACCCAGACTTCTCTTACAGGGAGAGGAGACTTTATGACCATATTGTACAGGAGAAGGAGAGGAGACTTTATGACCAGATTGTACAGGAGAGGGAGAGGAGACTGTGTGAACAGATTGTACAGGAGAGGGGGAGGAGACTGTGTGACCAGGTTGTACAGGAGAGGGAGAGGAGACTGTGTGACCAGATTGTACAGGAGAGGGAGGAGACTGTGTGACCAGATTGTACAGGAGAGGGAGAGGAGACTGTGACCAGGTTGTACAGGAGAGGGAGAGGAGACTGTGTGACCAGATTGTACAAGAGATGGAGAGGAGACTGTATGACCAGATTGTACAGGAGAGGGAGAGGAGACTGTGTGACCAGATTGTACAAGAGATGGAGAGGAGACTGTGTAACCAGATTGTACAAGAGATGGAGAGGAGACTGTGTAACCAGATTGTACAAGAGATGGAGAGGAGACTGTGTAACCAGATTGTACAAGAGATGGAGAGGAGACTGTGTGACCAGATTGTACAGGAGAGGGAGAGGAGACTGTGTGACCAGATTGTACAGGAGAGGGAGTGTCACGTACCTGGTGGAGATTGAGCTGTAGAGAGGGGTTCTCTTGCACCTCCTGTCCAACGCCCCTGATAGAGGTGACAGGGAGTGAAGGACACAGAGTGGCATGAGGGCCGGTATAGCAGGTGGCACCAGCTGAGCCTTGGCAGGAACCCCGATGGCTGTAGATCACCAGACAGGCAATGGGACCTGGAACTCTGTGTCGTGGAATCAGCAGGCAGAAGCGCTGCCGGAACATAAGCCAGGGGTTCATTAACAGCCGGGAAGAGCAGGTACAGGAACGTGAGACTGAAGCTCAGACAGCATACAGCAGTGTTTCTCAACTCCAGTCCTCAAGGCGCCCCAACAGGTCATGTTTTCAGGATTTCTCCTCAGATGAAATAGCTGTGGTAATTACTAAGGCAGTGAAACTGATGAAATCACCTGTGCAAAATGATGGAAATCCTGAAAACATGACCTGTTGGGGCGCCTTGAGGACTGGAGTTGAAAAACACTGGCATACAGGCCGGGCTCCGTACACAATTGGGCAGCGAGGTTCTGGAGCATGAGACAGGAGCAGAGTCAAACACAAGCCAAGGTCACAGGTAGGCAAGCGGAAGTCCAAAGAAAGGTACAGGTGAAGCCGGGTCAAACACAGGTAGCTGGAACAGATCAAGGCATAGGTTAACAGGAACAAGCTGAAAGACCACTCAGCAATGGGTTTGTGTCGTTGCTCGGTTTAAATAGGCTGTCTGGCGCCAATGCGTGCACGTGTGCCCGCGCGTGCTCACAAATGCGACAATACATGTTTCTCCTTGTGCACACACTGGTATGCCCGTGCCTGCGCGCCAATGTTAACGCGTTTGTTACCCAGACTTCTCTTACAGGGAGAGGAGACTTTATGACCATATTGTACAGGAGAAGGAGAGGAGACTTTATGACCATATTGTACAGGAGAGGGAGAGGAGACTGCATGACCATATTGTACAGGAGAGGGAGAGGAGACTTTGTGACCATATTGTACAGGAGAGGGAGAGGAGACTGCATGACCATATTGTACAGGAGAGGGAGAGGAGACTTTGTGACCAGATTGTACAGGAGAGGGAGAGGAGACTGCATGACCATATTGTACAGGAGAGGGAGAGGAGACTTTGTGACCATATTGTACAGGAGAGGGAGAGGAGACTGTGTGACCAGATTGTACAGGAGAGGGAGAGGAGACTGTGTGACCATATTGTACAGGAGAGGGAGAGGAGACTGTGTGACCATATTGTACAGGAGAGGGAGAGGAGACTGCATGACCATATTGTACAGGAGAGGGAGAGGAGACTGTGTGACCATATTGTACAGGAGAGGGAGAGGAGACTGTGTGACCAGATTGTACAGGAGAGGGAGAGGAGACTGTGTGACCATATTGTACAGGAGAGGGAGAGGAGACTGTGTGACCATATTGTACAGGAGAGGGAGAGGAGACTGCATGACCATATTGTACAGGAGAGGGAGAGGAGACTGTGTGACCAGATTGTACAGGAGAGGGAGAGGAGACTGTGTGACCATATTGTACAGGAGAGGGAGAGGAGACTGTGTGACCATATTGTACAGGAGAGGAGACTGTGTGACCAGATTGTACAGGAGAGGGAGAGGAGACTGTGTGACCATATTGTACAGGAGAGGGAGAGGAGACTGTGTGACCAGATTGTACAGGAGAGGGAGAGGAGACTGTGTGACCAGATTGTACAGGAGAGGGAGAGGAGACTGTGTGACCAGATTGTACAGGAGAGGGAGAGGAGACTGTGTGACCAGATTGTACAGGAGAGGGAGAGGAGACTGTGTGACCAGATTGTACAGGAGAGGGAGAGGAGACTGTATGACCATATTGTATAGGAGAGGGAGAGGAGACTGTATGACCATATTGTACAGGAGAGGGAGAGGAGACTGCATGACCATATTGTATAGGAGAGGGAGAGGAGACTGTATGACCATATTGTACAGGAGAGGGAGAGGAGACTGCATGACCATATTGTACAGGAGAGGGAGAGGAGACTGTGTGACCAGATTGTACAGGAGAGGGAGAGGAGACTGTGTGACCAGATTGTACAGGAGAGGGAGAGGAGACTGTGTGACCAGATTGTACAGGAGAGGGAGAGGAGACTGTGTGACCAGATTGTACAGGAGAGGGAGAGGAGACTGTGTGACCAGATTGTACAGGAGAGGGAGAGGAGACTGTGTGACCAGATTGTACAGGAGAGGGAGAGGAGACTGTATGACCATATTGTATAGGAGAGGGAGAGGAGACTGTGTGACCAGATTGTACAGGAGAGGGAGAGGAGACTGTGTGACCAGATTGTACAGGAGAGGGAGAGGAGACTGTGTGACCAGATTGTACAGGAGAGGGAGAGGAGACTGTGTGACCAGATTGTACAGGAGAGGGAGAGGAGACTGTATGACCATATTGTATAGGACAGGGAGAGGAGACTGTATGACCATATTGTACAGGAGAGGGAGAGGAGACTGCATGACCATATTGTATAGGAGAGGGAGAGGAGACTGTATGACCATATTGTACAGGAGAGGGAGAGGAGACTGCATGACCATATTGTACAGGAGAGGGAGAGGAGACTGTGTGACCAGATTGTACAGGAGAGGGAGAGGAGACTGTATGACCAGATTGTACAGGAGAGGGAGAGGAGACTGTATGACCAGATTGTACAGGAGAGGGAGAGGAGACTGTATGACCAGATTGTACAGGAGAGGGAGAGGAGACTGTGTGACCAGATTGTACAGGAGAGGGAGAGGAGACTGTATGACCAGATTGTACAGGAGAGGGAGAGGAGACTGTATGACCAGATTGTACAGGAGAGGGAGAGGAGACTGTATGACCAGATTGTACAGGAGAGGGAGAGGAGACTGTATGACCATATTGTATAGGAGAGGGAGAGGAGACTGCATGACCATATTGTACAGGAGAGGGAGAGGAGACTGTATGACCATATTGTATAGGAGAGGGAGAGGAGACTGCATGACCATATTGTATAGGAGAGGGAGAGGAGACTGCATGACCATATTGTACAGGAGAGGGAGAGGAGACTGTATGACCATATTGTATAGGAGAGGGAGAGGAGACTGCATGACCATATTGTATAGGAGAGGGAGAGGAGACTGCATGACCATATTGTACAGGAGAGGGAGAGGAGACTGTGTGACCAGGTTGTACAGGAGAGGGAGAGGAGACTGTATGACCAGATTGTACAGGAGAGGGAGAGGAGACTGCATGACCATATTGTACAGGAGAGGGAGAGGAGACTTTGTGATCAGAGTGCACATTTTCAAACAAAACTGGAGTTTTCATTTTAATTTTCAGAAACTGAGAATAAGGAAAATAAAAACCCCTTTTTTTTTATCCTTCTGATACTTTTTTTTAAGTCATTCTACCAATAA
This sequence comes from Rana muscosa, assembly GCA_029206835.1. Taxonomy (NCBI): domain Eukaryota; kingdom Metazoa; phylum Chordata; class Amphibia; order Anura; family Ranidae; genus Rana; species Rana muscosa. The sequence goes on along the minus strand of CM055116.1, from coordinate 59,626,356 downwards.
TTAAATGACGTGAAAGGGCTGGCTCGTCAAGCGCGCATTTATATCAAAGGCTTCTACGGTTTAGCGCCAATTTGCATGGATAGCAGATTCGATATGTGGGCATAGCCTAAGAAGCGGAAAGGTAATCTTCTTGCATAATTAGGTTAGAACTTAAAACATAAAGATCCAGGAGCTAAAACAATATATATCATTTTTCACTGTATTTCTTGTCTATTTGCAAAGCCCTCTTCCCGTAGTCTAAATGTATCCAGGCTTGAAACAGAACCTGTCTGTCTTTGATAGGCACAGCGATGGGGCTCCCAATCCAACTTAATCCTCATTTACATCCCGATACTGGGTCAGACACAGGCGGCTCCGCTATATTATTATTTGCACAATAAAAGACACAGTTAAATAAGACAAGACCGGTCTTTGTTCTCGTTGTGTTTGTTAAAAAAAAAAAAAAAAAACCTAAGCCCAGGTGGAGCGATATAGATTTTTGAACCTTCATCCATTGAGTCTTCGTTTGTTGCTCTTCCGGAACTCAAATCCACCGCCGCAGCAGGCTGTCTTTGAGATATATTAAAGTATCGAAAGAATGCTTATATTATTTTAGCGAGCCAGGAATAAGAATTTAATTATGCAGCTGATTTCTATAGCTGAACAACATGCTGTTTTTTTTGTATCTTAGAAAAACAGGAGAGGGGAGCATCTATTCCCTGGCAACGACGCACAAAAGACTACAGAATACCTATAGAATGTAGACAAAGACGTCAGAATTCTACAGAGCGCCGGATCCATTTTAATGCTGCATTTGAATATTGTTAGAAGTGGAAAGAATATTATGTTTTCCTATTATGGCTTCCGCACACTGCGTTATGTGAGATGTTATTGCCGATTATATATACGACCCAATCATCGCATGTTATTACTGGCCAGGTTAGGAGACAAGTTACAAAACAACTCAGCGCGCCTGTAGAGGAAGCAATATAATTCCCAGAGGGCGGCTACTTGCTGTGTCTTCCCTCTGGATGACTTGCACTGGAAACTAAACTCGGAGCAAAGGGTATATCACAATCTCAACAATAACCAACAGTTAAGCCGCGTACACACGATCGGTTTTACCGATGAAAACAGTCCGATGGATTTTTTTAATCGGACAAATCGATCGTGTATGGGCCCCCATCGGTCTTTTTTCCATCGGTGTCAAAAAATAGAACATGTTTTAAATTTATCCGATGGATAAAAAAACGATAGCAAATACCGATCGTCTATGGGCAAGTCCATCGGTTAAAAAACCCACGCATGCTCAGAATCAAGTCAACGCATGCTCAGAAGCATTGAACTTCATTTTTCTCGGCTCCCCGGAGTGTTTTACGTCACCGCGTTTGGAACGGTCGGTTTTTTGACTGATGGAAGTCAGCTTCATCGGTTTTCCAATGGAAAAATCCATTGGTTTAAAAACCATAGGAAATCCGATCGTGTGTACAGGGCTTTCATCTATGTTCCTGAAAAAGGTGATTACTAGCATACATGGCAACTGCCTTAACCACTTCCATACTGGGCACTTATACAGCTTCCTGCCCAGACCAATTTTCAGCTTTCGGCGCTGTTGCACTTTGAATGACAATTGCGCGGTTGTGCTACACTGTACCCAAACTAAATTTTTATCATTTTGTTCCCACACATAGAGCTTTCTTTTGGTGGTATTTGATCACCTCTGCGATTTTTATTTTCTGCATTTTTTTTTAAAAAAGACCAAAAATTTTGAAAAAAAAACATATTTTTTTTGTTTCAGTTACAAAACTTTGTAAATTAGTAAGTTTTCTCCTTCATTGATGGGCACTGATGGGACTGCACTGACGGGCACTGATAAGGCGGCACTGATGGGCACCAATGAGGCGGCGCGGATGGGCACCGATAGGCAGCACGGATGGGCACCAATAGGCAGCGCGGATGGGCACCGATAGGCAGCTCGGATGGGCACCGATTGGGAACAGCGTGGATGGGCACCGGTAAGCGGCACGAATGGGCACAGATAGGCAGCACAGATGGGCACAGATAGGCGGCACGAATGGGCACAGATAAGCGGCACGGATGGGCACAGATAGGCGGCACGGATGGGCACCGGTAGGCAGCGCGGATGGGCACCGATAGGCAGCTCGCATGGGCACCGATAGGCAACGCGGATGGGCACCGGTAAGCGGCACGAATGGGCACAGATAGGCAGCACGGATGGGCACAGATAGGCGGCACGAATGGGCACAGATAAGCGGCACGGATGGGCACTGATAGGTGGCACGGATGGGCACTGATAGGTGGCATGGATGGGCACTGATAGGTGGCACTGTAATGTGTTAATGGATGCCAATCAGTGCCAAACAATAATGCCTGCCAATCAGTGATGCCCATTGTGGGCACTGATTGGCATCCAATTAGGGGCACTAATTGGCATCCATTACTGATTTCAATCCCTGGTGGTCTAGGGAGGCATACCTTGTAATGGCCATCCCTGGTGGTCCAGTGGCATCCCTGGTGGTCCAGTGTGGGCATCCTCGGGGGGACTGTGCTGATAATTGACCAGCACAAACTCCCCCTGTAAGAGGAGCAGCCGATCGGCTCTCCTCTAGTCGCGTCTGACAGACGCGAGTGAGGAAAAGCAGATTACCGGCTTTTCCTGTTTACATGTGATCAGCCGTGATTGGACACGGCTGATCACGTGGTAAAGAGTCTCCGTCGGAGACTCTTTACCTAGATCGGAGTTGCGGGGTGTCAGACTGACACCCTGCAACAACGATCGCCGTGATGTGCGCCCCCGGGGGCGCGCAGTGGCTTAAAATCCTGAGGACGTCATATGACGTCCAGTCAGGATTTTAAAACCACTTTGCCGCCGTCAATCCACTATAGGGTGGGCGGCAAGTGGTTAATATCGGGCACTTTCACCCCCTTCCTGCCCAGGCCAATTTTCAGCTTTCAGCACTGTCACACTTTGAATGACAATTGCGCGGTCATGCAACACTGTACCCAAACAAAAATTTTTATAATTTTTTTTCAAACAAATAGAGCTTTCTTTTGGTGGTATTCAATCACCACTTGGTTTTTTATTTTTTGCAACAAAAAAAAGAAAGATTTTCTGTCAGTAAATTTTGTAAATAAGTAATTTTTCTCCATCTCTGGTGTGTGCTAATGAGGCGGCACTGATAGGCTGCACTGATGAGGCAGCACTGAAGGGCACTGATGAGGAAGCACTAATATGCTGCACTGATGGGCACTGATAGGTAGCACTTATATGCGCCACTGATGAGTACTGATAGACGGCACTGATGGGCATGGATAGGCGGCACTGATGGGCACAGATGAGCAGGTACTGATGGGCACTGAAAGACAGCACTGACTGGCATCACTAATGGGCAGCGATTGATGTCAGTGATGGGCACTGATTCGCTGATGAGGCAGCACTGATGGGCACTAATGAGGCGGCACTGATGAGCACAGATAGACTGCACTGATGGGCACTGATGAGGCGCACTGAAGGGCACTGATTAGGTGACACTGATGAGGAGGCACTAATATGCTGCACTGATAGGTAGCACTTATATGCGGCACTGATGGGCACAGATAGGCAGCACTGATGGGCACCGATGAGCAGGTACTGATGGGCACTGAAAGACAGCACTGACGGGCATCACTAATGGGCAGTGATTGGTGTCACTGATGGCCACTGATTGGTGTCACTGGTGGGTACTGTTGGGGCTGCACTAATAATTAGTGCCCTGATTATCTGTACAGTCTCCCCTGCAAGGAGATGCCGCTGATCGGCTCTCCTCACCCCACACTCTGTCATTGCCAGGCGAGGAGAGCCGATAAACGGCACTTCCGTGTTTACATGTGATCGGCTGTGATTGGACACAGCCAGTCACATGGGTAAAGAGCCGTTATCAGCTCTTGACCGAGACCGGGGTTATGTCATATCCTAAGGACACGGCTAGACCGTGATCGCCACGCTGCGTGCCCCCTGCGTGCGAAAGCGGATTACACAGGGGCGACGTCATATGAATGAGAACGAGAGGGGATCCCACCCGCCGTCATTTTACTATACGGCGGGCGGAAGGTAGTTGAAGAGGAACTTTAGGGAAAAAAAAAAAAAAAACATTGAGGGAACAGGCAGAATTTTTAATGCAGAGGAGACATACTGGAGTTGATTTACTAAAACTGGAAAGTGCAAAATCTGGTGCGGCTGTGCATGGTAGCCAATCAGCTTCTAACTTCAGCTTGTTCCATTAAGCTTTGACTATAAGCCCTGGTTCACACTGGTTCGATTTGACATGCGATTCTGTGTCAGATGTCTCTGTAATCGAGCTGAAATCGGGACTGACAGGCAGGAGTGAAATCGTGCGAGTTCAGCTGAACTCACACGGCTTCACTCCCGCAGCCCCTGTGTGAACCTGGGCTTAACCTGAAAGCTGATTGGCTTCTATGCAGAGCAGCAACAGATTTTCCACTCTTCAGTTTTAGTAAATCAACCCCACTATGTCTCTTCTGCATTAAATGTAAACCCATGTGAATTTTTTTTTTAAAATCACCTGTAAGAGAAAGCCATAATGAGCTAATATGACTAGCATAATAGCTCATTATGCATCACTTACCTTAGATCGGGGCCCCCGAAGCCGTCCTGGTCTCCCTCTCCAGCCGCAGCCATCGCTGCGGCATAGCCGGAAGGTTACGCTGTGATTGGCCGGAGCGGCGAAGACGTGACTCCGCGCATGCGCGCGTGAGCCGTCGAATCCGGCTAAGTCGTCGAATGATGGGACTTAGCCGGATTTGTGAATGGGATTAACCCCATGAATGCGCCGTTGTCTACGGCGCCCATGCGCCGTAGACACGGATGCATGTCGTTTTTAGCAAATATCTCCTAAACCGTGTAGGTTTAGGAGATATTTCTTGCACCTACAGGTAAGCCTTAATCTAGGCTTACCTGAAGGTCCAAGTTGCAAAAGTGGGTTTACAACCACTTTAAAGTTGCTTACCTGGCTGTCCACACTGTATAAGAAACTGCGTACGCACAACTCAGTGTGCTATTTTGCCGTTCTAAGAATGAATTCATGCGCATGTAAAGGAGTGACCCTGGCCCAGCCAATGAAAACGGCCAGAGATTGGTATCCGGAAGCTGACCAGCCAAAGATGTCAGCGGATGGTGGGGAGCTCTGGGACACCACAGCGCTGGGGTGAAAGTAAGGATAGTTCCACTTTAACTACCTCCCAACAGCCTATAGTAAAATGATGGACAAGCGAGAACTTTCTAATCCTTGGTGGACATTACATAGTTACATAGTTACATAGTAGGTGAGGTTGAAAAAAGACACAAGTCCATCAAGTCCAACCTATGTATGTGATTATAAATTGTATGATGTCCTCCAGGCACGCGCCTCCTGCGTGCTCTGGAGGCCATGCTGAGTCTCGATTTGTCACCCACTGTGTCCAGCCAAGGGGATGACAGCTCATTGTATCGGGCCGACCCTGGTACCATGTGATTATTGTGACCTATCACATGTCAAATGTACACAATAGATGAACTTCATTCATAGCCATGCATTGTGTATTATTGTGATCTTTGTGATTGGCCACAGTGATCACATGGTACAGACAGGGCATGTGTACCATGTGATAGCTGTGGCCAATCACAGCTACCACAATTGTACATAATGGCACGTGAATGGATGCCATTCATAAAAATGATTGCATATAACAGTGATCATCACTATTAAAAGCAATAATATTATAAAAACCAAATCCTAATCACCTCCCCAGGGTAGTATAGTGTCACTATGGTAACATTGCACTGCTCTGGTTACAGTATGTAAAAAAAGTAAAAAAATAATAAAGAAAAACAAATTGTAAAAAAACAAAAGAAAAAAGTTTTATAAACTTGAAAAGAATGTACATCACCAGTCAGTATCCCTGATCACTGCCACACCAGTCATATGATGACACTGTTCTTTTCTGGCACAGTATGTAAAAAAATCTATTAAAAAAAAAAATATTTATTTTCTTTGTTTTCCAAAAAGTGTGAAAAAGAACACAACTTCAAAAAACTTGCCATGCCTCTTAATAAATACCTTGGGTGTTTACTTTCCAAAGAGGGGTGATTTGGGGAGTATTTGTACTGTCCTGGTATTTTATGACCTCAAGAAATGAGATAGGGCACCAGTAAATCAGGGTTGATCAATTTTCGAATATATATACCATAGATTGTAGATTCTATAACTTTCCTACAGACTAAATAATATACACTGATTTGGGTTATTTTTACCAAAGAATGTAGCAGAATACATGTTGGCCTAAATTTATGAATTAAGTGTATTTATTTGCAAAATTTTATAACAGAAATTAAGAAAAAAATATGTAAAAATTCTCAGTATTTCTTTAGTTTATATAGCAAATACAAAAAAAAAAAAAAAAACTGTGGGGATTAAATACCACCAAAAAAGAAAGCTCTATCTGTCTCAAAAAATAATAAAAATTCAATTTGGGTACAGTGTTGCATTCAAAGTGTGAGAGCGCCGAAAGATGAAAATTGGCCTGGGCAGGAAGGGTGAAAGTATCCACTATTGAAGTGGTTAAAGTGGTTGAAAAAAAAAAACTAACACCTGCAAGACAAAGGCATAATGCTCATTATGTAATACTCATCATCTGTAATACCCATCCCGACACAGCACCCAACATGTCGTTCCAGAATTACTTCCAGGTATCGCTGTGATTGGCTGGAGCCGCGATGACGCATGCGCACGGGAGCCGGCAGTCACGGCATGAGCTCCTTTATAAACGGCACGATCACCGCTTCTAAAGTGCGCCTGCGCCGTAGACATCGGCGCACATCTCTAATGTAAATATCTCCTAAACCGTGGAGGTTTAGGAGATTTCCAGCACCTACAGGTAAGCCTCAAGCCTCGTACACACGACCGAGAATCCCGTCGTAAAAAAAAACGTTGGTTTTCTCGACGAGATTCTTGTCAAGCTTGACAGGATTCTTGTTAAGCTTTCGTTGCATACACACTGTCAATTCCAAATCTCGTCGTTGTAAAGCGCGGTGACGTACAACACGTACTAAGGCAGTATAAAGGGGAAGTTCGATTCCAATGGTGCCACCCCTTGAACTGCTTTTGCTGATCTCGTGTTACCGTGTGTTAGTAAAAGTTTGGTGAGAGACGATTCGCGCTTTTCAGCCTCGTGCTTTTCAGTTCGTTACAGCGTGACGAATGTGATATCTCCATTACGAACGCTAGTTTTACCAGAAGGAGCGCTCCCGTATCATACTTCATTCTGAGCATGCACGTTTTTTTAAGACTCGGAAAAGCCTACACACGACCGGTTTTCTCGTTGGGAAACAGGCCGAGGAGAATCCTGACGAGAAAAACGAGAATCCTGATGAGATTCCAGGCAGTTTTCTCTACAAGAAACCATACACACGAACGGTTTTCTTGGCAAGAAAGCTCTCCCAGAAGTTTTCTAGTCGTTTCTTGCCGAGAAAACCAGTCGTGTGTACGAGGCTTTAGGAAAACTGCTGGGAGAGCTTTTTGCTGAGAAAACCGGCCATGTGTATGGTTTCTTGATGAGAAAACTGCCGGGAATCTCGACGAGAAAAATAGAGAACCTGCTCTCTATTTTCTCGTCGGGATTCTCGACGGCATGTTTCCCGACGAGAAAACCGTGCGTGTGTACGAGGCTTGTATGCTTACCTGTCACCAGTTAAGCCCGCGCATGCTCGATGAGACTTTGACGCATGCATGGTAGCTTACAAGGGTAGTGTAGGGTGAAGCAAGATGGTGGCGACGGCATCAAATGTGACGAGCGCATGCTTGTCGTAGTCGATGATGTCACCGCGTTCTTGCCATTCAAAAGAACGGCGGTTCTTTTGAATGTGCGTGTGTACACAGGGCTTGGCAAGACAAGCTTGCCAGGAATCCCGTCAGGAAAAACAACGTTTTTTTCCTGACGGATTCTTGCCCGTGTGTTCAGGGCTTTAATCTAGGCTTACCTGTAGGTAAAAGTGGTTGTACAGGGTGTTCAACCACTTTGAGTCAGCAGATACAAATACTGTAGCTGCTGACTTTTAGGAATCAGGTACTTACCAGTGCCTGGGGTAGAACACTGTCTTCCTGCAGCCAGGTTCCTCTTACCACTGCAGGTCCCCAATGCTGACATCTTGGATATGGGACCACATGCGGCACACTGCAAATGGTCCTGTAGCCTCCTGGGACATGTGAGATGTCCCAGGAGGCTGACAGGAGGGAAGGGGATTGGGCAAGCTGGAGCCTCCTCGCCTAGGGAAGGAATGCAGAAGTGTAAGCTTGTACCGATAAGAGCTGGTACTAGCTTCCCTATGAAAAACCTGTAATACAGTTACAGGCTGACCTTATGCTCATAACAGGCTGTCTCCTAGCATCTAAGTGAGCCCTGTAGTTGTTGATAAACTACTCTACTATTCTTTAAGGGGTTCTCTAGATTTAGTCAATGCAATCTAATGTACCATTTGTAAACTTTTCAGTCCACTCCCCAGGAAAGTAAATGACCAGAACCCTGTATAATGCCTAGTCCAGCCTTTTTCAACCAGGGTTTTTTATGATATCTTCGGGGGTGCCTTGGCAAAATGCCTAGAAATTGCCCAAAAATTGTGTACAAGGCAGCAAGTGGCTCAAGCCTGCGATTTAGTTACACAAAGCCACAGGTTTTCATTGTACACTATTACAACTTTCTAGCTGCCGGCGTCCTGACGACCAATGGCATCATCAGGTGATATTGAGGATGTCAGTCGTCTGCATAGCATCCTTGTTTGACCCTCCCTTGCCCCTCTACTTCAGTGTTGGTGTCACATTAGCTAAGTAAAGGAGAAAAACTGAGGGAGAGGGGAAACAATGGAATACTACTGTATTTTCCGGCATATAAGACGACTTTTTAACCCATGAAAATCCTCTCAAAAGTCGGGGGTCGTCTTATACACCGGTACCTGACATGCAGAATCTCAGTCAGACCGCGGCCGTCCATTTTTCAAAAGCCGCGCCTCCTCCTCGTGCTGTTCCGTGATAGGCGGAACACTCAGTTTCCCAGCAGAGCTTCTGTTCAGTGTTCCGCCTATCATGGATGCCCTCTCGTCCTCGGACGAGAGGGCATCTGTGATAGGCGGAACACTGAACACAGTGTCTGCTGGGAAGCTGAGTGTTCCGCCTATCCCGGAACAGCACGAGGAGGAGGCGCGGCTTTTGAACAATGGACGCCCGCAGTCTGACTGAGACTCTACATGTCAGGGATAAGGTATGGGATCGTTGAGGTATGCAATGGCACAGTGAGGCATGCAATGGCACAGTGAGGTATGCAATGGCACAGTGAGGTATGCAATGGCACAGTGAGGTATGCAATGGCACAGTGAGGCATGCAATGGCACAGTGAGGCATGCAATGGCACAGTGAGGCATGCAATGGCACAGTGAGGCATGCAATGGCACTGTGAGGCATGCAATGGCACTGTGAGGCATGCAATGGCACAGTGAGGCATGCAATGGCACAGTGAGGCATGCAATGGCACAGTGAGGCATGCAATGGCATGGTGAGGTGAGGTGAGGCATGAATAGTCGGAAGGGGGTCGTCTTTTACGGCGAGTATATCCTAAAACCCAAATTTTAGCTGGAAAATTAGGGGGTCGTCTTATACGCCCAGTCGCCTTATACGCCGGCAAATATGGTAGTCAGTACCAGTGTGCAAATGTATATTTGCTTTGGAAGAATAAATCACCTCTAATGTTGGGTCTCCTACTTGTGGAAGTTGCTGCATTATGTAAAACTATAAGAAAGAATCATTTTTACAATTTAGAATGGGGTTCCTTGAAACTGACCATAATTTTTAAAGGGTGCCTTGACTGAGAAAAGGTTGAGAAACACTGTTCTATTCAATAGCGGTATCTGGATTTTAAAACTTGGTGAACATAATTACAATTTTCTGACACATTTCATACATGGATGTTTTTCTCCACACCAGGAGTTGGTGGTTATTTTAGTGAATTCACTTTACTTTCATCTAATCCCATGTAATAAATTCTTTAGGGAAAAATAAAAAAATTATGATAATGTGTTGCATTTTAATTTTTCTGCATTTTGTAAAAGCCGATGTAAAAGCAAGTCTAGCAAAAAATCTATGTGTTGGCTGGAAAAGCAACTAGCACGCAACGCACAAATCGCTGAAACTCTAAAATAAACGTATAGCCAAACAGCATTGTCCTGTGCTGGATCCGTCCTCCTCTCTCAAGTCCTGAGAGCCTTTAGGAGGCTGGCAGAGGATCAGAGCAGAGAAGGAACAGCGATGCCATGCCTCTGCTAGAAAGCACCAGAGTACAGAGACCAGGCCCAGTGCCAGCTTCCTGCCACCTGTTTCTGCACAGAACCTTTGTACCTGAGGCATGGGCTGCCTTCCACCCCATTTCTATTATCCCCAATGACACTGGAAACATTCTCACTTCAGTCAATGGCTGATGAGGACATTTCACATTCTACCAGTGCTAAAACATTTTACAGTATATAGATTTTTATTAGAGAGAGAAATAGAAAGATGGACAGAATGAGAGAGCAAATAAGAGAAAGAGAGAGAGAGGGAGGGAGACAGAGAACGGCGGATAGGGTGAGAGAGGACAGCAGAAGGAGAACAGAGAGAGTGAGAGAGCTGTGAAGATGTGAAGAACAAGAGAGAACAGCTAAAGGGAAAGTGTGAGACAAAGAGAGAAGGGTAGAGCGATAAAGAAGATGGAACAAGAAAAAACAGCAAGATGAGAACAGAAAGAGAGGGAGAATGATGGATAGGGTGAGAGAAGACAGCAAGAGAAGAACTGAGAGGGAGAGAGAGAGATAGAAGGGTGTATAGGGAGAGAAAAGACAGCAGGAGGAAAACAGAGAGGGAGAGAGACATATAGAAGGGTGTATAGGGAGAGAAAAGACAGCAAGAGGAGAACAGAGAGAGAGAGAGATAGAAGGGTGTATAGGGAGAGAAAAGACAGCAGGAGGAGAACAGAGAGGGAGAGAGAGAGAGAGAGATAGAAGGGTGTATAGGGAGAGAAAAGACAGCAGGAGGAGAACAGAGAGGGAGAGAGAGAGGTAGAAGTGTGTATAGGGAGAGAAAAGACAGCAGGAGGAGAACAGAGAGGGAGAGAGAGAGGTAGAAGTGTGTATAGGGAGAGAAAAGACAGCAGGAGGAGAACAGAGAGGGAGAGAGAGAGAGAGATAGAAGGGTGTATAGGGAGAGAAAAGACAGCAGGAGGAGAACAGAGAGGGAGAGAGAGGGATAGAAGGGTGTATAGGGAGAGAAAAGACAGCAGGAGGAGAACAGAGAGGGAGAGAGAGAGGTAGAAGTGTGTATAGGGAGAGAAAAGACAGCAGGAGGAGAACAGAGAGGGAGAGAGAGAGGTAGAAGTGTGTATAGGGAGAGAAAAGACAGCAGGAGGAGAACAGAGAGGGAGAGAGAGAGAGATAAAAGGGTGTATATGGAGAGAAAAGACAGCAGGAGGAGAACAGAGAGGGAGAGAGAGAGGTAGAAGTGTGTATAGGGAGAGAAAAGACAGCAGGAGGAGAACAGAGAGGGAGAGAGAGAGAGGTAGAAGTGTGTATAGGGAGAGAAAAAACAGCAGGAGGAGAACAGAGAGGGAGAGAGAGAGATAGAAGGGTGTATATGGAGAGAAAAGACAGCAGGAGGAGAACAGAGAGGGAGAGAGACAGATAGAAGGGTGTATAGGGAGAGAAAAGACAGCAGGAGGAGAACAGAGAGGGAGAGAGAGAGAGAGAGATAGAAGGGTGTATAGGGAGAGAAAAGACAGCAGGAGGAGAACAGAGAGGGAGAGAGAGAGAGAGGTAGAAGTGTGTATAGGGAGAGAAAAGACAGCAGGAGGAGAACAGAGAGGGAGAGAGAGAGATAGAAGGGTGTATATGGAGAGAAAAGACAGCAGGAGGAGAACAGAGAGGGAGAGAGAGAGATAGAAGGGTGTATAGGGAGAGAAAAGACAGCAGGAGGAGAACAGAGAGAGAGAGAGAGATAGAAGGGTGTATAGGGAGAGAAAAGACAGCAGGAGGAGAACAGAGAGGGAGAGAGACAGATAGAAGAGTGTATAGGGAGAGAAAATACAGCAGGAGGAGAACAGAGAGGGAGAGAGAGAGAGAGAGATAGAAGGGTGTATAGGGAGAGAAAAGACAGCAGGAGGAGAACAGAGAGGGAGAGAGAGAGGTAGAAGTGTGTATAGGGAGAGAAAATACAGCAGGAGGAGAACAGAGAGGGAGAGAGAGAGGTAGAAGTGTGTATAGGGAGAGAAAAGACAGCAGGAGGATAACAGAGAGGGAGAGAGAGAGAGGTAGAAGTGTGTATAGGGAGAGAAAAGACAGCAGGAGGAGAACAGAGAGGGAGAGAGAGAGGTAGAAGTGTGTATAGGGAGAGAAAAGACAGCAGGAGGAGAACAGAGAGGGAGAGAGAGAGAGAGATAGAAGGGTGTATAGGGAGAGAAAAGACAGCAGGAGGAGAACAGAGAGGGAGAGAGAGAGAGGTAGAAGTGTGTATAGGGAGAGAAAAGACAGCAGGAGGAGAACAGAGAGGGAGAGAGAGAGATAGAAGGGTGTATATGGAGAGAAAAGACAGCAGGAGGAGAACAGAGAGGGAGAGAGAGAGATAGAAGGGTGTATAGGGAGAGAAAAGACAGCAGGAGGAGAACAGAGAGAGAGAGAGAGAGAGAGATAGAAGGGTGTATAGGGAGAGAAAAGACAGCAGGAGGAGAACAGAGAGGGAGAGAGACAGATAGAAGAGTGTATAGGGAGAGAAAATACAGCAGGAGGAGAACAGAGAGGGAGAGAGAGAGAGATAGAAGGGTGTATAGGGAGAGAAAAGACAGCAGGAGGAGAACAGAGAGGGAGAGAGAGAGATAGAAGGGTGTATATGGAGAGAAAAGACAGCAGGAGGAGAACAGAGAGGGAGAGAGAGAGGTAGAAGTGTGTATAGGGAGAGAAAAAACAGCAGGAGGAGAACAGAGAGGGAGAGAGAGAGATAGAAGGGTGTATATGGAGAGAAAAGACAGCAGGAGGAGAACAGAGAGGGAGAGAGACAGATAGAAGGGTGTATAGGGAGAGAAAATACAGCAGGAGGAGAACAGAGAGGGAGAGAGAGAGAGATAGAAGGGTGTATAGGGAGAGAAAAGACAGCAGGAGGAGAACAGAGAGGGAGAGAGAGAGGTAGAAGTGTGTATAGGGAGAGAAAAGACAGCAGGAGGAGAACAGAGAGTGAGAGAGAGAGATAGAAGGGTGTATATGGAGAGAAAGGACAGCAGGAGGAGAACAGAGAGGGAGAGAGAGAGGTAGAAGTGTGTATAGGGAGAGAAAAGACAGCAGAAGGAGAACAGAGAGGGAGAGAGACAGATAGAAGGGTGTATAGGGAGAGAAAATACAGCAGGAGGAGAACAGAGAGGGAGAGAGAGAGATAGAAGGGTGTATAGGGAGAGAAAAGACAGCAAGAGGAGAACAGAGCGGGAGAGAGAGAGATAGAAGGGTGTATAGGGAGAGAAGAGACAGCAGGAGGAGAACAGAGAGGGAGAGAGAGAGATAGAAGGGTGTATAGGGAGAGAAAAGACAGCAGGAGGAGAACAGAGAGGGATAGAGACAGATAGAAGGGTGTATAGGGAGAGAAAGGACAGCAGGAGGAGAACAGAGAGGGAGAGAGAGAGATAGAAGGGTGTATATGGAGAGAAAAGACAGCAGGAGGAGAACAGAGAGGGAGAGAGAGAGGTAGAAGTGTGTATAGGGAGAGAAAAGACAGCAGGAGGAGAACAGAGAGGGAGAGAGAGAGATAGAAGGGTGTACATGGAGAGAAAAGACAGGAGGAGGAGAACAGAGAGGGAGAGAGACAGATAGAAGGGTGTATAGGGAGAGAAAAGACAGCAGGAGGAGAACAGAGAGGGAGAGAGAGAGATAGAAGGGTGTATAGGGAGAGAAAAGACAGCAGGAGGAGAACAGAGAGGGAGAGAGAGAGATAGAAGGGTGTATAGGGAGAGAAAAGACAGCAGGAGGGGAACAGAGAGGGAGAGAGAGAGAGATAGAAGGGTGTATAGGGAGAGAAAAGACAGCAAGAGGAGAACAGAGAGGGAGAGAGAGAGAGAGAAGGGTGTATAGGGAGAGAAAAAACAGCAGGAGGAGAACAGAGAGGGGGAGAGAGAGATAGAAGGGTGTATATGGAGAGAAAAGACAGCAGGAGGAGAACAGAGAGAGGGAGAGAGGGGTGGATAGGGTGGGAGAAGACAGCAAGAGGAGAACAGGAAGAGAGAAAGAGAGAGAGAAGGGGTGGATAGGGAGAGAAAAGACAGCAGGAGGAGAACAGAGAGAGGGAGAGAGGGGTGGATAGGGTGGGAGAAGACAGCAAGAGGAGAACAGGAAGAGAGAAAGAGAGAGAGAAGGGGTGGATAGGGAGAGAAAAGACAGCAGGAGGAGAACAGAGAGAGAGAGGGATGAATAAAGTGAGAGGGGACAGCAGGAGGAGAACAGAGAGAGAGAGGGGGTGGATAAAGTGAGAGAGGACAGAGCAGGAGGAGAACACAGAGAGAGAGAGAGGGGGATGGATAAAATGAGAGAGGACAGTCGGTGGAGAACAGAGAGAGAGGGGGATGAATAGGATGAGGGAAGATGGCAGGAGGAGAACAGAGAGAGTGAGAGAGAAAGATATGATGAACAAGAGAGAACAGCAAGACGGAAACAAAGAGAGAGGGGGAGAGAAAGAAAGAAGATGGGCAGAGTGAGAAAGAACAGCCAGAGGAGAACAGAAAGAGAGGGAGAATGCTGAATAGGGTGAGAGAGAGAGAGAGAGAGAAAAATAGAGAGAAGAGTGGATAGGGTGAGAACAGGAACAGACAGAAAGAGGGAGAGATTGGCAGAATAGGAGAGATGAATGTTGCAGAAAAGTCCAGTTGCAGGGACCTCTTTGGACAATTGCAATGAGTCATCCGTCTTGATGCCACAGAACCGAAGACGAGATCCTCCAAACGTTGTCCAACCAGCCTGAACCGCAGCTTTTTACTAGCAGAAACCATGGTTTGGCACTGGACTTAGGGTCTTATGCCAGCCATAGATAGATCGAATCTCAGCCGGTTCAGTTGAGATTTGATCCATCTATGGGCAGGCTAATTGTACCATCAACCAAATTGGGTACAACCGGCATCTCGGATTTTTAGCAGGCATGTATTGCCAGTGGCTATAGCCACTAGCAGTAATCAATGTGTTTTTGGCTCAATACTTGCCTATAGTCTCTGTTTCTGGTCTGGGTGAAATACAGTAGAAGCAACAGCAGCAGCTCTTATTTGTGTAAGGTCATGTGGCTCAGTTTCTGTCTCTCTCTTTTCATTTCCATCTTCTGGGGTTTCCAAGCCAGCCTTTTACAGACAGGAAGTGATGATACATAATTATACATAACACTGTGACATTAGCAGCTTCTGTAGGTTATCCCTAAATACAAACAGTAATGGGTAGCAGATCCCTACATAAGCTTTAACAAGTTGATGTAATTTCAGAAGTTGGTTTCAAACTTTCTAAATCTGCAGTAAAAGAATACTTAGTGATCTTGCCACGAAGGTCCTTGCTCAGGTACTTGCTGTTCGGGGTGACAGTTGTCTCGCAGTTGTGTCTCCCTGTCACATGCACCTTCAGTGGAGAGTACAAGCAGCCGTGTCAGCACTCATTGCGGAGGTATGGTTCCCTATTTTCACTGTTGGGAAGCAGGTCCAATGCAATCAGTATTTTTTAAAGGGCAACTTCACAAAGAGTGAAGTTGTCCTTTAAAATAGTTAAATTAGCATGACAGCAGGGTAACTATCATGTGCAGAAGGAGCTTAGCAATGACAGTTTTTTTTCTCCTAGCAGAGGTCTTCTTAAATCTGAGTAGTACAAGAAAAGATAAAAAATTATAATAAAAAATGGTAATAAAAATATAATAAAAAATTATATTGAGCAAGTGTATGAAAAACAAAATCCTGCAGGTACATGGACATAATATATATTTATATAGTAGCTTAGATAATAATAGGATTTTTATAACAGCTTACCTGTAAAATCCTTTTCTTGGAGTACATCACGGGACACAGAGCGACATAGTCATTACTATGTGGGTTATATAGATACCTTCAGGTGCTGGCACTGGCAACTTCCAAAACCGGAAGTACCCTCCCCTATATAAGCCCCTCCCATCCGGGAGTACCTCAGTTTTGTAGCAAAGCAATAAGTGTCCCCAAAAGAGGGGTGGGAGCTCTGTGTCCCGTGATGTACTCCAAGAAAAGGATTTTACAGGTAAGCTGTTATAAAAATCCTATTTTCTTTCTCGTACATCACGGGACACAGAGCGACATAGTCATTACTATGTGGGACGTCCCAAAGCAATGCCAAATGAGGGGGGGGATACACCATGTATAAGCTGGGCGCCATCAGGCATGAGGATCTTTTGCGGCCTGCAACACACTGCGCCCAAAGGCGACATCCTCCTGACTTCTAACGTCCACCTGGTAGAACCTAGTAAACATGTGTACTGAAGACCATGTTGCGGCCTTACAGATCTGAGCCAGGGAGGCCTGGTGATGCACTGCCCATGAAGTTCCAACTGCTCTCGTGGAGTGCGCCCTAACTTTGAACGGAGGCGGTCTCCTTCTCAAGCCACAGGCTTGCATAATGACCTGTCGAATCCACTTGGCTAAAGTAGATTTTGACGCTGCCTGACCCTTTCTGGGGCCTTCCGGCAGAATAAACAAAGTATCCGTTCTGCGAATCTGAGCAGTGGCTTTTAGATAAGCTTTAACTGCTCTTACTACATCCAAAGAATGCAATAACTTTTCCTCTACCGAAGTAGGTTTGGGGAAAAAAGAAGGAAGAACCACATCTTGGTTCAAATGAAACCTCGATACCACCTTAGGAAGAAAGGCTGGATGAGGACGTAACACTACTCTATCCTTATGGATAACCAGATATGGCTCCTTACAGGACATAGCTGCTAATTCCGACACTCTTTTAGCCGAACAAATGGCTACTAGAAAAAACAATTTCCTGGTGAGAAGAACCAAGGAAATATGCTGTAATGGTTCAAATGGTTGTTTCTGTAGAACCGACAGAACCAGGTTTAAGTCCCATGGACATATGGGAATATTAACCGGAGGGCTAATACGCATCACTCCTTGTATAAAAGCTTTGACTAGTGAATGCGAAGCCAAGGGCCTTTGAAAAAATATTGACAAGGCCGAAATCTGACCCTTGATAGTACTCAAGGCAAGCTTCCTATCTACAGCCCACTGTAGGAAGTCCAGAATCCTACCTATTACGTACTTACGTGGATGCCATTTCTTGGCCTCACACCAGGCGATGTACGCCTTCCAGATTCTATAGTAGATCTGCCTGGATACCGGCTTCCTGGCATTGATCATGGTAGATACCACAGGATTAGAGAGACCTCTCTTTTTTAGAATGTGGGCTTCAATAGCCAGGCCGTCAAACCTAGGGCTGGTAAGGAAGGGTGGTATATCGGTCCTTGCGAAAGCAGGTCCGGACGATGTGGGAGAGTCCAAGGACTCCCCACTGACATTTTTACAATCTCCGCGTACCATGCCCTTCGGGGCCACGCTGGAGCCACCAGAATCACTGGTTTCTTTTCTACCCTGATTCTGCGGAGTAATGGAGGTAACAATTGTGGCGGTGGAAATGCATATATCAGCTTGAACTGATCCCAAGGGAACACTAGGGCATCCGAGCCGCAAGCTAGGGGATCCCTTGTCCGAGAGACAAACCTGTCCACCTTTGCGTTGAATCTGGATGCTAGCAGATCTACATCCGGTGTTCCCCACCGCTGACATATTGTCCGGAAAACCTCGGGGTGAAGGGACCATTCCCCTGGGCATAATTGTTGGCGACTTAGAAAGTCCGCCTTCCAATTCTCCACTCCTGGAATGAATACCGCGGATATGGCTGGGACATATCTTTCTGCCCATTTCAGGATGTAATTTACTTCCCTCTGGGCTGCACGACTCCTGGTGCCACCCTGATGATTGATATATGCCACTACCGTGGCATTGTCTGATTGAATTCTGACAGGGGACCCTTGGAGATTGGATGTCCATGCTACTAGGGCATACCGTGCTGCTCGTATCTCTAAGAGATTGATGGGCAGGGGCTTTTCTGCATCTGACCATCTGCCCTGGAGAGACCATTGCTCCAGTACTGCTCCCCAGCCTATAAGGCTGGCATCTGTAGTGACCACCTTCCAAGAAATCGGACTGAAGGATTTTCCTTTTTCCAGATTCTGGGGAACCAACCACCAACGGAGGCTCTTGCGAACGAAAGGGGACAAGGACATTGGTAAGTCTAGGGCCTGGACTTTTTTGTTCCAGGCTGACAGTATGGCCCTTTGCAAATTCCTTGAATGGAATTGACCGTAGGGTACTGCTTCGAAAGATGCCACCATTTTTCCCAGCAGCCTCATGCACAGGCGTATGGACGGGTGTCTTTTTGTATCCACTAGGTGGATAAAATCTCTCAAAGACGACACCTTTTCTTGAGGCAAGAAAATTTTTCTCTGGTCTGAATCCAGCCTTAGCCCCAAGTATTCCGGACTTTTGACTGGTTTTAGGGCTGACTTGTCTCGGTTGATAATCCAACCGTGAGATTCCAGATACTTGATTGTCTTGTGAACGACCACTTCTAGTTTTTCCACTGAGTGGTCTATCAGCAACAAGTCGTCTAGATATGCCATTATCGTTACACCTTGTGTTCTTAGATTGGCCAATAATGGGGCCAGAATTTTTGTAAACACTCGTGGTGCTGTGGCCAGACCGAAGGGTAAGGCTCTGAACTGAAAATGGCGCCCTTCTACTGCAAAGCGTAGAAATTTTTGGTGGACTGGAAAGATGGAAATGTGCAAATAAGCATCTTTGATGTCGATCGAGGCTAACCATTCCTCCCCTTGTAAGGCAGTGGCCACCGATCGGATCGACTCCATCCGGAAAGTCCTGATATGTAGGAATTTGTTTAGCCCTTTTAGATTTAATATGGGCCTCACGTCCCCGTTTGGCTTCGGGACTGTAAAGAGGTTTGAGTAAAACCCGAACCCCCATTCTTCCAGGGGAACCTCCATAATTACTCCTTGGAGCAATAGTTGTTCTAGTGCCAACAGGAGGGATTCTCTCTTCCGGGGATCCCTTGGCACGTTTGACCTCATAAAATGGGAAGGAGGAGAGTCTTTTAACTCCAATCTGTATCCCAGACTTACTGCGGAGAGCACCCATCTGTGTCTGATCGTGTCCCGCCAGGTCTCTGCGAACAACTGGAGTCTTCCCCCCACCCGATTGAGTGGGGGCAACCCTTCATGAATTTGACTTTGGGGGAGGTTTTGTACCTCTCCTGACCCAGGGTTTCTTATTACCCTGCGATTGTCCCTGATTTTTACCCCCGGGATTTGACCGAGGTGGCCGTCGGAACTGTTTCACAGCCGATGCCCCAGGGACTGGAGAAGCAGGCCTCTTAAAAGAGGGACCTCTAACTCTGTTTTTAACCGGCAAGAGTGTACTTTTACCGCTGGAAATTTTCTGGATATATTTGTCCAGGTCTTCCCCGAATAAGCGTTCACCATGAAATGGGAAGCTAACCAGCAATTTTTTACAGGGAGCTTCAGCAGACCAGTTTTTGAGCCATAGAAGCCTGCGCATATGTACTACAGACAGCGTAAGGCGGGAGGCCTGATGGATTGAATCCTTTATGGCGTCAACCGCAAAGCATAAGGCTCTAGGTAGATCAGCTAAGGCAAGGGCCTGCTGATCTGGCAAGTCCCTTAAGACCTGTTTCAACTGATCCTTCACTGCTTGGCAGACCCCAATAGCTGCCACTGCTGGTTGTGTCACCAAGCCTGCTGTAGAGAAAGCAGCTTTTAATAAGGACTCCAATTTCTTATCTATTGGGTCCTTGAACATTTGGACATTATCTACTGGACATGTCAGTGATTTATTCACACAAGAGATGGCTGCGTCCACTGTAGGGACCCTCCATTTTTTGATGAACTTATCCTCCATGGGATAGACCACCGGAAATCTCTTGGGGGGAGTAAATATTTTATCAGGATGTTCCCAATCCTGGTAAATGAGCCCTTCCAGTAAAGGGTGAAGTGGAAAGGAACAAACAGTCTGGGGAGCTTTTAGCGACCCCAACGAGGAGACAGTAGTGGTTGATGGCTCCGCAAGGTGCATTTTAAATGCTGATCGGACCATGTTAGTCAGGGACTGAACCCATAATCTTTCAGCTTGAGATGCTGAGAAAGGTTCCTCCACTGTTGATTCCTCTATAACAGAATCAACCTCATCCTGATCCCCTTCAGGCAGGTCGATCCCTGTATGGGACTGTTGCTCCGCTAACAGGTACTCTGAGGGAGGAGACGGAGATCAAGCGTGCTTTCCCTGTGACAGGGAGGCAGCGATCAATGTTGTCAATCTCTCTTCCAATCCTCCCAGAGCTGAGGAAAAAACCTCCTCTGTTACATACACAGGAGCAGGTGAACTGAGGACAGCCACAGTACCAGGTACTCCTGCGGGGTCTCTACGGTCACTAACCTCTGAATTTTAAGGGGAGACTGGTGCAGCAGAAGCATGCCCAAGATCCTCAGAGCCCGATGGAGACCCCCTTCGCTTCCTGGAAGATTTAGTTCCGGAGCCTCTGGACGGCATATTCCTAAGCCCAAAGCTGAGGTATTCCAGCCGTAATACACCACTTTTACTGATAATAGTCTAGCAAAATAGCTGCTATATAACAGTTGGTGTCTACTAAAGTGCCTTTCTAGGGGATGCCTGCATCAACCGCCTCTGTGTGCCTTATTCTACTGTTGCTAGCTCTGTCTGTGCACTTCAATAGCCAGCTGACACCTGTGATTGTGCCTTTAAACACGCTGGACGCCCGCACATGCGCAGAAGCGCCGCGGCGCGCACCGAGCGTCATCCACCAGCTCCGCCCCTTTTTCCAGGTCGCCTCTATATATAGAGGCGCGTGCACGCGCACGCGCGCGGGCACGTGCGCCTTCGGCGCTCTTTTTTAAAATAAGGAACTAGATGGGAGCCAGGGTCCCTGTTTGCCGCAGGGCCCGGGGATGGATGAGCGCAGCAACAGGGCAGAGGAAACAGCTTCCCAGCAGAGAACTTACCAACTGCCTGGATTTGACTTTGGAAGAAAAAATCCACATTTACAAGAAAAAGAACCACAGCGGCCTCTAGTGATTAACACAGGTACCGTGGTCTTACCATATTTTTTTTTTATTTTTTTTCTTGCCTACTATTAATTTTTTTTACATTTTCTTAGTAGTAACAGGCATGCACAGAATATTAGCGGGAATACCTTAGGTAACAGGCAGAAAGACAAATTAGGCTTGGGGGTCCCCCAATAGAACCAAGTTCCTGAGGGCCCCCACTTACCTTTTCCTCGCCGCAGGACTCTGTTTGGTCCACAGAAGCCCAAACTTCACCTATCACGGCAGGCATTGTAATTAAACCTTCAGGGACCGGGTTCCCAAGGATTCCACTCCCCTGGACCTGTATAGCACCCTGCACAGAAAACATCTTGGTCGTGGGTATGACCAGAGCTCTGGATCCCAGGGTCCAGCCCTCCTAAGAGAGGCATTACAGGCAAAACCTTGCTCTTCTCTTGCAAGGCCCGGGTACCGACCGTTTAGCTATGATGCTTTTTTGGTCGGATCCGGAACAGCTTACTGAGGCCCATAAAAGAACCTGTACGCAAGCCCAGTGAAAACACGTTACTCTTTGGCCAACACCTTAGACACTGGCAAAAAACTGAGGTACTCCCGGATGGGAGAGGCTTATATAGGGGAGGGTACTTCCGGTTTTGGAAGTTGCCAGTGCCAGCACCTGAAGGTATCTATATAACCCACATAGTTATGACTATGTCGCTCTGTGTCCCGTGATGTACGAGAAAGAAAAATGATTCACTCTGAAATGGAAAATCCATTGTAGCGGCCCCACCTTCACCCCTTTCTTTATCGGTTACTCTGGCTCTGGTCTAGGGGTATCTTGGAGGGGAGAGCGAGGTGCGCTACGGCCCATGTCCTCTCAATTACAGCGTGTAGAGGTGAAGGCCAGTATCTAGTTGTATTTGGGCCTGTGTATACGCTTAGAGCCAAGTCTGTTCTGCTGATAACCCCCTTTGCTCCCAGTAATTGGAGTACCACACACTGAAAAGGTCCAACACTTATTTATTCCATAACAGCAAACAAATAGTCCTTTGCGAGCAGACAGTTTGAGACCCATAGAACAGTTCAGTATTGGTGGGGAGTAGGTCAAGGCACAATCCTCAAATAAAACTAAACCGTTGAGGTTTCACCAACGGTTGCTAAGCTCAGTGGCTGTTAAATGGAATTTTTGGCTTCAGAGTCTCTTCCAGCGACTCTAGTGAACAGGAACTGGAGTTACCTTCGCTATGTTGCAGCCCCCGTCAGGGGGAAGACATCCCTCCAAGGGAGTTACCAGAGGCCCCGCCATCACCGGGTTAATGCTGTACCGGACTATCCGGAAGGGTTACACTCCCCGGCCTCCTCGCCTCAGATACGGGTCCCAACACCTTAGGGCCCCTCGGACTCCTCCACCCTCGCGGAACCCAGTCGAAGTTACTGGGCCCCAGACTCCGGCAGTAGTACCTTACCCCAGGCTTAAGGTGCCTGGGATGGACTCCATATCTCGCTCCGGCCAGGTCAAGGGCACCTGAGCCCAGAACTCCGGAACGTCAGCACCCAGGCTGAAAGTGCCTGGGTGCGGCCGCGTCCTCCAACTCTGAACCCTAAGGTCAGGGCGTCCGCCCCTTTTATCTCCTCTCCCCCTGTGTCACAGCGGGTTCCCCGCCCCGCTGTACCAGCGCCAGGAAAGGACAAAAAGGGAGCAGTCTTGCGGTGCAGGTTCAACTCCAGCCCAGGGCGACAACGCCACCAGCAGGCCACAGGGAACCTCACATCACCAGAGTCCTCCAAGAACGACAAAAGGGGATTCTCAGATTCCCTAACAATTAGTACATCTGGGTTAAATAACCCAGATGCTCCCCCCCCCCCCCAATTTAAATACCCGCTACACCATTTAAATGTCCAGTCATTCCAATACACAATACAAAGTGTGTACTGTACATTATCCATACTAACATGGCTGAATATGGATCAGCAAGCATCATTATAATGTGTCAGGGTCAAACAGCCTATCAATAATGATCTAATTATAATCAATATAAGTGAAGGAGCCTTGACCATTGTGCTGGGAAAACACATCCATTATGATTGATTCCACTGGGTGGGACTGTCAGCTAGTAGAATCATTATTCTGTATGAAGTTAAAATGTGCTCAGCCTATTAGTTCTATGACTTTTAGGACAGACCCTGTTGCAGTCAAGTTTGTGTTTATAGCTTAGCTTGCCAGGAGATGAGTAACAAGGGACATTATCAGGTTAAGAAAGGTTAAAACCCCTGTCAGGTTTTTTTTTTCCCCCATCTACGGGAGGATTTGCCTTTTAGACAGTTGTCACTGGAAGAAGTTTCCTCACCTCCTATTCTGGTGACCACCAGGGCTGTCTTAATGCATGGGCACCCCTGGGCAGTGCCCAGGGGCCCCATGTGCATGGGGGTCCCATAATAATCTTGAATTATATCATACTTCTCAACTGTCCCAAATTTGCCGGGACAGTCACGCTTTTTACTAAGCTGTCCCGGGATGTATCCCAGAACCTGTATTGTGCCCTCCTGACTCCCCCTGTACTCTGCCCTTCTGCACTCCCCTTTTTGCGCCCTTTTTGTTGATTAGTCCTTGATTTATGGCATGTTTTCTTACTGTTTAAAAACAATTTTAAAGTACTAATAAATATATGTTTATTTCTATCAACTATTTATACTTGAATTCTTGGGTGTGGGTGCGTAAATTGGGGCAGGCTGGTAGGGGCCCCAGTGCATTACTTTGGGGCCGGCTGGTAGGGGCCCCAGTGCATTACTTGGCCCAGGGGCCCATGATGCTGATAAGACGGCCCTGGTGACAACTATAACATTTTGGATTTCTCATCACTTTGTGCCTCAGTAACAATGGTAATGAGAACAAATAGAAAAGGTGAATTTTTTCCAGTTAATACTATTAGTAGTAAAAACTTGACAAAAGCTCTAATCCAGTAAGTGGTATAGAGGAACCTGCGCTTAGGACTGAAACTAGTGGGCTGCTGCCCCCCCCCCCCCCCCCCGATGTGGCCCCTGTGCACAGGGGCTAGAAAAATAGTTAGTGTGTGTATGGGGTGAGTGGCGCTCCCAGTGGAGAGTGTGTGTTATATAATTCAAGGTAAAAATCTGTGTAAGCCTGGGTATTACCAGAATGGTTGAAAACCCAGGGCAATAAACCAAAAACAGAAAACAAAAAACCCACAAAATAGATAAATACCAGTGAGTGGGTCAATAATGACCTCTCCCTGACCCCAAATATATATTAGAAAATAGATTGGTGCTAGTATGTGAATTCTAAAGTGCTAAGTGCATAGGTGCATATTTGCCAGCCACTGTGAGAGTGACAAAAAATAATAATAAGGCCTCATGCCCACGGGCGTTTTTTCAACCGCGTTTTTGAGCGTTTTTTACAGCTTAAAAACGCCTGTCCATGTTAGTCTATAGCTTCATGCCCACCTAGGCGTTTTTGAGCTGTAAAGAGCATAGGCGTTTGTAAGCTGTAAAAAAAACCCAGGACCAGTGCGTTCCTCAGCGTCAGAATTAGGCAGAAAAAAACGCGAGCGTCAAAAAACGTGCAAAAACGCGCACTAACGCGCAAAAAACGCACACTAACGCGCGGTCGCGTTTTTAGCTCCGACGTTTTTTTTTTTTCAAAAAAAAAAAAAATATTTACAATAATGCCGCGTACACACGATCATTTTTCCCGTCGGGAAAAATTACATTTTTTTTTTTTGCCGAGAAAAACGATCGTCTGTGGGCTTTATGCCGTTTTTCTCGTTGAGAAAAACGGCAGGAAAAACGACGAGAAAAATTAGAACATGTTCTAAATTTTCTCATCGTTTTTTCCATCATTTTTTTCCGCGGCAGTTTTCCCATAGGGAGATACTGCCGTGGAGCCCACAGACGGTAGTTTTTCTCGACAAAGAAAAAAATTACGGGAAAAACGGTCGTGTGTGGGGGAAAATGCCGTTCCCTCGTTTTTCATTTAATTTCATGTCGTGATTCACGGCGGTGTTTTCACCGCCGTGAATCACGATCGTGTGTACGCGGCATAACATGGACAGGCGTTTTTAAGCTGCAAAAAACGCAGCTGTAAAAACGCCAGTGGGCATGAGGCCTAAGGGGGGTAAAAACCCTTGTATTTGATTAGGCAAAACTACGATGTGATATATATTAAACCATACCAAAAAACAGATATATAAACAAAATTGCAATAAGAATAATTATCCCGGTGTAGAACAGTTAGACAGAATAGTCCACCATATCAATGTGTATGTGTAGCGATACCTCCAACTAAGAAGGCCGCAGATTTAGTTGGGCCCTGAAGACAGCTCCGCCAACCCCCGGCAATCTGCTCAACCCCCTACTGGCACAGCTAGTAAGGGGAGATAGGACCGCGTGACCGCAACTCTAGGTGACGCAGTCCTATGGCAAACACACACAGTGATATACTTTAAAACTTCTATTAAAGTAAGTGAAACTGACACCAATGTACTTGACCCAGATATTTTACTGAGGCTAATGGGCAAGTAATAAACAACAGTATAACAAGTTACAGATCCCTGCAATAAACAGTAATAAAGATAAACAGAGTAATCAGAATAATAAAGTATTGCTATGCAACTCTAGCGCTGCCCTTTTACAGCTACTTCCCCTCATGGGTAGACTAACACCCAGCAATGTCTACCTATGCAGTCAGGCCTGACTGATCTAAATGGAAGTTCAGTGAAACAATATTCGCTAGAAATCTTTCGGTGGTGCACTTGAAGAACAACTTTGTAATCCGAACGAATAGTAAAGATAAAAGTATCTGTCTTTAAACAGCTCTCACCACCCGGACAAGTCCAAGTCCGTTTCCTCCATCGATTCGTCTAGGAACAGGAATCCACCGACATCCAAGTCTTCAATCCTTCTGGTGTACTGCAGCAAGGATGAGAAGATGTCTCTAAGGCTCTGCTAGGCTGGCAGAGGGGCTCTTTGGAAAAGAGCACAAGGCCCAGGCTTCAGGCCTTGTGCACACAGCAGTTCAGCACAGAGATCCTCTTGCTAGGAGAGGGGTGTCCAAAGAGGCAGAACAAACTCCACCTCCCCTTTATAAAGTCTGCCCCAGCAGTCTCTGTTCCGGAGCAATGCACCCTGGGTGCTGCAAGATGTACTGGGAGATGTAGTCTCTCTCTCTCCTCTGCTTTCACTTCCAGTAATGTCTCTTTACTTCCTCCCGACTCACCTCTCACCTGGAACTTCTTGTCTCTCTGTCTTAAAGGGGAATACCCCGCTACATATGGAATCCTGGTAGTTAGTACAGCATATGATTTAGTGTGTAAATTTTCCACAGTAATGTCCAATCAGGAACAATTCAACAGGTGACTTGTGTGAGGGTCCTTGCATCTAGTACAATCCAGGTGACACTTGTGCTCCCCCTTAAGATACCCTACTCACCAAAAGATGGAACCCCTGCAGGGGTACAAAGCGTGTAGGTGAGTGGTTTGATGACTTGGGGTAGTGCCGTGGGTCTCTCCTGGTCCTGGGATTCCTATGCGTCCCTGGGCTAGCTGCTCCAACACACAGCAATACTCCTCAGGGAAAAAAGAGCAGGAGCCACCATAGCGTAATCCAGATTTATTTAAAAAAGGAGTAAACATCCATAGTAAAAACCAACATCTACCAGGTAGGTATGTATTGAACAAAAATAAAAATAAAAATAAAAAGTAGAACAGATCTAGGTCCAAGTACTGATCTATAAACCTTCACTGCTGAAGGTAAGAGGTTTAAAATTCCCACACTTGGTCCCTGCGTCTATCAGAGCAGCGGTGTGTTTTCGGCGTGCGTTCCACCGCTCAGAACCAAGGAACCGGAAGTGACGTATCGACGTGAGTGGACCATATTATTTTTATTTTTGTTCAATACATACCTACCTGGTAGATGTTGGTTTTTACTATACCAATGATGGGGCACTATCTCTTCTACTGACGCCAACAAAGTGGCATTATTCTTCCCACTAACTCCAATTATAGGGCAGTATTTCTCCCACTGATGGGGCACTATTCCTCCCACTGACACCAGTGGTGTGGCATTATTCCTTCCACTGATACCAATGATGGGGCACTATCTCTTCTACTGACGCCAACAAAGTGGCACTATTCTTCCCACTAACTCCAATTACAGGGCAGTATTTTTCCCACTGATACCAATGATGGGGTACTATTCTTCCCACTAACTCCAATTACAGGGCAGTATTTTTCCCACTGATACCAATGATGGGGCACTATCTCTTCTATTGATACCAATGAAGTGGCATTGTTGTATTCCTCCTACTGATAGCACTGATGGGGCATTATTTCTTCCACTGATACCAATGATAGGGCACTATCACTTCTGCTGACACCAATGAGGTGGCACTGTTCTTCCCACTAACTCCAATTACAGGGCAGTATTTTTTCCACCGATATCAATGATGGGGCACTATTCCTCCCACTGACACCAATGATAGGGCATTATTCCTTCCACTGATACCAACGATTGGGGGACCTTCTCTTCTACTGACACCAATGAAGTGGCACTATTCCTACCACTAACTTCAATTAAAGGGCAGTATTCCTTCTACTGATACCAATGATGGGGCACTATTCCTCCCACTGATACCAATAATGGGGCACTATTCCTCTCACTGGCACCAATGATGGGGCTTTATGCAGCCAGTTGATACAAATGATGAGCCTAGTCAGATCAAATCCCTCTGGGATGCTACAGGGTGGCCATGTGGTGCCCGGGAGCAGAACCCTGCATCCTGTTAACTAGGGATGAGCCGAACACCCCCCCCCCCCCCCCCCCGGTTCGGTTCGCACCAGAACCTGAGAAAGGACCGAAAGTTCACACAAACTATCCAACCCTGTTAAAGTCTATGGGACTCGAACGTTCGGAATCAAAAGTGATAATTTTAAAGGCTAATATGCAAGTTATTGTCCTAAAAAGGGTTTGGGGACTCAGGTCCTGCCCAGGCCAGGGGGCATGTATCAATGCAAAAAGAAGTTTTAAAAACTGACGTTTTTTCAGGAGCAGTGATTTTAATGATGCATAAAGAGAAAAAAAAAGTGAAATATTCCTTTACATATCGTACCTGGGGGGTGTCTGAAGTATGCCTGTGAAGTGGCATGTGTTTCCTATGTTTAGAACTGTCCCTGCACAAAATGATATTTCTAAAAGGAAAAAAAGTCATTTAAAACTGCTTGCGGCTTTAATGTAATGTCTGGTCCTGGCAATACGGTTGAAAATCATTGAGAAAAATGGCATGGGTACCCCCCCCCAGCCCATTACCAGCCCCTTTGGGTCTTGTATGGATATTAAGGGGAACCCCGCACCCAAATTAAAAAAAGGAAAGGCGTGGGCCCCTCAGGCCCTATATACTCTGAACAGCAGTTTACAGGCAGTGCAAACAAGACAAGGACTGTAGGTTTGTTCTCAAGTAGAATCTGTTTGTAATTTGGAACAGGTACAAAAATTAATTTTTAAGCTTTTTGGAAAACATAGGGAAGGGTTATCACCCCTGTAACATTTGTTTTGCTGTCTGTGCACCTGTTCAGAACATTTCACCTAACTTTCTGTCCCAATGACAAATGTTTTTTGAAAATTTGTTTTTTTTAGTGAAACAGGAATTGGTGATAAAGCATCAGTGGAGAGGAGACACGTTTTTCCCATATTAACTCTTACAGGAGAGAATTTCCCTTCCTAGGGGTAGATTTCCTCTCACTTCCTGTTGTCTCCTTCCGTTTGCAAGTAGGAGTCATTTGTAAGTTGGATGTTTGAAAGTAGGGGTCTGCCGTATACAGGTCCTTCTCAAAAAATTAGCATATTGTGATAAAATTCATTATTTTCTGTAATGTACTGATAAACATTAGACTTTCATATATTTTAGATTCATTACACACAACTGAAGTAGTTCAAGCCTTTTCTTGTTTTAATATTGATGATTTTGGCATACAGCTCATGAAAACCCAAAAATCCTATCTCAAAAAATTAGCATATTTCATCCGACCAATAAAAGAAAAGTGTTTTTAATACAAAAAAAGTCAACCTTCAAATAATTATGTTCAGTTATGCACTCAATACTTGGTCGGGAATCCTTTTGCAGAAATGACTGCTTCAATGCGGCGTGGCATGGAGGCAACCAGCCTGTGGCACTGCTGAGGTGTTATGGAGGCCCAGGATGCTTCGATAGCGGCCTTATGCTCATCCAGAGTGTTGGGTCTTGCGTCTCTCAACTTTCTCTTCCCAATATCCCACAGATTCTCTATGGGGTTCAGGTCAGGAGAGTTGGCAGGCCAATTGAGCACAGTAATACCATGGTCAGTAAACCATTTACCAGTGGTTTTGGCACTGTGAGCAGGTGCCAGGTCGTGCTGAAAAATTAAATCTTCATCTCCATAAAGCTTTTCAGCAGATGGAAGCATGAAGTGCTCCAAAATCTCCTGATAGCTAGCTGCATTGACCCTGCCCTTGATAAAACACAGTGGACCAACACCAGCAGCTGACATGGCACCCCAGACCATCACTGACTGTGGGTACTTGACACTGGACTTCAGGCATTTTGGCATTTCCCTCTCCCCAGTCTTCCTCCAGACTCTGGCACCTTGATTTCCGAATGTACTTTGGACCACTGAGCAACAGTCCAGTGCTGCTTCTCTGTAGCCCAGGTCAGGCGCTTCTGCCGCTGATTCTGGTTCAAAAGTGGCTTGACCTGGGGAATGCGGCACCTGTAGCCCATTTCCTGCACACGCCTGTTCACGGTGGCTCTGGATGTTTCTACTCCAGACTCAGTCCACTGCTTCCGCAGGTCCTCCAAGGTCTGGAATCGGTCCTTCTCCACAATCTTCTTCAGGGTCCGGTCACCTCTTCTCGTTGTGCAGCGTTTTCTGCCACACTTTTTCCTTCCCACAGACTTCCCACTGAGGTGCCTTGATACAGCACTCTGGGAACAGCCTATTCGTTCAGAAATTTCTTTCTGTGTCTTACCCTCTTGCTTGAGGGTGTCAATGATGGCCTTCTGGACAGCAGTCAGGTCGGCAGTCTTACCCATGATTGCGGTTTTGAGTAATGAACCAGGCTGGGAGTTTTTAAAAGCCTCAGGAATCTTTTGCAGGTGTTTAGAGTTAATTAGTTGATTCAGATGATTAGGTTAATAGCTCGTTTAGAGAACCTTTTCATGATATGCTAATTTTTTGAGACAGGATTTTTGGGTTTTCATGAGCTGTATGCCAAAATCATCAATATTAAAACAAGAAAAGGCTTGAACTACTTCAGTTGTGTGTAATGAATCTAAAATATATGAAAGTCTAATGTTTATCAGTACATTACAGAAAATAATGAACTTTATCGCAATATGCTAATTTTTTGAGAAGGACCTGTATACTCTGCAGAAATTTGGCCCTTCGGTGTTGGTGTTGCCACAACACTGTAAGCCCTCACAGTTACTCTTGGTGGGCGCTGGAGCGCCCTGCTGTGAACTATTATATCAAGAATTGTAATTACATGCCATTGTTAAACAGTGGTAGGAAAAATTGGGCCTTTGGTGGTGGTGCTGGTGCCACAACACTATAAGTCCTCACAGTTACTCTTGGTGAGCACAGGAATGGGCCCTGCTGTGAAATATTAGATCAAGAATTGTAATTACATGCCCCTGTTGAGCAGGGGCAGAAAAATTGGGCCTTAGGCACTGGTGCCACAACACTGCAACCCCTCACAGATACTCTAGTTGGAGCACAGGAATGAGCCCTACTGCAAAGTATTGCATCAAAAATTGTAATTACAGACCCCTGTTAAACAGGGGCTGAAAAATTGGGCCTTAGGCACTGGTGCCACAACACTGCAACCCCTTACAGATACTCTAGTTGGAGCACAGGCATGAGCCCTGCTGCAAAGTATTGCATACATTTTTTTAATTACATGCCCCTGTTAAACAGGGGCTGAAAAATTGGGCCTTAGGCACTGGTGCTGGTGCCACAACACTGCAACCCCTTCACAGATACTCTAGTTGGAGCGCAGGAATGAGCCCTGCTGCAAAGTATTGCATCAAAAAATTGTAATTACACACCCCTGTATAACAGGGGCTGAAAAATTGGGCCTTACCCACTGTTGGCAGTGCCCAGAACCCAAAATGTTCTTACAAGCTATCGGCATGATCATTGAGGAGGAAGAGGATAGTCACTCAGCATAACAGGATAGTCACTCAGCATCCGCATAGGCAGTCTTGAAGGGATCTGACATTTCAAAAAGAATTATTCGGTTACATCAGCATCAGGTGCTTGGTAGCTGGTGGTGATCCAAGACTGATTCATTTTTATGAAGGTCAGTCGATCGACCGAAATCAGTGGGCAGGCACACCCTGTGATTAGTTACAAAGCCTCCAGCAGCACTGAATGTGCGTTCCGAAAGAACGCTGGATGCAGGACAGGCCAGTAGCTCAATTGCATACTGTGCAAGCTCTGGCCAGTGATCCATCCTCAAGACCCAGTAACCCAGAGGATTTTCGGTGGGAAAGGTATCCAAGTCTGATCTTGCCCCTAGGTATTCCTGCACCATGTAAATCAGACGCTGGCGATGGTTGCTGGAACCGATCATAACTTGGGGCTGCGGACTAAAAAATTGTCTGAACGCATCGGTCAGACGGCCACCTTCTCCACCGCTCCTTTTTTGACTGTCCGAAGCCTCAGCAACATGTTGTCCAGCACCAGGAATTTGTAACCTCCCAGTCTCTGAGAACGTATTGCACAGACCTTTCTGCAAGGCCTCCCGAAGATGTTTAATCCTCTGCTCCCTCTGCGATGGCAAGATAAGGTCCGCAACCTTACCCTTGTAACGTGGATCAAGGAGGGTTGCCAGCCAGTAATGATCCCTCTCCTTGATAGCATAAACACGAGGATCCTTCCGCAGGCTTTGCAGGATCAGGGAGGCCATGCAGCGTAGGTTTGCTGAGGCATTTGGTCTGGAGTCCTCTGGGTCACTCAGGGCGACATGATCCGCAGCCACCTCCTCCCAGCCACGTACAAGTCCATGGGTGTCTTGGGACTGTAATTGATCCCTTAAACACTGCTGCTGATGCTGAGTGCTAGGCTCCACCTCCATGCTGACACAATCCTCCTCCTCCTCCTCTCTCCTATCAGGCACCCATGTAGAGTCCGTGACCTCATCATCCCCTCCCTCCTCATCACTGTAGCAAACCTGGCAGTATACGCAGCTGGGGGAACATGACAGCCAGATTGTTGTCCTTCTTGGGCCCCGACTCTCTCTGCGCTCACGTTTCTGCCTTCCTCTAGCTGGGTACCATCATCGGAGCCTTCAAAATGCTGGGCATCCTCCTGGAGCATGTACCCAACACTGTGGTCAAACAGTTCGGGGGACTCCTCAGGAGGACATGGTGGGGCTAGGGGAGGAGTGACTGATGTTATTGAGCCAAGGGAAGAGGCCGCTTTGGTAGCTGTTTTGCCAGAGAAAGTACCCTGAGCCTGGGTGAGAGAGGATGAGGAGGATGTGGACG
The DNA here is from genome assembly GCA_029206835.1 of Rana muscosa. Lineage (NCBI taxonomy): Eukaryota > Metazoa > Chordata > Amphibia > Anura > Ranidae > Rana > Rana muscosa. Next base: position 59,593,587 of record CM055116.1, on the reverse strand, counting down.
GCTTGGTCATCCACTCTACCAAGTCTTCGGCATGTTGCGGCTCAACACGGCCAGCTGCCTAAAAAAAGGACAAGCGTGTCCCACGGCCACGTGCTAATGAGGATGCACCGTGTCTACGACCATCACTGTTGCCTCTAGACACAGAGCCTGCTTGCCCTCTTTTATTGGCTCGTGACTGTCTGCCTCTCCTTGTTGTCCTTCCAGACATATTAATGGCCTGCAGGGAGATGTAGCTGCACAAAGCTGGGATGTATATATATATATATATATATATATATATATATATATATATATATATATATATACTGATTATACTGCAGCTAGCAGAATCAACTGCCTGCCTGTAGTATTATTAGTATGAGAACACCAGCAATTGTCTTCAGTTAGCTTTAGTTGCACACTGTGCAGAGGACACAGTACACTAACTGAAAATACTGCAGCTCCCTGCATGTGGTATTTGTATGAGAACACCAGCAATTGTGTTGCGGTAAGCTTTAGGTGCACACTGTGCAAAGGACACTAAAACAAAATACTGCAGCTCCCTGCCTGTATTTGTATGAGAACACCAGCAATTGTATTGAGGTAAGCTTTAGGTGCACACTGTGCAAAGGACACTAAAGCAAAATACTGCAGCTCCCTGCCTGTATTTGTATCTATCAGAACACAAGCAGTTGTATTGAGGTAAGCTTTAGGTGCACACTGTTCAAAGGACACTAAAGCAAAATACTGCAGCTCCCTGCCTATATTTGTATCAGAACACCAGCAATTGTATTGAGGTAAGCTTTAGGTGCACACTGTGCAAAGGACACTAAAGCAAAATACTGCAGCTCCCTGCCTGTATTTGTATCAGAACACCAGCAATTGTATACAGGTAAGCTTTAGGTGCACACTGTGCAAAGGACACAGTACACTAATGCCTCGTTTCCACTGAGCGGATCGGTTCGGTACGGTTCGGTACGGTACGCTATTTTGGGTGTTTCCATTATGAAAGCGTGCCATTAAACCGAACCGTACCGCACCATTCAGGGTCCTGCTTCAGACGTGGGGCCATAGAAAATGGAACGGTACGGTTAGGGCGGAGCTACTGGCGTCACACGATACATTCCACTGATTGGTGGACAGAAAATCGTCAATGCTGACGTCAAAGCAAAGCGCCAAACAAGCACCTTGTCGCCCTCAATATAAAGGAGAAGGATGCCTGCAAACAACAGCAGGGTCTGGTCATCTGAGGAACTATCTACTTTCCTAAGGATTATTGGTGATAGCGTTATTCAGAGTGAGCTTGATGGATCAGTGAGAAACGAAAAGGTGTACAAAGATATTTCTCAACGAATGGCAGCCGAGGGATTTGAACGGACATCGGGGCAGTGCAGGGCAAAGCTTAAGAAGCCTAAAGGACAATATAAAAAAATTAAGGACGACAACAGCCGTAGTGGAAACAGTCGGAGTACTTGGAGGTGGTACGACGACATGGACGCCATTTACGGACATAGGCCGGCAAACCAAGGCAGGGAGGGTGGTCTGGACTCTGCAACTGCAATTCTCGAATCCATGGTAGACCCCTTTGGTAAGTTTTAATTTTTTTTTATGCCATAGGATTTCGCTATGCTAACCTTTAAAAAAAATATATATAACCAAATGTTTTTTTCAGAAACAGCTGATGGACTCTCCAATGATGCGTCAAACTTGTCAGATGATGGACCTTCAACGTCTTTCAGCAGCACCAGTAGTATCTCATCAAGCCAACCACAGAGTGCCCAACCACAGATTAGCCTACTACAGAGTACCCAACCACAGAGTACGCCCAATGCACCCCGGCACAATGGTAAGACATGATGATAATAGTGAAATGTGTGCATTTTCTTAAAATAACTAATCAGTGGGGTAGAAGAGCAGTGGGTACAGAGGTGTAAGAGGTGAGAAGCGGGTTCAGCAGTGGGGCAGATGTGCAGGGGGTACAGAGGTGTAAGAGGTGAGAAGGGGGTTCAGCAGTGGGGCAGATGTGCAGGGGGTACAGAGGTGTAAGAGCTGAGAAGGGGGTTCAGCAGTGGGGCAGATGTGCAGGGGGTACAGAGGTGTAAGAGCTGAGAAGGGGGTTCAGCAGTGGGGCAGAAGAGCAGTAGGGCAGATGTGCAGGGGTTACAGTTGTGGGGCAGTAGATAAATGTGATGCAGTCTGGTGTGGCAGATGAGAAAGGGGTTACAGTATTGTTTTGACAGATGTTACCAAAAACACTAGTTTGATATTTTGTATATTATAGGTCATAGGAGACGTTTGCAGTTGGATCTGCGCACAGTCATGGAGGATATGAGGGCAGCAGAAGAAAGGCAGCTGGAAAGAATTAAGAACGAATCTGAAAGGCGGTTTCAGGCACTGCGTCAGGATGCACAGGAAGCTATGCGCCAGGAGGCAGAAATCGCCCGTCAGCAGATGGAGCAGCTGTCTACCTTCAACCAGGCCTTCCTCGGTGTCCTAGGTCAGCTTGTTCAAGTCCTTTCAGCCAGTCGTGAACCCAGGTCACCACCCAGACCGTAGTGCTTTTCATGTAGCAAAGGACCTGTACCCATTTTTTTTTTATTAATTTTTTATAAAAAAAATCTTAGTTTTCTTTAACAGAATATATGCAACGATGAGTTTTTTGTGAAATAAAAACCATGAGCGAATTTTTTGAGTATGTATTTTTTATTATAAAACATTATTAACAATATAGCAAAAAGGTATTAAAATTTTTAATAAATCATGGTAAAAATTTAAACATTGAGGTGCAGCATCAGAGCCTGGCATATTTCACTGCACTCTTCTTCCATATCATGGGGTGCTATTACTGGTACTGGCTCTTCTGGAGATGTATTCCAATCCTGGTCAAAGTCTTCTCCATGACTTTCACAAAGATTGTGAAGAGCACAGCAGGTAAGCACCATGGATTTGGCAAGTTTAATGTCACTGTCATTCCTCTTCATAAGACACCTCCATCTACCCTTAAGTCTTCCAAAAGCATTTTCCACTACGACACGTGCCCTGGATGTTTTTTTGTTGTAGGTTTGCTGTTCTGTTGTCAGGCGGCCATTGTCAGGAAATGGTTTCAGGAGCCAATTTTGTAAAGGGTAGGCAGAGTCCCCAAGAACATAATACCCAACATTGACCCCACAAATGTTCTTAGTGGAACCAGGGTACAGTCCTCCCTGGCCAACCCAGTCCCAAAATGTGGACAATCGTAGAACACGAGCATCATGCAAACTCCCAGGCTTTCCTACATTCACATTCCAGAATAGTCCCTTGCCATCCACTACTCCCTGGAGGATGATAGAATGCCAGCCTTTCCGGTTGAAATAGTCAGTGTGGTATTCTTGTGGTGCTATTATTGGTATGTGTGAGCCATCAATAGCACCAACACACTGTGGAAGGCCCCACCTGTTCTCAAAGTACTCAGCCATGTCTTTAAGCTTTTCCCTGTCCGGAAAATGCACAATTTCAGGAGCTAGCAATGTGCAGACAGCCTTACAGAAGTCCTGCACACACCGGCACACTGAAGATTTACTGACACCGAAAAGATGACCAATACTTCTATATTCACTGTTGGTAGCCAGCTTCCACAGTGCAATGGCAACTCTTTTCCTCACTGGCAAACTGGCTCCGAAGTTAGTGCTTTGCTTCTCCATCGCTGGACGTAGCTTGGTACAAAGGTATGAGAAGGTTTCCTCAGACATTCTAAAATTCTGCACCCACTGTGTGTGTGTGAATCCCGGGACGGTCACATCCCACCACTCATTGGCACGGGGGAAAGCCCAAATGACTGGTCGGCGGCGCTGATTTGCCAAAAGCAGAAGCATCTAAAAAAAAAACAACACAGATGGTAACATATCACAAAAAAAAATTATACATATATAACATATGTGTCCGGTGGGTCATTGTGTGTGTGTGCATGTCAGGTAGGTGGGTCAGTGTGTATGTGTAAGTCAGGTAGGTGGGTCAGTGTGTGTATGTGTATGTCAGGTAGGTGGGTCAGTGTGTGTGTATGTCAGGTAGGTGGGTCAGTGTGTGTTTGCATGTCAGGTAGGTGGGTCAGTGTGTGTTTGGATGTCAGGTAGGTGGGTCAGTGTGTGTATGTGTAAGTCAGGTAGGTGGGTCAGTGTGTGTTTGCATGTCAGGTAGGTGGGTCAGTGTGTGTATGTGTAAGTCAGGTAGGTGGGTCAGTGTGTGTTTGCATGTCAGGTAGGTGGGTCAGTGTGTGTATGTGTAAGTCAGGTAGGTGGGTCAGTGAGTGTGTATGTCAGGTAGGTGGGTCAGTGTGTGTGTGTATTTAAGGTAGGTAGTGTGTATGTCAGGTAGGTCTGAGTTAAGTCGGTCAGTTGTGCTTACCCTATAGCGCTGCCGTCTTTGTCTTTGCCGCACAAAGGTGTACTTCTCCTCCCGGCTAAACATCCAAGCTAGCAAATTTCTTTTCTTGAATGCTGTGTTTCTCATTGCCGCTCGCAACCTTCTCTCATACAGTGCGGCATGTATTTGGACTACAAAGAACCAAAAGGCCAGTAGAGAAAACACAAGCTGCTGGATAACCTCCATTATTGTTTTTGTTGTGTAGCTGGCGCTGACTGACGCTGCGTCACGTTTCTCATCGCACTAGTGTGACATCACGCAAGGCATTTTTTCTAAAATCTGTATGGCCCCTGGCGGTCCGACTTGCAGTGGAAACGCTCACGAGAATAGACCGGACCATTCTAACCGTTCCAAACCGTACCGACCCGAACTGTTCCGCTCAGTGGAAATGTAGCATAAGTGAAAATACTGCAGCTAGCACAATCACCTGCCTGCCTGTCAGTATAGAGAATAACAGGAACGGATCTAGCTAAACTGAATACAGTGTGTAAATATATATACAACACCTAGGATGCATATATATCCTTTACACACTGTAAGTGCAGCTAACTGACCCCCCTGCCTGCTCTAACTCAAATCAAATCAAATTACACTGTCTCTCTCTCTCTCTCTCTGTCTTTTAACCAACGCCGCAACACACTACACAAGGCCGCCAAGCCGGCGGCCTTATATAGTGTGGGGCGTGTACCTACTCCTCTGAGCCATGATTGGCCACCCTGGCTTTGGCCAATTACGGCTCTCTGTACTTACGGCGCTATGATTGGCCAAGCATGCGGGTCATAGTGCATGCTTGGCCAATCATCAGCCAGCAATGCACTGTGATGCCGCAGTGAATTATAGGCTGTGACGCGCCACTCAAATTTGGCGCGAACGGCCCATAATGTTTGAAATTCACCGAACAGGCGATGTTCGAGTCGAACATGGGTTTGACTCAAACTCGAAGCTCATCCCTAATGTTAACACACTTCATCCCACCCACAGCCGTAACTTGCTCAGGACGTATGGGGAAACAGGCTGTCACTCACTTCCTAAATACCACCTTGGGCTCCACCCATCTTCCGGTAGTCCTTTAAGTGGGCTATCATACAAAACCTGTGTAACATGTATCCTAACCCCGGGGGAAAAAACATCCACCACACCACCAACCGACCATAAACATTAATACTATGAGAGCCATCAGAAGAGCAAGAGAACAAAACATCACCAAATATGATTATCAAAGGGGATTTGTAGAGGTGGTGAGAGGGGGGTACCCCAGCTCCCGGTCGAGGGCGGTTACACCCCTGGAGGGTTGTCAGGGGTGCGGGGGTGGTTTTGGATTGAGGCTCAGGGAGGGATTATTGTAGGAAGGGCTGGGTGTGGTGGGGGGGGCATGGGACATGCCCCCACACTTCTCTTCTGTACATACTGTCCCTCAGTCATAGCTCCACACTCCTCTCCTGTACATACTACCCACGGTCATACCCTCCACATTCCTCTCCTGTACATACTGTGCCCCAGTCATACCCTCCACACTCCTCTCCTGTACATACTGTCCCTCAGTCATACCCTCCACACTCCTCTCCTGTACATACTACCCACTGTCATACCCTCCACACTCCTCTCCTGTACATACTGTGCCTCAGTCATACATTCCTCACTCCTCTCCTGTACATACTGTGCCCCAGTCATACATTCCTCACTCCTCTCCTGTACATACTGTCCCTCAGTCATACCCTCCACACTCCTCTCGTGTACATACTACCCACTGTAATACCCTCCACACTCCTCTCCTGTACATACTGCCCACTGTCATACCCTCCACACTCCTCTCTTGTACATACTGTCCCACAGTCATACCCTCCACACTCCTCTCCTGTACATACTACCCACAGTCATACCCTCCACACTCCTCTCCTGTACATACTGTGCCCCAGTCATACCCTCCACACTCCTCTCCTGTACATACTGTGTCCCAGTCATACCCTCCACACTCCTCTCCTGTACATACTGTCCCTCAGTCATACCCTCCACACTCCTCTCCTGTACATACTACCCACTGTCATACCCTCCACACTCCTCTCCTGTACATACTGTGCCTCAGTCATACATTCCTCACTCCTCTTCTGTACATACTACCCCCAGTCATACCCTCCACACTCCTCTCCTGTACATACTGTGCCCCAGTCATACATTCCTCACTCCTCTCTTGTACATACTGTCCCTCAGTCATACCCTCCACACTCCTCTCGTGTACATACTACCCACTGTAATACCCTCCACACTCCTCTCCTGTACATACTGCCCACTGTCATACCCTTCACACTCCTCTCTTGTACATACTGTCCCACAGTCATACCCTCCACACTCCTCTCCTGTACATACTACCCACAGTCATACCCTCCACACTCCTCTCCTGTACATACTGTGCCCCAGTCATACCCTCCACACTCCTCTCCTGTACATACTGTGCCCCAGTCATACCCTCCACACTCCTCTCCTGTACATACTGTCCCTCAGTCATACTCTCCACACTCCTCTCCTGTACATACTACCCACTGTCATACCCTCCACACTCCTCTCCTGTACATACTGCACCCAGTCATACCCCCACACTCTTTTTCTTTACAAAAATTCCCCCCTGTCATATACCCCACACTCCTCTTCTGTACATACTGAACCCTGTCATACCCCCCCCCCACACTCCTCTCCAGTACATACTGCCCCCCCAGTCATACCATCCACACTCTTCTCCTGTACATACTGCCCCCAGTCATACCCTCCACACTCCTCTCCTGTTCATACTACCCCAGTCATACCCTCCACACTCCTCTCCTGTACATAATGTTCCCAGTCATACCCTCCACACTCCTCTCCTGTACATAATGTTCCCAGTCATACCCTCCACACTCCTCTCCTGTACATAATGTTCCCAGTCATACCCTCCACACTCCTCTCCTGTACATACTGTGCCCCAGTCATACCCTCCACACTCCTCTCCTGTACATACTGTGCCCCAGTCATACCCTCCACACTCCTCTCCTGTACATACTGTCCCTCAGTCATACCCTCCACACTCCTCTCCTGTACATACTACCCACTGTCATACCCTCCACACTCCTCTCCTGTACATACTGCACCCAGTCATACCCCCACACTCTTTTTCTTTACAAAAATTCCCCCCTGTCATATACCCCACACTCCTCTTCTGTACATACTGAACCCTGTCATACCCCCCCCCACTCCTCTCCAGTACATACTGCCCCCCCAGTCATACCATCCACACTCTTCTCCTGTACATACTGCCCCCAGTCATACCCTCCACACTCCTCTCCTGTTCATACTACCCCAGTCATACCCTCCACACTCCTCTCCTGTACATAATGTTCCCAATCATACCCTCCACACTCCTCTCCTGTACATAATGTTCCCAGTCATACCCTCCACACTTCTCTCCTATACATACTGCTCACTGTCATATTCTCTCTACTACTTTTCTATGCATACTACATTGTGTCATACCTTACCGATTACCTACCCAACCCTAACTTGCTACACTCTATTACTGCACATACTGCCTGCTATGGAAATGGCACACTTTTGTTAGTATAAAAAATAAAATAAAAATGTGATATAAAAAAGAACTCTCATACAGAATGCTGTCTATATAAATATTAATTCCATACAGCTGCCAGAATAATTTTTTTCCTTGTAGTGGGGCCTTTAACAGCATCCTCCATTTTTCTTTCATTACAGATTTTAAATAAGGAAAAGAGTTATGTGAAATTGTATTCAGACACAACCCGAGAAACAAAAATGTTCTTCCACAATATTGCGTTTTATTTCCTCCATCCACAGGTGATCTGAGTGTAATTCAGCATTATGCTCCATTTTACCGCAGTCACAGCTACGAATCAACATGCCCGCTCCGCATGTCCTTCCCCCGAGACCTGAAATAAATCTGAACAAATAAAAATGGCTGCAAGTGATTGAACATAAGTGTTCCATTATGATGCCAGGCACACTCAGCCGGTGGTGTACTTCGCTCCCGGCACGGCATACATTGTGCACAGGCTGAGTGGAAAGGTGACCGGTGACACGGGTCAACAAGATGCGTCAGGCATGGAATATGAATATAATTGCTCCCTTTCAATGCATGTCATTCTTATTAATGCTTGTAAGTTGATAAAGAAAAGTGGAATTATTGGGACTAATACCCAGATTAAGCTGGTTTACGAGGATCTATTCATCGCAAATTCTCAGACATTTATCATAAACTGTTAGGCTGTATAAACCTCCCAACTGGTTTATTTTCTATTATATCTCATGCTTTAGGGGGGCTATTAGGATTCTCTTTTATGTACAGACATTTTGCTGCTGGGAAAAAAGGACTGTGCTGAAATGGGGCAAGCCTTGCCTTCTTATTTGATAATCTTAAAAGGATGGAGCAATAACGAGGTAATGTAATGCTAAACTCTATAAAATTGGAGTACATATACAGGAGCTTATAGGAGCTTATTTTACCTGCCATGGTTGAGTATTTTTCTCCAACCAGTCCTGAGATTTACTCGATGACCTGACTTTCTTGTACTGTAGGTGAGCAGAACAAGTTGGTTATCTACCTGTCCTCGACCTGTGACTGGATAGCGAAGCAGCTGCAGCACCCCGAGGAGTCATCCCTCTGCTCTCTTCTCCAGTTAGCATGTTCCTTGTTGGCACATTGGCACTGCAGCAGAGCCCCATTGGCCCTTAGTTCTGCCCCTCTCTCTGCCAATCTGAATGATCTGTTTTATTAAATTGAAAGTGGAATCCCACCCAAAACTTGTTTTCTTCAATTTCACATAGATTAGAACCACTGTCAGGGTTTTAACCACTTGCCGACCAGCCGCCGGAGGTATGTGCACGCCCCCGCTGCTCGCCCCCAGAGCCGATGCCAGTGCCCGGCAGGGGCGCGATGACCGCCGGGCACCCGCGATCGCTTGTGATACAGCGAGAACCGGGAGCTGTGTGTATAAACACACAGTTTGAGGTTTAGGGGGGAAATGATTGAACAGCGATCTGTCATTTCCCCTATTAAGTCCCATCCCCCCTTCAGTTAGAACATGCAGAGGGAACACAATTAACCGCTTGATCGCCCCCTAGTGTTAACCCCTTCCCTGACAGTGACATTTTTACAGTAATCAGTGCATTTTTATAGCACTGATCGCTGTAAACAGGCATCTCCCCGTTCTGCCTAGTGACACTGTCATTGATCGTCTGTTCCCTGTGATTGGGAACAGCGATCAGTGATGTGTCATTCGTAGCCACACCCTTTAACAGTAAGAAGCACTCCCTAGGTCACACTTAACACCTTCCTCGCCACCTAGTGGTTAACCCCTTCACTGCCAGTGTCATTTTCACAGTAATCAGTGCATATTTATAGCACTGATCGCTGTAAAAATGACAATGGTCCCAAAAATGTGTCAAAAGTGTCCCATGTGTCCTCCATAATGTCGCAGTCCCGATAAAAATCGCAGATCGCCGCCATTACTAGTAAAAAAAATAATAATAATAAAAATGCCATAATTCTATCCCCTATTTTGTAGACACTATAACTTTTGCGCAAACAAATCATTAAACGCTTATTGAGATTTTTTTTACCAAAAATATGTAGAAGAATACGTATCGCCTAAACTGAGAAAACATTTTTTTTTTTTTGGAAAAAAATGTGGGATATTTATTATAGCAAAAAGTAATAGATATTATGTTTTTTTCAAAATTGACGCTGTTCTTTTGTTTATAGCACAAAAAATAAAACCGCAGAGGTTATCAAATACCACCAAAAGAAAGCGACGCAGTGCCAAATTGTAAAAAGTGCTCTGGTCAGGAAGGGGGTAAAATCTTGCCTGGGCTGAAGCGGTTAATGAGTGCTTTTTTTTTTTTTTTTCCATTGTTATGGATCAATTGATTTCATTCTAATGCCGCGTACACACGACCGCTTTTCTCGACGAGAAAAACGGCATTTTTTTTTCGCCGAGAAAAACGATCGTCTGTGGGCTTTATGTCGTTTTTCTCGTTTAGAAAAACGGCATAAAAAACAACGAAAAAATTTAGAACATGTTCTAAATTTTCTCATCGTTTTTTCCAGCATTTTTTTCCGCGGCAGTTTTCCCATAGGGAAACACTGCCGCGGAGCCCACAGACGGTCGTTTTTCTCGTCAAGAGAAAAAATGACGGGAAAAACGACCGTGTGTAGGGAACCAAGCGGTTCCCTCGTTTTTCCTGTCATTATTCACGGCGGTTTTTTAACCGCCGTGAATAATGATCGTGTGTACGCGGCATCAGTCTGTAATTGCTGCACTTCTCTCTTTTATCACTTGGTGGCATTAGATAAGACAAGGGCAATGCAAGGTCATATTATCAGTGTAGAGGGGTGTTTCCCCTTTAATTAGGAGAAAGAACTACGGTTCCCAGAGCTCCACTGGTTCACAGGATGTTTTGAGTTATGCCCCAGAGACTCATGGGGGAAGGAATATAAGGAGGGGGGCGAGGCCTAGCTCTTTCTCTTTGGACACGGGGAGGCAGAGAGAGATACACCTGTGCGGATCTGTGCTGTTCCAGGCCTGAAGCCTGGGGCCTGTGGAGCGAACCAAAGAGCCTTCCACCCCCTTTGCGAGCCTGGGTGGCATTCAGACTCATCTCTTCTAAAGTTATCTGTATCGGGGATCCGATCGCAGAAGCCGCTGTGGACGAGGACCGACACAGCCGGTGGAAGTTCCGGACTGAGGGAAGTGTTCCGGAGTGGTGAGCGAGCGAAAGCTCATCTTTAAACTGTTACTTTTATACTTTGTGCCTACTAGACTTCCGAGGCCTAACACCTCCGGTGAGGGGGAATTACCCCCCCCCCCTATTGGATTACAAATACATGGTTTTAAATACTTCAAGTGCACCACCTTTACAGATCCTGTGCCGGTGAAGATTTGTGTTTCTTCTAAGACTGAGTTTCATGGTTAGGGATCAGGCCTGATCCGTTAGATAGTTATAAGTTAGTTATCACACCACAGGGTGTTTAGGTAACGGTCGCCCCACGTGGCGTTCCGTCCCCTTTCCATTGCTGGTACACACACACACACAGTATTGTGATTTATAACTGCAGGGACCTGCTTATGTGTTGTGAACCAAATGTTACATGCATGTTATCTCCTTTTATCTTACCACTAGCAGTAAAGTCAGTTATTATTTACAACATTGTCTATGAGTCTGAGTTATCAATCCACACACCCACATTTAAAGCATAAGTGATTGTTTATGTGAAATTGCTGTGGGTTAACTGTGCCAGAGCGGGTAGAGCAGATTGCCGGGGGGTTGGGGAAGCTGTACTCAGGGCCCAAATCAAAACTTGCGGCTCTCTTAAGTTGAGGGTATCGCTACACGTGGGGGCTCGTCCGGGATTACTGAGACAGCGGTGAGAGCCCGCCAAGACTTACCGGCATGGACCCGAAAGACATCAGAACGTGGTGTGAAGTAGCTAAGACAGATCCAAGCCAGTAAGTGGTCATTAACATTCCGGGTCAGGAATGGTCGACCGAAACGATGGAAGGGTTAATGAAGTCAGACCCAGACACCTCACACCAGTATACGCTAGTGGAATATTCAGATAGGAAGCCAGAGGCTTGTAAATGCAAATATGCGCGGATGCCGGATAACAGATCTTATAGTTTGGCGCACGCTATTAAGAAAGAGCTATCACCAATGGGATCACCGCAGGTTGCGGCCCGTACCCCGCCAGAGAGGAAAGACGGAGCGACACCTCCGGTGACGCCTGCACCTGCCACGGCCATATCACCCGAACTAATAAAGGCGTCAGGGGATCTACTAACAAACTGTCAGAAGACAAGCACAGTGCACGTAGAGACTAGCTACCGGAGACTAAAAACATTCTCGGGGGAGCTCCCCGTCCCTGCGGGGGAGGAAGATTTTGACACTTGGGTGGAACAGGCATTACAAGCAGTAGAGGCATGGGAGGTGCCTGAAGCACAGAAAAGACAACGAGTTTTAGAAAGTTTGAAAGGTGCCGCGGCAGAAGCGGTGAAGAGCTTCCGGTTTGGAAATGCAAACTGTACAGCTCAAGATTGTCTGGCCATGCTGCAGGAAGAGTTTGGACAGCTGGAGAAGGTGACAGAGATGGTCTACCAATTTAAACATACTTTCCAGCAGCCGAATGAGAAACTGTCAGAGTATGTTAGAAGGTTGAACAGGCTGTTATGCAAGATCGTCCTGAAGAAGGGAATGCTGCCCAAAGATGCGGATGAAGCACGAATGAAGCAGATCATGAGGGGAGCGCGGCGCTCAGACCCAGTCTGGCTGCACCTGAAAACCTCAGGAGGAGGAATGTCACTGACCTACTCTGATCTAATAAAAATTATTAGGGACGAAGAGGCGCTGCAGAGAGATCAGCAGGTGGCCAGGGTGAGTGTCACCCCTGTACCAGTGTTGGTCAGTTCGGTCAAGAGCCCGGAAAGAGATGCAGAAGTCGACACTTTGAAATCACAAATGTCCCAAGTGTTGGAGATGCTGACCTCTTTGATGGAGAAAGATCAAAGAAGAGCAGAGAAACCAAGTCCAAGAAAGGAGTTGTTCCCGAATACCTCAGAACCAGCCTCCATACAGGACCGAGAAGAGATGCTATGCTACAACTGCGGGGGCAGTGGCCACTTTGCCAGTAGGTGTTCCAGTCCCAAGAAGAAGAAAATGGATAATCGCCAGCCGGCGGGAAACTCCAGAGGGCCCCGGTGAGGGAGTCAACCGGGTGCCCATCTCTTTCAGTGAGCTCCAAACTGAATGGAAGGAAGCAAAAGAGAGAGAACAAAACTCCTCAGAAGGAATCTAGGGTCTCTCAACCAAGATACACACCAGAGAGAGGGGACAAGACCCCTCAGAAGAAATTTAGCACTCCCAAGAAGGAATGCCTACAACCAAGAGACAATAACATCCCTCAGCGGGTTTGTACTCCCATTAGGGTGGGGAAGGTCAATGCATACCGGGCTCAAGAGAGAATAAAGTCAAAAACAAACTGGATGAAGACAAGTCCTCAGAAGAAAGTGACCTCAACCTGGCCGTACCCAGAAGAATTGGTCGGCCCGTCCCCCACTGTATCTATCCAGGTGGAAGGAGTATATACGAAGGCCCTCCTGGACACTGGAGCTCAAGTGACTTTGTTGTACAGAGACTTCTACGATAGGCACTTAAGCCATTTGCCTATACAGAAGATAGAAGAGCTGGAGATATGGGGCCTGGGAATGCAGAGGTTCCCCTATGATGGTTATCTGCCCATAAAGCTGACATTCGACCCCTCTGTGGCTGGGAAGACAGAAGTGTTCGACACCCTGGCAGTTGTGTGTCCTAGACCACCCGGGGCCAGCAAGATGTCCCTCATCATAGGCACCAATACGGATCTAGTGAGAAGACTTCTGACGCCCCTGGTGAAGATGAGGAGCCATCAAGATCCAAACATCCATCCCATGCTGAAGACAGCCTACCAACGGTTAGTGTTGGAGCAGAAGACCCCAGGAGAGGGGATAGGGAAGGTGTGGAGACTGGGGAGAGAAGGAGTGGTGCTGCAGCCCGGACAGGTGGCTTGCCTCAGGGCCACTGTGAAGCTCACCTGGGAGCAGCTTGGTCCCTTTGTCATGCTGGAATCCGACCCAAGGGAAGATCACTCTGGCCTGGAAGTGATACCGGAAGTGATTCCAATCAAGGCCCTGAAGAAAGCCAGGGGAAGAGTCCCGGTGAGTGTGAGGAACTCTACAGAAAGGGCCATAGAGATCCCTGCCCGGATGCTGTTGGGACAGGTGAGTCCTGCTGTCCCAGTCAGCTGGTCAGAAGTAAAGGGGACGGGTGAAGAAGGAGATGTTTGGGAAAAACTTTCCATGGAGAACCCGAATTTACCTGGAGCCTGGAAAGAGAGAGCCAAGGCCCAGCTGACTAGATGGGAGAAGATTTTCTCCAAAGATGAGTTCGATGTGGGGTGTGCGAGGAATGCTACCCACCGCATCCGCCTGCAAGAAGACAAACCGTTCAGGGAGAGAGTCAGGCGGGTTCCGCTGGCAGATCTGGAGGATCTGAGGGAGCAGCTTGCAGAACTGAAAAAGACTGGGGTGATTCGAGAATCCAGAAGCCCCTATGCCTCTCCAATAGTGGTGGTCAGGAAGAAGAATGGGTCATTGAGGCTCTGCATTGACTACAGAACTCTCAACAGGAGGACCACCCCTGATCAGTACACCACGCCAAGGATAGAGGACGCCTTACAGAGTTTGTCTGGAGCCAAGTGGTTCAGCGTGATGGACCTCAAGAGCGGGTACTATCAAATTCCCATGCACCCAGAGGATAAAGAAAAGACCGCTTTCATAACTCCTGTGGGGTTCTTTGAGTTTAATAGAATGCCTCAGGGCCTATCTGGGGCCCCAGCTACTTTTCAACGTCTCATGGAGAAGACTGTCGGAGATATGAACCTCATAGAAGTCCTCGTGTACCTGGACGATGTCATTGTCTTCGGGAGAACTTTGGAGGAACATGAGGCCCGATTGGAGAAAGTGTTGAGAAGGCTTAGTGAAGAGGGACTAAAGCTTTCCCCCGAGAAGTGTCGGTTCTACCAGTCTTCGGTGAACTATCTGGGACACATAGTGTCTGAAAAGGGGGTGGCTACTGATCCTGAGAAGTTGGAGGCAGTTACCTCCTGGCCAAGACCCACAACAGTCACTGAACTTAGATCTTTCCTGGGCTTCTGCTCCTACTATAGGAGGTTTGTGGATGGGTTTGCCCGTATTGCCAAGCGCCTAAATGAACTGCTCAAGACTGAAGGGGAAGAGGATGGCCAGGGACCCAGAAGACCCGGGGAGTCGGTTCAAGATCAGTGGACCCCCAGGTGTGAAGAGGCCTTCAGAACCCTGAAGAGGAGCCTCACCACAGCCCCAGTATTGGCCTATGCTGATCCCACCAGACCATACGAGTTACATGTTGATGCTAGTCATGAAGGCCTAGGTGGAGTGCTCTACCAAGAGTATGAAGAGCAACTGCGACCAGTGGCCTATGTGAGTCGGAGTCTGACCCCCTCGGAGAAGAACTACCCCACTCATAAGTTGGAGTTCTTGGCCCTCAAATGGGCAGTGGTGGACAAACTAAGAGACTACCTTTATGGGGCAGAGTTTACAGTAAAAACAGATAACAACCCTCTGACTTACCTATTCACCACTGCCAAGTTGGATGCCACAGGACACAGGTGGCTGGCTGCATTATCTGGGTTCAACTTCAGTCTTAAATACAGACCAGGGACTGGAAATAGGGATGCAGATGCCCTGTCCGGAAGATCTCATACCATGGCTGATGACTGGGAGGACTGGACTCAGGTAGCACCGGAGGGAGTGCGAGCCCTTTGTCAGGGGGCTGAATTTCAAGCCAGAGGGGGCTCCAGAGCCGAGGAGATAGGAGTTACCACAGTGGGAGTCCCAAAACACTACTGCGGGGTGACTCAACTTGAAGAGGAATGCTTACCGAAGCTGTCTAAGAAGGAACTGAGGTGCGACCAATTGGAAGACCCCATGGGGAGATTGGTCTTTGAAGCATTGGAAAACGAGAGTCCAGAGAAACTTCGACATCACCCCTCCAAGGAGGCTCGTCTGCTAAGGAGAGAGCTAGACAAGCTACAGGTCCATCAGGGAGTGGTCTACCGAAGGGGCCCCTCTGATGACTCCGAGGATAAATGGCAGTTGTTTCTCCCAGAGAAGCACCGAGAGACTGTGCTGGTTGCCTTACATGACCAGCATGGTCACCTGGGAGCTGAAAGAACCTTCCAACTTGTCAGAAGCCGGTTCTATTGGCCCTGTATGAGGGCTGAAGTGGAGGAATATTGCCACTCCTGTGCACGATGCATCCAGAGGAAGACTCTACCCCATCAAGCTGCCCCAATGGGCCACCTACAGAGTCAAGGCCCAATGGATCTGGTATGCATTGACTTTCTCTGCCTCTAACCCGATTTGAGTGGATTGGGAAATGTTCTGGTGGTAACCGATCATTTCACCCGTTATGCACAGGCGTTCCCCACCAGAGACCAGAAGGCTTCCACTGTAGCTAAGGTGCTTCTAGAAAAATACTTCGTCCACTATGGATTACCACAGAGAATCCACTCCGACCAAGGAAGGGACTTTGAGAGTCGCCTGATCCGGAACCTACTGGACTCCCTGGGAGTGGAAAAGACCAGGACTACCCCTTATCATCCCCAAGGAGATGCCCAGCCTGAGAGGTTTAATCGGACTTTGTTAAACATGCTGGGGACTCTGGAGACAGAGAAGAAGCAGCATTGGAGTCAACACATATCCACTTTGGTGCATGCCTACAATTGCACCACCAGTGATGTGACGGGTTACTCTCCCTACCGCCTCATGTTTGGGAGAGAAGCAAGATTGCCAGTGGATCTGGCCTTTGGCATTTCTCTAGACTATACCTCTGCTACCTCCCACAAAGGATATGTAGACAGACTTAGGTATAATTTGAAAGCGGCCTATGAACAAGCCCAAGCGGCCTCAGACCAGAGAGGGGCCCGAAATAAAAGGAACTATGATTTGAAGGTTCGAGTGCAAGACCTGCAGCCTGGAGACCGTGTTCTGCTACGTAACCTAGGGATCCCAGGGAAGCACAAACTTGCTGATAGGTGGAGGTCTGAGCCTTACGTTATTTGTAGGAAACTCCCTGGACTACCGGTGTACAAGTTAAAGCCAGAGGGGAGAGTGGGACCCTTGAAGACCTGGCACAGAAACCACTTACTCCCGCTTAAAGAAGCAGTCAGGATACCTCCAGTGAGGAACCTACCGGAATCTGTTTCCATCTTGGATACTCCCAGACCCAACACTCGGTCTCAGACCTCTCGATCTAGAGGTGGACAGGCTTCTCAACCAAGTGAAGATGGGAGAGGAGAACTGGAGTGGCTATGGCCTTCCCCAACCCCGGAAAATCCCACCATAGACCTTCCACCCACTGAGGATATGCAGGATGGGACCCTGAACCCAGAAGCTACAGAGTTCATTCCATCCAGTGGTGTGCCTGAATGCTGGGAAGATATTCCGGGCCTGTACTCAGATGAAGAAGAGACAGAGGCCCCAGAATCAGTGATGATGTCGGAAAGTGTTCCTGACACAGAGCCTGTGGTACCTGAGCCTGAAGTCCCAAGGGAGCAAAGAACTTACAGAGTCGTGAGGCCTCCCAGGAAATTAACCTACCCCCAATTGGGAAAAAGCTCAGAGGACTCTGTTGCCACTGCCAGAAGAAGTACTGAGTGCTCAGATCCTTCCACTGTTCATTTGGTGGAAGGCAACCCCAGCTCACTCTCTGGCACAGTTAGACAGGCCACCCATGCTAGTGTGACCTGTGGTACAGGGAACCCCACCTCTGAGTTTTGGTGGAAATTCCCTGTACCAACATCATACTCCGCATTCAGTAGATTGGTTCAGAATTGTTGTTAAATTGTTTATCTTTGGGGACCAAAGAGTTTTAGTGGGGGGAGTGTGTAGCGGGGTGTTTCCCCTTTAATTAGGAGAAAGAACTACGGTTCCCAGAGCTCCACTGGTTCACAGGATGTTTTGAGTTATGCCCCAGAGACTCATGGGGGAAGGAATATAAGGAGGGGGCGAGGCCTAGCTCTTTCTCTTTGGACACGGGGAGGCAGAGAGAGATACACCTGTGCGGATCTGTGCTGTTCCAGGCCTGAAGCCTGGGGCCTGTGGAGCGAACCAAAGAGCCTTCCACCCCCTTTGCGAGCCTGGGTGGCATTCAGACTCATCTCTTCTAAAGTTATCTGGATCGGGGATCCGATCGCAGAAGCCGCTGTGGACGAGGACCGACACAGCCGGTGGAAGTTCCAGACTGAGGGAAGTGTTCCGGAGTGGTGAGCGAGCGAAAGCTCATCTTTAAACTGTTACTTTTATACTTTGTGCCTACTAGACTTCCCAGGCCTAACACCTCCGGTGAGGGGGAATTACCCCCCCCCTATTGGATTACAAATACATGGTTTTAAATACTTCAAGTGCACCACCTTTACAGATCCTGTGCCGGTGAAGATTTGTGTTTCTTCTAAGACTGAGTTTCATGGTTAGGGATCAGGCCTGATCCGTTAGATAGTTATAAGTTAGTTATCACACCACAGGGTGTTTAGGTAACGGTCGCCCCACGTGGCGTTCCGTCCCCTTTCCATTGCTGGTACACACACACACAGTATTGTGATTTATAACTGCAGGGACCTGCTTATGTGTTGTGAACCAAATGATACATGCATGTTATCTCCTTTTATCTTACCACTAGCAGTAAAGTCAGTTATTATTTACAACATTGTCTATGAGTCTGAGTTATCAATCCACACACCCACATTTAAAGCATAAGTGATTGTTTATGTGAAATTGCTGTGGGTTAACTGTGCCAGAGCGGGTAGCGCAGATTGCCGGGGGGTTGGGGAAGCTGTACTCAGGGCCCAAATCAAAACTTGCGGCTCTCTTAAGTTGAGGGTATCGCTACATCAGTATATAGGGTATCGCAGCCAATGGGCATGGGTTTTCCTAAATCCCTTGGCCTGTTGCGAGAGCCTAGTGTATATATTCGATTGAGGTCAGGTGATCTATGTTCTTTGCCACCTGGACGGCTGTCTGGGGGGACGTGTGTTGTATTGCCCGGGCTGCTAGGTCGGAGTTCGGGCCTATCCCGGGCACATCTGGCTGCTAGGCTGTCTGAGGGCCTATCCGGAAGCAAGAGAGCAGCGTAGGGTTGGGTTTGCGGCTTGCAGTACAACCAGAAGTGACGGTTCTGCCGGCCGGAGAACCTGTCGTGGTCGGAGGTATAGGAGAAGCTGTCGCCCTTGAGGGACCAACCACCTTATCACCAGGGGCCACAGTAAGTAACTGAAGCAAGTACCGGCGCAGTATTCTCACCAAATGGGGACGGTGAAGAATCGGGAAACTTCAGAGTGTATCAAGTCAGGGACCCAGCCAGTGGAGGTGACGATTGCAGAGCAGCCTTGTGTGTCAAGTAGGGTTGCAACCTCATCTCTTTAAAACTGAACACATATTATTTACACTGGTTCTGTGGCTGATTAAGATTCTAATAAAGCTCACTTGGTGCCTTATCTGCATTAAATTAGCCTCAGAACCTGTGTAATTTATATGTGTCCGGGTTTAAAGGGATGAGGTGGCAACTCTAGTGTCAAGCCAGGGACCGAGCGGGCCAGTGGGGTGAAGCTTGAGAAGTATCTGGAGGGCCAAGCTAGGGACCCAGCAGAGAAGTGGGGGTGACACTTGAGGAAGATACTACAGTAAAGATTGGAAGAGCTCAAGGGATTCAGTGGCAGTGAATCAGTGGGTCTAGTGAGAGAGACCGGGAGCTCAGTGGGTTGAAGAACTACAAGAAGTGATTGTAGTGGAAGTGAAAGAACTGCTACACTTTGTGTTAGAAACTGTTAAAGACTGGTACCATAGGAGACAGCACTCCTACACATGCATATGTGGTGTCTTGCTGGATGCCTTTCCCTGTATGGCTGTCTACCTCTAGAAGTCTCGGAGTCTGCCGAATTAACATTGCAACTGCCTAAGGGTGTCCTGGCCCTAACCCTCTCCCCCAAAGTTCTGTTCAAGAGAAATAAAATCTCTTTGCATCCAAGAAGTGTCTGGTGCCCATGCATCTACTTTACACTACATCCACTATGCCTTACAACCCACTCTATATGGAAGGATGTCAGCAGCTCTTGGCTCTGGTGTTTCTCATTAGACTGAAGGAGGCCTGGGACCTTGCTACACATACATTTCAAGACCAAGTGTAGCACACAAACCCTTTTCTGCCGTCCTCTGTCCGCAGTCAGGCACACCTGCTACTTGCCCGGTATCCCCCTTGTGTAGAGGGGCGAGCGGTGTTGTTGTTTGGGCCTTGCAGCAATTACCTCTTTCTAATGGTTCCCTTGCTCCGTTGTCTAGGTAGAGAGTAAAGCCCTGTACACACGATCAGTTTTACCGATGAAAACCGTCCGATGGATTTTTTCATCGGACAAACCGATCGTGTATGGGACCCATCGGTCTTTTTTCCATCGGTTTTAAAAAATAGAATTTTTTTTACATTTTTCCGATGGATCCAAAACCGATAGCAAATTCCGATCGTCTATGGACAAGTCCATCGGATAAAAAACCCACGCATGCTCAGAATCAAGTCGACGCATGCTCAGAAGCATTAAACTTCATTTTTCTCGGCTCATCGGAGTGTTTTACGTCACAGCGTTTGGAATGGTCGGTTTTTTGACTGATGGTGTGTAGGCAAGACTGATGGAAAACAGTTTCATCGGATATCCGATGGACAAATCCATTGGACTAGAATCCATAGGAAATCCGATCGTGTGTACAGGGCTTAAGTCCAATGTCCACACAGGAGTAAAATCTAAGCAGTAAGGTTTTATTCTTTATCTTTGCAGTAAACTTGAAGAGAGAGTAGGGAAATGAGAGAAGTAGGGGAAGGTTCAGGTACACAGCACTTAAACACACAGTGCAACTCTTTTGTCGCCACTCAAGCCTGAGTGGGTATTGCTCACCCGGATAGTCCCCTTGTGAGCGGTCCTAGCAGCCGGGATGGAGCGCGGATTAATTGTGAACTTTTAGGGGATGCGATCAGGAATCCTCTGCCACAGGATTGTTAGTCCCAAATCTCCCAGCCAAGCAATGGAAGAAAAATAACCTTTATGCCAGATTGGCGCATTGCGAGGCCTTCAATATATTGGATCCCTCCTCAGATAAAGTGCCAGGCCTCTCCCGAGACAGCAACACCATCGCCAGTCTCCTTATTGGGACCGATCCTCCCCCGGCTTCCTCTTTCTGGAGTGGGCTTCCCTCAGGTGGGTAGCCTGGGATCCTTCTTCAGGTGTAGGCCCTAGCTGAAGGTGCTGGGCCTACCAGGTAGCAATGTAGCCTCGGGCCGAAGGTGCCCGGGACTATTTCAAACACACGCACCCCTCGCCTGGAGGGCCATGAGGCACACAAGAACCAACATTAATGGCGTCTGCCCCTTATGTACCCTCTCCCAACATGCACAGCGGGTAGACCACGCCCACTGCCCGGCTGCCGAGAAAAGACACCCAAGGTGTTGTGATACCCCCTGTAGTTCAACCTATGCCGGTGATGACAGTGCCACCTACAGGCAAACAGGGAACACTACTGCCAGGCAGTATCACACCCAGAGCAGAAGCAAATCCAGAACAATCAATTGGTCTGAGCCCAACTACTGGCTCAGACTACCCTTAAATTTACACATAGCGCCCCCAAATATTGGGGGGGGGGCGCTACACAAGTAAACTGCATGTTGAGCATAAACACATATCAATATTAACAGCTCCATACCCAGAATAGGTTACAAAGTGAAACTCTCCCAAAAATATGCTTTTTCCAATCCTTTAACCATATTAGAACACATTATCCAGATAACCCAGTCAATTACTTTTTTTCAAAACATTCTCTCCGGCATTTATGCCAAGTAACCTGTCCATGTCCAGATCCATCAGGGTGAGCCCAGGCACATCCAGCCACGGACCCCACAGGTTGTAAAATTTTCACGTGCAACCCCTGTGTTGATAAATCACTTTCTCCATCCGGAGTGCATTACCCACAGCAGAGATCCATTCCGTGACTGTAGGAGGATTCTCTGACTTCCAATGTGTCATTATTAACTTACGAGCCAAGAATAGGGATCTGACAATTGCAACTCTAGTACACTCTTCCTATTCAAATTCCTCCAGCAGATTGAGCAAGCAGGGTTTAGGATCTAGAGGGTTATGCCGCGTACACACGATCGGATTTTCCGTCAGAAAAACCTTGGATGGCTTTTCCGACGAAATTTCGCTCAAGCTTGGCTTGCATACACACGGTCACACAAAAGTTCTCTGAACTTTCGACCGCCAAGAACGCGGTGACGTACAATCCTACGACGGGCCGAGAAAATTAAGTTCAATGCTTCCGAGCATGCGTTGAATTGTTTCCGAGCATGCGTATGAATTTTGCGCGTCGGAATTCCCGATTGGAATTTTTTTCGTCTGAAAATTTGAGAACCAGCTCTCAAATCTTTGCTGGCGGAAATTTCCGACAGGAAAAGTCCGATGGAGCCTACACACGGTCAGAATTTCCGACCAAAAGCTCACATCAGACTTTTCTTGTCGGAATTTCCGACCGTGTGTACGCGGCTTTAGAGATCTGAAATATCCTGTTAAGAGTGTCCACCACTTCCTTCCAATAGGATTGTAATTGTGGGCACCTCCACAGTAGATGGATTAGGTCACCATGATCCCGTTTACATCTAGTGTATGTCGGTGTAGACAAGAGGCCCATAGCGTGAAGCCTGTGTGGGGTATAGTATACCCTCAAAAGGATATACAATTGTGTTAAACCCTTTACAACCAATTAAAGTGTAAGTAAACCCTTCCATCGTTTTCAGCCAAGGAAGCTGCCATCTTTGCCTCTGTTTAATCTGCAATTGCGATGATGCTGCACATGTGATCAGTTATGACACCAGTCATTGGATGGTTTGACAGTTTGGTTGAGAGCACAACCAATGGGAGTGTTACATTTTCGGCACGTGCCGGAAATGAAACTGTTTTATGGATGGGTTTACTTCCGCTTTAATGCTACAGGTAAGCCTATATTAAGGCTTACCTGTAACTTCCCCGGATATCTCCTAAACCTGCACGGTTTAGGAGATATCCCCTGTCCCCTGCATGTGCCGATGTCATCAGCACATGCGTACTAAAGCAAACTGAAGCAACGGCATGTATGTGCCGTTGCTTCAGTCCGTGTGTCGTTACCGGCGGCTCTCACGTGCATGCATGGGAGTGACGTCATCGCGGCTCCAGTCAATCACAGCGCCGGAGCCGCGATACCCGGAAGTAACCCCCGGGAGAGATGTCGCCGGCTGGAGGGGGGTACGAGGACCGCTGCGGGGGCTTCGACGTGAGGTAAGTAATTCATAATGAGCTAGTATGCTATGCATATTAGCTCATTATGCCTTTGTCTGGCAGGGTTTTATTTTTTTTTTGGGGGGGGGGGGGTTTAAGGGTTTACAACCACTTTAAATTAGTGCTTTTTTAGTATATTTCTGTATTTTCTGTCCCTGCTTTTGCAATCTCAAGTCCCCATTTTACCCCTCTCGAGCATATTTTCCCTATATTCCTTTGGAGAATCCCCTGGAAGCTGGGGGCACTGGCTCTCTAGTGGGCTCTTCAAAGGAATAGATGGAATAGATGGAAACTGGTAATGATAGGAGGAGGGCACAAATAATGCATTAGTAATTAATAGCTTTGTGGTTGTTATCTGTTAGGGAGGCAAGCAGTGTTGTGCGTAGACTATTGCATTAGGGTGTGCACCCCAAAGTTCAAACGCACATTATAATTATTATTATTATACAGGATTTATATAGCACCAACAGTTTGCGCAGTGCTTTACAACATCGGGGAAGACAGAACAATTACAAGTTTACACAGTTTACTAGGCTTCAGTTAGGAATGAGCATAGTGAGTGATCTGTACTAATCACTCACTGTGCTCATTCAGAAAAGGAAGTGGCCAGTAAATGACATGAGCCCAGGCAGCAGGGGGAATCTACATTGCACAGGGGTGATTAGGGTGTGCCCAGGCACTCCTGGCACACCCCCTGCGCACACCTATGGAGGCAAGAGGGCCCGTAAAACTTCCAGCAGGTATTTTGGGGGGGTGAGTGATACAGAAAATTATCATTAGAACAGGTCTCCACAGGAGTCCCCTTTTTCCCTGTTCTGGTGAAAGCTCGAAATGTTAGATTGTCCCTCAATTTCAGTCCCAGCTGTAACACATACATCAATAAAAACCTTACAGAGCTTGTAGACCCTCACCACTCTATCCAAAAATGAAAAGAGGTACACTTTAAGCCCTGAGAATAAAGACTGTATTCTCTATATCTAGGATTTATTTCTAATATTCACTGGAGTAGTGGAGCCATGAGCTGTACAAAATGATTGCCAGGAATGAAATAAGCCCAACGCAGCTGGTCAAGTGGTTGAGTTTATATGCAAAAAATGTTTAATTCTGACTGAAGAGCACTTTTAAAAGTTGTGCTGTGCTCTCTCTTTTCTACAACAAGCGTCAGTTGGTTTTCAGGTCAGAGCCTCTCTCTACAGAACACACAGAATTAAGTATCCACGACTCGCTTAATATTCACCCTGAGACTCGCACCACCACCGATGACCCCCCAATCAGCAAAACATTGCAGAAGATACTCTTCCTAATGAGGCCTCAGCAAGAGCCGAAAACATCAGCCAATCTAGGTGAATTGCCTTTGAGCACTGAAGTATCAATAACTATCGGTTGCACAGCCAATAGAATCTATCCTCTAACTGTCTTATCCTTAATTGAGGGGTAATTAGCAGTTACATACGCACCTGGGAAACCATGTACATCGAATTCAGGCAGATGAGGAAACATCTGATTATCCAGTTCTGCTCAAAGATAAAAACATGAAAAGTCTAAGAAATTTTATTGAACAGGGGCCTGACATTCTTGTTTTTTTCCATGAAACATGCAAATCTTTAAAAAGATAATATACCTGTAGCGGGGTGTCATATTTAGGGGGAACATCTGAGTGGTAACTAGGCTCAGATGCACTAATTGTTGGGTTTCATGGACCATTTCTGTCCTTGGGAGATAGTACTGATGTGCAGTTCCCTGGGGCCTATAGGTGACGCTGTTGCCATAGGCCCGGGTTGAACCGTGGTACAGGGTTGTGCCGTTTCTTGTCCCCTCTCGGCAACAGGTACGGCGGGGCGGGGAACCTGCTGTGCCTGTCGGGAGAAGGTATAAAAAGGGGCGGCCATCTTCCAGTCGGGGTCTACGCCCAAGCACCTTAGGCCTGGGTGTGTGTGTGTGTGTGTCGCCTCCGGGTGCCCTAGGCCCGGAGGCCTGGGTCGTTTTCGTGGTTCCGCGCCCAGGCACCTTAGGCCTGGGCGTGTGTGTTGCCTCCGGGTGCCCTAGGCCCGGAGACGGAGCTGCTGTTTCCATCCCAGACACCTTCAGTGTGGGGTGAGGTACTTTGGCGAGGGCCTGGAACCCAGCAACCTTTGGCTGGGGTCCGCTAAGGATCGAGGCTCCCAGGGATCTGCCTTGCGAGGGGACCCGTATCCAGGATCGAGGAGGCCAGGGAGGTGACCCTTTCTGAAGACCCAGCGCAGAGTCGTGGTGACAGAGAGGGCCTCTGGTAACTCTCCGGAGGGATGTTCTTTTCCTAAAAAGGGGCCAAGTTACTCAAAGAAGGAAGTGTGGGTTCTTTATGTCATAGTGGCAGTGACTCTACGCACACCAGGTCACTGGCAGTGACTTGCAACTATTCACCAGGTCAGTGGCAGTGACCAACCTCATGGTCTGTGGCAGGGACCATGCGCCAAGCCTGTTCGTGCAAACCAGAACATGAGAAACCCTAAATTAAGTTTGTGCCTGGACCTCCTCCCACCTTATCTGACCCGTGTTTGTCTCAACCTGTCTGCTCTCAAAGAGACTATTTATTGCCCTTATGAATAAATAAGAAGTTGGACTTTTCAGTTGGTGTGGACAGTTGCTTACTGGGGAGAACTAAGGACTTGTTTCTGACTACCACAGAAACAAGATCAGCTATGGAGGTTTTCAAACACTGGCTGCAGGCAGGCCCGAGAAACTAACACCGCTCAACCTCCCCATCCAGGAGGGTACAGGCTTGTGGTGCGGTGTGCCTCAGTCTTTCCTGCGAAGGAGCCAACTATAAGAAAAGCAGGTAAAGGCTGGGGGGGGGGGGGGTGCACTACATACCTTTTTTTTAAATCACACTAATTTCAACAGTGATATGTGAATCTCAGCAACTCCATCTGAGATTTTCTTTTGTAGCCACCCTGTTCTTTAGGGGGTGCGTCAATTTATGCTTCCTGGGTGTTTGTTACATGGGGAGATTGTTAGCTGCTCATTTGGGTCTCTGCCTTATGTTTAAAGCTGCTACAGCACCCTACTGTCACCACTAGGTGTCTCTAAAGTCTAGGGCAGGGGTGCCCAACCTTTTGAAGAGCGGGGGCCACTTAAGTGACTTGGTAACCAGTCGCGGGCCACAATGAGCGGAGCGGGTGGATGGCAGCCCACTTTATAGAGCCCACTGAACCCCTTTTTTTTTATATATCGGATTGGAGGTAGGCGTTTGTAAATGGACACAAGTCCATTTACATCTGCCACTCCTTAGAGGTGAATAGACGGTCCGATCGGGTCGGACAGACCATGTGAAAGGGGCCTAAGATGGCTTTTACACTGATGAACTGTTCACCCGTGACTTTGCTGCAGGTTAGCTGCACTTTGCCATAGACTTCTAATAATATAAATCCTATAGGTGTGGTGCACTTTCAGAAAGCACACCAAACTCGCAGGTAATAGAAGTCTATGGATCAGTGCAGGTAACGCACATGTGCACTGCTCTGCACCTGCGGATCAGTTGAAAGCAGCCCAGTAACTACTGCAGAACAGATATGCCCGTATATACACTGTGATTTTAGTGATAAACTTACCTTTAATAACAGTATTCTGTTCCATTCCAGAGCAGGAGGTCGCGGGCCACATCAGAGAGCTCCGCGGGCCACTGGTTGGGCACCCCTGGTCTAGGGCCATAGCAGCTATGGGACTTTGTAAGTCTATGCTGGGGGAGACTATAAAAGCTCAGGGAGTGGTTTGCGCTGGTGTAGGCAAAAAACTGTGGGTTCGGCACAAGTTTAGGTGAACAGCCCTGCCTGGTTGAGGAGGGTGCATTTTGAGATAGAAGATATCAATTGATGTATGCTAGTAGGGGATTGGTTGCAGCCCTCAGAGAGTCCTGGCCGTTCTTTGGTCCAATGGATATCTGCTGTAGGGGGACTGGAGTGTCTGCTCTAAGAGAATCACAGCACAACTTTGGACTAATGGAGTCTGGCAGCCTGGTTTCTATTGGAGACATAACCCTAACCCTCTCTCCTTGCGAGCTGGAGCAATAAAACTTAAAAAAATCCTAAAGTGACTGGCCATGGATCTACACTGAGGTGAATGCTAGCATTCTTCTCTCTGGGGTGAGCCTTCTCCCCCATGTGGAAGAGGTGCTACATTTTGGCGCACAACATGGGGCTTGATGAAAGTCATTACCATTGTTGCCCAACACCGTATGCCGTGGAAGCTTTCATCATGGCGCTGTGGGATTGCATGACTTTATTGCACCCCTGAGACTATGTCTCTTTATTAGGCATCAGTGGGGAAGAACTTCAAACAAGATTTAGGGAAGCAAGACGGCTGTCCCCAGGCTTTTCCCAGGAGCGAGCGGGTTAACGAAAAGTCAGGAGGAGGCTCCAGCTCAAGGACTTTGTGCATGGGGAGAGATGGGGAGGAGTCTCTCAACAGTTGTGGGTAGGAGAGAAGGGGAGAAAGGGTGTAGAGGACAGGAGAGAAGGGGAGAAAGGGTTGAGTGGTGGAGAGGAGTATAGGGGAAAGGTCCCTATCTCCTTGGGTAGGATGACCACATTTCCAAACTACCATTCAGGGACACCCTCCCTTCCCAAATATCAGCTTGTGCTGTAACAAATCACAGCACAGTGATTGGACACAAGAGGCGGGATTTATGATCTCTCTAATTACAAGCAGGGGGCGGGATTGTGCTCCTCCAGGCATTCCTGGCCAGGACAAGTACTGTCAGTGAGTAAAGCGGTGATGTGGCGGCATTTTTGGGGGGCATCAGATTGGCCCGGGGGGGGGGGGTGGCTGTGTCAGTTTCATTCCGGGACACTGTATTGTCCTGGAATGAATGTGCCCGGGACAGACCTGCAAAATGCGGGACTGTCCCGGGCAATCCGGGACATGTGGTCACCCTATCCTTGGGACATAAATGAAGGGTGAATATGTTTCACCCCTCGAAAGATTGAGTCTCTGCCCTTCTCATGCCTGAGTAAACTCCAGGACCCTCTTTCTTCCATTGGGGAGAGTTCACACCAAAACACGGTGTGGGAAAGGCACGGAAAGGTTCCGGAGAAGTCACTGCCCTTACAATCTGCATTTGGGTGCCAATGTATTGTTAGTGGCACCCCAAATCCAGCATGTTTGTGAGCAACAAATTGCATGGTACTGCAGTATCCTGTGGTTTGATGTAGTTAATTTTGAAAAAGTAATGCTTTGCACTACTTTTTCTATGTTCCAGTGCAATTTTGCAACCCATTCAAATGAAGGAACTATCAAAATAGAACCACACAGGAACACACATGTTTCGGTGTGAACTGACCCTTAGAAATTCTTACATATTGCACATTGGGGTGTACAATGAATTAGTGTTTGTTTAGTGCACACCTCCCATGCTATGTGTATGTCCTCTCATTCATATAATAGTCCTTGTCGTATAACTGGAGTGCATTTTTTATTTTACCTCATCTTACCTTTAAAAGCCATGAAACACTTTTATTATAAACATGATGCTAATGCGCACGTTAAACAGCCACGTTAGGAATTTTCGAAAACTATGAATGGGGTTTTCAATTAAGCCTGTAACTAAAACCATATGCTTGATAATTCCTAATTTCTCCAATGAACAGGTCTCCTCCAGAACCGCCCGGACTCAGGGACCAGACTGGTCCCATTTCAGCTGTAAATTTACACTGGAGATTTCATCTAAATGGTTATTTTCAACGATAAACAGAAACATCTGCAGTCTGATATGTGCACCACATGAAAATGTAAAATCATTTTAAAAATAAACAACTTTATGTGCTGTTTGCAGCCAAACTCAAAAAACTGAAAACTTTTTCTTTTTAAGATAAAATGGGAACAGTAAATGTTTCCGTTGAGCTTTTATTAAGGTGACCAGATTTTTTAAATGAAATCCGGGGACATTTTTTTTTTTTACTAGTAATGGCGGCAATCAGCGACTCTCTGCCCATCGCCACCAGGGCCGGACTGGCCTACCGGGATAACAGGAGATTTCCCGGTAGGCTGCCTGTCCTGGGGCCGGTTTCATTTGGGGCTGCAGTGCTCCCCTCTCTCCTGCTCCTGGGTACCACGGAGCTGCCTGTCTCCGTCTGTGTTTGGCGGCGGCGGCGCTGTAACACAGTCCCGCCCCCTTAGACCGGCTCGTGTGATAGTAGATAGAGTCAGCATTCAGCCTATCACAGGAGCAGGTCAGCTCCAAGAGCAGGAGAGAGGGGACAGGAAGCACTACAGGAGATGCCCGCCGTACAGCCCGCCCTGTGTGCCTGGATAGGAGGATCGGCAGGGCAGGGGGACCGCATATAGAGGGAGGCCCGGAATGAAGAGACAAAAAAGAATATAATGAAGGGCCATGCATGACAAGGTGGAGAGTACAGACAGGACGGGGTTAACATTTGGTGAAGAAGTGAGTGGGTGGAGGCAGAGGTGAATTTTAATGTGAGGGGAGGGGCACTTTAAATAGCTGGAGGCGGGTGCACTCGGCATCATTTTGTGTGGGGACAGAAAGGAGAGGAAGTTTTTTGACTTCTCTCCTTAGACAAAATGGCGGACGTGGCTTTGATCCTCGCTCGGTTGCGGGCGGCTGCGGTGACGAAGGGGCCAGACTGTCTGGGAGACCAGGTTAGTGCCCTCATTCAGGGCCATCATAACAGGACGTCTGTTTGGGGCCCAATTTGGCCTGGGGCCTCAGCAGACGCGCCCCCCCCCCCCTCCCGCGATTCGCGGCACCCCCCCGCGACCCCGCGATTCGCGGCACCCCCCCCCCGCGACCCCCCCCCCACGATTCGCGGCACCCCCCCCCCCGCAATTCGCGGCACCCTCCCGCGATTCGCGGCGCCCCCCCTGCGATTCGCGGCACACCCCCCCCCCCTCCCGCGATTCGCGGCACCCCCCGCGACCCCCCTCCCGCGATTCGCGGCACCGCCCCCCGCAATTCGCGGCACCCCCCCCCCCGCGATTCGCGGCTGCCCCCCCCCAAAAAAAAAAAAAAAAAAAAAAAAAAATTTGCCACACCAGGAGCCCACAGGCTGACTCGTCGGCCCACCCCTGGAAAAGCGTGAGCCTGCTTCAGCCGGGGGGTGAGCCGGACGGTACACGCGGCAACAGCAGGGGGCGGAGCTACGGACTGTAATGGCGCCCGTGCTTCGCCCTCGCGGCGGAGGACCTCGGAAAGTGGGACCCCCCCCCCTTTATGTGCAGGCGGCAGGGAAGGGGAGGTTCAGCGGGGGAGAAGCGGTGCCACATCCGCAGGGCCTCTACCAGACGAGGCTGGCGGTGTCTGGTGAAGCAGTGGGCTGAGTGACGTGCAGGACAGCAGTGATCAGGTGCGCGGCCTACCCGGGGCTCGTCAAGAGGGCGCAGGCGCTGCAGGGAGGTGGTGGTGGATCCCCAGGAGGGGACTTCAATTCGGCGCCAAGGGGAGTCGCGGCCTCCAGGTAAGTTTCGCCTGGGGGGCTCATCACGCCATGCTTCCAGCCTGGGAGCGGAGGTCGGAAGGGGAGCTGTTCGGATCGGTAGAGGAGGATCGCAGAGGGGTCGCAGCACCAGGGGAGGCGAGATCTGCGGCTGTGGGGGGGGGGGACGTGCCCTGTCAGCCCGGTAAGTCTCCCACTATCATTTCTCCTGTTGATTTGACGAATGCACTGTGTGAGTTGTTGGGTGTGGGGTTGGGGGGCATTGCCAACGGTGTGGGGGCAACGCCGGGGGTCAGGGATGCTGTGGCGGGGGTGGCGGGCAACCAGCCTGCCTCTCCCGGGGCAGTGGCCCTATTGCAGATTATTGAGGGATTTGGTGCAGCGATGTTCGTGGGTGAAGGGGGTCCCCCGCAGGTGGCGCTGTGGGTAGGCGGGCAGGTAAAGGGGTCAATTAAGGTGGTGGCACCCGTGTTCACTACGGGGCCCGTGACGGAACATTGTTGGAGGTGATCAGGTGAGTATGGCCGTGGGGGTGAACGCAGGGGATCCTGCTGTGGTGGCCATAGCGGTTATAGTACGTATCGCCGATGCCGCTAAGTGTGAGGTTTGCGTTTGCTTTGAAGGGCCCCTTGGGGGGCTCACCTGACCAAGGGGTGAGAGACAAAATTGGAAAGGTGAGTATGTCGAGATTTTCTTATTACTGCCCCTAGAAAAATTTATTTGGAAAAAGGTAAGCCGGACGATTCCGGAAAGGAAGATGAGGGGATGAGGAGGTGTCGATTGGTCCCAAGGAGGTTTGGCAAGAGGCTGCAGCCATTCGCCAGCTTGGCCAGCGTGTTAGGTGAGTAAACCCGGGAACATTGGTCGGCACTGTGCTGTTATATGGATGCGCTGGGAGAGGCCTAGGGGGTTATGTTGGAACTGCTTTACTGCGTTATTACGAACAGTCGGCAGCGGGGGGGCAGTTCGTCAGACGCTTTGTTGGGTGCATAAGGATATCAGCCTTTGGCTGCGTTTGATGTCCTCGGCTGGGACACCAAGCCAATTTTCAAGGGGGTCGGTCGGGGGGGACAAATGACTCTGTACCACTGAACGAGAAACATGGTGGGGGTGTACTGTCAGTTTAACAAGGAATCTGGCAAGTTGGGTGGGGTCCTGTCGTTTTTACAGGAATGCTGGATGCGGGGGGACGCACCCCTTGTCTCGGTGCTTCAAAAGACGGAAAGCGTCCCCGGGATTTTGCTTCAAGAAGGATGACACCGGTGCAGGAGGTAAGGATGCGTTTTTTTTTTTCCGAAGTAGATATTTGTTTAGGGCGTCGGCAGAGTTGCTGAGAGCGGGTTTCTAGGAAGGTTTTTTAAAAGTGCGTTCGCTAAAGAGGTCGTGCCGCCCTTGGCGCAAATTTTGGGGTCCTCACTGGTTAGTCCGGGGGTGGTTTCAGAAAACATTGGCTAAAAAGGTGGCTGTAGATCGTATGGGGGGGCCATTTCCGGAGAGCCCAATCGTGTATCTGGTGGTGTCACCAATGGGGGTGGTGGTTAAGAAGGAATCGATCAAGCTTCTGCTTATTCACTATCTCTTGTTCTCAAACAGGGGGTGAGTTAATTCCTTGATAGGTCCTGAAGTGGGCACAGTGGGGGGCACTCATGCAAAGGCGGACGTTGAGTCGGCATTCCGGCGGCTGCCGTTTCATCCGGACAGTTTTGGCGGTTGGGGTGCTGCTGGGGGGGAATTTTATGTGAATCTGTGTCGGCCCATGGTATGCTCCTTCTCAGGCGCCATGTCTGACAATTTAGCTTCCTTTTGTTAAAGGGTGGTCCGTGACGGGTCAGGCGATCCAATTCCTGGGAAATTGTTCCCATGGGTGGGTTTTTTGTTAAAGGATGGTCGGCTGCGGCAGTGGGGGTGCGGGCCAATACGCATTTTATTTGACTCTATGAGGAGCTTAGGGATGTTTTGAAGGTGGGGCACACGTTCTTGGAAACTTACAACGGGCAATGGGGGTGGATGTGGGACCCGGTGACCAATTTTTGATTTAGGATGGGGTACTGATGATGCAAAGTTCACTGGGTTTTTTGGGGCATTTGCCAGGGGTAATGGAGTGCAGAGGCATGGACTAAGTCTTTGGGGGAAGAGGGGCTCAGTCATCACCTGGTATTGCTGGACCTGTTTCCTGCGGTATTGGCTACAGAACTGTGGGAGGCAATGAGTAAGGACATGAAGTTTAGATTGCACGGTGACGATTTGGGGGTGGTGCAAGTCATCGACTGGAGTGCTTACAAGTGAACGTTTTCTTTATGCTAGGCGTATCCCGGGGTTAGACTACACTTTAGCTGTTTCACTGTCCCCGTTTTCCGGAGTGGGAAGTAAGGAAGTGGGTCGACATGGGTGGCATATACAAATAATCTGGAGGGAATGGGCTGCATTCAGACGGCTAGCGGATGCTTAGCGGGATGTGTCTGAGACGGAGTTGCTGGTAGTTTACTTAGTAACTCGGTGCATGGAGGCAAGGGGTTCGGTGGCAGGGATCGAGAAGAAGTGGGCAGGCTTGGCGTTTTCTATTCGAACTCCAGGGCATGCAGATTTCACTACGGTTTTCTGGGTAAGGGAGGCGGTAAAGGGGTGTCAAAAGGATCACCCTCATAGGAATGCAGGTAGGCCTGTTTTCTGTTTCTCTTTCTCAAGTGATTTGCGGGGCATTGGCCGGGGTGTGTTCATCTGTTAAGGGGTTATGTTGTTCTATACAGCGTTTTTAGTTGCATTTAGGGTGGGGGAGTTTGTGGGCCTGTCAAAAAACAGAGGACGGAGGGGTTACTGGTACAGGACGTGGAGTTATCGGGCGGAAGGGTGAGTTTGCGGTTCAGGAGGTTACAGATGGATCAAATGGGCCACCCTCCCTGTGTGAGGGGTGATGGTACAGCTGTCTTCATTGCCCGGGGATCAGGACTGTTCAGTGAGGGTGGTGTAAGAAGTTCTGGAAGTTAGGACGGCCGGGGGGTGGGCTTTTTTGGTGCATGAGGATGGATCGTTTTCTAGTACGTTTTTAATGCATGGCTGGGTTTCCGGAAAGGCCTGTGGGCGGTTGGGAACAACTGCAAGCATATCGCTTCACACTCCTTACGCATCGGGGCGGCCACTGGGGCTGCCCGGGGCGGGTTGGATTTGGCGGCGGTAAAATGGATCTTGAGATGGGAGTCCAGGTGGTTTTGTTCTTAGGTACGCCCCCCCATTTATTAGCGGATGTGAGTGGAAATATGTGGGAAGTGAAGGGGTGCGCAAGTGAGGTTATTGGCAATGATGGGGTAATTTTCTGGGGTTTTTGAATTGTGTTGTGGTATTTTCAGTTCCGATGGAGGTTCTACACGCCTCATCTGGACGGTAGGGCATTCATATGTCTTTTGGGGGAAAAAGGAGGGCAGATACATGACAGGCGGGCAGGCTGTTGGGGATACCCAGGATGGAGGCTTGCGTTGGGAGGAATAGGCTTCACGGGCATAGAGTGGAGTAGGGTGGTGCCAGGAGTGGATCGGTACGCCCGGTTGGATAGACAACAGGTCGTTTGGGTACTACATGTGGGGGGAGAATGACTTGGGGATCAGAGCCATTGGGGCTCTGTTCTCGGCCATAACGTCGGATTTCTTAGAGAGGTCTTCCTGGGGACGTTGGTAGTATAGTCCGACGTTATGAAGTACACCTCGTGGCGGAGGGCGAGATCAGTGGCGCAGATTAACAAGGCGGGAATCAAGTTTAACGAACTGGTGGTTAGGTTGGTTGCCAATAACGGGGGGCTGGTGGTAGGCACATGGAGTTGGAGGTTAATGTGGGCATGTATTTACGGAGGGATGGTGTGCATCTTTCTGATGTGGGATGGATTTGTGGGCATTGGGGAGTCAGGATGGGAGCCAGTGTGCCCTGCGGGTGTGGAGGGGCCCTTAAGGGTAAGGGGTTACCCTTTGCAGGCTGTGGCGGTGTCTTTGGTCTTTGACGGTGGCAGAAAACAGATGGTATTAAAGTGGTGGGGGCTCATCGGTGGTATGTGCCCCTCTGGTGTATTCCAGTGGAATGGTGTCCGCTGGAGTACGGGTATGGTTGCACTGCGGGAAGGGGTTGTCTCCGAGCTGTTATACGGCTGGAGGCCTGGTATGGTTCAAAAATTTTGTACCGCAGTGTATTGGTGTAAAAAAGGGGTTCAAAAGTTTGGGGGTGCCGTCAGAGACCAACAGACTGGGAGTTATAATGGTAAAATTGTGTTAATAAAGTTATTGAAAATATATATTTTATATTGGAGTTCTTTACATGATATGGTTTTAATAAAAAGGCTGTTGTGGCCATTTTATACTCCAACTCCGGTGTGGTCTAAATTACTATAGATTGGATAAGTTAAGATAGTGGTTAAGAGGGGTAACTGGTAGGGGTAAGGTGTGGGGAGGTATCTCGAGTACACTGGTCAAGGGAGGCCCGGAATGAAGAGACAAAAAAGAATATAATGAAGGGCCATGCATGACAAGGTGGAGAGTACAGACAGGACGGGGTTAACATTTGGTGAAGAAGTGAGTGGGTGGAGGCAGAGGTGAATTTTAATGTGAGGGGAGGGGCACTTTAAATAGCTGGAGGCGGGTGCACTCGGCATCATTTTGTGTGGGGACAGAAAGGAGAGGAAGTTTTTCCCACCCACCCTCCCTGTTGTTTTAGTGTTTTTCTGGCTATTGTTTTCTTGTCTTTCAGGTTGTGAAGGAGAAGGTCGTCATAACAGCTGTGTGTTGGCGGTGTTTTTGGTCTTTGACGGTGGCAGAAAACAGATGGTATTAAAGTGGTGGGGGCTCATCGGTGGTATGTGCCCCTCTGGTGTATTCCAGTGGAATGGTGTCCGCTGGAGTACGGGTATGGTTGCACTGCGGGAAGGGGTTGTCTCCGAGCTGTTATACGGCTGGAGGCCTGGTATGGTTCAAAAATTTTGTACCGCAGTGTATTGGTGTAAAAAAGGGGTTCAAAAGTTTGGGGGTGCCGTCAGAGACCAACAGACTGGGAGTTATAATGGTAAAATTGTGTTAATAAAGTTATTGAAAATATATATTTTATATTGGAGTTCTTTACATGATATGGTTTTAATAAAAAGGCTGTTGTGGCCATTTTATACTCCAACTCCGGTGTGGTCTAAATTACTATAGATTGGATAAGTTAAGATAGTGGTTAAGAGGGGTAACTGGTAGGGGTAAGGTGTGGGGAGGTATCTCGAGTACACTGGTCAAGGAAATGAGATTTATATATTCCTCCATACAGCCGCTGAATGCTTGCAGAAAGGGGGGGGGAGGAGAATCAAGCATTCAGCGGCTGTATGGAGGAATATAGAAAGCTCATTTCCTCTATATGCGGTCCCCCTGCTTCTCCTCCTATCCAAATTCTTTTGTGGCTCCCCCCCCCAGTGCTCTCCTCCCCCACCATACTCTCCAGCCCCCCCCCACAGTTCTCTCCACCTCTGTTCTTTCTGCCCCCCCCCCTGCTCTCCAGCTCTCCCCATCCTTCTCCAGCCACCATTCCAGTGCTCTCCACCCCTGTTCTCCCCCCCAGTACTCTCCACTCCCCCCACTGCTCCCCACCCCTGTTCTTTCTCCCCCCCCCCAGTGCTCTCCAGTTCTCCCCATCACTCTCCAGCCCCCACCCCAGTGCTCTCCAGCCCCCCGTGCTCCCCACCCCTGTTCTTTTTGCCCCCACCCATGTGCTCTCCAACCCCGCCAGTGCTCTCTGCCCCCCATAGTGCTCTCCAGCCCCCGGTGCTCCCCACCCCTGTTCTTTTTGCCCCCACCCATGTGCTCTCCATTCCCGCCAGTGCTCTCCACCCCCCATAGTGCTCCCCACCCCTGTTCTTTCTCCCCCCCCCTGTGCTCTCCAGCTCTCCCCATCACTCTCCAGCCCCCACCCCAGTGCTCTCTAGCCCCCCGTGCTCCCCACCCATGTGCTCTCCAACCCCGCCAGTGCTCTCCGCCCCCCATAGTGCTCTCCAGCCCCCCGTGCTCCCCATCCCTGTTCTTTTTGCCCCCACCCATGTGCTCTCCAACCCCGCCAGTGCTCTCAGCCCCCCATAGTGCTCTCCAGCCCCCCGTGCTCCCCACCCTTGTTCTTTTTGCCCCACCCATGTGCTCTCCGCCCCCCATAGTGCTCTCCAGCACCCCGTGCTCCCCACCCCTGTTCTTTTCACCCCCCAGTGCGCTCCAGCTCTCTCCATCACTCTCCAGCCCCCACCCCAGTGCTCTCAAGCCCCCCGTGCTCCCCACCCCTGTTCTTTTTGCCCCCACCCATGTGCTCTCCAACCCCGCCAGTGCTCTCCGCCCCCCATAGTGCTCTCCAGCCCCCCGTGCTCCCCACCCTTGTTCTTTTTGCCCCACCCATGTGCTCTCCGCCCCCCATAGTGCTCTCCAGCACCCCGTGCTCCCCACCCCTGTTCTTTCTCCCTCTCCAGTGCGCTCCAGCTCTCCCCATCACTCTCCAGCCCCCACCCCAGTGCTCTCCAGCCCCCCGTGCTCCCCACCCCTGTTCTTTCTGCCCCCATCCATGTGCTCTCCAACCCCGCCAGTGCTCTCCGCCCCCCATAGTGCTCTCCAGCCCCCCGTGCTCCCCACCCCTGTTCTTTTTGCCCCCACCCCCTGCTCTCCAGCTCTCCCCATCCTTCTCCAGCCACCATTCCAGTGCTCTCCACCCCTGTTCTCCCCCCCAGTACTCTCCACTCCCCCCAGTGCTCCCCACCCCTGTTCTTTCTCCCCCCCCAGTGCTCTCCAGCTCTCCCCATCACTCTCCAGCCCCACCCCAGTGCTCTCCAGCCCCCCGTGCTCCCCATCCATGTGCTCTCCAACCCCGCCAGTGCTCTCCGCCCCCCATAGTGCTCTCCAGCACCCCTTGCTCCCCACCCCTGTTCTTTCTCCCCCCCAGTGCGCTCCAGCTCTCCCCATCACTCTCCAGCCCCCACCCCAGTGCTCTCCAGCCCCCCGTGCTCCCCATCCATGTGCTCTCCAACCCCGCCAGTGCTCTCCGCCCCCCATAGTGCTCTCCAGCCCCCCGTGCTCCCCACCCCTGTTCTTTTTGCCCCCACCCATGTGCTCTCCAACCCCGCCAGTGCTCTCCACCCCCATAGTGCTCTCCAGCCCCCCGTTCTTTCCCCCCTGTTTTTTCTGGCCCCACACTGGTGCTCTCAAGCTCCCCCCATTGCTCTCCAGCCCCCGTGCTCCCCACCCCTGTTCTTTTTGCCCCCACCCATGTGCTCTCCAACCCCGCCAGTGCTCTCCGCCCCCCATAGTGCTCTCCAGCCCCCCGTGCTCCCCACCTCTGTTCTTTTTGCCCCCACCCATGTGCTCTCCAACCCCGCCAGTGCTCTCCGCCCCCCATAGTACTCTCCAGCCCCCCGTGCTCCCCACCCCTGTTCTTTTTGCCCCCACCCATGTGCTCTCCAACCCCGCCAGTGCTCTCCGCCCCCCATAGTGCTCTCCAGCCCCCCGTACTTTCCACCCCTGTTTTTTCTGGCCCCCACTGGTGCTCTTAAGCTCCCCCCATTGCTCTCCACCCCCCAGTGCTCTCCACTCCCCCCTGCTCCTTGTACCCCCCAGTGCTCTCCACCCCTGTTCTTTCTCCCCCCAGTGCTCTCAAGATCCCCCCCAGCGCTTTTTACCTCCCACACTCTTGGCCCCCTCAGTGCTCTCCAGCCCCCCCTCTCAGCCTCCCATGCTCTCCACCCCTGTTCTTTTTGCCCCCCCCAGTGCCCTCAAGCCCCCCCCAGCGATCTCCGCTCCCCACCCCTGTGATCTCCACTCCCCCCTGCTCTTTGCCCCCACCCATGTGCTCTCCAACCCCACCAGTGCTCTCCGCTCCCCCTTCTCTCCAGCTCCCCCCCAGTGCTCTCACTTCCCCAGGACCAGAGGACAGGCTGACTGGGCCCAGAAAATGAGGACGGCAGAAGGTGCAGGTGGCCAGGGACCACTCCATCTCACAGCAAACAAACCTCTGGAAGGAGCACTGTCCCCATCCAAAACGAGAACAGACCCTGCCTGCTGATGGTGATCATGGATATCCTGCTGGCATGAAAGGTACCATACCGAGCATCAACAACACGCCTTCCCACAGACAGGGACTGCAGACTGGGACATGGGGCATAGGAGAGGCTGCATTCATGGGCACAGTGAGACTGCATTCACGGGCACAGTAAAGCTGCATTTGATGAGCACAGTGAGGCTGCAATGGTGGGCACAGTGTGGCTGCATTGATGGGCACGGTGAGGCTGCATTGATTGGCACAGTGAGGCTGCATTGATGGGCACAGTGAGGCTGCATTGATGGGCACAGTGAGGCTGCATTTGATGGGCACTGATGAGGCTGCATTTGATGGGCACTGATGAGGCTGCATTTGATGGGTACTGATGAGGCTGCATTTGATGGGTACTGGTGGGGCTGCATTGAGCTCTTGTATCATGTCTGCAGCCTCTGACCATCTCCTGTATCATGTCTGCAGTCTCTGAGGGAGTCTGGAGAGGAGTCAAGAGTGGGAGCACCGCTGGGATGGGGGTCATGGGAGAAGTCAGATGTGTGGGGACTGTGGAGAGGAGACTATATAGGATAAAACCAGAGCCATCGAGCTGGAGCCAACTGACTGAGCCCTGCACGGTGTACCTGAGAGGAGGTCAGTGACAGCACCGCTAGACCAATCTGAGGGGGGGTCACTGATGTAAGGGGGAGTGAATACGATAATGTAAGGGGGCATTGATATAAAGGTTTCCCCCCTATATCAGTAACCCACCCCCCTTACCTTTGTGTATTCTTTCTGCGGAAGGTGGTGCCCCCCCCCCCTCACGTTCTGAGTTCCTGGGGTCCCCCTTGATGATTGACCACTTTTACCACTTTTAACTGGAATTTGCGTTTTATATATATATATATATATATATATATATATATATATATATAAAGCCCTATGTGCTTTCATATCTGTCTTATCTATATATAATACACTCTTCAAATGTGCTTTAAAATGTATGGTTTTCCCTTTCATGAACAAGAAAATAATGACGTTATGCTGGTATAATAATGCTGTGGGGCTGGTATGAAATTTTTTCCAGGGCTGGATTTTATTCCCAGTCCGGCCCTGGTCGCCACCCACTGCCCGCCTCACAGCCTGTCAAGTCTCACTTTTCGGGCCCCGGCTACTACTGGAGGAGCGGAGGAGAATCACTCTGCCAGGAAAGACAAGGAGATAAGCAGGCAGGCGGCTGGCCAGGACTTGAGCCAAGGCAGAAGAACATGCGAGCGGAGCTGAATGGGCATTCACCCGAAACTGAAGGAATATTCCCTCCACTTCGACCAGCACATGATTATCATAAAGGGGCACAGATAATGGAAAAAAATACACCCCCTAAGCTAGTAGGAGCGGCAGAGCGGGGGTGTGTAATTTAGAATTTTTTATTTTTAATTCTGCACTGACTGCCTTTGAAATTGCCCCAGCCCCTGTTCAAATCCAATCCGGGGACAAAACCGGGGACAGACTTGGTCCGGGGATAGTGTCCTCAATCTGGGGACTGTCCCCGGAAACCGGTGACGTGACGTCTGGTCACCCTAGCTTTTATTGTTGTCTATGGGTGCTGGGGAGATTGGACCTCACTTCCTGTTCCAGGATGAGAAATGAGGGGATCAGTTGTCACTGGGATCTGATCACAGAGAGACAAGGCTTCTGACTTTTTCAAATTCCCCACCGGAAGGTCTTCTCTATCACTTGTGGTCCCAAAGGGAAGTGAAGGGAAAACTCCCCCACTGGCTGCTAATAAAGACATGACAGATATTTTGTATATTCCCCACAAGATTGGTTTGACAAGTGTCTGTTTGATCTCTACCTGCTTATCCGCTCCTGGACCCCGGCTTACTCACTTCCTAGTAGGGTGATCCTGAGGACCGCGGACCTTGTACTAACACGCAGCAAAATCCATCTCCACCATTAAAGCAGTAGTAAACCCGCACATTAAAAAAAAAGAAAAAAAAATCCCTGCAAGGCAAAGGCATAATGAGCTATTATACAGCGCATACTAGCTCATTATGAAATACTTACCTCAGAACGAAGCCCCCGTATCGGAGCCTGGTCCACGCCGAGGGAGCTGACATCTTGCCCTCGGCGTGTCTTTCGGGTTTGCGGCTCCGGCGCTGTGAGTGGCTGGAGCCGCGATGACGTCACTCCCGCGCATGCGTGCAGGAGTTTTCTTCCCGGCAAGGTCCGGCAACGCTGCCGGACCTTCAGAGCGCAATCGCCGTGACGTCAGCGGCTGCATGCATAGGGAATATCTCCTAAACTGTACAGATTTAGGAGATATTAATTTTACCTACAGGTAAGTCTTATTATAGGCTTACCTGTATGTAGAAGTGTAAAATTTGGGTATACAACCACTTTAAGAGCTTTGGTGAACACCGGTTAGTACTTAGACGCCACACCTCAGGTGAGTCTGCGTTATTCATCAGGGTGACTGCCTTTGTACCTATCCTGTTGGTTGGTTGTAGTTTCGCTACTATTATAGCAGATGGCCTTTGAGCCTGACCCCTGACTAATACAGTAAAACTGTAAAGTGTAATTTTTTTTGTTTTTCTTATGGAACTCCATGGTGTGATGTTATGCTGGTCCCAAGAGAAAAAAAAAATAACTGTGACATCGCAGCACACAAAAAATGTGCACAGGGGTAAAGTAATGGGCCAACCTCTGAAGAGGAAGGTCCTCAATTCCTGAACCCCATGGACACAAGGCTCCTCAAAGGGGCAAGGCAGTCTGTTGTCTATGTAGCGCCCTGCTCCTATTGAGTAGGCGCTATGTTTAAATTTAAGTTACCTGAGCTGTAGTTTGGCTCAGAAAGATTGTATTAAATTACTGGTTTCTGTTCCAGTCCAATTGTGTTGCACTTTTTTTCACTTGACTGTAGGTGTCACGGTCACCACAGGTCAAGGTTGGAAATGCAGCAGGCTGGGTGTGTTGGGTATTCTTTGCCCAGAAGCCACCCAGCGGGAGTGGTCCCCCTGCTGTGCATTCTGGGAGAGGGTACTTAAGGGACAGACACCGTTTTCCGGGTCTCTCTGACCTGATGGCCCTCCTGGTCTAAGGTGTGCCGTAACAGTTCTTCTGTCTCGGGGCCGGCTGGCCCGAGGCCTCGTTACTGATAGTAGGCCCAGGAGTTTCTGGGGCCTACTGGCCCAGGGGTGGTCTGGTGCTGTCTTGCCTGCGGGAAGAAGCCAAACAATTGGAGACTCAATTGGAGGACGCATCCCGGCCCATCTACCTCACAGTGTTGCCGGATTGGCTGAAAGAAACTGGTACTGTGTGACTTCTGGATCATACAATCCTGTGGCAGAGGATTGTGCAGAGACTATAGCCCTGTACACACGGGCGAGAATCCCGTTGAAAAAAAAAAACGTTGGTTTTCTCGACGGGATTCCTGGCAAGATTTTCTTGC